>QRDG01000051.1:515464-1196328 GCA_012064385.1 Puccinellia tenuiflora | reverse complement strand
TGAAAGGACATTGTCCGATAATCTTGTTTTGACGTTTGATTACAACACTTGGAAGTATTTAACATACTCTCTAGTATCAACAGGAAATATGCAAAAAGGAAGAAATGCCGTATTGTCGGAAATGCAACAGGAAAGAAGGGTTCAGCAGGCTGGCCGGCCCCCAGACCGGCCTAGGCCGGGCTCCAGGCCGGCAATCTGGTGGGGTCCGGCCCCCAAACCGGCCTAGGCCGGGCTCCAGGCCGGGGCGTCTGGTGGGGGTCCGGCCCCCAGACCGGCCTGGCCGGGCTCCAGGCCGGCGGCTCTGGTGGGGGCCGGCCCCCAGGCGGCCTTGGCCGGGCTCCAGGCCGGCGGCGTCTGGTGTGGTCCGGCCCCCAGACCGGCCTTGGCCGGTCCAGGCCGGCGGCGTCTGGTGGGGGGGCCGGCCCAGGCCGGGCTCCAGGCCGGCGGCCCAGCTTGTTCCAGTTTGATGATCGTGGCCGGCCCCCTGGCCGGCCTGGGCCGACCTCCAGACCGGGCACCCCTTTATGTCCAACGGCTACATTTCGGGAGGGGGTACTTATACCCCTCCATCTACCTCGGGACAACTACCACGACCAAAGAAGAACACCACCATTGTTTGAAAGCTTCAAATCGATAGATCTCCCTCTCTAGCCACTCAATCACTTAGTCCTTTGGAGATTTGAGAGAGGAGACCGATCTACACTTCAACCAAACCAATTTGATTTCCCCCTTGATTTGTGAGAGGGGGCTTGCTACTCTTGGTGTTCATTGGAACCCTAAGAGGTTGTGGTCCTTCGGAGCTTTGGGAGCTACGAAGACTTTGCCGGGAGCCACCAATTAAGTTGTGGTGCGTGCCCCGGCCTTGGGCATCGAGTCTTGGCGGCTCGGTGCATTTGGTGAAGACCCTCCAACTTGTGGAGTGTGCTTCATCCTTGTAAAGGTTCTAGTTGTCAACCTCAACGGCAACATAGTGACAAGTGCCTCGCCACATCGGTGGTAAGTCACAACGGAGATACGGTGTGCCATATCAAGGCTACCGGTGTTTCACTTTGGTGAACACCGCGCCGCTCCAACGGAGATTAGCTTCCATTGGGAAGTGAACTTCGGGATAAATCTTCGTGTCATCTTGTTGCTTATCTTTGCACTTACCTTTACTTGTTAGCACTAGCTTACTATATCTATATCTTGTGCTAGTGATCTTTGCTCATCATATAAGGTTGTTCACCTAGTTGCATATTCTAGAGAACTTATATTTGAGCAATATTTTAAAACGAAAAAGAAGTAAAATTTGTAGTTAACCTATTCACCCCCCCCTAGTTAACCTCATCGATCCTTTCAATTGGTATCAGAGCCTCGTCTCTTTATTAAAGGCTTCACCGCCTAAAGAGGAGGATGGGGGATCCCACTCCCATGGAATTGCTTCAAAAGCAAGTCGAGTCCATGGGGGAAAGATCCGATAAGAGGTTGGATAGGTTAGAGGAACTAATAATGAAACTTGCCTCTACATCTAGCAATGCAAATGAAAGTCCCTCTCTAGATGAAATGGTAATCCCATACTCCTTCAAAAGAAAGTGACGAACACTCATCTAAAAGAAAACCCAAATCAATTTGGACATATTTATAACAATGCTCTTAATGTTCAACATCCACATGTGAACAATCTTGGTAATCCACCTTTAGTAGATAGGGCCCGTTTTACTAATTGGAAAGCTTCTATGAAATCTTATGTGTGTAGCTCTTCAATGCAAATATGGAGAATCATTGAGAGGGGATACTATCCTAAGGATATCAACAATTTGACCTCAAGTGAGATCATTGATGAACAACTCAATGCACATGCTATGCACATGCTCGAGAAGGCAATGGTCAATGAAGGTGTTGAGCACATCCGGTCTCTCCCAAACGCCAAGGAAGCTTGGGAGTATCTACTTGCTGTATGATGGCAATGTGAGCATGCAACGCTCAAAGAAAACACTTCTTCAACAACGGCAAGTTGATCACTTCATCATGAAGGATGGAGAAGTTCCGGAGGATGTATATCGAAGACTCAAGGCTCTTGTTGTGGACATGAAGGATGTTGGATTCAAGGATTGCGATGATGATTGGTTCAAGGGAAAATTTCTTCAAACCTTGATTCCATACAATGAGAACATGGTAATGAATGTTCAAGCAAGAGCGGACTACATGGAACTAACTCCCAATGATGTTTTGGGCACCTTTGTCACCATGAATATGATGAAGAAATCCTCGGAAGATGTTCTAGCTCGTGTGAATGGAATGAAGAAAGTATCTCTTGCCTTGAAGGCAACATCCTATGATGAGGAAGAATCAAGTGATGAAGGTGGATCCACCTATGTGCCATCCGAGAAGGAAAAGAGGGTGTCACACAATGAGTGCTTGCGCTTGCCAACCACAATTGGTGGAAGAAAGGGGATTTAGATCAAATGCAACGAAGAACAAGGGAAGAGAAGGCTCAAGTACAAAGAAAGCAAGAACTTGTTTCAATTGTGGAGATAGTGAGCACTTCGTTGCGGATTGTCCCTACAAGAGTAGAATTGAGAATGGAGGAAAGCTCGTCAAGAAAACCAACTTTGTTCCTAAAAACAAGAACTTCATGAAGAAGGTATCTAAAAGGGCAATGGTGACAAATGAGCAAGAATATTATCCGGAGGTGAAGAAAGTGAAGATGAAGAAGAACAAGTCGGCATGGCGGCAATGGCAATTGGGGTTATTCCTTCTTCTTTGGATTCACTCTTTTCAACCCCGAATGACAAGCAAGGTCCTACCAAACACAAGTGCCTTATGGCCAAGGGTACATCTCCAAAGGTAACCCACTCACGAAAACCCTCAATTTCCTCTACTCCATCATTGTTAAATTGTGTTGAGGAACTTGATGATGAGAATGCTAATAATCTTTCAAAAGTCATGAGATCACTTGAAAGTGAAAATAAAATTGCATTTGATGCCTTCATGACTCAACTTGGTAATGCATATGGTCTCATAGAAGAACATGAAGAAAGAATATGTGAACTTGAGGGTTTCGCTCGTGATGATGCTAATAGGATAGCGGAGCTTGAGGAAGCCCTAGATAATGCACTATGTCTTAAAGATTCTATTGAGGAAATCTCCACTTTAGATCTATCTAAAATGATGGGTGACCGTGATCATGCACTATGTAAGCTTAAGGAATTCATGGATGAAAATGATAACATTATGAATGGTCACAATGAACTACTTAAGGATTTTGAGCATCTTGAGAAAGCTCACATGGCACTCTCAAGAGAGCTCAAGGTTCTTAAGGAGTCACATGACAACTCTCAAAATAAGGATGTAAATGAAAATGCTTGTGCCACTAACCCCTTGTGTGTCAAAGCATCTCTCATATTGGAGAACAATAGGTTGAAGGCTCAACTTGAGAAAGGACTTGTGTCTTGCATCCAAGGAGAAAAGAACCTCAATAATCTTTTGAGAAATCAAAGGAGAGTTGTGGGTAAGGAAGGACTTGGATTTGGAGTCACATCCAAGAGGACCAATGAGAAGAGAAACCAACTCCCTCCACTAATGCTATTGTTTTTGTGAAGGAGGGGGAGTTGGCTAATGATGAAGATGAATTTGATATCCTTGCTAAGAGCATTGCTCCTAAGAACACATCTCCACAACAATTTTGCGGGAAAATAACCATCTTTGCTTTTGAAATCTAATATGGACATGTTTATGCAAAATATGTTGGAACTTCATATGGTAGTGATTATAGTTCTATTTGGGTTCCCAAGACCCTTGTGACTAACAAAAGAGGACCCATCAAAACATGGGACCTAAATCGAGGAAACTTTTGTAGGTATGTGTGCTTCCGGAGGATCATCATGGCTTATTGATAGCGGTTGTTCCGCACATATGACCGGAAGCAAAGAAGTGTTGAAAGATTTAAAGCATAAACTTCTCAAGATATCTCATGTCACTATTGGTGATGGTTCCGAACTCAAGGTATTGGGGCACGGCAAGGTGTCATTTCTCCGGACACGTCCATTGAGAAAGTCCTCCTTGTTGAGTCCCTTGGTTATAATTTACTTTCCGTTTTGCAACTTTGCGAGTGCAACTTTACCGTTGTCTTTGGCGATATCATGTGCTTATCCTTCACCGCAATTTCTCTTAAAGTAGCCTTTGTTGGATTTGTGGAAAACCGTATGTATGTAGTGGATTTCTCGAAAGAAACTACACACATTGCCACAAGTCTAATGGCTAAATCCGACGTGGGTTGGCTTTGGCATCGCCGGTTGGGCCACGTCGGTATGAGAAACTTGCAACACTTATGAAGGGTGAGCATGTGGAAGGACTAACAAAAGTGAGTTTTTCCAAAGACCGTCCTTGCAGCTCCTGTGTTGCCGAAAAGATGCATGAGAAGAACCATCCCAAAGTAACAACAATCAACACAACGAGGCCCTTCCAACTCATTCATATGGATTTATTTGGACCTCCTACTTATGAAAGCCTTGGTGGCAAGAAATATGCTTGGTGATTGTTGATGATTATACAAGATTACACATGGACTTTCTATATCAAGAAGAAGAGTGAAACTCAAAGGGAATTCATTGATTGGGCTACCCAAGTACAACGCCAATATGACACAACCATCTTGGCCATAAGAAGTGACAATGGAACCGAGTTTAAGAATTACACCATGGATGAATTCTTGAGTGATGAGGGCATTAAACACCAATATTCCGCTGCGTATACCCCTCAACAAAATGGTGTTGCGTAAAGGAAGAACCGGACACTTATTGATATGGCAAGAACAATGATGGCCGAATTCAAGTCTCCATATAACTTTTGGGCCGAAGCCATCAACACACCGCTTGTCATCTAACCAACCGGCTCTATCTCCGCCCATTCACTAAAAAGACTCCGTATGAACTTCTTGGTGGTAAAAAGCCGAACCTCTCTTACATTAAAGTTTTTGGTTGCAAATGTCAAGTTTACATTAAAGGTTCTAAATTACCAAAGTTTGGGCCTAAAACTTTTGAAGGCATATTTGTTGGTTACGCCAAGGATTCCCACACTTATAGGGTCTTCAACATATCCACCGGGTGTGTTGAAGAATCTATGAATGTGGTATTCCATGAGGATAATGGCTCCCAAGTGGGGCAAGTTGATCTTGATGATGTAGGTGATGAGCCCTCCTCCATCGCCATAGGAAGAATGGGTATAGGTCCCCTTATACCCATTGAGGAACCCCTTGTGGCAACGGAGTTGGACTCAAGCTCGACGCAAGTGGAGCCTTCTACATCAACCATTGATCAAGTCGCAAACCAAGAACAAGCTCAAGATCTACAAGATGATACCAACCATCATGGTAATGATCAAGATCCACCCAATGATAATGGTGGTCAAGATTTTGGTGATCTCTCACCAAGAACTCCAACCCACTCTCGGATTAATCAAAATCTAGATGAAGGAGATGATGAAGATGCACCTCCAAATGAGAGACCCTTAGATGCTCTTGCTCGTCGAGTGGCTAGCAAGGCCGTGGCATTACATAAAAAATCTCTCTGCCAAAATAACATCATTGGTGGTCTTGGAAGGAGTGTGTCCACTCGGAGGCAACTATTACTCTTTTGTGGTGTCCATGCTCATATATCACATTTTGAACCTACCAAGGTGTATGAAGCTCTTGAAGATGAAGATTGGGTTCATGCTATGCACGAAGAGCTCCATAACTTTGAGAGAAACAAAGTATGGTCCCTAGTGGAAAGACCCAAGAACCATAATGTTATTGGAACCAAATGGGTGTTCAAGAACAAGCAAGATAATCATGGACAAGTGATTCGCAACAAAGCTCGTTTGGTTGCTCAAGGCTACTCTCAAGTCGAAGGACTTGACTACGGTGAAACTTTCACTCCCGTAGCTAGACTTGAATCCATTCGAGTATTGCTTGCATTTGCTTCTAGCTATAAATTCACTTTATATCAAATGGATGTTAAAGTGCCTTTCTAAATGGTCCACTTAATGAGATGGTATATGTTAAACAACCTCCGAGGTTCGAAGATCCTAAGTGTCCTAACCATGTCTACTTACTCCATAAGGCTTTGTATGGCCTCAAACAAGCCCCACGTGCTTGGTATGATCACTTAAGGAGTTCCTAGTAGACCGTGGTTTTGCACTTGAGGTAATCGATCCACACTCTTCACCAAGAGTGTAAATGGAGAATTATTTGTATGCCAAGTATATGTTGATGATATTATATTTGGTTCTACTAACGTCTCTTTTGTAGAACAATTTGCTAAGCTAATGACAAGCGAATTTGAGATGTCTATGATGGGTGAATTAAGGTTCTTCCTTGGTTTGAGATTGAGCAATATGACGAAGAAACCTTTATTTGCCAAGCTAAGTATACTCAAGACATGCTCAAGAAGTTTGATATATCAAATGCAAGCCCAGTGAGATTTCCAATGGCAACAAACATGAATCTAACACTAGATCACGAAGGTATTCCGGTTGACCAAAGCTTTATCGTTCTATGATTGGTTCCTTGCTTTATCTTTGTGCATCTAGACCGGATATCATGTTTAGTGTGGGTTTGTGTGCAAGATTTCAATCTGACCCCAAAGAAAGCCATATGACTGTTGTCAAAGAATTCTTAGGTACTTGGTTGATACTCCCAATCATGGTCTTTGGTATCCTTCAAATACAAGCTTTGATCTTGTGGGGTATTCGGATGCGGATTGGGCCGGTGACAAAGTGACGAGGAAATCAACCTCGGGTGCTTGCCAATTTCTTGGTAGGTCACTTATGTGTTGGTCTTCGAAGAAACAAAATTGCATATCCACCTCCTCCACGGAAGCCGAATATATTGCCGCCGCAAGTTGTTGTTCACAATTATTATGGATGAGACAATGTCTTGAGGATTTCGGAATTAAGAAAAAGACATTGCCTCTTTATGTGATAATGAAAGTGCTATAAGAATTGCTCACAATCCCATTCTCCATGGCAAGACAAAGCATATTGAAATACGGTATCATTTTATCCGTGATCATGTGGCCAATGGAGATATCTCTCTTTCATATATCAACACCAAAGATCAACTCGCCGATATATTCACAAAACCACTTGACGAGAAGAGATTCAAGGAATTGAGGGGAGAAATCAATGTGGTGTGTGCAAGCAATTTTGTTTGATTAAGAATCTTGGATACACACCTCTATTAACGTTTTATTTGAATTCTAGATGTAGGCATGGATTTAGGGGGAGTGTTGTCCTAATCCATGGGACTCCTCCTCCCCCCATTATGCAAATAGCAATGTTTTCATTGATGACTCAAGAATATTCACATGTGAGCTTAAATGATGAGTTTTGGTTATGCACCCAAGATATATCTTCGCGGTGGCATGCCATACACTCATATATGGTGGCCTAGGCCACCGACATTTTCTCGAATACACTCATATTTTCTCATTTGTCATCTTCATTTGCCACCTTCGTATTTCAAATTTCTATTTTTACGTGGAGTTTACATCATGTTTTGCATCTCCCCCGGATCACACAATGGTTGCTCTATGGTATTTCTAATGATACAAAGTGCTCGGAAGTCAAGAAAATCAAAACAAGCAAAAATGGATGAAGGCGAAAAAAAAATTGTGCCTTCCTGGGTTGGGCCGGCCTCTGACCCGGCCCAGGCCGGTTTCCAGGCCGGCTCGCTCGGGTCCTAGCCCGGCCTCACGCCCGGCCCCGGCCGGCTCCCAGGCCGGTTCCCTCGGGAACTAGCCCGGCCTCCCGCCCGGCCTTGTCCGGTTTCCAGGCCGGCTCGCTCGGGTGCCAAACCGGCCTCACGGCCGGCCCCGGCCGGTTCCCAGGCCGGCGTGCCTGGGAACTTAACTGCACAAGGGGTGCTCGACCTAGGGTTATTTCCCTTCTTCCCCTACATGCCTCTCATCTCCATTGTTGCCCTCCTCCCAAACTCAAGCTCCTCCACCCTCCCTTTCATGTGAACCACAACCAACTCCTTTCCTTCCACAAATCGGTGAGAGAATCACCCGATCTCTCATCCTATCCACATACTTTCCCCGTTTGTGTGCCGATTTGAGGTGGATCTTCTCCTTAGATTGGTGTGTTCTTGAGGTTCCTCTCTCAAGATTCGAGATGGACAATTGGGGTGATGATTGGGAGGAGTTCCCACAGTCAAGCAAGGCCGGAGCAGCCAAGGGGAGCAAGACGTTTGATGGGCTTGATGATATTGTGGATGACTATGATGCTCAATCCTCCATGCCCAAGACCAAGAGACTCAAGAAGGCCGCGGTCAGAAAAGGCAAATCCAAGCAAGCTCCCAAGCCAATGGGAAATCCTCCGCCTCCGCCTCTCGTGAACCCCGATGAACCGGTACGTGCTACTTGGGTCAAAGTGCCTACTCTCGAGTTTGAGCAAGATCGTTTGGTCTTCAACCCCTATGCATTTGGCCATAGCACCTGTCCGGATGACCCTAGATTCTACTGCAAGATGCATCAGCAAATATATCATCAATGCATTAATAAGAAGAAGAACAAGCATGTGCCCACCTCTTATTTCAGTTTAGAGCATACTAGGCAGGTTTGGCCAGATGTGATGGAGCTTATGGATTTCCATCAAATTTCCAAGCTCATGACAGTTAGCACACCGTATTCCCCTGAGTTACTCAAACAATTCTATGCCACTGTTCATTTCTCCACTGTGCCTAAGAGAACCATGACTTGGATGTGTCACACTACAGTTTGCACTGCTACTCTGGCAGAGTTTGGGGAATTATTTCAGCTTGAGGAACTTCCTTTTGCTCCATGCTATAGTCGTCTCCATTGCTCAAAAGTTATGCCGGCTGAGGTTGGGATTCGTCATTGCTATCCACCGGGGATAGGGCTCCGTGGAAAGATTTCCAAGACTTCTTGGATGTATCATTACTGGAGAGTTGTTCATGGCATCCTGAGAAACAATCTCAATTGCAAATATGGAGAGAAGGGTGAAGTTCGCCAACGGATGATCAATCTTCTAAACCAGATTGTTCCTCTCTACATGAGAAAGAAGCAAATTGATATTCTTGACTACATATGGCAAGAGATGCGCTTGGTGGTCCTTAGGACAAGGTTCCCATTTATGGTCCTTATCTGCAGACCCTTTTTAACACCAAGTTAAGTCCTGAGGTGATTGAGTCATATGATATGTATGTGCCTTCTCTTGTTACTATACCTGCTCCTCCTCCAGATGCACCTGTCTATGTTCCTCCATATCGTGGTCAGAACGATGAAGATGAGGATGGTGAGGTTCCTAAGAAGCAAAATGTTATCATCAAAGCACTCAAGAAGATGAACTGCTTCTTTGCTGTGCAAAGGAAATCTGACTACAAGGCCTATGCCAAACAAAAGAGCTACAATCGCAATCAGCGTGCCATTATGACTCAGCTCAACCTTCCTGTTGGTCCTTCAAGCTCAGAGGAAGTCTCAGAGGGCACCTATATGGCACAGAATGAGTACACCTTCTGGTTTGGCGATGACGCCTCTTCTCTTGCTCCATATTGGCAAGGGGACCCTGGTCAGTCGAGCTCCGGTCCAGCTGCACNGCTGATGATGATGAGCTGATGATGATGATGATGATGATGATGATGATGATGATGATGATGATGATGATGATGATGATGATGATGATGATGATGATGATGATGATGATGATGATGATGATGATGATGATGATGATGATGATGAGTGATCATGGCTCTCACTGCTTTTTCTCCCTTTTTGGTGTCTTGATGCCAAAGGGGGAGAGATTACTATCCGGGGATTTGCATTACATTTGCGTCTTCATCGTTTGTGTTTGTGTTTCCCTTCTCATTTGCATGTTTCTTAAGTGAACTTTATTCGTGAACTCTATTTGTGAACTCTATGTGTTATATTGTAAGGATAATCTTGGATCCTCGTTATGTTATTGTAAGGATTTCCTCCATCTATTATCTATTCTTGCGAAGTGATATTATTCCAAGGTGAGAAAAGTGCTCTTCCCATATGAGGACTATGATAAGAACTACCGTATGCCTTTATTTACTATCTATCACTTGTTCCCATTTGCTCACATAGTATATATATGTCTATCTATCACTTGAGCAATGCTTTTGTTGAATACCTTGTTGGCTTGAAAGCTCTAGGGGGAGTTTCACTCAAAATTTAGACATGCTTAAATGAGACTTATTTTGCAAATCCTTGTGTTGTCATCAAACATCAAAAAGGGGGAGATTGAAAGGACATTGTCCGTTAATCTTGTTTTGACGTTTGATTACAACACTTGGAAGTATTTAACATACTCTCTAGTATCAACAGGAAATATGCAAAAGGAAGAAATGCCGTATTGTCGGAAATGCAACAGGAAAGAATGAAGTTTCAGCAGGCTGGCCGGCCCCCAGACCGGCCTAGGCCGGGCTCCAGGCCGGCGGCGTCTGGTGGGGGTCCGGCCCCCAGACCGGCCTAGGCCGGGCTCCAGGCCGGCGGCGTCTGGTGGGGGTCCGGCCCCCAGGCCGGCCTTGGCCGGGCTCCAGGCCGGCGGCGTCTGGTGGGGGTCCGGCCCCCAGGCCGGCCTTGGCCGGGCTACAGGCCGGAGGCTTCTGGTGGGTGGCCGGCCCCCAGGCCGGCCCAGGCCGGGCTCCAGGCCGGCGGCCCAGGTTGTTCCAGTTCGATGATCGTTGGCCGGCCCCCTGGCCGGCCTGGGCCGACCTTCAGACCGGTTCCCCCTTTATGTCCAACGGCTACATTTCGGGAGGGGGTACTTATACCCCTTCATCTACCTCGGGACAACTACCACGACCAAAAAGAAGAACACCACCATTGTTTGAAAGCTTCAAATCGATAGATCTCCCTCTCTAGCCACTCAATCACTTAGTCCTTTGGAGATTTGAGAGAGGAGACCTAGATCTACACTTCAACCAAACCAATTAGATTTCCCCCTTGATTTGTGAGAGGGGGCTTGCTACTCTTGGTGTTCATTGGAACCCTAAGAGGTTGTGGTCCTTCGGAGCTTTGGGAGCTACGAAGACTTTGCCGGGAGCCACCAATTAAGTTGTGGTGCGTGCCCCGGCCTTGGGCATCGAGTCTTGGCGGCTCGGTGCATTTGGTGAAGACCCTCCAACTTGTGGAGTGTGCTTCATCCTTGTAAAGGTTCTAGTTGTCAACCTCAACGGCAACATAGTGACAAGTGCCTCGCCACATCGGTGGTAAGTCACAACGGAGATACGGTGTGCCATATCAAGGCTACTCGGTGTTTCACTTTGGTGAACACCGCGCCGCTCCAACGGAGATTAGCTTCCATTGGGAAGTGAACTTCGGGATAAATCTTCGTGTCATCTTGTTGTTTATCTTAGCACTTACCTTTACTTGTTAGCACTAGCTTACTATATCTATATCTTGTGCTAGTGATCTTTTGCTCATCATATAAGGTTGTTCACCTAGTTGCATATTCTAGACAACTTATATTTGAGCAATATCTATTTAAAACGAAAAAGAATTAAAATTTGTAGTTAACCTATTCACCCCCCCCCCCCCCTCTAGTTAACCTCATCGATCCTTTCAGGTTTCTTCCGCTTGTTTCGTAGGAAAACTTTTGTTTTCTATGAAACGACCCCTTCAGCCACCCAAGTTCAAACTTGAACCGTGGTTTACACTGTGGTTTAGGAATTCCGGAAGTCAAGAGAATCGGTGCATGGTCCAACAAACTTTCAATATGTTCTAAGGCCCGTACCGACACAAGTGGGAATCTAGATTCCCACTCTGTATCCATCAGTAGTCGGTCTAGTTTCTCGTATGTGGGTTCAGGGAGAGAATTAGCCCAAGTGAACTGTCTCCCCACTATTGAAATCTCTCTTAAGTCCAAGCTGTCGATGACTGCATTGAACAAAAGAGGCCAACGGTTGTCAAACCGACCTCTGCTTTTCTCGAATGGAAAATGAAGCAAGTTGAAATCTCCACCAATGATCATAGGGTGTGGATTATCTTTTGCCAAGATAACCATTTCACAGAGGAAAGAAGATTTAGCCACTTCCTGGGCCGGCCCATACACGGTAACAAGACTCCAAATGAAATTGTCGGATTTATTACGGATGTGCATTTTAATGTGAAAATCACCATCCGTAACACCCAACACTTCCATGGACTCAGTCCTTATACCAAGTAATATGCCACCGGAACGGCCATGAGGGGGGCGCGAGTACCAATCGAACTCTATACCGCCCGAAATTTGGTTCAAAAGTGATTGCAAAAACTCACGCCGACCCGTCTCAGAAATAGCAAGGAAATCCAAATCATGGTCCCGAACACAACCAGCAAAGTGCAAATGTTTAGCCAAGTCACCAAGACCTCTGCTATTCGCAAACATGCCATTCATTGGGAAGCCATGGGAGATTTGGATACCTTTGCCCGTTTCCGAGCCTTGTTAGATTTAGATTTAGATTTCCGAACGGAAGCTTTCAACTCATACAATGAACTCAAGCCGTCATCATCCAAACCACCATCCAACACTTCACCAACCAGATAAGGAAGAAGCTGACCATCTGATGTGGCATTCGCATCTTCCTCATCCATATAGGTGGATTCCAACTCGGTCGAAACATTAGGAATAACCGTCAGATGATCAAATTCCATATGTCTCAAGACCTTAGTCGAAATATCAACTTGATTCTTGTTACTACCAAGCCTAACCCCAACACAATTTAATTTTGAAGAAATAGACAGTGAAGAAAAAGAAAGGAAAGACTTGGAGGATAAATTATTACCACTCATCTCCAAGTTACGTGCCGCCTTGCAACGCATCGCCTTCTTCATAGAGTCTTCATCCGTCATAGCAGCCCCGTCCACGGACACCCCGAACCTCCCACTCCGGCGAAGAGGAGTGGACCCAACCACGGGAGCCGTGGCTGTGGGAGGAGGGGTGTGTAAGAGGGTGGACCCATCCTCCGGCACCTCGACCAACCCACTGCAGCGGCTCGGAGTGCCAAACGCCATCGCAGTAGGAGGTGGAGGAATTGACGCGGCCGAGTCCCTCTCGTAAAGAGCAGTCATCAGAGAAGAAGTAGCATGGGTCGGCAAGGACGGAGTAGCAGCCGATCCAGCCACTAAGACATCATCAAACGCAGCGGAGCAAATCGGGTGTGTCTGTGTCGGAGTCGAGACCACACCCGGCCCAGCTGCATCCAAGGAGACAGAATCCGGGGGAGATCAAGCTGAAGAAGAAATCCCCCCAGGACCCAGAGAAACTAGACCAGCAGCCCCCGGGGTCGAACTGCCGGGTGCTGCCAACCCAGCATCCTCAGCAGCGCCTGGCCCAGAAACAGCCCGGTCCAGCAGTAGCGGCGCGTGCGCAGCTGACATCAGCCCTAGTGGGCCGCTCCCTGCAGAACCAGCAGCCGGCACGCCAGGCCTAGTCGGACCATCAGGAGAGGCTGAGCCCAGCAACCCCCTAACCGAGGCGGCAACAGAGTCCCCCGAAGCCGAGTCCAAAGCACCACGAATCAGCCCCGGAGAAACCCGTCGAATCCTCGAAACGATCTCAATGCCACGAGGAGATTGTGGACTGTGGTTATAAGGTGTGACTGCCATAATGGATCTCTGAGAAGTCGGAGCCGAGGACACCACCGAAGTACTAGAAGTAGGCCCCCCCACAGGCTGGTTCCCGTCAACATCCATGCCTGTAGACTGCGACAAGCCCAAGCCGGCTGTATCCATGGACCCCTCCTGCAATCCGCCATCCTCGCCATCGGCATCATCACCCTTGCGGCTCCAAAAAAAGGGAACAAACTCAGGATCCGGAACAAAATCCGCTGCCTCGCGTCGGAAAATGAAAGCATATTCCTTCAACTTGACTACACATGCCGTGCCAATATAGGGTCCCGTCGAGTCCATCTGCTTGTCAAGCGGCTTAGAACAAGGCATCCCGACCAGAATACGAACAATACCACGGCTCCTAAACGTGGCCAAATCAACATCAAGTGTAGTCCCAATAAGAGAGCCCACAGCCCAAAGACCAAGAAAGTGTCTAACTGGATAAGGTACCCCCTGCACATGCACCCACACCTGCTCAAGCACTCTCATAGGTAGGACATCTTGTTTCTTCCAAATCAAAATAGTAGCAGTGGCCGCAAAAGAAGGAACACCCATCTGCATCCCATCCATACGCTGAAGATCACCAAGAGACGGAAAACCAATAAGAAAGGCATCGGAACCGTGAGGTAACGCCTCCCACGTCCAGGATGCACTGGAAGGGCACATCCTGGATATCAAGCTCTGAATAGCAGAAGCAGTCACAGAATCTCCCACAATCTTCACCAGAGCGACAGGCGAACTCGAAGGAACCAAGTGAGGCGTGTAGACACTATCAGGCAACTGTGAAAAAATGGTCTCCTCGGTACCATAACCAGCCGTGAACGCCGAGGGCTTAGGGAGCCGAAGAGTCGAGCACCGCATAGTTGGATGCTCCCCGTTATTGCAAACTAGATAGTAGTGTTGAACCGGACACCCCTTAGTCGAATGAGTGTCCACCGCACACTTCCAGCACTTAGTAGCTTTCTTCGCTTTCCCACTGACCGGAACCAAAGCCACAGCCTGGGCGGTGGCATCAACCAAGGAAGCACTACCCACACCATCCGCAGCCAAAAGGGGAGCAGCAGCGGGCTGTGGCATGAATGCTTGTTGCTGACCCGACACATTCGCTGGAGGAGGCACAGGGAGCGGCTGCTGCATCATCAACTGTTGCTGACCCTGCACCAAACCCAACGGCTGAGCGTTCTGCTGTAACTGGGGCAGCACCGCCGCTTCCTAGACACCCTTCTTCTTCTTCCTCTTGGGTCTCGGCCCCTGTCCCGCAGTCGGCGCTATCAGCGGGGGCTGCTGAAATGGCGCATACACAGGAGCAGGCAAAGGCATGAAGGGTGGCGGCTGGAACTGGTACTGATGCGTAGGGGGCACGAACGCCGGCAGACCAGGCTGTCGAGAGGGGTTCTGCAGGGGCAAGAACGGCGGTGGCCCAGATGGCGGCCTGAACAACCCCAACGGGTTTGCAGTAGCAGCGCCAGACGGAGGTGCACCACCTTGCTGCATCCCCGGCACTGCATCCTGCCACTGCAGCGACTGCGACAAAGGCGGGATCGGAGCGAGGGGCTGACCAGGGCCAGGGACGCGGGGAGCCCCGCCATGTGGGCGAAGTTGAGCCTCCATGGACGTCGGGCGGATAGCCGTGACGGCCGTAAACGAACGCTCCCACCGGCGCGGAGGAGGCACGACGGGGGCGCTCGACGGAGAAGCCGGGGGCGATGAGGGTGAGGAAGCAGGAGTCAAGGACGAAGCCAGCGGCAGACGAGGACGGTGCTGACTTTGCGTGGGCGCGCGATCGGATCCAGGCCGAGCTAGGGCAGACCCTATGAGGACGGTGAAGATACGCCCAAGGTTTTGAACGGCCCCGATCGACCCCCAGGCGAGGGTGGCCCACCCCCATGCAGCGCGGGATTTGAAATTCGCCTGCACCCGGGGATTCCGCCGCACTGGATGGATCACCAGCGACCAACGCCAGCGAGGTCGCCATGACCACCGCCGCCCCCGGCTCCAGCAAGCCCACCACGTCCGCTGTCTCCACCAAGGCCGGCCTCGTCCGCCCCGCGAGGGCTTTGTTGATGAAGGAGCTCAGGACCGGCGGCGGGGAGATGCGGCGAGGAGGCAGAGGCCCCATCCATCTCCCAATCCGCGGCGGCGATCTCGACAGCCGCAGCCCTGACGCCGAGGAAGAAGGGCCTCGATGCCGGCGGCGCAACGAGCCAGACGGCTCCACCACCACCCGCTTCGGCTCCAGACCATCCTGCACCGGTAGCGGATCACCGTAATGAGACGAAGAAGACCCACGTTCCCAGAATCTAGACGACGGCGAGGGGAATTCGGCGTCCACCCAGAACTCCTAGACCAGCTCCTCATCTGAACGGCGCGGGTTACGGTGGATCGGAGAGCTCGGCGTAGGGTCTACCTTGACGCCATCGAGCGCGACCTGCACGGCGACATGGGCGCCGTCGAGGCCATCTAGACCGGAGGGATCCGCCGAGATCCCCCCAGGCAGGAAAAGCGAGAACCAGAACCCCCTGGCGGCCACAGGGGCGGCGCCAGGGTCAAGCGACGTCGCATCTCGCCGTCCTCCTTGGCGGTGGTCCTTGGTTCTTATTCGCGACGAGATGAGGATCTACCGGATGTTGGTGCCCATCGATCTGGCTGGACGGTCGTGTTTCGGAAGGCTCCGCCGGCGAACTCCACTGGGTGACTCATGCCTGGAGATTGCTGTCCGTTGTATCTCCCCGACGTTTTGACTGAGCACGGGAGCCCAGGTCGCCTCGCGAGTGTGTGTGTATCACGGGCTCGCCAGGAAGGAAAGAAAATGTTGGGGAAAGGGGGCGGAGTTTACCACGCATGTCCACCGGCAGCTACCGCTCGTCAGAACGCTGCCGCGGCAGCAGAAGAGGGAAAATATCAGTCGGCTTATTACGAGTGGTGCCACGAGAGGGGGCATAACCATCTGCTGGCAACAGTTGTTAAAATCTCAAAGTGGGTTGAAGCTAAGCCCATAAAAAAGCTTGATGGTCCAATAGCGTTAAAATTTCTCATGGAGATCATCTTTCGCTATGGCAACTCACACAATATCATCATTGATAATAGGGCAAACTTTGTTCAAGGCGCCTTTGCCAAATTCTACAAAGACGTCGGCATCTGAATCGACCTGGCTTCGGTCGCACAACCACAGTTGAACATACAGGTGGAACGCGAGAATTACATGCTAATGTGAATTGTCTGAACTACATAGAAGAGAATTCCACATATCGGATTAGATAATGAATCTAACCTAGGAAAAGGCTCGACGAACTGCAAAATGTGCTTTGGAGCATCCGGACGACTCTGAATAGATCAACCGGCTACATGCTTGTACAACCTTTCTTATTGGTCTACGGAGTTGAAGCGATCATGCCGAGCGACATAGCCTGAGATTCTCCACAAGCCGCTACTTGCGCCAGGCAAGACAATGAGTCGGGTCGATAAGATGGACTCGACTTCCTCGAGGAGGCCTGAAGCTCGCCGCATCAAGATCGGCCGAAGTCATTTATTTCAAGAAGACGACTTAGTCATGTGCTTGATTCGAAAATAGTACCGGATGTACGACTGTATGCACCATGTGAAGATCCTTTTGTTGTTAGCAAAGTGCCAGAGAATAGAGGTTACTATTTGGTCCATATTTTTTTAGATAAAGAGTGTATATTAATATCGCGGAGATACAAATTACACCCAGTCTCTGCAACAACGCAATAACCAGAGCCATTACGGATGCACACAGCCGAAAGACAATAGGAAAAAGAAATAAAAAGAAAAGTCCCGCTACAGAGTTACAGTCCTTGCGGCAGCCGCACAACCACCGCCAAAACAACACCTGAGGTCCAATTCTTCAAAAGCAACGCCTTCAACAAGAACAGTGCCAGGCACAACCAATTAAGGCCAGACCTTGGGTTTTCACCCTGAAGATAGTCCTCACTCTCAAAAACAAAGTCTCCAACAAGACCACTGTCAGGCACAACCAATTAAGGCCAGACCTTGGATTTTCACCCTGAAAGGTAGGACTTTGGACTTCACGAATGTTGTCGCCCCCACTTACATGCCGCTGCACCAAGTCATGAAACACCAAGACAATTCCTCTTCACTAGAAAGATTCGAACCACCATTGCCATTCCTTAGATCTCGCCTTCCACGTCATTCTCCGCCAGCACCACGGAACGAGAAAGCGTACTCCATGATATTAACAGCCAGCAGAGCTTCGAAGCGCTCCCTCTGAAACCAAACGGTCAGAGAAAAAACACGGGTGCGCACGATCGAATACCATCCGATCCAGCAATCTCCAGGCACGAGTCGCCCAGTGGAGTTCGCCGGCGGAGCCTTCCGAAACACGACCGTCCAGCCAGATCGATGGGGACCAACATCCGGTAGATCCTCATCTCGCCGCGAATAAGAACCAAGGACCACCTCCTTTATTCGGTAGATCGGCCGGCCCCCACGCCGCCGTCCGCCATGCCCGAGGCCGCCGCCCCGGCGTCCAAGTGATGCAGGAGCTCCAAGACCTTCATTCACGCGGGAGGAGCAAACATGGAGCAGATCGACCTCCCCGCCGCCACTGCCTCGCGCCGTCACCGCGCTCAGGCCACCGTCGCTCCTGCACCACCGCAGCTAGGGGAGTGGGGACGTGCGCCGCCGCCGCCACTCCTGGCCGCGACCAGCAGGCTCCCCGCCGCCGCCCATCGCGCGGGCCAAGCCCGGCGGCGACTCTAGCGACGGCGGAGGGAACGGAGGGAACGGAGGCGACCTCTAGCGGCGGCGGCCGGGGTTGCCCCGGTGCAGCGTGGCGCCACCGCACGGGGGCCGCGAGAGGGTTAGGGTTAGGAATACAGGAAAATTCTAACTTTTTTGGGGAGAATTTCACTTCCCCGGCCTCTGCACCAACTAGGGATGCACACAGCCATTAAGCATGAGTATCAGGATTTTTATCTTGATTAATAACCAAGCCTGGTCCTCAGGATAAATTGCATGAGTATCAGGAAGTCCTAATCCTCAAGTATAAATAGGAACCTAAATTCGCGTCTGTGAGGACTTGAACTTGGGTGTTGGGTTCGTACATCCACTCCCCCAACCAGTTGGAGAGAAAAGAGAGGAAATTCCCATGGAACATTAGTTCAGTTGCGCTCCTTTTGTTCTTAGTATTTGTGTACTAAGATTGTGTGCACGAACAAATAAATGAAAATCAATTAGGTCAAGGATTTTAATCTGCTTGTGCCAAATCTGGTGTCTTGCTGCGTTTTGTTCTAATTTCTCCTTGGCTGATTGATGTGTTTTGTCCTTCTCTGTTTATGACAAGATTATGCCTTCTGCTACATTTTCCATGCCAAACCTAGAGGTTCTCATGACTTGTTAGAATTCAGAGAATTAAGAGAAAAGTTGTGATCTATTGTTTGCGGGCAAAGCCCTATTTATACATAGTTTTAGGTCGCCTCTCTAGATGCCCTAGTTTACAAGTGGCCGTAGTTGCAGCACGAGAAGGCGTCTATATCGACGGTCACGTCCATACATCACAATTCTAATGTCGATTCCCTAATGACGGTTCTATGAAAAGAGAGAAAACATGCAAATTTATTTGACAGTCTAATATTTTTTGTATTTGATGCGGTCTGTCTCCCTAGGCAACCTACACAGGACAACCGTTTTAGTGTTTTTCCTTGTACAATTGATGCAAGACTCCAACGACTTAACCCAGCCCGGATGAAATTGTCTAACATTTCTCAAGTATTTTGATCAGAAAATAAGCTCACTAGCACAAGACGCACAAAGCACACTACTTGCTCCCGTCAGGATTCAGAGATTCAGGGACGAGAATCCTTCGAGTTCATAGTTCAACTGAAGCCAACGTTGAACCGCATTACCAGTCTACCACAACGCAGCATTCTAAGCAATCAAGGTGAGGGTGAGGAGGAGCTGTGAGCCTTGGTGTACTCGTCCATCTCCCTCCTGTACGCCGCCATTCCGCCGGCCGCCTTCTCCGTCCACACCTTCTTCTCCGCGCCGTTCAGCTCCTTCCACTTCACCGAGATGAGTGCGTTGAGCGTGGAGTTGTTGACGCCGGGGTGCTCCTCGGCCAGCTGCTTCCTCGCCTCCTTGCTGAAATCACAAATGATTAGCACCTGCCCGTCTACCACAATGCTGATTGAATTCATTGCATTCACATAGAGTGATAGAGATAGATAGTGAAACGTCCCAACCAACCTGAAGAGGAGGAAGGAAGAGGCGGGCTTTTTGGGCCTGTTCGGGTCCGCATTCTCCTGCTTCTTCTTCTGACGCATTTCCTTGGTTTTCTGATTGAAATCCAGCAGGACGATTATTCAACAAATCAACGACATTCATTCCATACTTCGAGTACATGGAGCTTCGGGGGATACCTTGATAATGTTGTCTGCCTTCTCCTTCTTCTTGAGAAGCTGCAGGGCCTCCTGCTTGATGATCTTCTTCTGCTCCTCTTCTTCCTTCTCCAAGCTCTCACTTTCCTGAAACAATCCACAAGCTCGATGTTAGATACAGTCCTCTCAATTCTATTCAGGAGCATTAGAACCTGAGAACAATAAACATACAGTACAAGCATTTTACACACCTCGAGCTTCTTCTGCTTGTACACCTCCATCTGCTTCTGGTATGCTTCCTTCTGCTTCCCCGCGATCTCCACGTAGGGAGCCTTCTGAGCCTCCGTCATGCCCTTCCACTCCTCCCCAGTGATCTTACCAATCTGCAACAACAGCATGAGAATTCTTATCAGATGAATGGTCCACAGAAACCGGAACCGGAGGCAGCTGAAGAACAGTGGCTCCAGTACCTCGGGCACGTTCTTCTTCTCGGCGACCAGCGCGGCACGCCTCTCCTGAGAGTAGAGAAAGTAAGCCGACATGGGCTGCTTCGGCCTGGACGGATCCTTCTCCTTCTTGCTCTTCTTCTTGCCCTTCTTGCTTCCTTCCTCCTCGGCCTCCTGCCTGAACTTGAGGTACTGCTCGAGCAGCTCCTTTGCTGTCCACCGCATCTGCTCCTCCTCGAGCAGCTTCATCGCCTCGGCCTCACGCTTCTCCTGGCCAACCACCTGCAGGTACGCCTCCTTCTCCTGCCGGTACCTCTCCTCGTACGGCTGCTTCTCCTCCGCGCTGAGGGTCTTCCATTTGGCGCCCAGAGCATTAGCCACTTCCTTGAAGTCTACATCAGAGCTCTCCTTCTTGATCTGAAAATTAACAAGGTAGACAATTCATCAAACACATGATAGGCAAGGAAACAGAAAGAAGAATTGACCGTGTTTCCAGGCTCGCACCTCGGCCCACTGGTCTTTGCACCACAGGACATATGCCGGTGCTGGCTTCTTCATCTCCTTTCCAGCTTTCTTCTTCTTCTTTCCCTTGTCAGCTCCTTCCTGGTCCTTGTCGAGCAGAGACTGGACAATAGGAAAGTTCTGCAGGACAATCGAGATCAGACTAACTGAATCGAAACTTATAACAAGAAATGGAATCTAGCAGGCAAAATGCACGATGCTTGTGTTTCTTTCGAGGATTACCATGGTGGGCTTGAACTCCTTGATGCGCTGCATCTTCTTGAGTTCCGCCTGGAGGCGCTCCTGCTGCTTGCCCTTGGTCTCGATCTCCTGCTCCTTCTTCCGGATGACCTCGTCCCGCTCCCGCACCATCTCCTCCGCCTTCTCCTTCTCCAGCCGCAGCCTCTCCATCATCCCCTGCAGCTCCGCCAGCTCGTCGGCCATCGCCGGCGACGCCGCCGCCTTACCCCTGCCCCTCTTGGACGGAGCCCTCTTCGCCTTCTGCGTCGAGGCGGGTTCAACCTTCCCAGCGGAGACCTCGGTGGCGTCGGTGTCAGGCACCTGGGCGGGAGACGCCCCCATCAGCTCGTCGGCCGCAGATGGCGCCTGCACCGCCGCCGCCGCCGCCTTGCCCCTCTTGGAGGCCGCTCTCTTGGCCTTTTGCGGCGGCGAGAGGAGGGCGGCGGCGACGTCGGCCTTCCCGGCGGAGATGTTGACGTCGTTGTCGAGCACCGCCGCGAGGGCCTTGCGGCCCCGAGGGCTCCTCTTTCGCCCGGTCGCCACCACGGTCGCCATGGATCGATCCGAGGAGAGAGAGATGCAGATGCGTGGGTACGGAGATTTGGGATGGGATTGGTCGTCGGTGATCTGATTCGCGTGGTTTTATAAGGGGAAGGGGTTAACGGTCCGAGATTTCAAATTTTGAATTGCTGCTTCGGATTAGGAAGGTGATGATCTCGGCCCTCCGCGTGACAGCGCGTCAGCAACGGCTATAGTCACCGACGTTTGGGACCCACATGGTGGAAAGTACCGATAAGTTACCCCAATGGACTGGTTCAAAATATTCCGAACGTTACGGAGAGGGGCCGGCCTACGATCCCACGAATGATCCGCGTTGGTCAGATATCGTATCTCTTTCCAAAAAGTCTATTTTCAACGTTTAACTCATATAGAAGCCGGTCCAACTGAACCTTGAAGTCGAAATCCCTGCCGTTTGTACCCTAAACTATGCAATCCCGGTCTAAATTAAACCTTGGATTGGTTTTTCAGAGAGGAAAAAATCGCACTCGCGCGTGCGACAGTGGCAGCTAGTGCGGAAAGGTCTAGCGCAGACTGCGACGATCACGTGAGGCAGAGGGCACTGAGCGCGAGGTGGCGGCGAGCACGAGGCTGCGGCGGTAGACGCGAGGCCGAAGACGGGCGCCTGCGGCTGCGGCTGCGAGCACGAGGCCAGTAGCGAGTGCGAGGTTGCGGCATACATGAGGCTGGCAGCGGCGGCGAGCGCGCAAAGCCGACAACGGGTGCACGAGGCTACGATGGCGAGCACGAGGCCGGCAGCAACAGCAAGCATGCGAGGCTACGGTGGTCGCGTGGCCGGCTACGAGCGCAAGCTCGATGGCATGCGCACGAGGCTGCGGTGGCGGCGAACGCGAGGCCGGCAGTGGCGGCGAGCACACGAGGCCGAAAGCAGTGGCGAGCGCGCGAGGCTGCAGTGGGTCAACGCTTAGCTTCTTGTTTTTTTAGATGGGGAGAGATGAATATGACATGCGGGACCATCTTGTTAGTGAGCCAATAGATATTTTCAGTCGGGATTTTGATTCGGGAGAGTGTGCCCAATACATGATGTACCCGTAGTTTCTAATAATTCCTTTACATTGGCTCCCGAGCTCACATGCTTCTTTTGTTTTAAACAATATTGAAAAATATAGTAAAACATTTCTACAAAATATGTAAAAAAAATTGGACTAACATATACAAGTTGTCAATATTCGTGCAAAGTTTAGAACGAAATGACATTCTTTGTGTTCTATGCAAAAAAGAAATCTTGTTTGCACAGATCACAAAAAAATATAATTTCATTCCGATACTTTGCACGAGTGTTGACAACTTGTATATATTTGTCTTCAATTTTTTTAGATGTTTTTAAAATGTTTTACTATTGTTTTTAAATAACAGGAGCATGTGAGCTCGGAGTTAAAACGCCTCTCTCCTACAAAGAATTCTTTGTTAGCCCGACACGATAGATATATAGGTTTTCGGTCTATTAGTTGCATCTCGTATGTTTATTGTCAAAATGGGTCATAAGGTGGGTCCTACCTTTATGTGCCATGGCAGATAAAAAATCCCACCGTGTTTTGGCTTGAAGCCCACATGTTCAAAAATGAGCTGGAATTAGAACTAGATTTTTATAGAACAAGCTTGCCCGGATAAATTTTTTAGAAAGCCTACTTCCAACAGAAGTCAAACGCCGGTCGACTCAGCCGCCACTACGACCCTAACCACTAGGTCAGAGGAAGTATCTATTGCTACAAGGCATATATGTGCTACCAGATTCCAGGCGAATCTGAGCCGTTGGATAGGAAACCGACGGTTTGGAAGTTTGCTCGTTGGTCGAATGCAAAAACAACCCTGCTTTTAATAGATGTCAACCCGCACTCCATATAGCAAGTTTTTTCAAAAAAAAAATCGAAACTTTTTCTGTTTCAAAAATTTCAAAACAAAATCCTACTTGTAGATAATGTTGAACTCTACAGCTTCTCAAAATATCAATTCAAAGTTTGTATTATTATAGGCTACACAAAAATGACAAATCTGAACAAATTTCAAGTTTTTGAAATGTGTATTGTTCATCAACCCAGATATACCCATTTGTTATTTTTTCCCACGCTAAAGTACAATGAATTTCGAACTGATTTTTTGCACACCCATAGATCATGTCAATATCTACGTCTAGAATTTTTTTCCAGATTTTTTGAAACTTCTTTGTGCAGATTTTGAACTTTTCAGAAAAGTAACTTCCTAAAGCTCGGGTTGATTTGTGTTAAACATAGGGATGTTTCTGCGAATCGAAACAACAGCAAATGCAGCCCATCATTTTTCTATCCAACGGCTCATATTCACCTGGAATCTGGTAGCACATAAGAGCATCTCCAAGAGCTTACCCATAATTTGGGAAGGTAAATTGGATATGGGTATAGGAGAGAGAAGGTATGGGTAGTCAAATTTATTTTGGCTTTTCATCAAGCTTACCCAAATCTGGATACCCAAATTTGCATCTTACATGTGGGACCCACATGTCAGTGGGTTAATGCCTTTTTTCTTTTCTCCTCTCTTTATTCTTCCTCCTCCCGTCCCACCCCTATCTCCCTCTGGACGCCTCCCTCCCTATGTGCGGCCACCGACGCCCAGCCGTCGAGGATGCGGGCTTCCTCCTCGCGCCGCGCTGGCAGCTCCCTGTCGCCGGCGGAGGTCGGGGACAGCTGGGCGGAGGTCGGAGGTCAGAGACGGCTGAGTGGAGGTCGGAGGTCGGGGACGGCTGGACGGAGGTCGGGAGGCATGGTGGAGGTCGGGGAGGCGGGTCGGAGGTCTGGAAGGGCGGTCCGGGGTCGCCGGCGGCTCGAATCGTCCGCCCCGTTTTGGGAGGTGCGACCTCGATTTGGTCATCAAGGAGGGTCGTTGCGGCGGCGGCGGCGGCGATTTTCGGCAGGAGAGAAGCGGCGGGGTTCGAGGAGGGGCTGGGGCGAGCAGTAGGAGGCGCGCCGGCGACTGGAGCTGGCGGAGATGGCGGCGGCGCGGCGGCTAGGTCGTGGTTGGCAGGGACGGAAATTTCATCGCGAGCAGTTGGCTCTTCGCGCGCATGGTTTGGGTCGGATGGGTATTTGGCCCAGGATTGCCAAATATGCCAATTCTGAGCTAAATTTTGGGTAGTGACCCAAATTTTTTCTGTTGGGACCACTTTTGGGTAAGCTGTTGGAGCTGGTTTTTTGCCCCCAATACCTAAAAAAGCAGTTTTTGGATATTGAGAGCAAATATGGGTAAGCTCTTAGAGATGCTCTAAGCGCCTTATAGCACTAGATACTTCCTCCACTGGGTCACTGCCCCGTTCTTGCTGAAGCCCACATGTTAGATTTGTTAATTGAATAATACTTTTCTCTCTGAGATCCCAATTACAATCCAAATTATTTGCTAAACTCATAAACGATGTAAGTGTATTTAATTATCAATAAAACGTGCCAAAGGGCTTTCCCTCAGAAAAAAAATACTCATGCTGAGATCCGGTCTTAGCCTAAGACCGACAGATAAATTCTCTACAAAGTTTATGGTCAACTATAGTTATAGTCAAAGGCGAGTCTACTAGGCAAGCTTTAATAGGCTGAATCCTGCCCTCCAAAAAATGGAAAAAATATTTTACTACTACTAATCTGGTGTAGACCATTAGCTCAACTCCCCAACCCATCTAATTTCTACACAGTTCCCACGCACAGACCGCAGATCACTGAGATTATGCAACACACTTCGTCGCTTCACCGCAAGCAGCAGTCGTCGGCGTCTCAGCGACCAACGACAGACCGGCCGGTTTGCTCAAGCCGCAAGCAGCAGTGGTCGGCGTCTCGGCGACCAACGACGGACTGGCCAACCGAGGAGCCACAGCGACGAGCGAGCAGAGTGACCCAAGAGCTGCTGGAGACGATGATTTCCAGAGTGCCGCACCAGTAGGCAGCAGCCACGCCCACGCGCTTACGCCACCAACCATAGTGGCCGCCGGCGGGGGCTGGAGGAGCATGCTGACAGCTAACCTGCTGGGCTGCCGGTGTTAGAGGACAAAGGATAGACGCCACACACACCAGACAGAGGAGGCTACGACCTGGGAGGCTGAGCGCATCGGCAAGGTGTTCGGCACAATGCGTAGTTGTCCAATATTCCAATTATTTTGTTACAATTGTCTTGAATAATTTCATATTAGATCACATGCTTGACAAATATTAGCAGTTTTAATTAGGAGACGATGTCTATTTTGCTAAACACATCCAATTTTTGATCGAAATTTGATATTTTATAAAAATCCTAGACAAATCTAGTGTTTGAATTTATCTATGCTAAAAGAATAGGCGATAATGACTTTTAAAAAAATCGTTTAGTTGGCGATAATGACTTTTAAAAAAATCGTTTAGTTTACCCGCGGTTAATTTTGAACCCGCCTTCTATTTTCTGCCTGGACTCGCCGTTGGTTATAGTTATGACCCAGAGTACGAGATGTCCTTACATTTGCTTGCGAAGCGAGACATGCCTCATTGAGAAAAGAGCATCTACAATGACGTTCACATTAAACTTCTCTTCAAAATGTCATAGAGTACGATGTATTTTGCTGAGCTGAAGCAGGGAGACCACCTTTATTACTTTTCTATTTTGTACGAGTTTTTTTAATCGATTGTTATATAAGATGATGTCTCTTTGTCATGACTTTTTTTTTCGAAACACTGTACAACACAGGCGTTCACATGCACGTGCATATACTCATCCCTATAAACGAACGTACACACACAATACCCCTATGAGCACCTCCGAATACTGAGTCGGCGGGTCAGGATTTGAGATTAACAAAATCACCACAGGCGTCTCGCTGTCGACAGGAACGTCACCTCCCACCGAAGAATATTTGCGTATTCTAGTTCTACTTTAGTCACCACATATTTTTCTATTATTCCGTTGTATATAATTTTTGTTTTATTGCCTTCTCTACTGTCTGAGATGCAAGCAATGTATGACAGAACGAACAACAAAAATAAAGTGAGAACGGAACATGCAATTCAGACCTGCAGATATCCAGAATACTAGAACTCTCTCCATCCATATACAGATCTCACCAACGGCTGAGTTCACTGCAATCATGCATACAACAGAGACGATACAAGTTGTGGCAACATACACTTTTAGTCTTGCAACAAACAAGCTCTTCTAGCACAAAGTTTTTGCAGTGCCAACTAGAAACTTCTAAACTGGGTAAACGCAGCGCTCCTCTTCCTAGTCAGTTTCATCTATCCAGTCACCATAGATCCTGCTAATCTTGTCGGGGCCTTTCCATTTCTGGATAGGCCTTTGTAGCTGCCCGGACCTTTGGCTGGCCAAGGTGGAACGCTGCGACTGGACCCCTAAATGGTACACGTCTGCATGAGGGGGCACCGCAGTGGATGCAGCAGTAGTCTCCGTGGGAGCTTTTACAGACCCTGCAGCCTGCTTCGAGTCCGGAGTTAACGCGATGTCTCTGCCGTCAATGTCGACAAGTCCCCCACCATACTTGTGGAGTTCTGCAATTTAGAGCAAAGATATGTAAATAGTGTAAGCTAGATCAAGCAAGTTATGCTACATCAAAGAACCTCCTACTGAACAGAGCTTCAGTAAACAGCGGTTTATCTAATGGTTCCAAAAGCAGTATGAACTCAAAAGAAATAGACACACATATAGCAGCCAAAAGTTATTAAGCGTCTATTTGCAACCTTCTCAGAAAATTTGAGCCAATGCGCATGAATCATGCACCAAGCATGTGCAAATGTAAAATGACATATCATATGAGTACTACATAATTTCATCTTGCAAATACTCATGCTGGATAGACATAAAATAGAAAATACTATGCAAGGTAAGAACTACATTGGAGATATCAATTGTCTACAGCTAATACTGAGGCAACACAGACAAAAAAAAAAAATCAGGGAAAGTGGGTATCAGCTTATATGAAACTAAGTAAAACCCAATAGACCAATAGCACATTCCAACACCTAGAATGATTTATTCTGAACCCAGAACTTACACAGAGACATACCCAACATGGAAACTGCAATAAATCACATAACAAGCAGTCATTCTCCTAACCCGTATAGCCTAATCAGTCATCGATTATCAGATTTTAGTAGGAGGTGCCTTCTATAAAGCAAGCAATAATTAGTTGTGTAGAGTCTGGTTAGTTCTGATATCGTCCTTAATTCCTGGTATTCCTGGGTTTCTAATCCTACAAGTACAAGCCAGTAATTCCATAATACAAATTGGTGTCACTTACGAACTTGTATGTTACCACCTATGAAAAAAATACTATGTACATTACCCTATAAGCCTTAACTTGTATGTTACCACCTATGAAAAAAATACTATGTACATTACCCTAAGCCTTCATAAGTGAAAATACAAATATGTATTTTAGCCAAATCAAAGTTAAAGATATCAGGGACTTTATCATATATGCTGGTGATGCTACAATCTAGGGGCGTTCACGTACGGGTTCACTTGAACCGGCCAAAAATCGGTTCTCAGCACTATTTCAATTTCTTCAGAGAATCTGATCTGACGTCAGCTGCGATAGTTCAAACTTTTGTATACAGCAGTTTCTGGTTTGAATCCAACCCGTTTTTGAACATCTCAACTACAGTCTAACAGCAGCTAGAAAGATCAACCCAGTTGGATCACTCGCCTATTTCCCAGTGGACTGGATCCCCAACAGTTGTGCAAGAGCCAGTGTGCTAAGAGCATCTCCACCGGGGGCGCCTAAATTGTGTCCGGCACACCTCAACTGGAGGCCCCTTTGGGGGGGTGCCGGTCTGGCGCTTTTTTTTGCGCCTCCCACACCGTCACCCACCAAACGAAATTCCCAAAGACAAATTATTTAATATTGCAATTAATTTCATTCGATCGAAATAGAAAGTTCGATACAATTTGATTTGATTTCGATACAAAATTCGATACAACTTGATTTAATCTAAACCCTAAACCTAATTCTACCGACAGACTCCGAGACTTTTCCAGTGCATACCTCGAGCTACTGCCCACTTATGTCGATCGCGGAGAAGTCCAGGCAGAATGTATCTCTGATCGGGCTCGTCCTTGCCGGCACTGCTCGAGCTACTTCTCGCAGACGAGCTGCTCCGCCTCCTCCACCCTCAGCGGACGACGGTCGTCAGCCGCGTCAGCCTGCGGGGGTGGAGGCGGAGGGTGATGGCGGCGCCATAGCCCGAGCAGCCGCAATCCGGATCCCCTGGATCCGGCGTTGCTCGTTGCGGCGTTGGCAACGCACCAACAAGATCAAGTCAAGGCGGCGGCGTCGCTCGTGGTCCTCCTCCGTCGGCTGGTAACCTGGTCCGCGGCGGTGCATCGCAGTTGTGCAAGTGGAAGGAAAGGGAGAGGGCCGGTGGTGGAGTGTGTGAGACGAGAGGGCCGGTGGTGGCTTTTTAAAGCCGACCGAAGGAGCGGAGATGTCATCGCCATTACCGCCAAGACGGCATGCATGCCGCCGCGTGGGCTCTGCGGCGCTGCTACGAGGCGACGCTTCACTGCGCCGCCCACCTAGCAACTGAAACAATGCCCCGCCTGACGGCCCGTGCAACGATGCGACGACTCGCCACTGAAACGATGCGGCGCCTGCATCGCTGAGTCACTGCCGCGTGCCTGCGCCTCACCGGTTCATTTCGTGTGTATGACGGGCGGGCCATACCTGTCGGAGGCACGGGCTGGACAGTGTCCGGCACCGCGAAGGCAGACCCCATAGTTGGAGGCCCGGTTCGCGGTGCCGGACAGGTTTTGGACCGGACGAGAGCTTTGCAACCCCCGGTGTGGCTGATTTTTCTGTCCGGCACCCCAAAGGAGCTTTACGGACCCTTTTACAACCCCTCGGTGGAGATGCTCTATAAGCATCATATAACTTCGAAACTAATTAAACTTGACACAGACTAAGGGCAGAACATTTAACTATTATGAAATGCAGCTCACAATTTCAAGTAACATGATGTAGGTTAATCACGCATGGAGACAATATTAAGATTTGATATGAGCTGGAGCAGGAACTAGACCTGCCATCATGGCATAACCGGCCAGCAAATCATAAACCTAGCATAATTTGTTCTAGCAATCCAGTAACAGTGTTGTAAATCACATACTTCCAATCATAGAGTTTCAGATAAACTGATAAAACAAGGCTTAAATCAGGCCTATGATGTATTGTTGTCAATTATAAAGAAGCATCAATTATCTGAGTGCACACAAAAGTAAGAGTCAGAATAAGTTTGAAAAGGCATATGATGTATTGTTGCCAATTATAAACAAGGATCAAATATGTAAGGGCATGCAAAAGTAAGTGTCCGAATTGACTAGAAACCTTATACAGGCTTTATTTCAACTCTAATCTGGGCAGTCTCATGTATCAAATGGACATGAGCAAGTTCATAAAGTATCATGGGCTCATTGTTGTATATCAAATCTGAACAAATTAGATGCAGAGATAATAAGCACAAAATTTATTCAGTCATAAGTTATCTATAATTTTCTGGGATTAAAGTTGTTTGTGAAAAAAGACTCACCAGCAGCTCCATGAGCAAAGTGGCACTTGCTACCAAAGGGGCAGTAGCCAGTCATTTCCCACTTGTTACAGATCCTCGTCTTCCAATTCGATGGCTTCAAAATTGTAGGTCCATTTGCATTTGGAGAAGCAGCGGTTGCAGCAGCAGAGTTGTAGCTGCCGCCACCAACCGACGGCGATAGGCTAATGGCCACGCTCTCGCGCGCCTTCGACTGCTCGTCGTGCAAGAAGGTGCACGCGTCGCCGTAGGGGCACCCCTCCTCGGTGTAGAACTTCTTGCAGTGCCGGCCCTTGTACGCCCTGCCGGAGGCGGTGTCGCCCGGCACCACGGTGGTCGACGTCATGATGGGGATCTGGTGCTCCTCTCTCTGCTCCGTCGCCTCCTCGTGCGCCGCCACGATCTCCTGCCAGTTGGGGGGCGGCTTGCGCAGCTCCTCCATCCCGTGGGCGAAGTTGCAGTTGGTGACATACGGGCACGTCCCTGCCCGGAACTTGCAGCAGAGCTTGGTCTTGAAGAACATCTTCCCAATCGCGCGCGACTTGCTGGTACTCCCCGCATCGCCGGCGCCGCCGCCCGACGGCCCGCCACCGCCCCGGGGCTTCTTGCCCGGCGGCGGCTGCTCGCTGCCGGCCCTAGACTGCGGCTGCGAGGAGTTCCTGTCGCCGCCGTACCCACCGCCGCCAAGCCCCGGGTCGCCGTTCCACTGGCTGTAGTCATCCTCGGTGGCCCAAATCCCGGAGTCCCCGGCCGGAGTCGCCTCGGAGTTGGCCCAGGCTTCGGGGCCGGCGGCGTCCGGGATGATATGGATGGCGTTGGTGTAGTCCATGACCGCTCTGCCAGATCTCGGTGCTCTTACTGCAGAGTGCGGACCCTCGATCAGTTGGGGAATTTGGCCACGGCCCTGGCAACACGAACCCTAGTTCTACAGCGACGAAGCAATAGTATTGGGGAATTGTTCATTTTCACATCTCCCTCGCTATAACCCTAGGCGTAGGCTTCTACCTGGCCGACCTCTGCGATTTAATCCTGGCCCTTGATTCTTCATGATTCCCATGTCAACTCACGGAACGTTATCTTATGATGATGAAGCACAGGTGCGGACACTGCCCCGATTCAACGGCTCTCCTTCTACAGTTCCCAGAGGCGAACGCGGAGGCGACTCGGCGATCCCCAGCGGCCGCCGGCGTATCTGGGGATTTCTCACCCTCCGCCGGCCGCTCCGGCGGCGGGAGGGTGAGGAATCCCCGGATCTGCGCTCCGGCGAGGTAGAAAGGGAGCCTTGGGGCGGCGCTGGCGTGGAGGGGTCGCCGGCGTCGTCATTTTGGTGCTCTGCGGCTCCCCCGTTCCGGCGTCGTCTTCGGCGGCGCGGCCGAGCTGCGGGTGAGTCACCTTCCTTCCGTTGCTTTCTCTGGCGGCGGCGGCGGGATCGTGGCGTGTGTATAGCCGGCTGGTGGAGAAGATTCAAGACGGTGGAGGTGCGGGAGTGTGGCGTGCAGGTGGAGGATCTGAGGCGCTGGCCTCAGATCTGGAGCAGATCATGCTTGGGGAGGCTCCCCGGCCGATGTTGCTTGGCTGACTTCAGATCCAGCTCCACGGAGCTGGTGGCTACTGCGGCTCGTCAACGCCCTTGGGCTAGGAGCTCTTCTGCTCCCGCGGCGGGTGGTCCTGGTGGCTGGCTTCTTCGGCGTCCTCGACGGTGGAGGGGCGGCGTGCTGGGCATCCTGGAGGTTGAAGACGGAGAGGACCGTCGCTGTTCTTGTTTTCTTCTCGTTTCTTTCTTTGCTTGTATTCCGATCTGTAAGGCTCCCTTTTTAGTATGAATATAAGTATGAAAAATTCAAAAAAAAAAAAAAGGCACATGACTAGCTGAAGTACCGCTTAGAGCATCTCTAGCAAAGCCCGTAAAGCTCCGGGCTGTAAACTTCTGGTGGCTGGTCGTTTTTTGACAAGAACAGAGCCCGTAAAGCCGGCTTGGCCCGAAAAGGTTTTTAGGGCGCTTGAGAATCCGAGGCACGGATCTGGATAAGTACCGGCCGACGCCCCATTTCCAGTTCACGCCCCCAGTCCCTCTGACTCCTCCGACGAGCAATCCGCCCCTCCGCCGTCCCATCTCCGACGAGAAATCCGCCACTCCTCCGCCCAGATCCACCTCCACCGCGCCGCCATGCTGCCGAAGATGAAGACGCCGAAGCGCGAGGCGTCCTCCCGCCCCGTCGTCGACCCGTCGGATCTCTCCGACCAGGCGAGGGAGCGGGTTGTGAAGTCCGACGGCGCGCGGAAGCAGGCCATGTACTACTACACCAACCACGGCATGCCCGTGTCGCCGAAGCTCCTGTACCGTGCGGTGCCGGAGTTCGACCGCCTCCGCACCGCCGCCAGGAGCGGCCAGGGGAGCTCGAGCGGCGCGGGAAGCTCTTCCCGCGCCACGGTGAGGAGGGGCGCCGCCGCCGTCGGAGGAGGAGGAGGCCGAGGGGTACTTGTAGCGCCCCGACCCCGGAATTATACAGAGAGGCGATGTAATTGGCACAACCATCCAGGTATAACACAGAGATCGAGACTTGTGGAACAAACTGGCACATTGCATGACTCTACGACACAAAACATATAGCAACTCATATAAAGAGAAGAATACAAATATTACACATCAAAAGGATCACAGATCCAACAATTCAACAAGCGGAAGCGGGTAGTGTTGTCTAACAACAAGAAGCAAATATATGGCCTAAGAGGGCTACAATAAACATCACCCAAGCCAGCTTGTTCCACGGTCCCAAGCTGCCACCTGGGAACCCCAGACTAGTAGTCGACGTCAACGAAGAACCCACCTAGCTGCTCGGTGTTGTCCTCCTCTGAAATACAAAATCATAGAGGCAGCAAAGAGAGACTGAGTACGATGTACTCGCAAGTTTAGTAGGGCGATATAGGCCCAATGACTGACGGAGGCTCTAAAGCTATATGTGTACTTATTTTTGCATAAAGCCAGTTTTCAATAAAAGACATAAATGACACGAGGCGACGTCTACTCAGAATACTTTTCATAAAGGGGTAAGAGAGTAAACATTTCATCTTCGGTTCTCGTCGAACCTACTTGTAACCATCACCACTCATCTCACACAAAGGCACTCCCTCGACTCACCCTCGAGGAAATGAACCTTTATCACAATGTAATTATGCAACCTTTAGCTGCCATATCAATTAGGTTAATATTCTCTATGGTCTCGTATATCCGTTCCCAAGTCGTCCATAACCGCGGACACGGCTTTTCGAAAAGATTTAACCCTGCAGGGGTGTACTATGTGAAAGTCGCCAGGTTCCCGAGGGACCTCCCAGCTTCTTATCCATTGGTACCGTCCGGCTCACCTAATTGGCCCTCTTCCGGGGAAGACCGGCGAGCGGGCGCGGTTAGACCTTTACAATGCATGAGGCTTACTCAAGAACCATCAGTGTGCGGAAGGACAGGTTCAGCGCTCCCAGCGCCCTGCCCCGCGGCCACATCCTAAACACCACCATCATCCTCGTTTCTTTTCCACCCACACACTCACGCGCAAATGGAAATAGCAAACTAGAGGATCCTTGACAAGCCCCTCACAAATTATTCGGTCAGTAAGGCGCCCATACACCCACCAATGGCAGCACGCTCTATCTTGAGTCTAGAGACAAGAACTCACACCTAGGGGCTAGAGTGAGGCAAAACACCATCCCCGATGGCAACTCACCCAAGCCGTCTTAGCATTTTAATTAAGCATCACAATTATCCACCATGCCCGAATCATTCCATCAACATTAATAAGTATGGAATTCAATAACGGACATAACTAGTATTTCCACTAAGCATTTCTAAGCATGGCTAAGCATATAACCAACAATTATATTCTGTATCCGGCCAACACATCAACACTAGGGTTCATAGGTAGGGATACATGTGATTGGCTCGGGAAAAACATGCAATCATAGGATTCTCTATATTTTGATCAAAGAGAGACAGTTGAATCGCATGCAATATTTTGGTGGACAAAATAAGTTTATAAACATTGGGATGCTAGAATGCCAAGAAGGTTAGGTTATCTCTTGCCTTGCTGCCCGGGTGTGAAGTACTGCTCGTCGGGGTAAGTAGAGAGACCCTCGACTCCGGAATCTATCGATACCCAAAAGAAAAACAAAGAACACATAAATCACAAGGACACAAGGTGCAATGCGCAATCACATGATGACATGTCAAATTCATGCAAGGATATCATTATAATTTAGACAGCAACATTAAATAGGGAGCCAAATAATTAGTGCAATTATTTGGATACAACCCCATATTTATCTTAGTGACCACATTTTTCATAAATTATTGAATTATTAGGGAAGTGGCTCAAAATGCATGAACATGACATGAAATGGTTAGGGTTTGTCATTCCGATCATTTTGATAATTTATTTGTAATTTTTGGGGCACCGAAGAATAAATGACAAATTAATTAAATAAATGAATTTAATTCATTTAAACAAATTACGAAATACATCAAAGAAGAATTTGCGATCATGATGTGAGAAGTGCATGGTTTGATAGCATTTGACAAGTTGATCACATTGATATTTAATTCATAATTTTTGGACAATTATTTAACAAGTTATGAATTTTCCTAATATTGGGATTGTTTAACCCATTTTAGGAATTCTTAAATAACAGCAAATTTATTTAAACAAAAGGGCAAAACAATGTTACCAAAAGATAGGAAATGTTTTTCTAAACACTTTGGTATTTGATGTGCCAAAATTGGAGCATTTTTCCAATAGATATGAATTATTTAAAATTCCATTTCAATTTCCAATTTTACAGGTTTTACTGTAGGGCCGGCCCACAGGTCGGCCCAGGCCGGATTTCAGGCCGGGACAGAGCCAGAGGAGGCCGGCCTCAGAGCCGGCCCAAACCGGGGTGCAGGCCGGGGACCAGCCCGAACAGGCCGGCCCTCTGGCCGGCCCAGGCCGAGAGCCAGGCCGGGCGAGCACGCGCGCGTGCTGGTCAAGCCACGACCGGCGCGTGCCGGCGCGGTGACCGGCGGCGACGGCGCGCGGCGAAGAAAGGGAGAAGGGGAGGGGACGAAGCAGGGTGTCCACCGAGACGGCGTCCTTACCCTCGCTGACGGCGCGCGCTTGGTGAGAGCGAGGAGGTGGGAGATCGACGGCGGGTTGTTCGGACGGCGGCCGCCGACGCGGGAGGATGCGGCTTAGCACGCCCAGGTGAGGGCGTCCCCGCTCGAGGCCCACGACGGGAAAGTAGAGGGTGACGACGCGGTACCGATGGCGGCGCTAGCTCGCGCCCTGGTGGCCGGAGGCCACGGCAATCACCACGGAAACGAGCGTCGAGCCTCAGCCGGAGGCGAGGACGAATTCGTGCGGCGTCGCCGCTAGAAGCCCTCATCCGTCGATTCCTTCGGCATGGAGGAAAAGAGCGTCGGGGCGAACCTTCCGGTAGGCTTCGATCTGGGTGGGAAGCTCGGGATCGTCGGCACGGAGCTCGGCGGGCGGCGGCAACGGTGGCTAGGTCGCGCGGGGAAGCGAGGCAGAGAGAGCGGAGACAGGGGAGCAGGTGGGGGAAGAGAGAGCGAGGCGGCGAGATGGTACCCTTTTCCACGCAGAAGCAGGCAGCGAGTGGGGGCCGGGCGGCATGGGAGGCACGGCCGTGGCATGGCACCAGTGCCATAGCCACGGTGGCCACGGTGAGAGAGGAGAGAGAGAGGGGTCTGACAGGAGGGGGTCCACACGACAGGGATTTGAGCTTTTCCAAATTTCCTTTTTCCTGATTTTTTTTAAAAATAACACGGTTTAACTATTTAAAAGAGCCATTTAGGCAATTTTGTAAATTATGGAAAAAGGCATGTGGGCTCCCTATGTCCTAAGGAAACACCACAATGATTATTGTCCCAGAATAAAAAGGTTTGCACCACATTTATCCATAGGGTCTAATTAAGGCAAAATTTTAATAATTTCCCAAATTCATTTATTTAGAGTAATTAAACAATTCCAAAAATAATGAAAATATTTATAGAGGCTCATAGTATAATAATGAAGCACCCCATGTTTTTATTTTGAATTTTTGGAAAAACTTAACTTGGTCCCAAAAAGAGAATTGGATTAAACCAAATTGAATTCTCTATTTTAATTATTTGCTTGACAAGAAATTGCCTTTGACAATTATTTGCAAAAATATATTCTTGGAACTTCCGGGACAATTTGGAAATTCAAGAATAATGTATCTTGCCAAATTGAGCTTTGCATTTGGATTGGGATTTCTGGGGAAGGGTTTTGCTTCCCTTTTTATGTTCTCAAGTGTTGCTTTATTTAGAATTATTTGCAAAAATATATTCTTGGAACTTCCGGGACAATTTGGAAATTCAAGAATAATGTATCTTGCCAAATTGAGCTTTGCATTTGGATTGGGATTTCTGGGGAAGGGTTTTGCTTCCCTTTTTATGTTCTCAAGTGTTGCTTTATTTAGAATTAGCAATTTTTTAAATGGATGCCATGATGCAAAGCAAAACAAAAAGTGAAAAAATTGGCCCATATTTTAGGGTGCTAATCTGGGGCTGTTACAGTACGACCCCGCCGCATTCAGACGGTTGTTGTCCGCCCTGGACTTCATCCCCGAGAACACCGTCGATGCCGTCGTCGCCACCATATGCGAGCGGTCGGCGGAGGAGAAGGATGACCTCGAGGCACAGCGCCGCCATGTCAAAGCGGTCAACGAGGCGCTCCTCCAGAAGGCGCTCGAAGCCTCGCTAGAGGATCCCATCTCCGTCTCCTCCGACGACGAGTGAAGAGCGGAGCCGCTCCGCCGCCACGCCGCTGCGAGATCTGTCCCACCGCCACGGCGCCCCCGGGTAGGGTTAGGGTTAGGTTATGGTTAGGGTAGGTAGCGGGTTAGCGTAGATAGCCTCTTTTGCATCTCCGGTGATCACCGGCGGCGTATTTTGGTTGTAAGCCGGTGATCACCGCCGTGTTCGTCCGTTCGTTCGCGGCAATGAAAAAAATTTAATTTGCAGTTTCATTTACAGTTTCTGCTCTGTGCCGAGCATTTTCGACGAGCAAACTGCCCAAAACACGAACCGAAAATGCGGTTTTCGGTTCGTCCTTTTTCGGGCTCTGTTAGAGATGCTCTTAGTCGTTCTTTTCCACGAAAGAGAGAGAGGCGGTGACCTGGGGTTTCAATCTTAGCCGTCGCCATCTGCAACTTCTTCGTCGTCTTCGTCCGTGAATCGACGGGTCCCACCTACTCTAGTTGCCGCTCTGGCGTTAGATGGGGTGGGGACCTCGGACCTGCGCATGGCGCTATTGAAAGGTCCTTAATGATAGAGTTTGCTTTTGGTTGTCGTCTTCTTCGTCAATGGAGATGGCTTCGTCTTCAATAAGTGATCTTTGGCCTACCGTTCGACGGCGAGATCTCCGTCCCGATGTCAATGGCGGTGTTGAAAGATTAAATTTATCTAGGTACGGTACTTCAGATCTTGCTTCGCCGGATCAAGTTTGGATATCTTCCCATGGTTGCCGCAAGGAGGTATGTCCTCGCATTTGTCCCGGCTGCTACGTCCTCGACAATGGTGTTTCGTACCCTCGGCTCCCTGCGACGTCGACCAAGCGGTTCGGTTGCTTTTCCCTGAAATACTGGTGGTGGTACTATTGCCGATGTTTGTTGATTACTTTAATGGCTGCTTGCGTGCACGTAGCCTTGGCACTGCGGCTCAAAATTAAAATTATGGGAGAACCCTCGTTAGTATTTATAGGTATATGTGTGTTGGCATCTGTGTCACTTTTCGGTTTTCTTCAGAGAAATGCAAGATTGTGTCATGGAAGAAGAAAGAGTTTGAAGATATCGGAGATTTGTTATTTTCTTTTAGACTTTATTTTGTAATTGCTGGAGTCAGCTCATGTATCTCTACCATGTACTGTTTGCTGCTATAAATATATATGGTATTGTTTGTCAAAAAAAAGGCAAGCACATGACTATTTCCCACGAGATAGAAGAAGAAGAGTTTGGTTAGTTGGTGATAAAGTCAAAGCCGCAGAAAAACATTTTTCACTGCTTAAGCCCTAATTTTCTCTATATGTGAGCACCAAAAATATCAGTTTTAACCATGGTTTGAATAAACATCAATTCAAATCCCCGGTCCTTCTTTCTTATTTGGGTATCTCGTTGAATTGATTTGGGTGTTTGGGAGTACCACTGCTACCAACATCACTTGCTTTGTAATACATGTCAAACGTATCTATAATTTTTTATTGATCCATGCTTGTTTATTATCATTGTCACATATATTTACTATCATGTTATATCATTTTGAGGCATTTTATCGAACTAATCTATTGACAAGATGCCCAATGCCAGTTTCTATTTTCTGCCCAGTTTTTGTTTCATAAAGTTACCACAGAAAATATTCTCGAAATACGACGAACATTTACGGAGATTTTTTATTGAAGAAATGAATACCAGAGCCAAAAGGGCGACCCCAGGAGAGGCCCAGGGTCGGCCCCCGGCCGCGGGCTGTACGGGGTCGTGATGATCGGTGATGGTAGCGTTGGATTGTGCCCCAAGCGAAGGCGTGGAAGTAGTAAGTAGTTGGTTTCCCTCGTTAACGAACCGAGGTTTATCGAACCAGTAGGACTTTGAAATCAACAACAAAGTGAATGTTGAAGATCTCTGGCACTTAATCTTTAACAGACGTGGACCTGCACACACTCAACCAATTACTTTGCCCCCAACGGTGGAAAAGTTGTCAATCTTTTTGGTCTCGCAGAAAACAAAGCGGTTAATTGTATAGTGAAATAGATGAAAATATGAAAGTGGACCAGAGAAGTAATGATGATAAAAAGTGATGAATAAAGGTTGCAATCAATGATAAAAAGTGATGAATGAAGCGGCAACTGATACTCGTAAATTTTCAGGTCATTTGGACATCGTTTGGGTCCCTGAAACATCAAAATATAGAAAATAGGGTTTTCTGCCAGTGCAGGGTTAATTCCAGAAAAATAGGAAAACTGTGAAATCTTCCCAAAATCATTATAAAACAATGATATAACCCTTATATGATGCAAATATGATTGAAATATGAGTATTATAATGCAAAGTTCATGTATGCATTTTACATGCATCAACATCCCCAAGCTTAACCTATACTCGTCCTCGAGTATAAAGGTGATAAAACCAACATGGACTTTGCATTTTAAGACTATCAATGGATATCAAAGATGATTACTATTGCTAAATAAAGTCAAATGATTCATTCTTTAAAGGAGTAGCAATATGCAAGATAGATTATGAAGTGATATCAAATATTCAATGTAAGGATGTTCAATGATAATTCACAAAGTGCAACATAGAAGAAAGTACTATGGACCAAATGTATGCATAATGAAAAGTAAAAACATCCTATGATGGTCATAGAGTACTCTTGTAAATATGAATATAAAATGTGGACACTTTGTAAGGATATATAAATGAGTAGAGGTAAAACATGAATAAGTTTCATCTAACTTCCAAATGCTTCTACTTAAGTTAATGTTTGCAATGTGGTATTCATTGGTGTCAAGCTCTCATTACCCCCATCATAACATCTTGAATGGTTAATGTTTAAAGTGAAAGCAAATATGAGTAGTTTGCTTGACAAAGTATGGGTTGAAAGCTTCATGCCCCGTGAATACGAGTACCTACACCATGGTGTTACTCAATTTGGGCTACCAAGCAAGTTCAAGTTAAAATCAATAGCGTCATCAAGAGGGTCAACTGGGTACCTCTTGTCCCAGGACATGGAACAAGCCCATGTCAAAATGACAAGACAAACAAACATAATGAACAATCTCAACACCCTTTTTATTTACTATTGATATAGCTTTTTATTATGAGGTGCATCACTGAAGGTTCACAATAGCACGTAAGTAAATTTCCACCATGAATGATGCATGGCTTAGATTAGCGGCCCAGGTGTCTCTCTAGCCATTTGTACAAACTACTTAAACTTACATAGTTTCCACATTTATTTGACACTATGATAGGCATCCATAAACAAAAGTACATGATATCAACTAAATATAATTAAGAACATGTTGAAAGCTTGCCATGTGACAGCACATATGGGCTAACCCCCAACCAAGACTCTTGTCAACCTCACAGCTTCATAATTTTAGTCACAATGGTTTATGTTTATTAACGGAAATCCACTTTGGCTCCCGGGCTCATCTGCACCCGGGTGCCTTTTCGATTTTTTTGAATTTTGCAAACGCTTCAAAAAAATCTGAAAAAAATTGTGCGGAAACATATTCATGTATTCAATACTCGTGTAAATTTTCGACAGACAATATCAAATTTTGCGCCTTGTGCAAAAAAGACAAATATCTGACAGACAAAATAGGTGAACAGTCCACTATTTAAAAAGATAGATTTGTCTTTTTTACACAGGGCGCAAAAATTAATATTTTTTGTCGACATTTTACACGAGTGTTGAATACTTCAATATGTTCATGTCCAATTTTTTTCAGAATTTTTAGAAGCATTTTCGTATTTTAAAAAAATCGGAAACAAAACCGGGAGCAGATGAGCCCGGGAGCCAAAACGCCATCCCCGTTTATTAAGTGCAATAAAAGTAAGGTGTGAGAGCTTTTTAACCAACTTTCCCCATAACAATCAATAACATAAGCATTTAAATTCAGAGGTATAGATAATACAAAGTAACATGATAAACATACTCGGAATAGCATAAAGCTAATAGGTAGATATGGTGGACTCATTGGAAAAACTTTGGTTGAAGGTGTTGGAAAATAAGTTTTTACTTGTTGGAATTTTTGGGCTTGCAAAAGGGAGAAAGTTGACCGTCTAAATGCATGCACAAGTGTCCATAGAACTAACCAATCCATGTTAAACAAAGTAAAGTAACATTCGGCATCAAAACATGAATAAGAGATAGCTCTTGATAAAACACTTGCAAATTAACACTCATTAAAAAGCGCATGAATCATGCAACTATATGTATCTTTTTAAATCAACTCAAACATCCCTTTCCCAATCTTTTTAATAGCATCCAACTTAATTCAACCCACATTTCTAGTAGCTCTCTCATATAAAAATGATAGTGGTGGTATCAAAACAAAAATCAAACCAAAATAAAAAGCAAATAAAAGACGCTCCAAGTTTATGCGATAAAGTGCATTGATCGAAAAACAGAAGTTAGACGTGTGCAAACCGAGAGTATGTTGGTCCAGTGGGGTTGTCTTCACATCCCCAAGCTTATGGTCTTCACCATCCTTGGATAGCTCTTGGTGCATCTCCTCTAATCCCTGTGAAAAAACTTCAAAACACTGTTTCTCCCATTTCTTTTTTGTGGGGTGACATTAGTAGTGATAGACAAATGAATTGCTTGCTGCATAAAATCCTTAAACAAAAATTCATATGAATGTCCAGAAAGTGTATAATGTTGTATGACTACTTATAAACTCAATTGGATAAAAAAGATTCAAGTTAAAAGTTCAAAGAATGCATCAAACAAAATGGGACAGAATCTGTCCAGAAAAACAGCAGCTGTGAAACGCATTTTTCTACCCAGCTTAAGCATGTCGAAAATTTCTGAAAACATTCATGCATACAGAGGATGAAAAGCTTCAGTTACAGTAAAAATTTCAGCTCTTTCGAAGTTACAGTAACCAAAATGGGTAAAACTTGGTACTTTATTAAAAATTACAGAAACAAAACTAAAAACTAAGTATCTTGTTACAGCAAGAGGACACAAAGAAAAATCAAAAAATAAAAACTACTGGGTTGCCTCCCGTAAAGCGCTTTCTTTATAGCCATATATCTAGGCTTCTTACTTGATATTTATGATGGACGAAGCTCATGAGGGAGCTTGAACTTTGGTGTGTCCCTCTTCCTTGGGAAGTGTTCCATGCACTTCTTGTGTGGAAACTGAAACTTCACATTCCCTTCTTTTGAATCAATGATAGCACCTGTGGTACGAAGAAAAGGTCTTCCAAGAATAATTGGACTAGAGCTTTTATTCCCCATATCCATGATTAGAAAGTTAACAGGTACAAATGTCATATGCAACTCTACCATAACATCACTTACTTTTCCTAAAGCATGTTTAATGGAATCATTAGCAAGTGCAAGTTCAATAGAGCATTTTTCAAGATTCTTTAATTCAAGAACTTCATATAATTCTTTAGATAAAACAGAGACACTAGATCCTAGATCTAATATAGCATGGTGTGTGTCTTTTCCAATGGTTACTAGTACTTTGGGAATCCATACATCCCCAAGCTTAGGTGGTATCATAGCTTCTTGGTTGTACCTAGCAATCTTTTCTTTTAAAACATGATTAGCAATATAAGAAACAAAACCTGCTTGGTTGGAGTTGATGGAAGGATCACTTGCAATTTTTTGTAAGATAGATATTAATTCATGCAAGCTACAATTATCTAAGTCAAGTAGTGGTTCCTTGACTTCACTAAGCATTTTAACTTCCTCAACTTTTCTTTCTAACTCAATTAACAGAAGAGATTCATCATACTCAGTTTCATTAACTTCTTCTTTTAAACCAACAAGTTGAGACATAAATTGCAACAAATATTTAGGATAGTTCAATAATTCACTAAGAGTTTCCTCCAAAGTAAGAGGAACATTTTCAGCAATATTAATAGAATTCATTCCAACCACAGGTGGTGCTTGTGGTTTCCCTGCATACATACTCAATAAAGTGGCTTGGTTATCAGCTAGTTTTGAAAGGGCTTTGTCTAGTCCTGCAGCTTGGAGTTGTAAGCCTTTAATATCAGAACTAATAGAAGCAACAGACTTATTCAACTCTTGTATCATGGTATTATGACTAACAACTTGTTCCATAAGAATTTTATTAGCCTCAAAATTATCATTACTTGGTGGCATAGGCTTCCATTTATTATCACTAGTATTAGGATATGGAAGAAAAGGACGGTTGTTGGGAACATATGGGGTTTTATTATAAGAATTATGATTGTTGTTACCATACCCATTATTACCATAGTTCCTAATGAAGTTAACATCAACATTTTAAGTATTATTACCAACTAGTTCTTGCAAAGGGACATTTTCAATATTTTGTTTATTAATGAAAGCAAGAATAATGTCCATTTTAGATGACAAATCATTTGTTTCTTCTATGGAGCTTACTTTCTTAGATGGATTAGGTGCTCTTTCAGTATTCCATTAACTATAGTTTTGCAAAATACTTTCTAAGATGTTCTTAGCTTCTAATATAGTTTTTCCCATAAAAGCCCCTCCAGCAGCGGAATCAAGAATATTTCTAGACATGTAATTTAGATCATTGTAGAAAGAGTGTAATATGGTCCATTCGTTGACCCCATGTGATGGACAAGTTCTATGCATAAGTTTTATCCTATCCCAAGCCATGGCAACATGTTCATTTTCATTTTTCCTAAAAGAAAGAATATTGTTTCTATTTTGCAAAATTTTAACAGGAGGATAATATTTCTTAATGAAAGCTTCTTTTAGATCATCCCAAGAATTAATACTATCAGTAGGTAGTTAATGCAACCACTCTTTAGCCTTTCCTCTAAGTGAGAAAGGAAATAACTTCAGTTTTAGAATATCACTTTCCACATTTTTAAATTTTTGCATGTCACATATCTCAACAAAATCATGAAGATGCATAGAGGCATCCTCCATAGCACTACCGCCAAATTGTTCCCTAGTTATCAAGTTCAACAAACTAGAACTTACTTCATAACTATCAGCTGTTATCTCAGGTGTGGCAATGGGCCTAGCAATAAATTGATCATTTGGAGTGTTTGTGTAGTCACACAACTTAGTTCTATCACCCATTTTTGCAAGTTTTTTTATGTGTTTTTGATTTTTATGCAAAACTGAAAATAAAATGAAACTAAACAATGTAAACCGAAATAACAAATGCAACACAAAATGCAAAACTGAAAATAAAATATGCAAACCGAAATATAAATATGATATGCAAGACAATAACAAAACAAAATAAAATGCTTTGAACGTAAAGATGGATAAGATGATGCTCACGTAGGTCTAACCTCCCCAAGCTTAGGTGTTTGCACAAGTTGGTGATGAAGTTGACTTTGTTGTGAGATACTCCTTTGGACATATCTTTACAGCAATGATTCCCCGGCAACGGCGCCAGAAAACGTCTTTGATGGCCTTGAACTTAGCTTAGGTTGAGACTCCAAGCGCAGAGTGTGTAGTATAGGAAAGACGGTTTCCCCACGAGGGGTGACTCGAGGGTTTAATATCGAACTCTCGGGGAATCAGTAGTGAAAGATTTATCTTCTTATCCTTCTCTTGAAAACCTGCAAAACAAAGTAAATTGTTTTGTGCCCTCAACCTCACCAAGTGGTTGTCAAGCACACGGTGTGAGAATGATATGAAAATATAACAAATGCAAAACAAGAAATAAATATGCAATGATGATAAATAAATATACAAGGATGGTGGAAACAATGATGGATGATATTTTTGGGTTTTGTATTATGAATGCAAGATATAAAAGTATTTTTGTATTTTTGGTTTTTTTAATGGCAGAAAATGGAAAATGCTTATAAGTTGTTGGAAAGGTGTTTCTTATGATAAAAAATGGACCGGGGTTCATGGTTTCACAAATACACTCTTTCTTTAATAAAGTGGTAGATAATGGAACACTAGAATTGACATATGCGATTGCAACAAAAAGGTTTCATGACAAGTTACTAATTATATGGGCATCACGTCCTAACATAGAGATCTTTTGTTTATTAATCTCTCTTATACTCCACCAAGATGTGAACTAAATCTTAGCACCTCAGTAATTAAGATAAATCAGAGTATAGCTTTAAGTCTTATGACATGAAGTTAAAATAAGAACATGCTAGATCTAGTCATGGAGAAGTGGCAATGGTCACACCCATACCTCCTGTAGCATGGTATTTATCTTTATCCCTAGTGAGGCAACAAAGTAAGGTAAAAATACCCAAGTGGATCGCGGAACTTCTCTCACTTTCACCGCACTAGCCACCCCCTCATTACTCCAACTAATTCACACGTTCCCCTACACACGCTCTCATAAACATGCTTGATCAAAACAAGTAGACAAGAACGGGGTACATAATATGCATCTACTTTCATAACTGAAACAAAACAATTGCAATCTCAAACATATATTAACTCATAAAAAGATCCACCACAAAGGTATTACATAGATGACCGTAATCATGTTTGGCGGCTCATATGGTGCTAATTAGTGAAGCTCAAGAGAGAGGAGAGATACATAAGTTACTTCCACAAACCCATAGTCCAGGGGTGGACTACTCCCTCTTCATCATGGAGATGGTGGAGATGTCGTTGGGGGAGATGGAGACCACGCCGGCAGCGCTCTGCCGGAGTTTTCCCCCTCCAATCTGTAGCTCCAGATCTCTGTTTCGGTGTTTCTGTGTTTTCGGCGGCCTCCCCTCCGAAGGGCGTCGAGGACTATTTTAATAGTCGGTTTTAGGTCAAGACGAAGGTTCTGGAGAAAAGATCGACGGCAACGGAGCCTCGAGGCCCCAGATGGTGGGTCCCACGCGACCAAGGAATCTGGCCACGTGGGCCACCCTCTTCTGGCCCTCGGGCCTCCGTTTGTTCACTTCCTTCGCTCCTACGCTTTGTTCCTTCGAAAAACTGATGCTCATAAATTTTCAGGTCATTTGGACATCGTTTGGGTCCCCGAAACATCAAAATATAGAAAATAGGGTTTTCTGCTAGTGCAGGGTTAATTCCAGAAAAATAGGAAAACTGTGAAATCTTCCCAAAATCATTATAAAACAATGATATAACCCTTATATGATGCAAATATGATTGAAATATGAGTATTATAATGCAAAGTTCATGTATGCATTTTACATGCATCACCTGCACATACTCAACCAATTACTTTGCCCCCAACAGCGGAAAGGTTGTCAATCTTTTCGGTATCGTAGAAAACAAAGCGGTTAATTGTATAGTGAAATAGATGAAAATATGAAAGTGGACCAGAGGAGTAATGATAATGAAAAGTTATGAATAAAGGTTGCAATCAATGTAAATAGATGGACCGGGGGCCTCTCTCAAGTAAATAAAACACTCATATGATGGGTAAACAAATTACAGCTAGGAAATTGACAAGATTATAACACAAACTTAATCTAGCTATGACATAGAGAACATGATAATATTTATGTAGGCATCACGACAATGAACAAAGACCGTTGAGTCCAACTGCATCTTTGTCTAAAAAGTCCACCGTGGGATCGCTATCCAGCCTGTCACCCAACGGTATAAAGTTGTAAGCAACAGACATTTGCATTAAGTAAAGCGCATGAAGTAAGCAATACTAATATCAAAAGAGACATTAACACCGCTGTTTTACCCTTAGTAGCAACAGCACACCCTCGCCCTTAGACGTTTCCGTCACTCGTGCCCAGGAACAAAAGGGGGCATGAACCCACTATCTAGCATAAATCCCTCTTGGAGATACACACAATCACTTGGCGAAAGTAACTACGCACATCGGAGAGCATGCAAGAACATAAATCAACATATAAGAATCATGCATAATCTGATCATAACTTCATAATCCATTAGATCCCAGCAAACACATCACATAGCATTACAATAATCGATCTTGATCATGTTAGGCAGCTCATAAGATCATAATACATCAAGCACAAGGGAGAGAGACTACCATCTAGCTACTGCCATGGACCCGTAGTCCAAGGTGGGACTACTCACAAATCATCCTAGAGGAAGGCATGGCGATGAAGAGCCCTCTGGGATCGATCTCCCCTCCGGCAGGGTGCCAGGATCAGCTTCAGAATTACCCCCGAACTAGGGTTTATGGTGGCGGCGCCTCTGAAAGAACAAGCTATGCCCGGATATCGCCTAGAGGGGGGGCGGTGAATAGGCGATTAAAACTTTTTCTATTTAGGGGCTTGATAATTGCGGAATAAAACTAGGTGTTTAAATTAACAAGCCAACAACCTAAAAATCTAGGTTTACCTAAAGTGCACCAACAACTTATGCTAAACAAGACAAGCAACAAGGAGATAGCTAGATATAAACTTCAAGCACGAAGGCTATCACAAAGTAAAGTGCATAAGTAAAAGCTCGGGTATAGAAATAACCGAGGCACGCGGAGATGAAGATTTATTCCCGAGTTCCTCCTTGTTAAGGGAGTACGTCTCGTTGGAGGGGTGTGAGCTCGCCACAAAAGGCCTACTCAAGATGCCACAACGGCCTCACCCTATTCTCCGATGAACCGCACCCAAAGGTTTGGTTCACCTTCCACTATCGGAATCCTTTGGGGCGGATTCCGGAGCCCTTACAACTTTTGGGGCACACACCCACAACTCAATTGGGGGCTCCCAAAGCGTGCCGAAGCTCCACAAGCCGAAGTCTTCAAGGCACCACCGTCTAGGGTCCGATGACCCAAGAGTAACAAGCTCCCAACCTTCAATCCCACGAATCACCGTGGGGAGCACAACCCGATGCAACAAATGCAAAAGGGAAAGAACACACCAAGTGGTCAAATTCTTCTCCCCAAAATCCAACCAAAGCAACTAATGCTACGGAGGGATTTAGGAGGAAGAACAAAGGAGAAACACTAAGAACTCGAAGATTTAGATCCAAAGAGTTCCCCTCACTTAGAGAAGAAATTGATCGGTGGAAATGTGGATCTAAACCTCCTCTCTCTTTTTCCCTCAACAAGTAGCAAGAAATATTGGAGGGATTGAGAGATCTAAAGCTCAAGAGAGATGGCAACAATGGAGGAAAGAAGAGCTCAAATGATGGCCAAAAAGTTGAAGACCAAATGGGGAAGAAGACCACTTAAAAGGGAGGCCAAAACTAGTCGTTGGGGCATTTTCGCGAGGCTGGACAGGGGAGGCCGGCCATGCTGGCCAAATGGCTGGCCATCCTCTGTTTGTGCCCGGCCATCATGGCTGGCCTGGCTGCTTCCCCCCCACCCCCCTTTTTTCTCTTTTGATTTTCTGTTTTGAAAAATCGACCGAACCGAAAACGCAATAACTTTCACATACGAACTCCGTTTTCGGTATTCTTGGACTCGTTGGAATCGTCACAACGAGCACTACAAGAATATGCAGAGAAACATCATAGTCCAAGAATATAATATAAAGATAAATGGGGAAAAGTAAAAACTCCCATTTGCAAATCGGAAATGCAATAACTTTCACCCACGAACTCCGTTTTCGGTAATCTTGGACTCGTTGGAATCATCACAACAAGATTATGCAGAGAAACATCATATTCCAAGAAAATATTATAAAACCAAATGGGGAAAGTTAAAAACTCTTTTTCGTAAACCAAAAAAGCCGGATCTTTTGCAAATGAAGTCCGAATGAAATAAAACCAATTTTGTTGGAAAGAGGGCGACAAATGCAACCTTTGAAAATGGCAAACAAGCAATGGAGATTTTGCAAAGAAATGGGAGAGATAAATCTCCCGCACGGATGAACCGGCAAAATCTCCAATACCGAAACCGCAATAGAAGACGCATATGAAAACCATTTTCGGTGAACTTAGCTTTGTCATGACGAGCACGACAAGCACCAAGACCACACCATGATTAGAGACAAATAAGAACCAATAAAGATGATTGCATGGATGCAAAGGTTTGTGCTCTCCACGACGATACGATCACGATATTCGGTCGAGAGCCCCTCTTGATAGTACGGTTATCTATCCTATAATCCGGTCTCTCACTAAACAATACGAGACCGGTAAAATAGAAACCCTATCAAGATCATACCTTTGCCTTGCGCATTAATCCACTTGAGGTCGATGAAGATGATCTTCAACTCCTCAAGACGCACCACCTTCCTCGATCGCGCTTCGGTGAAGATTCACTTGATGCTCCCCCATACACCAAGATGGGAGACACTCTCTTCGGCATATCTTCACTTGGCCTTGAGTGATGATCAACCCGCACAAAGCCTTGGTCAACACAAACTTTTCTTCTTCCCTTAACCTTGATTCCAACAAATGGAGATCAAGCAACTCAAATGGACACACCTATAAATACAGCTCAATGCAAATATTAGTCCATAGAGATTGTCATTAATTACGAAAACCATGCATGGGAGCAACCATGCACTTTCAGCCTCGGGGTGAATTATTTGGAAAATAATGGCCGCCTCAACGTTTTTGGGATTAATATGATTTTATAGGCGTTGGAAAGGGCCGAGGGGACCCACCAGGAGCAGGGACGGGTCCCACCCGCCGCCCTAGGACAGGTCGTGGCTGGGGGTCGTCCCTGCCCTGTGGGTGGCCCCCAGGGCTGCCCTCTGGACTGAAACTCCGTCTTGGCGAATAAAAAATCCTCGTAAATTTTCAGCGCATTCCGAGAATATTTCCTATGGTAAGTTTCTGAAACGAAAAGACAGCAAAAAACAGGAAACTGACACTAGGCATCTTGTCAATAGGTTAGTCCGACAAAATGCACAAAAATGATGTAATAAGATAGTAGAAACATGTGACAACATCACAAAACTAGCATGGATCAATCAAAAATTATAGATACGTTTGACACGTATCAGGTTGCGGCCCCCTACCGCCCCTGCCCCTCGAGACTCGCCTTCCCGAGGGTTTTCGCCTATAAATTAAGTCTTGACCTAAAAACAACGACACCTCGGAGGATTTTTCCAGAAACTCGACAGACTCCGCCGCCATCCGAAACCCTAATTCAGAGTTCAGAAGTTACCCTATCGGGATGGGGATCGACCTTCGGAGCCATCTTCATCAATGTTGCTGCTTCCCGTGATGAGGAGGGAGTAGTCCCTCATCGGGGTTGAGGTTGTAGAAGTAGCTATGTGGTTATCTTTCTCTCCCATTGTGTGATCTTGGTTGTGATCATGAGCTTTGTTGATATAGTTGAATACATGATGTTTCCCCTTCTTTAATTATGTAATGGATATGATGTTGCTCAAGTGATGTTATCTAGTATAAGTTCCGGAGACACCTTGTGATCACGGTGACAGTGCGGGTGCCGTGTGTGACTCCATGGATAATAGCTTAGAGGGATATTCATCATGAGTTTGTTCTTTATTGTTGTTGGATTGAATAGATCATGAGGTTTCTTGATGCTTGTGTTTAGTAGAATCTCCATGGTGTGTAATTGACAGCGCGCGTGTTGTAGATGTATTAGAAAGAGACTATTCAAGAGATAGGTTGTGGTGTTTGTTAGTACTATCTTTGGATGATAAAAGTAACAGGGTTGCATTGTCCCTGAATGTGGAATACGAACTTTAAGGCGTGCTTTTGTAGCCCTATGCAATTCTCATCCTATTTTGATCCACGAAAGAATGATCTCCGAATAACGTCTACCTTGCATGCTTTTGGATGAAATATCATGTGTTTAATGATGTTGAGAGTAGTCACTAGTGAAAGTATGAAGCCTAGGCCTTGTTTCCAAGCATTGAAACACCGTTTTAGTCACTTTTGCCACTTGTTCGCTTGCTGCCATTTTTATTACAGATTTACAAAATCAAGTTTTACCATCCATATCACTTGAATTTTACTATCTCTTCGCCAAACTAGTACACATATACAATTAGCCATTATATTAGGTGTGTTGGGGACACAAGAGACTTCTTGTATCTTAATTGAAGGGTTGCTTGAGAGAGGATACGTTCAACATCTTCCTCCCGTGGATTCGATAAGCCTTGGATTACTCACTTAAGGGAAATTTGCTGTTGTCCTACAAACCTCTACGCTTGGATGCCCAACAGAGTCTACAAGAATAGAAGCGTGTAGTAGACATCACTTTGCATGCTATTTAGGGTTAATTACTGAGATTTTCAGTATCCATCAGTAGCTAGACCTACCGTTGCAATCCGGTAAGAAAAATCAAATGGTGAGTCCATGCCATGGAGATCGGCTTACGCTGGATCTAGCCTCTTCGTGAGTTCTTCAGGTCTATCTTGATGAGTCGAGGGAAATATCGCCGGTGGTGTGACATGGGATGAATCGCTCGGCATCCTCTTTCTTTCCATATGCACATGTTCCTCTTATTCATGGTGTTACCCTGCCACCCTTTCGATGGAGAGGATAATCCTTGTGGCGATGTCGGCATGAACGAAGACAGAGTGGACCCCAAGTACAGCTGAGTCGAACCCATGCACTCACTCAATTTTCTAAAATTTCCATGAAATTTTTTCATACTTGAAGAGAAAAGTATCCAAATTTTCTGATTTTATGCCAAATTATGAATTGCCCACACTGAATATTTTTTCTTGGTCCGATCACAAATACATGGTTGGCGGCAAGCCCGTGGGGTTTTTGGTGGTGCAACCTATCCCTATTGTATCATTTGTTATGTCACTTTTGTTCCCTTTGTTCTTAGATTATCTCCAATAGATGCTCTAAAATAGGGTACACAAAGTGGTTATAGGGCATGAGAATTCTGTGTTTTGGGAAATATAGGGCACCAGAAACAATTTTGAAGTTTCAGATGCTCTATTTTAGGGCACCCCAAAAATGACGGCCGTAGCAAATGCCCTAAAAGATGGAACCACATTGAAATCCAACGGTGGGGAACGAATGAGGTGCATCTAACAATCGTTAGCGCCGACGCTCGCAGCCACCGCACATCCTCGGCGTCACCGACCAACCCAACCCGACAGTCACTCCCGCAGCACTAAAACCCATCACAGTCACCGCCCATACCCGGCTCCACCGCCGACCGACAGCGGTAGCCGTACAGCTACATCCACGCTAGCCTCCACGTCACCGTCGCTGTCAGCCACACGAGCCTCCACGCCACCGCCCCTGACAACCAAGCGAGCCTCCACGCCGCCGCCTTGACCACACGGCCACCTCGAGGGGGAGGGAGATATGTTCGCCAGAATCAGGATGAGAACCTGCGTCGGAGAATGCATCCAAGGGGATTGCTCGCAGGATCGGTGGGGATGGAAGGCGGTGAGGGGATTTTGTAGGGATGTCATGGGGGAGCCGTGTCGGTGAGCGGCAGTGTGGGGAGGCGCCGGAGCTGGCCGGAATCTACCGGCGACAGTGGCGGTCGAAAGGGGATTGGGAGGAGTTGAGACTCCCGGTTGGTGTTGGACTTCCTGCGCAGCCAAAAATGTATTTGGGCACGGGCCGGAGTGCCCCAAATATGCAGCACGAGGGGCTGGTTTTTGGGCCGCCCAAAAAAATTTAGGCACGAGATAGAGATAGGGCATGTGTTGGAGCAGCGTTTTTCGTTCTAGATGCCCTAAAAATTGGTTTTTAGGGCAGCTGCTTAGTTTTGGGCATATGTTGGAGATGCTCTTATGTCCTCGGATAGTTTCGGTTGATAGTGTCACCGGCTCTTGTGGAGGGTTCCCAAGTCTAGTTACGCTTGACGGTGAGCCTTTGGGTCACTTCTTCTTTTTATAAATTAATTTGGATCTTTTGATAACAATAAAAAACACCAACTCATTTGTTCCTTCAGTGATGGCGACGTCGATCCCATATGCAGGTGGTACCGCAGCTGCATAATCACGTGATTGACTAGGGAGAAGATGGCCATGGTCCATGGAGCATGGATAGAGTGCACTCATTAGCAAATGTTATAGACTATGTGGATGGAGATGAGGGTTCACAGATTTTGGAAGACAACACTGCTGGGACACACGGTGACTTGTTCGATGGCATCATCATTATCAGGGCAATTTATCTTTCTGATTTATCAAGGGCGGTTCAAAACTGGAGTCCAAAGACGTCCTCCGAAGGGACAGAGTTTTTGAGGATTGCCCGTTTGGTCCTAAACCGCTTCCAAGCTTAGCGCCAAACGGGCGATGCCCGCGTCTACCCGGGCTCCCCCATCGGCTACCGATCATTCCCCACCTCTCCCTCTCCCTCGGGTCGATTTCTCTCTTCCGCATTATCCCACCACGGGACAACCCGCCTTTGTCATCGATGTTTCTTCCCCTCTTTCCAGCCGTGGAAGAGCTCAGGCAGCTGTGGAAGAGCTTTGTCAGTTTTCCCTCAGCGGGTTGTAGATCCCTCCATGATGTTGATCTATGGACATTATGTGATTGTTGTTGCGTTATTTTGATGGCGTAAATCATGACGGATAGATGCGGCGAGTTTTTCTACACTGAATTCATGGATACGGCGTCCGATGATTACGATATTATTTTTTATGGACGTGACCAGCATAATGCATTGTCCAGTTCGGGGGGGGTCGATACTAGGACCCCTGAAGTGCTTGAGCGTAACAGGTTGATATGTCCATTTTGCATCACTATTTATATCATAATTTACTGTTATTCATGGATATATTTCATGTTAGAATGCAATACTTATGTTATTTTATCTTATTTTGCATGTTTGATGATCGTTGGTGATTTGACCGCCGGAGCCCGAAATCAGCTGGAAAAAGCACCGTCAAGATACTGAACTTCTACAATTCCAGAAATTCCGCAAAAATTCAGATATTATTATTTCGCCAGAAGACGAGGGGAGTCAGAAGGGCGACCAGTGGGGGGCCACTGGGTGTCCAGACGCCACCCAGGCGCGGCCCCACCCTTGGCCGCGCTCGGGTTCCACCGGGGGGCCCAGTGCAGTCTCTGGCTTCCCCCTTTCGCGTATATGATCCCTTTGACCTAAAAATCACGGGGGACGCTTCCCAGAAATATTCCGCCGCCACCTCGGGGGCGGAAACCACAGAGAGAGAAAAGCTCTCCTACAGGGAGAAATCTGCCAGGGAAATTCCTTCCCGGAGAGGGGAAATCGTCGCCATCATCATCGCCATCACCACAGGCTTCATCGGGATCATCATCAACATCATCCTCACCGACAGCATCATCATCTCCACAGCTCCACTTCGTTCCGCTATTGCATCTAGGGTTATACTTGTTGTAGTTCATTGGGATCACTTTTCCGATGTTGATTGCCTTGTGTAGTTGATGCCATTGAATTTTATCGGTGAAATACTTTTATGACCAGATTGCTATTCATCCATTTATCACCTCTGATCATGATCCATATGATGTCTCGTGAGTAGTTCATTTAGCTCTTGAGGACATGGGGAAGTCTTGTTGCAAGTAGTAGAATTATGATGAGTAGTATTTAATGGTTTGATATTTAAGTTGTGGTGCTATTCTTCTAGTGGTGTTGTGTGAACGTCGACTACATGACACTTCACCTATATGGGCCTAGGGGCATTTGCGGATGCTTGTAGGGAAGTGTAATCACAAGTGTGTACTAGTCCAAGTAAGGGCGGTTCATTAGCATAGGTTTACCCACACAACACTTAGCAAAACATTAAACATTAAGCAGCGGTATGAAGCGAAAGTGACTTGACATATTTCCCATGTGTCCTCAGGAGCGTTTTAGCCATCATAAGTAATATCACCGGCTTGTCCTTTGTGCTAAAAAGGATTGGGCCACTTGCTGCAATTATTATTGCTCTCTCTTTTATTTACTTGCACTTTATTTACTTGTTACTATAACAAACCCATAAAAACTTGTCTGTTAGTATTTGCAGTAAAACCTTGCGCGAATCTACAAGCCAGCACCTTCTGCTCCTCGTTGGGTTCGACACTCTTATTTATCGAAAGTACTACGATAGATCCCCTATACTTGTGGGTCATCACAGGTCCATTGGTCATGTTCTTCTCCATAATGACTATTTTAAGGTGATTATGCCAACTTACCTAGCGGATAAGTTTCGAAGACACATTCGAACGTCTAGGCATGTGTTCATGAGTCTTCAGGTGGGAGTGAGGTCCCGTGATGACTACTTCAGATTGAATGGATGAATTGGTAATGAAAGTACAACCATTTGCTTGGCAAGGACAATATAAATGGCATGTGACACCACATGATATTTGGATTTGTCACGCTTTTTTAGACATGTCAAGATCTCACAATGATATCAACGTCTTTCAAGGCTCTCCGTTATTCTCAAGGCTTGTGGAAGGAATGCTTCAGGATGCAACTATGAGATCTATGGTCACAAAAACAACAATGCGTACTACCTATTGTAACTCAGTGGTATAGTATTGTGAAGACAATCTCCAGATTCAAGCTAACAAAAGAGTTTTCTTTGTAGAAGAATAAGAGAGGTGTATAAAGGACATAGAGTAAACATATGATGCCCGTCAAAACATAAACATGGGATGTCGAGACAATATGAGAGATAATGATTGGTTATGTGATCATGCAGAACATAATTGCGGCGGATGAGTGCGATCACGGAATCTATGATCTAGCAGGATGAGACTTTCGAAACCCTTTGATTGAGACTGAGCTATCAACCACCAAGTTCAAAGATTATATCAGGTGTATCATGAAATCCATGACGAGGCTACCATGTTCAACTCCAGAATTTGAATGACACCCTCACATAGCCTAGTTGGGGATAAGAGAGCCAGGCTACCTGAAAACGGTCGTTGAGATGCCAACAAGATTAAAAAAAATTAATGCTATCACCGGGGGAGGGGGGGGAGAGAAAATCCCCACCTGAATATATTGCTACAAAAGAGTGTTACAAGACCAGGCTCTTGTCCATCCTTTCAGATTGACATTGGTCAGGATACATAAGCTTGTTACAACAGAAAGGAGGGAGGAAGACGACATAAACACTTGAATAGGACTAAGTAGCCTATGAGCACGGCGACCATCACCGGTAGACAACACACATGCACTGGACTGAGGAGTGCTACTAGATGCCATCGAAGGGTATCACAATACCGAGACCTTGCAAATGCATCGCCGCCCGCACAAGCGGTCATCCACGAGCTGGCAATCCGGAGCAAAAAACAGGACAATGAGTGTCGTTGGCTTTGTCGAAGGGTGTTACAACGCCGAGACGACATTGCAGACACGAAGCTCGCCGGCTAACCTGCGAGGAGTTTCTGCCAACGCCTTCGAAGGGCATTACAAAACCAAGATTCCACCAGACTTCACGAACCTTGACCAGAAGCTCAGCCGTAGGGACAACAAGAAGCACTTGCGAGGATAGGCGGGGCACTTATGCCGTCGAAAGGGACCGATCAACCGAGACCGCACCAATATCACGAAGCTCAGCACAAGGGCAGCCAAACTTGCAAGGCAACCAGCAGAATGTCAAGCGTCGCCGCAGGAGCTTTCACAGCAGACTGAGAACGGGAAATGAAGGCAGCACTGCAAGGTCAAAAGCCTCGCCGCCGTATACACCCCAAGAGCAGCAAAGGCACGCACCACAGTGCTGCAACGTGCCACCAAGCCAACCCTGCAACCTCTCATGGCGAGAACAGGGCCCCCTTGTGACGCCTTCAAGAAGGGGAACGACACCCACGCGCACGGGCGTCGTCATCGCAGAGCTTTCGCTCGGACCTCACCTGTACGTCCATCGAGAACCTTGCCAAGGGCTGGGAGCAGGTCCAAAACCACGCCTCCAACGAGGTTAGCGACGCCAGGAGGCGCCGCCGTGGTCCGCTCACGCAGAAAGCATGAGCACGGGGCACCATGATCGAGGGCGGACAGTGAGCGACGAGAGGGGCCGAGCAGGCGCGAAAGGAGAGCAGCAGCTGGCTCCTTGGCGGAGCACGACTTCATGTCGTCGACGTGGAGGCCCTGGTGGCCGAGCCACGCATCCATATGACCCGAGGTCCGGGAGCCGTATCGAAGCGGCGCCAGCGTCCGCGCCACATCTCCGAGGGAAGCAGCAGATGGGACGGTGGCAAAGCCCGGCGGGCGACGAAGCGCCATCGAACGGCGTGGAGCCCATGGAGGCCGGTCGGCTCGCCCACGGGACACCAAGGTGGAGCAGAGCAGGACGCTCGATTTGGGGGGATTTTTTGGTGGGGATTTGGATGTTTTTGAAGGAGACGACCGGAGGATACCCCCACCACCACCATCCACCTTGGGACGGCCTCCTCCGGCGGCAGTGGGGGCAGAGGGCGCAGGGTGGGAGGTTTCTAGCGGCGGCGGCGCGGGCGCCTCAGGGTCGCAGGCGGCTAGGGTTTTCGGTAATTGGGATTTCCCAACAAGATAAAATGAAAAGGACAGTTCGAGTGAAGGAGAAACAAGGAGGTGACATGCGCATGTAATAGTAGATAGAGTGAGGAAATGAGTGCTATGATATGTCGGTTTTGGTGGGCGCAACAAGATGATGAGAACAAGATGCACTGGCTCAGCTGGGAAACCTTGACAAAATCAAAAAAGGAAGGGGGTCTAGGTTTTCGAGACTTACATGGTTTTAACATTGCGATGCTTGCTAGGCAAGCGTGGCGCATGTTAATCAACCCGGATTCCTTATGTGCCAGAGTGTTAAAGGCAAGATACTTCCCCTCTACATCCATTTTAGAGGCTGAAGCAATGCCGCTGAAGCAATGCCGGGTATCTCGTATACATGGCGAAGCTTACTGAAAGGTGTTAAGTTATTGAAGGAAGGTATAATCTGGAGTGTAGGGGACGGACATAACATTAATATTTGGTCAGACCCTTGGCTGAATAGAGATGATGCGAGGCTGCCTATTACACCGAGAGGACAGTGTATCCTAACAAAAGTCCAAGAACTTATAGACCCTGTGACGGGTACATGGGACGAGGAGTTGGTGAAACAATGTTTCTGGGAAGTAGATGTATAAGCTATTCTATCCCTTCCTATTAGAGAGGATTTCGAGGATTTTGTGGCATGGCAACTTGATAGCAAAGGAAAGTTTTCAGTTAAATCGGCATATAAACTGTTTGTTAGGCAGAGAGATGGACCAAAAGCCTCTTCATCAACACATCCAGATGGACTTGTGCAGTGGCAGAAGATTTGGCAACTACCTTGTGTACCACAGATCAAGCAATTTATTTGGAGATTAGCCCATAACAGCCTGGCGGTAAAAAGAAATATTGAAAGACGTGGCATCGAGTGTGATACCCTGTGCGTTTGCTCCCGTCGCCTTGATGAGGATGGGGCACACTTATTTGTGAAATGTAAACAAGTAAAGATTCTATGGCAGAAAATGGATATGGAGGAGCTACGTAATCACATGTGTACTATGCAGAGTGCTGGTGAGATGGTGCAGAACATCCTGGAGCTAGAAGTGGGAAAGGGTACTCTCATTTGCTGTATGCTTTGGCGTTGGTGGACGGGCCGCAATAAACTTAATGCCGAGGGGAAAAAGTTGTCTGCGGATGAAATCTGGAGGCAGACAAACTACTGGGCATCAGAGTGCGAGCTGTTTTGCAGGGAATCAGTGAATGCAACGTCGACTGCAGCTAGGTCAGTGCATTGGACAAAACCACCAGGTGATAAAATTAAGCTGAATATTGATGGATCTTTCCTAGCTGAGGGGAAGAGTGGAGGATGGGGATTCATAGCTCGGGATGGACAGGGTGAGGTACATGGTGCAGGAGCGGGAGTCATTGCACATGCTGGTAGTGCGATCCAAACCGAGGCCACTGCATGCTGGGAGGCAATACAAGCTGCAGCGTCGTGGGGCATGGGATGCATACAAATTGAGACAGATTGTGCTAATCTGGTCTCTGCGTTGCAGACTACAGATTTTGATCTGACCATGGAAGGCGTCATCTTCCGTGATTTGAGGACGTTTATACAGTTGCATTTTATTTCGGTTGATGTTCTTTTTACTCCCAGAATTTGTAATAATATAGCACACGTCCTAGCGACGATGGGTGCTAGGCAAACTGAACTCCGGCTTCACTGGGTGGAGACAGTGCCTGATGATGTTGCTGTAATGGTGGCCAGTGAGTTAGCTGAGCCAGTTTAATGGTATATTTCTGTTAATTTTCAAAAAAAAAAAAGATAGACTAAGTAACCCGACAGCTAGTAGCAGCCAAAGGGCATATACAACGGCGTAACATCCATCATCCCTTCGGCACGCCCACGTCAAACTGAGATTGTATCTCTTTGGATTATTTCTTATTCAGCACAATGCAATCAAGTTGCGACGTTCGTGATTATTTGTACAAAGCGAATGAGTTAAAGCCCACCGCCACAAATCTTTCTCTGCATCCTGTATCGTTCCAGAAAATTGCTGCCACTCAAACTGCAGCCCGGTCTTTCTCTGCGTGATGAAACACGGGGTCAGAGTGCCAGACTCTTCGACCACCAGCAGCTGCACCACCTCACAAACATAATCCTCAGCTCGCCACAGTACAGTACATCTGAAGACCAAAAGAAGGAACATCATGTCTGTGAAAAGCTCATGGCTACACTATAACAATGAAACGAATTTAATCACAATTCAAAAGTGAAGGTAAAAAAGATCGTAAACTAAACCAAAATAGGCAGATCCAGATTAAGTGCAAATCAATAGATTCCCAATTAATTGCATAGATGGATCACGATTAACTTTCTAGTAGAAGATTCCTTTCATTATCGACTTCAAAACTGCACCCACTAGCTCAACGCCTTCTCTGGCATTTTAAGTTCTTACTCCCAGCAGTTCACAACAGAAAACTGAATCATGGATAGAGGGTGCCATAGCCTTAATGTAGTGTTCACGACAGAAAGCTGTGTGAACACAAAAACTGGAAGGCAGCTACCACCAGCGTTCTAAGCCTTCTGTCCAAAGACAACCAAAACTTGTTAATAGAATTAGAGAAAAAATGTCAACACATTCAAATAGACAATTTCCACATGGCACTAAGTAACCACTACCTCTGACTTAGATTAAAAAAATCAGTTGCATATCTGGGGAAGTCCAATAAAGGTTTTCTGATCTGCAAACCGTTGTAAGCTGCAGTGTGAGACCCAGAAGATAGTTAGTAACTAAGAATACACGGAAAAGAAAATATAAAGGTAGTCCACAAGAAAAGAATATGAAATACATGCGTTGGTAATTATGATGCTCAGAGAAATTAAAATGAATTGTCAGGAGTAATTTTGCTTATCACGTCCACACACAAGTAGCAAATATAATACGACTATAATACTGATTCTTTGTACCTTCTCGAGAAAATTTCAACGTCTCCAATACCCAACCAATTAGTGATATGTTCTGCAGATCAAATAACAGAGTACTTTCCGGTTTGAGCAGAACCAGGAAGATTCAGTGCCTGGTTGGAACAATCCTCAAGAACACGCTTCAGATCTGCTTTTGCATTCTTGACGGAAGACTCGTTGGGGCCCTCAATAAACAGGTATAACTTGCGCTCGTTAGCACCAACAACTTTGCCTTGAGGAATAAAGGTTCCCCTTGTAGTAATTGCAGCTCCATTAAATTCCTGAATCGGACCCAATGTCTCTTTGTGTGTAATTTTCCAGCGAGCATGTTGTGGGAAATCGTTAATCTCAAGCTCAGCTTCATAGTGTTCTGGAACTGCATGGGCCTGTATCCTTGCCAGACTTTGCTGTACGTTACGTGCAGCCTGAAGTGCACGTGCTGTAGCATCGTTGTTTTGTATGTTAGGTGCAACCTGCAGAGGAAGCAAGGAGCTTGTCGTTGTGGCTGGTACTTGCTGCCTGGCTGCAGCCAAAGTTGCGGCAGCTTGTGCAGCAGCAATAGCTTGTGCTGCAACATCACCTCCCGTCAAATGTACACCTCCTTCATCGCCAGAATCAGAATCTGACTTGTCCTCCTCATATCCATATTCCCGTGCCTGAGCCTTTTTCGCGGATTTTCGTGCTGCGTCCTCTTCTTCGTTGAACTTGAAACCACTTCCACCATAGCCAGTTCCATGGGCCTGCTCCGTTCCCTGCTTAACCTTTGACATAAATCGATCCGCCAAGGCTTTCAGGTCCTCTGGAACAGCCTGTTCAGATAGATCCAAAGCTTTAACAAGGTCTGGTGCATAGCGTTCCTCTTCCTCAGAAATAAAAGTCACGGCACAGCCCTTCCTACCAGCCCGACCCGTTCGCCCAACACGATGAACATAGTCCTCATAATGATTAGTGACATCATAATTGACAACCAGCTCAAGATCTTTCACATCTAAACCCCTTGCGGCAACACTGGTAGCAATCAGCAGGTTGCATACGTTACTCTTGAAATCCGCAAGAGTTGATTCACGATCATTTTGATCCTTTCCACCATGTAGAGATAAACACGGGTACCCATGCTGGAACAGCTCTTTAAGTAGTGAATCACATTTATCTTGTGAGTGTACAAAAACAAGAATTTTTCCCTTCGCAAACCACTCCCCAAGCAACTCCAACAGCCTAAAGAACCTCTCACTTTCTGGTCGCACCTCAACCAGTTGTGTGATATCTTTATTCACGACACTCCTCCCACCCATCTGAATCTCAATGGCCTTTGTCAACACCTTACGTGCAAGTATCTCAACCTGCCGTGGAAAAGTAGCAGAGAAAAGGACAGTCTGCCTATCTGGACGGGTGTTCTGAACTATTCGAGTAATTTGAGGCTCAAAACCCATATCAAACATCCTATCAGCTTCATCCAGCACCAAGAAAGTAACTCTTCGAAGGTTAGTAATCTTTCCACTGCTAGTGCAAAGGATGTCAATCATCCTGCCTGGTGTACAAACAACAATCTCAGCACCCCTCTTCAGTTCACTGATCTGCTGGGCAACCCCAGAACCTCCATATATAGGAACACAGTTGATGCCAAGCGGCTTAGAGAACTTTTTTATGTCTGAATATATCTGCACCACAAGCTCTCTTGTAGGAGCCATAATGAGACCAATAGGGCCATCCCCAGGCACAACAGGCGGTTGATCTTTGACATGCCTCAGCATTGGCAAAACAAACGCTAGAGTCTTGCCAGATCCAGTCTTAGCAACCCCGATACAATCCCGTCCACTCATTATGACTGGCAACGCCTGTGCCTGTATAGGCATCGGTTTCTCGAAACCAAGCTTCTTGATGGTGTCAAGTAGCTTACTTGTCAGACCACTCTGTATCCACGTCTTTATTGGCTTGGGAACGTCTTTCCCGTGCACCTTGAGCTCCAACAGCTTCCGGTAGGCATCCACTTCGTCAGCCGGCATCCTTGTGATATCCTTCACCTCAATATAGAAATTCTTACGGAATGGCTGGTAATCAATCTTTGAATGGTCAACAATAACCAACTTCTCTGCCTTCGTCTTCTTGACACGTTTTATGAATTCCACATCATCCTCATCATCCGAACCAGCCTCAATATTATCAGAGTCATCATAATCTGAGTCTGAGTCATCCCCTTGCATAATTCTCTCCATCGCCTTCATCGGTCTCTTCTTATCTCCATTACTCGTGGCATACTTCACAATCTTATCACTCTCGTCACCTGCATTGGCAGCAGGCACGCTCTCCGTTGCTGTTGGGGCACTCTGCAGCTTTGCAACCTCTGGCAAGACCATGGAGTTCATAAACGCATCAAGAGGATCAATCTCATTCTCCTCCATACCAGCCCCACTATTCCCATCAATACTCCGGTAAGGCAAGTCAACATCCATGGCAACAGTGCCGGCGCCACCATTCTCCTCCGACTTCTTGGCATCCTCCTCTTCCGACTTTTTGGCATCCTCCTCATCTGACTCCTCACCATCCAAGGTCCACTTCTTCCCAGACTTGCCTCCACCGTCAGCCTCCATGGAGGTGGCAACACCACTGGCACCATCGTCCAGTTGCTGCAGCTGCTGCTCGAGGCGCTTCTTCTCCTGCCACTCCTTGACGCGGCGGCGGCGACGCTCCATCTCGTCGTCGAGCCGCTGCTGTTCAGCAGCCATGTCTTCCTCCTTCTTCTTCTGCCGCCGCCTCTCGGCCTCCTCTCCATCCTCCTCCTCCTCATCCCGGATCAGTGGTGCCGCCTCCGGCTTCGCAACGCGGTGGTGGTGGTGCGAGGACCGACGGCGATGCTTGCGGTCGCGGTCCCCGTTCTCCTCGTCAGCCGCATCCCGCCTCCTCGACTTCTTCTCCCTGTCGCGTTCCTCTCGGCGCCGCGCCTTCTCCCTCTCCTTCTCCTTCTCCATCTCCTCCCTCTCCCGCTCCCTCTCCTCCTTCTCCTCCTTCTCCGCCCGCTCCCGCGCTTTCCGCTCCTCGCGATCCCGCTCCTTTTCCCTATGTTTGCGGTCGCGATCTCGGTCGCGCTCGCCGTCCCTGTCGTCGCGGTGGTGGCGAGAGGAGGAGCGGTTGTCACGGTGCCGGCGGGAGGAGTGCTCGCGATCCTTTTCTTTCTCCCTGTGATGGCGCTTGGAGGCTGTGGCGCCGCGCTCATCTTCGCCGGAGGACATGGCGGCGGCGGCGGTCGACGACGGCGAACGCGACGCTCCGGGAAGCAGAAACCCTAACCCGGTTGTGTGGTGCGGTGGGGACTACGGAGCTACAGTACGAGATTTGTTTTCTTTTCGCCTTTTCGATTTGTCGACCTGATATTCACGAACAAGTTATCTAGAGGCCGACGATTAGATCCTTAACCGCCTTAGCCAATTGTGTTGATCATAAGAAGGCGTCCGTCCATACTCCATACCGACACCTACTCGTATAGTGAAAAAGCACCTCTCCTGAACAGACGCATTAAAATTCTCCAAAAAGAAAAAGAACACACGCATTAAACAGATAATCAATTCTTGTATAAAAGGGATTTACCTGGTATCAGTACAATACAAGTCTATTACAAAAACAGTGCAAAATAGGAGGTATGACATAGTTTTTTGTGTTAATATTTACCTTATTAAAAGAACTTGAGGATGATAACTTTGAGCGTAAACTTGTAGACAGTGTAATATAATGTTTAAATATGTTATAATTCAGAGGGAGACTCCCCTTGCAATCCGGTGCTTATGAAATTGCTTTTTATAACATGTTTGCATCGGAGCAACACAAGTATATATCATTATGTAGATAATACATGGTGATTTAATATTACTAATACCACAACGGATATGATAAGTAATTGATAGCAAAATTTCATCTTTATTGTCAAGACTGTACTGCATATGTACATTAAATCTGTAACACATGTTGTGAAGAAGATAATTTTTCAGAATGCCTACAATTGATATTATTACCCTGTTGTGTAGCCAACTTACATAAGTTTGTGGTTAACAACAACCATTTACAATGAAAAGGGGAAAATACTCCATATGTCTTGTTTACTCATGTATTTCAAACGTGGCATAATCGCATTGTTCATTCCAACATAGAGATGATGCGAAAAATTATCAGCAATTTCATTGGTCATGGTTTAAATAATGCAAAATTCCCACAAATTTTGGATTAACCATGCATTTGACAAAACAATGAGACAAGTTATTAAATTACAAGCTCATTCTTGTGAAAATTTGAATTAAATCAATTTGATGGACAACAATGTAGAATTCACCTAACGTTCATTCAATATTATTGCATGGCCCTAGGGGTGAAGTTCAACACTCGGTCCCATGTATCCACACTCAAAATGATTTGGTTAAATCTCCAATTAATATCATGGCACTAACGTTACTAATGAGTTACAACTTACCAGCTACCAACCTTATGTTGGGGTCATGCAGATTTGCACGGCGCTGACTGAATTCAACTATAGAATACTACATCCGTAGTAAACCTCCTCTAAAATTATCATGTACAAATAAAAAGTGTCTTTCATCCGCGATAATTTGGTTACATACTGATACGACCAATGAGGCATACATCGATGTCACCTTTGATAGAAAATTTGAAATTCATGTGAGAGATAACTGTATTTTCGTCAACTACAAATACTCAAGCCTCTATCAAAGGGAGTTATTCAAGTCTGCTATGCTCGGTGAGAACCATTTCTAGGTATTAAGAGAATATTTTAAGTACTAAAAAGAATGTCAGGAAATCAATCGGAATTTTTAACACACCCCCTCAAATCCACATAGATAAGACCCTGAACTTCACGATCAGAGATCTGTAGCACATTGCAAATAATCTACCAAATTGATGGATTAAGATATATGAATATAGGGGGTGAATATGAATTTAAAAAATTACTCTAATAAAACTGAGAAATCTGAAACTTAAGACAAGTTTATGAGAAAAAGATTAAAAGTTAAAGCTTGATTTAACTGATAAGTGAAGCAACATATATCTAACACATAAAAAATAACAGATCACACATTCAGGTAAACTTGAGGCTTCAGAAACAATAATGACAGAACAGAGTAAGCACAAATACTGAACCAACCGAGTCATAACATTTAAGAAACATAGATATGAATTGCTGGAACTGAAAGTAAAGATAACAAAGATTTCTGATTTGTTTCCCAAAATTCAATCTGTTAGTGTAGATCTACGTCTTCGTTCGGAGAGGCTATGCATGAATGCACCAAAGTCCTTGGACTTGGCCCTTTTTCTCTACCATCCAAGCTCGCAAGCTTCACCTGATCTTTTCGAGTTGATTTATAGAATCTGCACTCTTGCCAAACAACATTCAACACAATAACAAAACTCAGAACAACAACAATATTTCCGCGTATGTAGTGTTCACACCTCAGTTTAGCGTTCACTATACAGACAGACCTTGACAGCATATTTAGCAGCATTGTTGACTCTGCCGTATCGGTAAGAATCACGCTACAAATCTGAATTTGGAAGGAGAACAACCTCACACCACGACATATTGTGTTTTTTCTTCCTATATCAAACAAGGGAACAGCTTCACTGTTGAGGTTGGACCTTACAGTCAGTCCACAGCCATGGCATCTGAAGCACCACCGCTGCCTTCCTCTATGCTCATCTTTGTCTCCTCAGCGGCGGCTCTCAGCTCATCTGCTATGCTCCTTTGCTCATCTTCGATAGAGATTTGCAATTCCTCCACCTGAAACAGGCACGACATTAGAACAGGCATTCTGCTTAAGACTATTCAGGATCCAGCCAATATGAAAATATCAATGCTTAAAGCAAGACCGAAAAGTGCACAAATTGGTTATAAAATGAAGAATCCTACTTTTGCAGGTACGTGAGTTTGGGAGTAACAGAGAACATCAACCATAAACTCACCACATGCAGGAGAAGAGCAAACTGCTTCTTCCTAAGCTCGAGCGTCCTTGCACATGCTGCACTCTCAGCCCCCGAATTAGATATCTCCTTCTCAAGATCAGCGATGAGTTTCTCGGTTTCTGACCGTGGAGGCTGCAAAGATATCAGTTTTCTGATCGCTTCACACTCCTCCTTGTGCTGCCTCTCAATCTTGCTTTGTTCAAGTTGCTTCTTAAGATCCTCAATATCAGTCTGAGCTTGCAAGATCTGGCGCTGGATCTCTACCTGCAGCTCATTGAAGCTCTCCTTCTCTCTAAGGTTTGCATCAACTACAGCCTTGCTTTTAAGAAGAGGCAGCTCGAAAGTGTTAATTTCCTGTAGAAAGACCTTGTATAGCTTCTCACAGTCACTTGTATTGTCTGCATCCTTCTCAATCTCGGTGGCGAAGGACATGAACTTCTTTTGGAGTTTCTTTAGAGGCGGTTCACCCCTGGTTGTTGTGGTCCTGGTCAGAAGCCGGTGTTTAATAATCGCATCATCTTCATGTGGCCCAAATGCATAATGTGCAGACAGGTCTTCACCCCTTCCACCAACTCTCCTTCCTTTGGTAAGCATTTCACAATTTGAGGGTCGAACAACTGAAATCAGAACAGTACTATGAACAAAAGAAACTGTATTACTTTACAAAAAAAATCAACCAATCCAACTGTTCTGAATTAATTCACCTGTATGAAAATGCACATGAGTGCGCATATATCAGGAAACAACAGAAATCAACAGGTTTTACTTCTGCAAGACTGCAAATTTGACTAACCTACATCCATGCATACTGAGCATGGCAACGTGTGTGAATAGTACTACTAGGAGAAGGAAATGTTCACCGCTTGCAGAGTTGACTTGTGAAACTTCATTAATCATCTAAATTAATGCCGTGAGTGAAAAATTTACCATACATCTAATTGTCGCCATGTGGCAAGGCACGGGTGTCTGACTAGTTTTTGATAAATGTAAGTATTAATTTAAATTTGATTTAAATATTTATAACTCGTCTAACAAATACTTTTCATCCAAACAACCATTATTTAGGGTTAAGCGGTGCACGGTACTATGCTATCCATGTATGTTGTGAACCAGATTGTTATGCTTTCGGGACGCATAAAATCTTCATTTTTTAAGGCATTTGGATGAACAAGCCAACTATCTTTCTCTTGCCGCTCTTACTGGAAGGTATAATAGTCTCTTTTTAGGGTATATTTGATTCAGTCTCCATTTTTTACCAGGTTTACATGGGAAAGCATTCAGGCAGCTCCAGTAAGCTGGATAATATCATAAGTCATTCTGAGAGAACAAGCTCGGCCCACGTGGAACAATGGACAAAAGCCCACCACGATGGGCCTTTGTGCACTCACAATGTGGGTCGCATGTGTTACATAAAAGCCTAACCTACCACGTTTTTTAGTCTGAGGCCATATTGCAATAAATGTTCATGATTTTTCTTTGATTTTTCCTTGAATTTGCTGATTTTAGATGAGGCGTTGAAACTTTTGAGGACTTGTTTAAAATTTTCCTAACCTTGATCAAAACATTATACGAGAATGGACTAATATGACTATCCAAATTATAAATCTTGGCTGTGCACTTTTATACAATTCCTAATTGTTTGTAATGCATTTGATTTCAATCATTTGGATTTTGGTGACGTTTACAACATTTTGCCAACCATTTTAATCTATTTAAAGATAGGGAGTAATATGACTTTCCCAAACATGGAGAGCATCTTGGTCACCTTTGAGGCTTTGACCCTTTATGTGTTTACCTCTCATTTGTGAACCTTTCAAGAAATCCAACACTTATTTCATTTCCAAAAGAGAGGAAATAAAATGACATTTCCAAATAGAAGAAACATGCGTGGAAAATATTTGATTTGGTTTAATTTGACTCATAAAGTCTTAGTAGTATTTTTTGGTTCTTCAAAACAAACTAGTATTTAATAAACCTTAAAATTTAACTTGGCGTTTTACGAAAGACATATAAACCCCTTTTATGAACAAAATTATATTTATAAAAAATATGTTTGGGCAGAAACAATTTTTCCTAAGACCAATATTAGTATTTGTATTTAATAAATTTTTGGAGATTTTTCAAAAATATTTGGCAATTATAAAACCCATAGCCATTTCTCTGCAATTAAATAAATAGAAAAGGAATTAAAAATCCATAATATCATTTGGGTCGAATCAGCCTAGTTATCTCTCTTTTTCCACCTGAGTCGAACTAGGTTGAACCAACCTCCACCCGAATGGGACTAATCTCCCTCTTGTTCTTCTCTTTCCTACACCTTGGCTTGCTAGCTGTGCCAGCCTGTTCTGCCCTGCTTCTGCATACATCATCCTGCATCCATCTGGGCCGAAGCCCTCACGCTCACCCAGGAGCGTAGCCGTCGCCACCGACACGGACTCTTGTTTCCGTACGCCGCCCTCCACGTTCGTACCTTGCACACCATGAATCTCCACCGACCTTGTCGCTCTCGGTTCCTGAAGAAACCCTAGTCGATCTACTCTCAAGCTCTTACCGTCCACCTCCATCATTCCACCCCGAAACGACCTTGAATCTAGTCTGAGTTGGCCATAAAAAGTATCGCGTCAACAAGGTAAGTACATCCCGAGAATCTATTTCAAGTTTCATCCATTATGACTCCAACTTCGCAATTTCGTGTCTGAAATTCTTGTGAGGGCGATTTCTTCAAATTTGTCGTGCTCGGCCAACAGATTTCAAGTTCATTTTACAGAGAGTTTCGAGTACAATCAGAAACTAATATGGGGATTGGCTTGGTTAAGTGCTTAGTGAAAAACCTCGCCTAGGTATCCTCATGGGGTGGATTATGGACACAGATGGCGAAGGGGCTGCTAAGGAAAGACCTCATTGTGATCTTGTCCTAGTTGTTGTACACTTGCGTACAGCGACTGAAGGGCCTGTCTGATCTACACAATAGAGGCAAAAATAATCGAAAAATACACTAATCGCAAAAACGGAATTGCAATGAGATTGGGAATTCATTTTGCCATACGACACGTATATTGATGAAAGCTTGTTCGATGGAGACTTGTTGAAGACGCAATGGAGCAACGCAGGCTGATAACATGTTTTACAACCTCTGCCGGCGAGTCCGGTCATAGGCCGTGGAGCGGGATCAAACATAGATACATAAAGTAGATTAACATAGACAAATAGGTGGAGTAGATCTTTATTATCAGTGTGAGGTGTTTACTCTGTATAGTACATCCAATATATATAGCAAGAGGGGTAGGTAAATGAGGCCCAACATGGGAAAGCTTCATGGTTAACAAAAGTGTAACGAAACCATGGACCCCCTCTTTAGGGTGCGCTCCCAACCTTTCTTGGGGTGGAAGTTTTCCCACGTTGGAACTCATCTAACTACCCATCTTGCTATATATAGAAGGAACACCTAAAATTGATAATAAAATATCCACTCCACCTATTTCTCTGTGTTAATATACTTACGTGTTTGACCTCCGCGTGTACGGAAAATTGCTCTACGACCCCACTCCACGACCATGGACGGGACTAGCCGGCAAAGGTTGTGCAACATGTTATTAGCATGTGCCGCTCGGCTGCCTCTTCAACAACCCTCCATCAAGTGTTCTAATGGATTTCCCATCTCATTACGATTCCGTATTTACGGTCCGTGTATTTTATTAACTATTTTGCACCTATGGTGTGAATTAGACCCTTTTGTTGCTGCAATCAAGTTTGTGGCAATTAGGACAGGATCATGGCGAGCTTTTCCTTAACAGCTCCGGATCCGCCCGCGTGCATAATCCACCCAATGACGGTACCCAGGCGAGGTTTCCCACTAAGTATTTAACCAAGCCAGTTCTTGAACACGGAAAGTGAACAAAACCAACACACTACAAACAGATGCAAAAAGGTCTTCATTTTCTCAGGCATGGCTAATCTTCTTACTGATGAGCCAAGAAAAGGGATGAAAATATATCGCTGCTGTCCAGATATCTAGATTCTACCTAAATTCTATGAACTACGGAATACAGTAATGACCTGCTTCTTTGTTTTAGATGAGCATGGTCGAAGACTTACCACAACTAAAGGGAGCCGCTGGCCTGGACAAAAGGGAGAGAAGAAGGCGGCTGCTGTCAGGTCGGACGAGGAGGCGGCAGCTGTCAGCTAGGAGGATGCGGCGGTGGCCTGCGAGATGGCGCGACGGACGAGGCTTCTCAGGATCTGTCCGGGAAGTGGAGGAGAGAGCACGAGAAGCCGTGACGCGTAGAGGGCCGGGCGAGGGAGGAGGGGATGCGGCGGCGCACGGAGGTGGAGGCAGGCGGCGGTGTGGGCCGGGTAATGGGCCGCATTCCGTGGGCTGCATCCGTTAGAGTGAGAGGCTGAGCCGTTCAGGTGTCCCAGTACATTCCCCTCAATACCCTCAAAAAAAAAAAAAAAAAAGTACATTCCCCTCAAACCCTCAAAAAAAAAAAAGTACATTCCCCTCAAAACTAATCCGTTGGATCTCCTCCAACGGCCGTAGCAATGTAGCATCGTCTCCTGCCTCCCAATACTCTCTCTCCCAACGCCGCAAAGGTCGACGGTGGCGGATGAAAGAGCCTGGCAAGGGTTACGGCAAGGACGTCGGCGGAGGAAGAGGTTGCGAGAGTAGCCGCCGGAGAGCAAATTGGTACTCCCTCCGTTCCATATTACTTGACTTCCAAATAAATGTATCTAGACACAAAATGAATCTAGGGACATCCATTTATGAGTCAAGTAATATGGAACGGAGGGAGTACGTGTGTAGCAGGTAAAGCAAGCACCAAAACACATAACTTTCCATTGATATTTCGACGGAAAACAGCGAGCACTGCTCCCTTTTATATTAAGAGGAAACCGGAACAAATGCCGGCGAATTATTACAGAAGTTACAGAGGGAAACAAAGAAAAAGAACATGACACTAAGCAAACAACTCCGCAGGGAGAGCTTTCGACGCCCATCGTCTCCCGACTAGCGTTGGACGCTAGCGCACAAGGATCATCACCGCCGTAGACGAAGAGCTTCACTCAGCCGAGATTAGCCACGATGGTGCTGGAGCAGCCGAAGGGCAACACATTGCCGAGTCCACACCCGGACGAAGGGCCATGCGCCGCCGAGGTTTTACACAACATCCAACAGCATAATCGAAGGGCCTTACGAAGCCGAGTCTGACACCCGGGAGGCATCCCGGCACTAGCCCGGCCATTAGTCGTCTTCAGAGGAGAGCTTCCGGCCCTTCCGAAGGAGCTCGAGCATCGTGACCATGTAGAGAGCACCAACACACCACCGCCACCTCTCCACTGGTCCCTCCAGCTGAGTCCAACTCCAAGAACAATGCCCCCAGGAGGGACATGACGACAAGCCGCCAACATTGTCTGATCGGAGACCCGAATCGAAGGTTTCCCCCCGGAGCCTGGACACGGTGGAGGCGAGCGTAGTACCACGACAGCGCCTTCAAGAAGGAGACGACACCCACGGGCGCCGTCGCTGCCGGCTCCGGCCAAGGTAGGAGCAAGCCTTCGCTCGGCACCATTGCTCGCACCCCACCGGTTAGCTGGTCCACCTGAGCCATCCTATTCCAACGGACCGCGCCGCCGCCATCTTCAACGGAGCACCGCATCCGTGACCAGCACCGACAGCGCTGGCCCTCAAGGCAGAGGGACGCCCAAACAACCTCCAACACCGCACACCAACCCCCACCTCGAACCTCCATTCCCGCGAGGCAGGAGCACCACCACCTGCGCCGCCGAGCAAGCGCCGGTCTGGCCCTGCCGAGCAGCGGCAGAGCCCGAGCCGCATCCTGGCCGAGCGGGACCGCTGAGCCCAGGTCGGGCCCAGACGAGCCCAGATGCGCTGCTCGCTCCCAGCTCCAGGGCGCCGCCGCTGGTGAGCCTGGTGTCGCCGCCCCTCCACCGCGCCATGCTGACCTCGCCGTCGTCGCCCCGCCGCACCTGGGCTCCGCCGCCGAGCGCAGTCCGCTCCGCGCGACCGGCGACTGAGACGGGCGTCTCAGCCACGCAGGTCCGCCCACAGCCCTCCGCCATACTTTGACGGCCAGGGCGCCGCCACCGCCGCCGAGGCCGGCGGCGGCAGCGGCCAGGGATCTCGAGGATGGGGTGGTTGCTGGCTAGGGTCCGGGGGCCCTCCGGAGCAGCCCGAGCGGGGGCGGCCCGGGAGGAAGGAGAGGAGGGGAGGGGAGTGGCAGGGAAGGGGAGGTGGGCGGCGGCGGGAGGCCCTGGCGGCGGCGGCTCGAGGGAGGAACCCTAGGGGAGAAGCAAGCGAAGGAGCATGTGGGGACGGGAACAACATCCTTCCATCAGTTCTATGGTCATCACAGACTGATTACATATCTAGGTAGGCAGAACAACATCAACCAATCAACCAGCAAAAGCTATGACTCACACACACACACCACAGACTTAGCTACGGGGGAGAACCAGAACCTCTAAAAAGATTCTACAGAGTCCAAAACGGGGCTATCAACGATGATCTCCAAGCCGACGGTCCGTAGTAGTTCTTGCACCACAACGAACGGAGACTCTGAGGCCAATTTCGGCTGCTCCTCATCCTCAGTGGATGATCCTCGGGGGTCGCATACCGAAACCGCGCTTCATCTTCTCCACGCTGTTTATGAAAACCAAATGTTAGTACAGCTTAAGTATCAAACGAATGGCGAATTAGTTCCTCAAGGCAACAAGGACATAAAACTGGAGCTGTTTATGAAAACCAAATGTTAGTACAGCTTAAGTATCAAACGAATGGCGAATTAGTTCCTCAAGGCAACAAGGACATAAAACTGGACTGTAATAAGCACAACGTGGCGAAGATGTTGATGTGGCAGAACAACATATCCTTAGCATAGTTATGTTTCCATGAATATATGCCTATGTAATAAACTCATAGCATCTGCATTGATCTTTCCCAAGTTACAATCATATCAAAGAACAAGAGAGGAACATGGAATGCATCCAAAAGACCTACAATCTATTTGCAAAAAGGAGCTTGATCTTATCATATGTTATTACCATATAGGTTCTTGAGCATATACATGGACTGTCTACAAACTTACTACTGAAATTTAAGAAATGTATTTGTATGGTGAAAATTAACAGCACTTTCATCCATCAAGCTTTATTACCACATTGGATGAAAGAACAATACAAAACACATAGTAAAGTATTGCTATCAAATTAACAAAACAAAGAGTTTCCTGACAGCAGCCCTAAGATGATCACAGTAGAAAGATTTAAGTGCTTATACGAATAAAAACCATAGCTAAAACCAGCTTGCTGAAAGAAGCATGAGGATGCTACAGAAAACTATAGTAGAGTAAAAATGTTGCAGCGTTGCTCTTGAGAACTTGTAACTGTAACGCGAAATGGAAAGATTTGAATGTTACTTACGTTGGAGCAAGTTTTCCAAGACAATAAAGCTCTTCGCCAGAGACTTCATCGTAGACTTTACCACATATCTCGACCTTATATGATCTGTCAGGAGATTCTGAGAGACCTCGACCCACGAGCAGATCGAAATCTTTCTGGTGAAGTTCTCTCCCGTTGATAAATACACCAGTATTTCCACCAGCGCAATTCTTGGGCATAGGATAGTTAAGTTCTGGAATGAACGGCTGAAACATGGAAATCCCAGGTATAAGCTTTGATCAAGATATGACAGCATAAGGCAAAGATCAAAATAAAAATCCTCTTACAGGTATCATGCCAAGACAGGACTGTCCCATTACACCCCAGAATCCAGCACGGTAATCATACCTAAACAATAAGATATAAGAACAAAATGTCAAATGACAATGATGCTGAAGGTTTATATTTTGGACCACAACTACAGTATCCATAAAAGAGACTTGGATGTATACAGAAGGTGCAATTTACCAGTATTCACCAGGATAGATTGGTCCAGCAATCTTCTCAGCCTTCCTGACAGCACGATCAGAGATGGGAAATCCATTAATGAATACCTTTGCTCTGCCATTGCCAATTCCACTGTTGATCTTAAAACTCTTCTTTATGAGATTGGTGAAGAATGAATCGCCCGTTTTTGTAACTGTAGGGCGGTCTACATGTTGTGCCCCAACGCCCGGTTCTTGACTGTATTCAGGATCCTCGTACTCATCATCTGACAAGTCCATCACACTCACTACACGTACGTCTTTTATAGTGTTGTGTTTGAAACTTTCAGTTAATACAGACTTCTCATGTTCAGACCGGGTACTTCTGCTTCCTTTTCCTGATCCATCAACCACCTTCTCAGAAGGTGAATATCCAAAATGATCCCGAAGAGGTAAACTCGGAACACGGGTAACGACTTGGGCTTCAAGAGGTAGATTCCTAGACCCAGGTGTGCCTCTCTGTGAATTAGATCTTGCAGGGCTGTTCTCATCTTCAAAAATGCTAGATGACGATGATACACCTTGGGTTTTTTCTGCGTCACTTGAATTTGAGTGTAGATCTCTTTCTTGAGAGCCATGGCTCCCTGCAGAAAAACTGTAAAGCGGAAACTGTCTCTCACCAAGAGCAGTATTTGCATTGCTTGCTTGGACATCACTGGAATTAACTTTACTACCAGTGGACATGTGTGAAATTGGCGAAGGTGCTGAAACATCAAGCCTGCTTCCATCAAGCTTGACCACAATTGCATGCGAGCATGACCCACAACGTAGCTTGTACTCATCCTTCCCTGGCAATGGAGACTTCTTGGGAAGTTGCAGCACTTCATAGCAGTTGTAGCATATTGTAAATGGGGCTCCGCATGCAATGGGTTCACATTTTTGTGCAGGTTTCTTACTCAGGTTGGCCCTCAAGTGACTGCGCTGCATTGAAGCATTGATGCCTCTTGAACTGCTATTCTGCATGCCAAACATCACAGAACCGCCAACCGGGTACACCCCAGGGTTGCTCATCACATATGGTGCCCTGTGATGGTTGAACCCCATCGAAGCCCCCTGAACAGGTAAGAACTCACGGTGGTAACAATGTAAACAAGAGCAGGCAGGCTGGTGGTAGAAGCCATCATGGTGGTAAGAGACGAGAGGATCATGATTATACTGTCCAAAGAAATAGTTGTCACAGTTCCTCCATGGATATTGACCAGCAGGATAGCAAGGAGCCCCCATGTGTGCGACGGGCTCTCTGTATCCATGAAGATCTGGCTGTGTCGGCACTGAAGCATAAGCATGCGGAATGCCAGGAGTTTGCCCATGCAAGGACGGTGAGTGCTGAGAGCTGTTCCGCTGCAGCTGAGGTGAGCCATGCCGCAACTGACTCAGCCGTTCATGAGGACCGCACGAACTTGAGGCATCTGCCACCCTATTTGTCGAAGCACTTCCACTTGGCTTTTCGGTGATCTCGCAAGATCTCTGCACCTGATCCCTCAACTCATCGAGCACCCGCAAAAGCTCATTACGGTCTTTCTTAAGTCCACTGACACTATTAGGACCGTCCATATTCCTCATATCTGCAGGTCCGGCACCATTGGCATCTCTAACTCTTGACTTCATTTGGTATTCAGACGGGTGCTCACTGGGATAAGCATTAGGAGGAACGGTGTCAACTATAGACCTCGGAGATCTGTCCCTTAGTCTCACCGGCTGCTTTACTTCTTTCTCCTCATTACGTATGCGCCGGTACTTGGCTTCCCGGATTTCCCTGCTGTCATCTCTAAGTGTGGCTTCGAACTTCAAGGCGCCTGTCTCTCTTGGAATTTGGTTACCATCCGAACTACATCTGGAATCTCTGTGCTCAGACACCACCCCTTGTGGTGGTACTGATCTCTCTTCTGCTGTAGCTTCGACTCTTTCAGAAGTTTCTTCTGGGATAGTTCCGAGATTAGCTTCAGATACTGGTCCTTTCTTCTCTGGCAAACTCTCCAGCACTTCAAGGTACTTCACATGTACGACATCAGATTTGTCCAACGAAGTCTCAGATGCTGAGTTCTTAGTTGCTGTAATATTGCGCATAGAAGAAAAATAATTGTTATTTCCATACTTTCTTACTATACAGAAGCAACAGATAAATTGAAATTTCCATAGGTATAAATCTTGTCAATGAACATTTCAAGACCATTCCTTCTCACAATTTTTTATGGGCTCGAATTTGCACAAACCTAACAACCAAGATATGTGTAAGTGTGATTTACATTCCCTAAAAAATGGACAAAGATGCACAGATTTTAAGTGGGAGCGGACCAGTTTAGTACTCCACCTAGTATTCGACTTTATTCAAGACTGACTCAGTCAAGCAAGCATGAGACGCTTCTGTGGCACCAATGTCTACTGCAGGAAATATGCAACTAGAGGAAAAACGCTTGAGGAAATTTAACCGGTTGCAGCTTTTACAATTTGGGTAGGAAGGAGACAAGCTCCCACGGTGATAATTATTTCTGGATGTTAAACAAAACTTAAAGGAGACCCAGTCTAAATTCTCAGACCAGACAGAATTTCCAACCTGTCAAGGCAAATATGAACATTCCTCATTTACAAAGAAGAAAATGCGTATATAACGCTGCCTTGTTGACTCGAATTTGCACAAATATAAGTGTGATTTACATCCCCCAAAAATGGACAAAGATGCACGGAGATTAAGTGTAAGCAGCTCAGTTAATATTCCACCTAGTATTCGATTTATTCAAGACTGAGTCAGTCAAGCAAGCATGTGACGTTTTCTGCAGCACTAGCAGTCTACTGCAGGAAATATGCAACCTGTCAAGGCAAATATGCACACTTCTCATTTAGAAACAAGAAAATGTGTACATATTCCCCACAGGTTCTGAACCTTCATGCGTTGGTTGAGATGCTAAAAGGCAAGGTTCGGCGATAGGCTAAGAATCAAAGCTCCCGCGACTCTTTTTTTTCAGGAAAAATGAGATTATTTTCACGGGAAAAAATGTTGACCAATGGAAAAAAACATTTCGCTAATTTGTTCAAAGCACAAAAAGAAGAACATATAGCCTTCAAGAGGCTGGGATGAAAATTGCCGAAATAAACGAATCTACAGAGATGAGATCTTTACAGCTAGTTTCGCAAAAAAAAAAAGAGATCTTTACAGCTAGTAGAAAGCAAATACAGTGACTAGTAGCATTTAACAAACACAGGCTTGAGTTGAGCAGATTAACCCTGAACACAGGGAGAGAAACAGTTCGTGGACGGAAATGCAGCAGAGTATGTATAAATAAATGAAATAAAATCAAACCAGCCGCCTGATTAGAACAGAACAGAACAGATGCAGAGCATAGTGAAGAAGAGTAAGTGCAGAAGCAATACAAGAGAGAGAGGGAGAGGGAGAGCGACCTTGGAGCGTGGTGCCGCATCCGCCGCAGACGTAGACGGAGTAGTTGGGGAGCTCCGGCAGGAACTTCTCGCACTTGGGGCACCGCACCACCCGCACCTGCTGCTGCCGCTGCTTCTGCTGCTGCTGCTGTGCCGCCGCCGACGCCAAACAGGAAGCGCCCTCGCCCTCCTCCCCCTCCATCGACGGCGCAATGCCGGGACCCCGGGACTCCAATGGGTGCGCGGAGCCCAAGAACGCGACGAACAGAAGCAAGGGGTGCCAAGAGCGGAGCAGCGGACTGACCGGGGAGGAATCAAGTCAAGAAGAAAGAGTGGAGGTAGAGAGAGTTGGAGGAAGAGGTCGAAGTGGAAAAGGCGGGGCGTGGTCTGGTCCGAGGCAGGGGCAGGGAACAACAAGCGGAAGAGGCCGCCGAGGTCCGGGCAATCATGTCATAGGAATAGCCGAATAGGCGTCGTCAGTCGTCACCCTCTCTCTCCCTCCGATGTAGCTGAGCTGAGCTGAAGCAGAAACTGAGCAAAGCCGCCTCGCCTCGCCTTTGCTTGCCCCGGGTCACTCCTTGGCTGCTTTCGCTCGCTGCCTTTTGTTCTCCCCCTCGGTCTCGGTCACCGAGGAGAAAGAACAAAGCTACTAGCTCGTTGTGAGTGAGTGGGAGAGATAAAGAAAAGAGCGATGGGATGGGGTGGTCGGTCATGGGTAGTAGAGAATACTATTAATAGACTGTGGGAAGAAGATCAATCACTGCTAGTACTAAACTCTTGTTTTCCCCACATTTACAGCACACCGTCTTGTTTGGTAGTGTTTCCCTAAACGTCGAAGCCCGAGGAGACCAAAAATCTACAGGCTTAATTAATCGAGCTTTGTTCGTTGGTAGGGCTCGCTCGTGCAGCGAATCAATCACGTGCCCAAAACCGAACAAACCGTACTGTAGCGCGTTCAACCGTACGCCGCCTGTCTTGTTGGTGGTGCCCCGGCTGGAGTAAGCAGAAGATCCTGAAGGTTGGTGCGATGGCAGTGATTACCAGCGTGGCACTACTGCTACTGCCGCTCTCGGTCGCGAAATTGCAAAGCGAAGCGCGGCAACGCATCTACCAGCTGGAGGACCGGGGCGACTCCTGTTGGAAGTTGCCACAAACTCCCGACTATTTTGCGCAAATTTGACGGCACCCAAAAATGAATGATTTGTGTCTCTCAACATTTGCTGAGGGGAGAATTGATTTTAACGGCGTGAAAACGGCGCGCAGTCCCGGTCTACTAATAGCGGCAGTTTTGCTTGATGAGCCCAATAACATGTCCGACAACCCCACCACGGTCCTGGTTCATAGGGATCTACGTGGGAGTACCACACATGCGCGACAACCCTCGCCACGTCGGCTCCTGACTAGCGGGTATCACACAGCAGCGATCCAGGCATTCGCCATCGTCCACCTCGTCTCTACCGTACTCATCTCCTCACCCTTCCCGACTCAATCGCCGTCATCACCGCTCACCGCCGCTACGACCGTCGCTCTCGTCGTCTTTTGGAAGCGGGCCACTGATTTTTCTTCGGCTGACGACGCTCGTCAACTTACCGGGCACACAGCTTCGGCAAGGATCACCTCGCGCCAGCCTCGCACACAAGTTGTTCGACGTTTTGCACAGGTTGATGATGCTCCGGTGATTGATGATCAACTGTATGACGCACGGGACCCTCTTACCCATCTTGATGATGAGGAGCCTGCCGAGATTACCGATTTCCTTGCCATATATGTGGAGTTCCATAATGAACATACTCATCACCAACTGCAATATGGTTTAGTTGAGCATACGTGGGCGTCCATAGACTCCAAGCATGAGTGTCGTATTTAATTTAATTTGAATTGAATTGTTATTTGAGTTATTTTGTTTCTTGTCGTGTAACTATCTTATATGTTTTAATCTATAAAATGTTTTTTTTGAGAGTGCAACGGGGGGCGATCGCCATTTTCATTCCATAAAAAAACAGCACTGTACAAAGGGGGGAGCATTGCAGCGCAAGGGCGTACACGCTAGCAGCGGCGCGCCACCTTTTCTCGACGACAGATACAGTATGGGGGGAGGCTACTATAGAGTATCACACCACGCTTCGAGCCCACGAACGTCCACACGGCGGGGGGCACGCACAACCCACAACTTCTGGTGCTCCACGACGAGGGAGATGATCCGAGCTTGAGCGAGCAAGACGCTGTCGAACACCATGCTGTTCCGCAATTTCCAAATGGACCACATAACGGCGAGGACGACGGTGTTGCGCGCGAGAGGAGGCATGGAGGGGAGGTGAGCAGGCAGGGCCTCGAGCAGTGCGTCGACGTCTGCATGGGGTGGGAGGCTCAGGCCCGGCCCACACAGCCGACAAGCGCGGGCACCGGATAAACAGATAGGGAATGTCTTCCGTCACATCACTACAAAACGGGCAGTCCGGGACGGACACACACCCTACCTGATGCAGGTGAGCACGGGTCCTGGTCCTCCCAAGGCGCAGAATCCAGAAGAACACGCGCACCTTAGGCGGCGCGAAGTTTACCCAATTGAGGTCGTTGTGCGGGACCACACACCCGGAGGCGTGCAGCGCTCGATAGACGTCGCCAGAGCGGAACTCAGTGGAGCAACCAAACGCAACAAGACGGCGATCCGGACCAGCCGCAAGCTGGGCCTCGCGAACCCGAGAGTGCAGGTACGTCAGCTCAGCCACCGCCTGGACGGAGAGCCGACGTTGGGTCGGAATGGATCCCCCGGAAACGGCGGCGGCGAGCATCATGTCCGGCTCGAGGCAGTGGGAGAAGGCGGAGGGCAGCGCAGCCACTAGGGGACCGAGGGGCGTCCAGGAGTCATGCCACAGCGAGGTGGTGGCACCGTCAACAGGCGCCACACGAGTGATGGAGCGGTATAGGGGGACAAGCGACTCGAAATGACACCAGGAGGGAGTGGAGGGTTGGGGGCATGAGAACATGTAGCTCCGGCGCACCCATCTAGTCCACGGCGTGTCGCGACCCGAAAAAAGGTTGTGGAGTGTCTTCAGGAGCAGGGAGGTGTTCTGGGCCCAAAATCAACTACGCCAAGTCTACCCTCAGACTGGAGACCACATACAAAATCCCAGGCCACCTGACAATCGCCACCGAAGCAGACGGCTGTGGCCTTCCACAGCATGGCGCGGTGGGGTCTATCCATCTTGGCAACCACACCTTTTGACAAGGGGAGGACGGAGATAGCATGCTGCGGGAGGACCGAGAGCACAGCGGTGGAGAGCGTGAGACGCCCACCGATGGGAATGAGCGAGGTGCGCCACCCCGGGATCTGCTTCGTGATTTTCGTGGCAAGAAACTCGAGCGCGGAGGCCGGCAACTTATGATCTGAAAGGGGTAAGCCGAGGTAGTTTTGCGGGAAGGCAGAGATGGAACACTCAAGTATGGAGGCTAGGTGGGTGGCACTGGGGGGCGGAACGTGTATGGGTACAAAGGTACTCTTGTGGAAATTGATCTCAAGACCAGTGGCTCGCGAGAAGGCGTCCAAGACAGAACGTAATTGCGCCACCTGCAAAGGGTCCGCAGGGAGGATGATCAGGGTGTCCTCGGCGTACTGGATGACGGGACATGGGAGATCATCGGCAAGAGGGTGGCGAAGGCGCCCCTCACCCGAGTCATCAACAATGAGGCACCGCAGCAGCTCCGCAACCGAGAGGAACAGGTAAGGGGACAAGGGATCACCCTGGCGCAGCCCATTCTTGCAATTAATCCAGCGGCCGGGGACCCCATTCAGCAAGATGGCGGTCTTACCGGTGGAGAGGATCGAAGCGACCCAACCACGGAATTTGGGGCCCAATCCTCTGGCCTCGAGGATCGTACCAAGAGCCTCCCAATTGACGGAGTCAAACGCCTTCTTGAAATCAAGCTTGAGAACCACAGCGGGGACCTTGCGGACGTGGCAACTCTGGACGAGGTCGACCGCGTAGAGGAAGTTGTCAGCAAGGACGCGCCCTTTGATGAACCCAGACTGTTCGAACCCCACGAGGAGCTCAATGAAGGACTGCAGGCGCGTGGTGAGGATACGGGTGACTAGCTTCATCATACAATTTTGAAGTGAAATGGGACGAAAGCCATCCGCAGTGAGCACGTCCCTCTTCTTCGGGAGCAGGGTGATGTAGGCGCGGTTTAACCCATCAAGGCGTGCGGTACCCGCATGGAACTCGTCGAGGAAGGCAAGCACATCCCCGCGGACATCACTCCAGAACGTGCGGAAAAAGGCCGGACCAAAACCATCCGGCCCAGGGCTGCTGTCCACCCTCATCGCCCAGAGGGCACTCTTCGCCTCGAGTTCTGTGAAAGGCTCGTCAAGCGAGGCCAAGCCGGGAACGCGCGACATAACCCGTGCAAGCTCAAAATCCCACACGGGGGCGCGCGAGGAGCCAAGCAACCTGGAGTAGAATTGGTGCAGCACCTCCGCCTTCTCGGAGTGGTTGACGAGCACCCGGTCGCCGTCGTGAAGCACCTTGATCTGATTAGAGCGCAAGCGCGCGGAAGCACATGCATGGAAGAATTTGGTGTTGTCCTCACCGAGACGGCACAGCCGAAACGCGAAACGCTGCTTCCAGTAGAGGCTCAGCTTCTTGTACTTGTAGAGTAAATGAGATCAAAAGTCCCATTATAGGAGCGTCGGAGGGGACATCCGACCCCAATAGGCCGGTAGACTTTGTATTGAAATGGACGGTTAAAATGGAGAAATTGGGGATAAAATGTCTACTCCCTCTATGCTTTATCGTAACTCCCATGAGTTTAAGATCCGCACAAGCACAACAGCTGCTCATAATGATGCTCCACGCGTGGAGTCTACATAAATTTCGGTGTTCATTCTGACCATTCCTGTTTTATTAATCAAAAAGACGGGTGAGCATCTTCCGGTCTTCATAACTAAACACGCCGGTCTTTTTATCAGTTTTTCTCTCAGCTGCTGGCCTGCTTCTATGTGCAGACAGCGACCCACCCACCTGTGATCGCAACGACACACATAATGCGCTTGATCGATTGCATGCATGTGATGTGCCCACAAATTTTGGCACGACATGTGCCCGGAGAACGCGAGGCATGGATCATGAATGATCACCTGGTTAATGGCCTGCTTGCTCCTGTCAGTGCGACCAGTGCTGTCAGCACGACAGCACGCTCAGTTCCTAATGAGAGAGGTCGTCGATCAACTCCCATGTCATCGTCGCCGCGCGAGTAATGCTGCTCCGATGATCGAGTGACATGGATCGACGCTCTTTTACGATAAAATGACAGTATACTAAATTCTTCTCTTAGTTGCCTTTTAAAATAGACATGAGACGGCGGACCAATTTGAAAAAAGATGGATGATTTGTGCCCTTCGCTCCCTTTGCAAACTAGCTCAAGAAACGGCAGCACATCTATTCTTTCAATATCGCTTCACCAAAAGTCCTTGGAGATGATAAAGGAGTGGCTCGGCGTGTCCTCCCTCTCCATCTGTAAATGGTCGGCAGACACCTCCATCAACACTTGGTGGACCTCTATGTCAGCATGCGCTTTCCGAACCGCAAGGCGATGGCGCCTCTCACCGTGCTCATTAGTCGGGTGATTTGGAATGAGAGGAATGCGATAGTGTTTAGTACCAAATCTTTGCCCCGACTATCCTTCTTAACTCCATTAAGATCGAGGCAAGATTGTGGGTTTCGATACGCGCTAATCCTCTAAGTGTTATAATATTGGAAGTGTAGTCCCCTACGTTGTTTTTTACCTTGTTAACACTCTCTAATAGAGAGCCAGCCAAGACACCAAAGAAATGTAAAACATCGTCCGACACGATAAGTGATCAATATGATACAACCACACCAATTATCTGAAGAAAACACATAGATTACGAGAATTGTTTCCCACAAGTCACGCCTATCAGAGAGGAGCGACATGCCAACGCCGTCATTGCCGGTTTAGACAAATGAAAGTAGGTCATGGGTTTCACCTTGAACATTAAGTCTAAGCAAATTCTAAGCTGAGGAAATATCTAGTGCTCCCACCCATTAGGGTGCTACAATTGCTACCATAAAAAAAACTAATTTTAAATATGTCAAAAAATTCTACGAAAAAATGTGAGTGTTAACAAGATATGTTTCTACTAACTCCAAAATTTCAATTCCAAATTCGAAATGAGCAGTGAGAAACAAAAAAGACAAATCTGCTATGAATAGTGCTACTGGCACTATTCATAGCAGATTTGTCTTTTTTGTTTCGCAATGCTCATTTCGATTTTGAAACTGAAATTTTGGTGCATTGTACAAACATATCTGGTGGACATCCATAATTTTTCATAGAATTTTTGACATATTTAAAATTGTTTTTTTGGGTGGTAGCAATTGTAGCACCCATATGGGTGGGAGCACTAGATATTTCCTCATTCTAAGCAGTACCTTCAACATTTTTCTACTACTACATCACTAAAATAAGTAAACATTCGGCTTTTTGACTTTCAAGGATAGACCTCGCGTCATCTCGGGGAACCCTAAATCCGTCGCCGGCGCAACCCCCCTATCTCCTCCTCGCCCTCTAGACGGGTTGAGCCCGTGTGGAGGATGGCCGTGGCAGGGCTCTTCTTGCGCGCTTCCTAGGGGCTGACAGCGGGTGCTCGTGCTGGGGAGGCTCGGTCCTTGCAATGAGGATCGGTGTGGCATCTGCCGGTGGACGGCTACCTCCTCGGTGGTTTCGGTTTAACCTTACAACGCCTCAGGCGGGTGTGCCTCCTCTTGGAAAATTAGGCAATAATTTCATGATTACTTGCAGAATATTAAACATGACAATAACAACTACTAACATGTGAAATACGAACAAACTAGACGTACTAATCAACATGAACAGTAGCAACAATGTATACGCCAACATATCCATAGTAAACACACTGTTCGGAATACGCCGCACATACCGAACATTGCAGATGAAGTAGTAGTCGATGCAGACAGGTTCACCTCGCCCAACGTAGCGGTGATGTTGTTGACGATGACGCTGGTGAAGACGGGTCGAACAAGACGATGTTTGCGGAGACGATCCGCAGCTCCGGCTTGAAGAAGACCCGTGGTGGAAGCGACGAGCAGTCGTGCAAAGCGCTTCCCAAAAACCTAATTCACCCTCTCCCGTACAGGATCACAAAGGCGACTTGTTCCGAAGACCTGCTCTCCCAAACGCCGGTGCACGTCGGCGATCGGGATGGAATAGACTATGATGGCGGCGCAAGGCATGAGATGGCAAAACCTAGATTGGTTTGGTGTTTTTCGGCGCACGCAACGCACAACAATATATAGTGCGGCTCGACAAACCCTAACGGGTACAACGTGGGCTGACCACGTCGCACGTTCGAGTCGGATAGCAGCCCGCGATCCGAGAGCGACCCGAACTGGCAAAACTATATGCGTACGCAAAAGACTCTTTTTTTCGAACAGCAAAAATATAGACATCGTCTCGGCTCATTCCCGCAACCTGCGGCGTGTCGTGACGAGATGAGCGAGCGGCGCAGGAGGAGGAGTGCGTGTGAGAGAGACTTCTGTTCTCACAAGCACACCAAGTAGCACAACACTCCAACTTATAAGGTGGTGCAACTCTCCTCCAACTAGCAATGTGGCACTAAACTTTAGCACCTCCCACAACCAGCCATGCACATACACATGGGCCAATTTGAGATTTCAGTAATTGCTTATTTGGACTGCCCACTAATGGGCCCAAATTCTAACAATCCCTGAACAGATCTCAAATTACCAATTAGAGATTTTGCCAAACCTCGTTTCTTTTTTATATACCAGTGTTTCAGCAGAGACTGTTAAGTTGAACTTCCGCCTAGAGCTTTAAGCTACATCTATCAGCAACTTGAACAATGGAAGAACCTTGAATTGCAAGTTTGGTGCCAATAGAGTTCACTCCAAGTCATAACCAGTTCGTGGCTGCCAGTAGCCTACCCCGCGGGTGGAGCATATGCATCATACTCCCTGGTCTCTTCATGAGCTTACTAGAGATTACCCAAATCTCATAGATTGCAACGTTTAACAGTCGGACTTATATATGTGTGTTCTTTCAAGGTCGCTCTATAGGATAGCACCTTTGCTACGAATAGTCAACAGAAGCACATTAAGGCATATTGCCAACCTGCCTTACAAAATTTGAGAGTTATGCATCTTCACATGGAGAGGGTTAAATAAAACTCTCCTCTGTTAAACCACTAGCTTGTTTTTCCCAGATCCTAATTCACGGGATCTCCGATCACATAGGTTGGGTTACCATTATGGTGTAACGCTCACGGGTCTCAACCCCATCTCCCTCGATGCACTATCTATCACATTACGCGATAGTCCCTCCGTAAAGCGATCTGCCAGGTTTTTGTCTGTTTGAATATACGAAACAGTTATTACTCTGGAGTTTCTCATTTTCCTGACAGACTTCAAACGTCTTTTAACGTGTCTTGATGACTTCGCATTATCCTTAGCACTGTTCACTTCCATGATAACCGTTTGGTTGTCACAGTTCATAAGTATGGCCGGTAATGGTTTCTCAACCACCGGCAAGTCCATCAAGAGCTCACGTAGCCATTCTGCCTCAACAGAAGCTGTATCTAGAGCAGTAAGTTCTGCTTCCATGACCTCGTCAAAATGGTCTGTTTGCAAGACCTCCATGATACTACGCCACCACCAAGAATAAATGCATATCCACTTGTGGCGTAGCGCTCATTAACGTCTGAGATCCAGTTCGAGTCACAATATCCCTCAAGAACAGCAGGGTGCCCTGAATAGTGAATCCCATAGCTCATTGTACCGTTCAAATAGTGCATCACTCTTTCAAGTGCATGCCAATGCTTAATTTGCTTAGAGCAAAAGAGATATCAGGTCTCGTCGCGCTCGCGAGGTACATGAGTGAACCGATCACTTGAGAATATCTTAATTGATCTCTCGTTTCTTTCTTATTCTTTCTGAGTGTCACACTGGGGTCATAGGGTGTTGGAGAAGGCTTGCTGTCTATATAGCCAAAGAGGCTCAAGACCTTCTCAACATAGTGTGATCGCGTTAACGTAATCCCACTCTCATCCCTAATTAGCTTAATGTTCAGAATCACATCAGCTTGTCCCAGATCTTTCATATCAAAACTCTTTGACAAAAAAGACTTGACCTCATTTATCACTATCATGGTTGTTCCGAAAATAAGTATATCATCAACATACAAGCATAATATAATGCTATCGCCCCCACCATGGCGATAATAAACGCACCTATCAGCCTCATTGATAGCAAAGCCTACAGACGTTGAAGCGCTATCAAACTTCTCATGCCAGTGCTTAGGTGCTTGCTTCAGCCCATACAAAGATTTCAACAATTTGCACACCTTTCTCTCTTCACCTTTTACTACAAAACCATCAGGCTGATCCATATAGATTTCCTCTTCCAACTCTCCGTTAAGGAAAATTGTCTTTACATCCATTTGATGAACGATAAGACCATAGGAGGAAGCCAGGGAAAGTAGTACACGAATGGTGGTCAGGCGAGCAACAGGTGAATAGGTGTCAAAGTAATCTTCGCCTTCGCGCTGGGTGTAGCCCTTGGCCACAAGCCGTGCCTTGTACTTTTCAATAGTACCGTCAGGCCTTAGCTTCTTCTTAAACACACACTTACAACCCACAGGTTTGCAATCGTAGGGTCGTTCAGATAACTCCCAAGTTTCATTAGAAAGAATCGAGTCCATCTCGTTATGGACAGCTTCTTTCCAGTCATCAGCATCAGGAGATGCAAATGCCTATGCAATGGACGTATGAGTATTGTGCACAAGGCACACAATGAAATCATCACCAAAGGATTTTTCATTCCTCCGTCTCTTGCTCCTGTGGGGAACTTCATTGTCATCCTTCTCTGGAACTTCCTCAACGTGTGGTTGTTTAGAATGATCAACAGATGTACTAGGTTCAATAAATATCTCATAAGAAATTCTAGCAGTGCTATGCATATCCTTCATAGGAAACATGTTATCAAAAAATGTTGCATCACGAGACTCCAAAATAGTATCAACATGATATCAGGAATCTCAGATTTAACCACTAAATATCTATAGCAGATGCTCCGCTGAGCATAGCTTAGAAAGATGCAATCCACTATCTTTGGTCCGAGTTTACGTTTATTAGGACTTGAAACATTGACTTTCACCAAGCATCCCCAAGTGTGCAAATAAGAAAGTGATGGTATTCTCCCAGACCACTCCTCATAAGGTGTTTTTTCTTTATTCTTGTTAGGAACTCTATTTAGGACATGACACGAAGTCAATAAAGCCTCCCCCACCATGCCTTAGATAAACCAGCAGTGTCCAACATGGCGTTCACCAAGTCGGTCAGCGTGCGGTTTTTCCTCTCGGCAACCCCGTTTGATTGGGGGAATAGGTAGGCGTCCTCTCGTGAATAATTCCGTGTTCCTCATATAATTCATCAAAATTTTTGGAGAAATACTCGCCACCACTATCCGACCTAAAACGTTTGATCTTTCTCTGTAATTGATTTTCTACTTCCACTTTATAGATTTTAAAATAGTCTAAAGCCTCATCTTTAGTTTGCAACAAATAAATGTAACAGAACCTAGTAGCATCAACGATTAAAGTCATGAAATATTTCTTTCAACCTTTTTTCAACACGCCATTCATCTCATACAGATCAGAATGTACGAGTTCTAGAGGTGCCAGATGTCTCTCCTCGGCCGCCATGTGAGGCTTCCGAGGTTGCTTAGATTGCACACAACTATGGCACTTAGACCTTTGGCAATGGCGAAAGTAGGAATTAAACTCATGCTGGAAAGTCTATTCATTAAACCAAAATTTACATGACATAAACGAGAGTGCCACACATTAGCATCCGAATCCACAGTGCCACAAATATGGTTTACTAACTTATTACAGAAATCGGTATAACCAGCCATAGTTAAATCACGAAATTTCCTACAATTAGGTTTTTAGATTGTTGGAAAATTAGGCAATAATTTCATGATTAATTCCAGAATATTAAGCATGACAACAGCAACTACTAACATGTGAAATACGAACAAACTAGACGTACTAATCAACATGAACAGTAGCAGCAACATATACACCAACATATCCATAGTAAACACACTGTTCGGAATATGCCGCACGTACCGAACGTTTGCAGATGAAGTAGCAGTCGATGCAGACAGGTTCACCGTGCCCAACGCAGCGGTGATGTTGTTGACGATGACGCTGGTGAAGACAGGTCGAAGAAGACGATGTTTGCGGAGACGATCCGCAGCTCCAGCTGGAAAACGACCCGTGGTGGAAGCGGCGAGCAGTCGCGCAAAGCGCTTCCCAAAACCCTAATTTGCCCTCTCCCGTACAGGATCACAAAGGCGACTGATTCCGGAGACCTGCTCTCCCAATTGCCGGTGCACGCCGGTGCTCGGGATGGAGTAGACTACGATGGTGGCGCAAGACACGAGATGGCAAAACCTAGATTGGCTCGGTGTTTTTCGGCGCACGCAACGCACGCCAATATATAGTGCGGCTCGGGAAACCCTAACGGGTACAATCTGGGCTGACCACGTATAGACATCGCCTCGGCTCATTCCCGCAACCCGCGGTGTGTCATGTCGTGACGAGACGAGACGAGCGAGCGGCAGAGGAGGAGGAGTGCGCGTGAGAGACCCTTCTGTTCTCACAAGCACACCAAGTAGCACAACACTCCACCTTATAAGATGGTGCAACTCTCCTCCAACTAGCAATGTGGGACTAAACTTTAGCACCTTCCACAACCAGCCATGCACATGCACATGGGCCAATTTGGGATTTCAGAAAATGCTTATTTAGGCTGCTGATACGTCCATTTTGCATCACTATTTTACATCATAATTCATCTCTATTCATTTATATATTTCATATTATTATGCAATACTTATGTTATTTTATCCTATTTTGCATGTTTTGTAATTATTGGGGATTCATCTGCCGGAGACCGGAATCAGCTGGAAAAGTACCTGTCAAGACACTTGACTTCGGAAGCCCCAAAAATTTCAGAAAAATTCAGAGATAACTATTTTTGGGAATAAGCCACGGAGTCAAAAGGGCGCACAGAGACGAGCTCCAGGGAGCAGGGGCGGCTAGCGGTCCATCTTTTTACATTGATTGCAACATTTATTCATCGCTTTTCATCATCATTACTCCTCTGGTCCACTTTCATATTTTCATCTATTTCACTATACAATTAACCGCTTTGTTTTCTACGAGACCGGAAAGATTGACAACCGCCGTTGGGGGCAAAGTAATTGGTTGAGTGTGTGCAGGTCCACGTCTGTTGAAGATTAAGCGCCAGAGATATTCAACATTCACTTTGTTGTTGATTTCAAAGTCCTATTGGTTCGATAAACCTCGGTTCGTCAACGAGGGAAAACTGCTACTTAATACATCCACGCCTTCATTTAGGGCACAACCCAACGCTACCATCACCGATCATTGATACGTGCATTTTATATCATCATTTATACATCTTATATCATCATATTAGAATGTTATTGGCATTGTTATATCATTGTTTTTGCATGTTTTAGATGATTTATGGGACTTTCATACAAAGTCGTTATTTTTGGTATTTAATTTCTAGGAGGCAGAAAACCTCCTTTTTCTTGTTTTTAATGTTTCAGGAGCTACAGGAACCCAAATGAAAAAAGGAAAATTGCACAACTGGTTTTTCATCGGGAGAACAACAGAGGGAAGAAGAACTAAGCGAGAAGAGCCACGAGGCCCAAAAGAAGGGGGCCCACGCGGCCAGATTATTTGGCCGCGTGGGGCCCACCATCTGGAGACTCGGGCACCTCCTCGCTCGGGGCTTTTTAGCACGTCATCGTCTCGCCATAATTTTTACAAGTCCATCCGAGGAGGCGGCGGCGGCGAAACTCATGATTTCCTTGCTGAAATCCATTTGTCAACACCTTCTGCTAGTCGTTGGGATCGACACTCCTACTTATCGAAAAGACTATGATAGATCCCCTACACTTGTGGGTCATCAGCTACCCACTAATGGGCCCAAATTCTAACACCTCCGCTGCTCACCCCCTCATGCAGCGCCTGCTCACCGTGTCGAAGCGGCGTGCCCCACCTCCCTCCCCCCGTCCTGCTCCTGGATGCCATGGCATGGTTGGGTGGCCTCCGTCCATTTGTGCCTTGTCGGCGTTGCTTCGGAGTTGGGTGTTCTTCTTGTTGAAGGCAGTGTTTGAAGAGTTCGGATTTTCTCCTAGACGATAACCTATAATTTTTAATTGGGCAATGACGACGCTTTTGCATTGTTTCCTTCTTAAAGTAGTTGCTTTTGGAGAACCATTCCTAAACTCCCGGGTGTTATAGGTGTGGGTCCAGTGCTTCTAGATTGATCACTGTGCCTTTTTTTCTCTTTCTTCTTTTTTGGCTGGATGCATATTTGATATCTCGACTACTACGTGGAAATAGCATAATAGCATAATATAGTCACGCGAGCTAAATGAGACATCAAGCGTGGGTGGGCAGACAAACATGCGTAAAGGGAGAAAAGGGAAAAACAACTCGATGTATAAGAGAGGTCAAAAAGACAAAATAAAAGGGAAAGAAGTGTGAAGGAAACGAAAATGAAAAAACATATAAGGATTATATCAATGCTTTGTTTTTTTTTTTTTTTTTGCCCTTTTTGGCAGAGGTACCAGCCAAGCAGTCGAAGAAAAAGAAGATGAGCAGAGACCGACCCCTCGTGTTTGAAATGCGAAAACTACCTCGTATACGGCCCTGGGGCCTGTGGAAACGACGTCACTATGAACAGGCACGAATCCTGTATGCGGATCTTGCATCTGCCACCAGCATTATCCCCGCTGCACTGTACTCCACAGTATGGCTGCGACGCACGGCTCCTCGCTCACGTCTGCTGTCTTTCTTCTCGTCTAAAAAATTTACATCTAGCTAGCTCCGGTGATCGCGAGAGAGAGAGAAAGCCAAGACACCAAGGCGGCAGCAGCATGTTTTCACTTTGCCCCACCTGCTGACCTGCATGTTGACCGGGATATTCGTGCATAGTAGTATTACTCGATTTTGGTTCCCAGGACCCTGTTTCTATCAGGAATGTGAAAGAAATGTTGCATAAAACCGGCCGGACACGCTGTTCTTTTTCTTCTTTTTTGACAGTTACCGGATACATACAGTGATAATTGGATTCCCAGGGAGGGAGATCTCCTGGGCTGAAGTTCACGTGCCTGAAACCAGCCCGAGACAGACACCAGTTCGTGTGTAGCGCGTGAAAATGGTGAACCTGGGTATCAGGGAAGCTAGCGCTGGTCAGAGAGAAGAGCAGTGGACATGTGCTCGCGCTGCGTGTGTGTGAATGTGTGGCGTCAGGTCCAAGCAAGCCAAGGTACTCCTACCAGCCGTCCATTTGTAGTAGGATATTGGCGGGGCAGCCATGCGAGCGAAGCAGCATAGCAGCTACCTCTAGCTCAGCCTCTGTGTGCAGAGCAGATGTGTGAAGATCTAGCTAGGCTGCAGAGCAGCACAGGCAGGACACATCCATCCGTCCGTCCAAGTGATGTCCATCCATGCAGATGCAGTGCAGGGACGTGGCTCTACACGCACGCGGCACGCATTAGCTACTGAGGGCGTCTCCAATGCTTAAGTTTAAAGCAGATCATAAGATGGGTCCCACCCCGTGTGCTATAGCAAACCATTACCTTCACAATGTTTAAGAACTATCTAGGCATTAAGATGGAGCCCACCTATCAGTTTTTTAGTCTTTCCACCCAACTACCGAGTCTTCCCAGTTCATCTCCTTATCTACGGATCAGCTCAAGAGATCTCTCCGATTCAACCCCTTTCACACGCAGCATCGTTGGGGAAACTCCAAGTCTCCGACGTCGATTCGCCGGCATCCCGTCCCCTAGTCCAATCCCAATTCGTCTCCTTCTGGGAGCTCGTAGCAAGCTGGCCAGAAAAATCGTGGTCGGCTTCCGAGGCGGTGACACCGCACTGCAGAAGCTCTTGCCCGCGGGCCGCAAGTGGACGGACACCTCCGTCGAGGTGCGCGTGCGGCGCCCCGCACAGGCGCAACAGCAGCAGCTGCTGGAGCTAGGCAGGGACAACACCGGTGATTTGCTTCGGCGTATCTGCCCAGTGTCCCCGTCATTTTGGTGGTGATTTTCCATGAGCTGCGGGAACGACACAGATTGCGTGTTGCGACGGAAATAGAGAGAAAGAATGATTTGTTTATTCGCTATGGCCGAGCAACACCGGTATGGTCGACCACAAGGATTTCAGGCTTATGACCGAGTCTCGCAATGTTTATGGCCGGGTCTTAAGACCTTTTTTTTTCCTTGTGACCGACCCTTAAATCAACATTGGAGACGCCCTGAGTAATTGGTGGAAGTAATGGTCACAGCAGCAGCTAGCTAACGTAGGTTTCTTCAGAGCTAAGCTAGGGCTGTCTCTGAGCTGAGACGTGTAATTGGGGTCTCAGCGGCAGGCAGGCACGCAGCTAGCTACGAAGCTAAGCTAAGCTAGCCCTGCATACAGTAGCATGGCACTTAATTGGGCAGCGCGTCGTGTCAAGTCCAACACGATCATGACCACACATATGTCGATTCATCGCTTCGATCATGTGTACATGGCCCCTTGTAGCTGTGCCGATCCAACGAAAACTTATCCGTCCAGCTACGAATGTGTCACTAAGAGTAATTTGGTCTAAATTTGCATACCTGGTTTCGGTTTTTGTAGTCTAAATGTTGTCATTTTCTCCTACAAAAATCCGGGCATAATCGATGCAAGGAAACACAAATAGCAAGCTTCTCAAGCATAGTTTGCAAATGATTATTACTAGCACCTAGAGCTTACTAGCATATATATGATCTCCGCAGAGATGCAGGCAGGCACACCCCCCATGATTCCATTTCCATCGATCACAAGGAAAGCAAAAGCCGGAGATTGCAACAACGTAACGTACTACACAGAGAGAGACATGCATGATATGACTTGTTGATTATATCTCATCATCCCTTCACAAAAGCTACTAGCCAAAGAGGTGTGTGGTTTTCCATGATTGAAGAGGGGCATCCATGAATGATTGAGCTCGAGCTCGTCGTGGCTAGCTACATGTTGTTGCTTTTGGTTTTGGAGTTACACTGGTCACGTTAGTTCTTTCTCCCCCCTCTGTTTTCGCCTTTCAAGTACGCAGAGACAGACAGGGCGTGGTGGGTGAATGATGGATGATTCAGGGGCCAAAGCTGGGCAGTCTCCTAGTCCCGGCACCTTGGTATATGCTGTGCTGTGTTATCTCTCGGTCACCTCAAATCTGTCTGGATTTTGCTTCAGGCGCATGCATAGTGTGGAGAGGGGCCCTTCTCTGCATGCAGAGGATTTTGTATATATTGTGAGAGGATCTCGAAAATAAAGAGGTTTTATTAGGCAACTATCTAGACTAGATTTTACAAATAACAAATCCAGGAATTTTGTCCCCATATTTACGAAAAAATATCCTAAGAAAACTTAGAAATACATCCAAGTCGGGGGTGAAATTTTGGCACATGAGAGTATATATGCACCTGCCAACGTAAAAAAACATTTTGCAATGTCCAAAAATTTGGCGCGTGCATCTCGACAATTTATATGCGCACGAGAAGTTTCGTGAAAAATCAAAAAAAAAAAATTTACATGTGTAAAAAAGACAAAATTATCTCGTAAAAAGCCTTTTCCAACACCATTTTTTGTCTTTTTACCCACGACATAGAAAATGTCGGTTTTACGCAAAACGATTTTGTGAGCGTACAGAATGTCAAAAAGTACGCGCCGAACTTTTTGTCCAAATTTTATAAAGTTCAAAAATTTGGACAAAATGCGTTAGAAATCGGGAGCATATGCTCCCAGGCGCCAACTAATTTTCCCATCTAAGTCTCCTAGTAAAAACTTTTGTAATTAAATCCATCAACACTCATTTAGTCGCCATTATATCTCCATGTCACCATGGATAGAACTTACAAGTAACTGAATCGTCCACACATACCCGTAGAAAGATATTCCTCGTGTCGCAGCAGTAGCCACTCGCCCTGATCTATGCTGACGGTCGGGCAAGGATGTCGGTGGAACCACATACTCTCGCTGGTGATAACTATCTGCACACAATGAAAAATTGTCGACGATAAGACCAACATGTCAAAAAACAAACCAGCACTACACAAAGCTGGATCACAACGTAACAATTCGTGGGTTACAAAAGTTAAATAAAGAACACTATTTTACATGGAATTATAAAAGATTGTGAATATCATGAGGAAAAAAATGACTTCTTGGCATGGATGGAACATCCATCCACGTGATGTGAAATTTTCTCTCTTCTTTAGCTCAACAAAAAAAGAATACAGATCTGTTTGGTAGGTTAGTATTTTCTAATCTAAAGTATTTCAAAACAAAAGGAGTCTAGTGTCTGGCTAGTAAATACTATAGTTTTTTTATGTATCTCATATTTGCGGACCAAGCTTAGGGTTCAACGTGTGAAATGGGTAAAATGAATTGTCGGGAGATACTTTTGTGAAGTGCATGCATGAATACAAGGGTGAAATAATTGCTGCCGTGGATGAGAATCAAAATTTGCTAGTTAGCTTTGTATCAACTAGTTTTTGATTTAGTATGAAACTAAAGCTAGAAGTTATTAAAAGTTATGTAAAATAGTTCTAATGTAGACATTGGTTGGAACTTGGAAATTGTCCTTTCAAATATTGATAAAAATATTATTACAATTGGCAATTTGCGCAAGAGTCGGAAATGACTAGCTAGTTGCACAATTTATTTATTTGCAAGTTAATTTCACTTATATATAAGGCCCAGACGTACTATTGTTCAATTTGAGCATCGAAGCATATGCTATATGCCGCAAAAAGTATATCAATGGATTCTTAGATGAAAGAAGTTCCTAATGATTTTTCTTTGACAGATATCTCACATTTGGTTTGTCAAATTGAGTACTGACAGCGTTAAAATCATCTTCTAATTTTACACACAGCTTGAAGAAGGTATTTTTTTTAACGAAATTAATGTGGACATGGTTGTATACATCCATTCATAGCTATTTTTCACGATTGTTGGAAACTCAAAAGAAGTGATTTTGTAATGTTGTAACGGAGGGGATCATATGGGCGCATGTTCTAGTAGTTCTTTCTGCCATTGGAGGTAGTCATACGAACGAAGCTGTTGGTATGATCTGTCATCTCTTCTAACTTGCTCCATAAACCAGATAAATTCAATCAGCACAAAAAGAAAGGAAAAAAAAAGAGAGACAATGACTCGAAGGAAAAGACACGAAACATCTTTACGCGCGAGGGGAAGATCATGACAGCGCCAAAGTTTGGGCTTAATTAGGTCCCAAAGCAGCCAACCCTACCAATTTTTACCGACCAAGTCAGCAGACGTTGCGGTCAATGATCCCACATCAACATCAAGCCAACTTTAACGTACGCACAGATCCCCTTTGGACTTTGAACACGCTGTATTTATGGTTTACGCTGTTCACCTGCAGTGTAGCATCTGCAAATTCTGCCTCCGCCTGCATAAATAAATTAAAATCAGAGGGGAGTACCAGTTTGTTTATGTAGAACATTGATGTATGACAAGATGATGAAACAGCAAGCATTGCTGCTCCAGTGCCCCTATCTATCACCCTAGCTCCTACGGAAGCTAGGAGGCTGATGAGCCATGTTTCGTCACATGATGAAAATCCTTGGTGCACAAATATTCTTTGGTGAGACGATTTGGTGTGATTGCGTTCATGCACGGAGATCAATGCATGACACTGTAGGTACTACTAGTATTATGTTTTTTTCTTCTTCTATATGGACAATCCTTTAGCTTTTTGTGCATGGCTCCTCCTTTGTACTTTAGCTTTAGCTTTCTTCTGTGTCCTGCTGCTGCTTTAAAGGCATTGTTTAGACTGTTTTTAGATATGAAAGCTTGGCAGGGAGATAGATAGGGAGGTGCTGACGCTGACAGGCCTCACTACTCTGTCTGCTGGCTGCTGCACTGCAGCAGTGGCAGGATGCAGACAGTAGTATTACCGACGCTGAGCTTGCATTGGAAACTCATGCTTACATGGAGAAACGGGTTTGTGTGTCACTTCATCTCGTGTGGCTCCATGGAATGAGATGAGATCACTGATGGACATAGCTAGATATAGGTTTGGAAGCTCCGCTCGAGGGCCTCTCGTGCGTCCATGTGAAACAAAGGCACAGGACAGAAGTAGGATAATAGGTTTGTCCCGTTTTCTTTGGACCCTGGACTTGTCTGGTTGGAAGTGCTTGCATCTTTGTTCCTCTCCAAACAAAAATGTGACAAAACAGAGTTAGTGCAGATTGTTTAAGGATCCAATGGAGGAGCACGAAGGGTGGACGTTAAGCTCATCCCGTTTTGAACAATGCAAAAGGAATAAGAAGAGGAACAGTCGCGCATCTTGGAGGAGCAGGAACTGCGAAAGCGTCTCCGGCACATTCAGCAAGAAAACGAGTGATGCTTCTTTGCTCTAGCTCACATGAAATGAAACCCTGGCATGTCTGGGCAGACAAGATTCAGTCGAATCGTCATCGCAATAACTTGGGTGTCGAAAGGAAAATAATGGCATGCGTCAAATCAAGCAGAGAGCACAACCAGAAATCCAGCGGTCCGAAAACTTGGAGATACGAGACCATAGCTAGGTAGCGTGATGTACCGTACTACTGCTAGTCTCATGCCGTCATGCGAGTAGGAGCCGATTTACTACGGAACACAAGCATGTCAAGAGAGTAAGGAACCTGGGCCCTGTTTTTCTTTTGAGCACAACCTATTTCTATTAGAAAGGCCTTAGCTGAGAAATTCTAAGCCACGTCTTATGCCTTTGGGCCTCCAGTTGGAATAAGCATTGCTCACACTCACACTAGTCAATCAGGGTTTTTTCTCAAAATAAAATAAAATATCAGGGTTCCCTAAAAAAACTAGTCAATCAGGGTCTGTTTGGCATCAAATTATTTTTAAAGTATTCGACCAATACCATGGTTTCTAAAATTACTGCAATATTAAATACTTTGACGTCTTTGGATGCAAGGTTTTATAAATTGAAGTATTCTCTAAAATTATATTTTTTGCCGTTTTAGAAACTTTAGTCTCAGCCTATTTTTTTTTTGAACTGAAGTATTCTACAAAATTGAAGTATTTCTTAGCCTTTGCAATACTCTGGTTTTGAAAACAATAAGATGCCAAACACAATTTCAGTCTTCTTTGTAGCCGAACTAGTCAATACAAAGTTCATTCACATAAAACAAGACAATGGGCTTGTCTTTGATGCATTGCCACAACTAAGCAGGGCTTGTTGCGCTTGAACACACACTTATTTTGTGTCGTACCTAACACTGCGAGTTTGGGATGAATGGAAGAACTGAAAACAAAGACAAAGTATTTTGCACTCCTTAAACTCCCGTAATTTTTTGGCTCCTTTTACTTCTCCTTTTATTCAGATTACAGAAGGGAAAACATGGCCCACGATCCGGGTATTCATGCCATCCCAAAAACGGATCGTGCCTATGGCGTGGCTCGCTCCAGTTCGTTTTGAAAACTATAGCCAAACTCTATCACGAAAATGACAGAAAGATGGATAAGTGCTACCAACACGAAGTTGCAGAATAACACCTAACACCTACAAGTGACAATAAGGGTTTATTAACAATCACCCTGGCCCTAAGCCCCGTTACTCACTTTATCTTGATGATGCCAATCTTATCATGTAGCTTTGTTAGGATATCGGATAGTTGCTCGATTGCAATGACCCGACATACCACTGCATGTTGTAGTACGCAAGTCGTTGACATAACACTCACAGAACACCTTTTCGTAAATGTTACATCCCTCAGGGTGGTACAGCAGAAACAATGCGGGTCCAAATATCATACAACATTATTATTACAAACCAAAATCGTGCTTACGTAGAGATGAACTCAACCTGTGAGCACCTCATACTTAGTGTTAAACAGGAAAACCAACAAGAAGCAAACTAACATGCACATGGGAACTCAACAGCTTATTAAAGTGTACCATGTAGCTCGATTCGACCATGTTTTAAGTAAAGGGTTACTAGACCAAGATAACCCTAATCTGACGCCTCCTCCTCATCCTGGGCTCCGTAACGGATAAGGTAGTCCACGCCTTCAACTCCACCAGAGAGGTCTGGCTCTTCGTAAAAGACTCCATCTTGTCCGTCCATTGCATTCAGCGAGGCGTCGCCTAAGTCTTCGTAACCTAAGCAGGGGGTTCAAAGGAAAGGGATGAGTAACCAGCGTTACTCAACAAGTTCATTATGTACGGTGGGAGGTTTGATGCACTAGCTACAGCTTTAGACTCCAGGGAGTCTTAAACTTAATGCAAGGATTTTGTAAACATTTCTTCAAGAGGTAGCTTTTATTCTGAAAACTATGCCCGTCATCCTTCACAGGGGCTAGAGCTTCATGGAGTTCCTTTCCTGCAGCGTTCGCAGCTCCTTCCCGGAACAGGGAGTAACATGTTGCAATTCTTTACACTCTGCAGAGGTGCGTTACTTTAACCATAATAGATCAAGACCTTGTTGATCAACCAGGCGTACTTTCCTGTCCACACTCTCTTTGGTGTGGGGCCCGGTTTTTGATCCAAGCCATTCATTGTGCTTCTCCACCACCCCGCATGCCCACCCAATTCATGCATAGCAGAATCACCCCTGATATTCAACCCCGCAAGGAAGAACTATCTAGGCATCCCCTTGCAGACCATCCTAGACACCAGGAACCGTGGGAATTAAGGGATCCCACCCATGTGAATGTAGTCCCGCAAGATCTACAGCGTACGACACTGGCTGCCCGTTGACATGCGAATGGAAGAAGGTCACAGATGACATTTCCCGTCCCATTCCAAGCCTTATGGTTAACGCGTCTTTATGGCGCAAAAATTCTGACGGCATTGGTTATTAAGTCCTACGTAATACTTTCCCAATGCAAATGGAACCTCCGGACCTATTCATCTTACCATGGTTCCATTTGCCAACCACCACAAGATATCACCCCGCAGGTGAATATCCAAATAGTCATGTTATTATAAAAATAGGATTTACGCTTCCTTTTAGGTATAGGTGACAATACGATAGTATTTTGAAAATAGTTTCTTTAACACATATTTCAAGAGGTATGAGCAAGTGATGAACTTGCCTTGAGACTGAAAGGTAGTGAAGTCTGAAGCTGGTCGTGACTCCTGACCTCCTGGTTCTACAAAATCCATCATTGTCTAGTAAGGACAATGTTTAAAGAAGCAAAGATGCTATTATGTAATATGATGTCATGCATCTATTTTTGATGATTATTCATCATAATCAAAATAAACATTAATTTTCTTTATTTGGGATTTTTAAGTTATAATAATTCATTTAATTTCTTTTTAGAGAATAAGGTCAAAAATTAAGATGGTAATAAGAATATAGAACTTCTAATTTTTCATTTCATTTTCTAAAATTAGAGTTAATTTAAATAGTATGGATTTAAGTTTTTCATTTAAGAAAATAATTACTTCCTTTATTTACATTATTTCCATTTCATTTTAATTATTTGAATGTATAAAGGAAATTCATAAAGTTTTAATTTTTAAGATATTTAGATTTATGATTGTATTATATTTAATTTAAAATAATTTTATGCTAATTAATTTGCATAAATGGAATTATGTTAATAATTAACCAAAGAATGGCATATGAGTAAATATGAACAACTTTTATTATGGTTAATTTTTTTAAAAAATTAGGAAGTTAGCATAATCAATTATATTTAATTTTTCTGATAATTTTGATATTTTATTTGTATCAGAAGTTATGAATTTTACAAAATTTGGATTATTTCTGGAATTCAGGAAATGTTTAAATATCTGACACGGGGACCCACTAGTCAGAGTTTTAATCATTTAATTAAAAGGATAAGGGCGTGCTGACGTCAGCAGCCACGGCCAGCGGCCATGTCGGCCACGGCCCGGCCGATTCCGGCAATCCCTGCCAACGAGGACTAGCGCGCGAGATGCGCGTGGCTGAGGCGCACTTAGGGGTGGTGGCGCCGCCCCTATTTGGTCGCCAGAACTGCCACGGCGACGGCGCACCGCGGCGGCGTACGGTGGCCCAACTCCAAATCCACGTAACCGGATGCAATCGAGCATACCAAAGGGTGCACAAGGAGCAGAGGCTCACCGCGAGCATCGTGGACAAGGTTTGGGCGTCGGAGAAGGATCAACGACGTCGGAATCTTGGTCGGCAACGGCGGCGGCCGCTCGGGGCGTCGGTGGCGTTCTCCACCTTCAGTCCATCCTAGCTTGATTGCCACCCACCGGCGTGAAGAGGACGACGAGAAGGAGCAGATGGACAAGCTCGCCGGGCTTGGGAATCAACAGTTCGCCGGCAATGTGAGGGGGACGTTGGCGACAGTGAGAGTTAGGGTTAGAGTTTTCGAGCTCTGGTTGCAGGGAGAAAAGAAAAGAGAGAGTGAGGTTGACGGAGTGAGACGTGAACTCGATGCGGACGTCTTCCCCTTGCTCTTATCCCCTTCCAAGCGAGCAGGCAAGAAGGAGTTGTCGGACGGCATGACCGTGCCTTCTGGCGCGGTGGGGAAGAAAGAAAAGAAAAGCCATTTTCTAAAAACCCCCTGCCGTTTTCTATAATTGCTAAAACTATTAAACAGTAACTTTGGAGATTTTATTAAGGCACTTAAGTAGATCCAAAAATAGTGCAAAAATTTATATAGGCTTGTAACATTACAAAGAACCTCCTATATTTTTATTTTGAATTTTTGATATGTTATGGTTGCCCATAAAAATAGGAGAGTTTAATTCCTTATATTTGTATTTTGCAATTTCTTTTGAGGTCTTAAATCAAGGTAAATGTACTACTTTTACCATGACTAAATTTAGGACTAGGTTACATTTCTATCATAAATTTATTTGTAAATTTTCAAATATTCCTTAGTCATATTCTAAATATTATATGTAAAAATGGAAATATGGTAGCAAATTCTCATGAATTACTCTAGATGATTTTAACCCGAGGACATTAGTCCTCCTTAAACTCTAATCTCACCAAGGTTTTAGTTTGCGAAAATTTTGTTCAGGTTTTTCAAATGCATGCAAATGCATATATTCCTAAATCTACCCTTCGTTAGATCCTAAGCGCTGGGGTATTACAGTCTTCCCCCCTTAACGAAAACTTCATCCCGAAGTTACGGTGAGTGTACCTGAAGAGTCCAGGATAGGCTTGCCTCAGGTCCTCCTCTTTCTCCCAGGTAGCTTCACATTCAAGATGATGCTTCCACTGGACTTTGCAGTATTTAATTGCTGTGTGTCGGAATCTCTTCCAGTTTTCTGCTAATATCCGAGCTGGTTCTTCAACATAAGTCAAGTCTGCTTGTAATTAAGGATGGCAATGGGTAGGGTATGGGCAGGGTAGAGCAATACCATACCCATATAGTCTATGGGTACAAAATTCTACCCATACCCTTACCCGCAGGGATGAAAGTATACCCATACCCATACCCGGCGGGTACCCGTACCCATTAGGTACCCGATGGGTAGATCAAATAGTACACAAAATTTTCATATTTTTACATTTATTGATAGAACATTTGACAAAAAATCAATTATCTCAACTCAATAACAGGTAGATGAATACATGACAATTATCTAATTTTGGAAATCACAATCTCATGATCATATCTAGTAAGTCAACTGAGTAGTGTCCATATGTTAGTATAAATGGGTAGGGTATGGGTATACCCACCGGTACATGGTTGTACCCATGCCCTACCCACGACTTGGCGGGTAGGATATGGGTACTGCCCATGGGTATAAAAATGTGCCCATACCCTCCCCATACGGGTACGGTACCCGCGGGTACCCGTACCCATGGGTAAAATTGCCATCCTTACTTGTAATTCCAACTCTTCATGAGTAACTGAGTCTTCAGGTTCCTTTAAGCATTTACGAAGCTGAGACACATGAAAAACGTTGTGGACTAGCCTTAACTTCTCTGGTAACTATAGTGTAAAGGTTGCATTCCTGTTCTGCTACAGAACTTGGAAAGGTCCAATATAACGAGGACTCAACTTTCCCTTTACTCCAAACCTCTTAAGACCCTTCATTGGACTAACCTTGAGATACACCATATCTCCTATTTCCGGAACCCATGTCCGTCTCTTTTGATCGGCATAGCTCTTTGACGACTCTGAGCTATCTTCAAACGATCCCGAATGACATCGATAATATTCTGCTTTTCCTTGACATAATCCGGTGCGAACTCTGTTTTGGCTCCAGGTTCATACCAACATATTGGTGATCTGCACTTCCGTCCATAAAGTACCTCATAGGGTGCTGCCTTTAAGCTGCTTTGATAACTATTGTTGTAAGAGAATTCTGCCAATGGTAGGTGCTCATCCCATGATCCTCCAAAATGCAATGCACATGCCCGAAGCATATCTTCTAAGATCTGATTAGTCCTTTCTGTTTGCCCACTCGTCTGAGGATGATAAGCCGTACTGAAATCCAATTGTGATCCTAGGGCTTCATGGAGTTTCTTCCAGAATACTGATGTGAATACAGATCCTCGGTCTGTAACTATTCTTTTAGGTACCCCATGCTTACTGACTATCTCCTTCACATATATATCTACCAGTTTCTCAACATTATCTCTCTGATTCACTGCTAACAAATGTGCACTCTTGGTAAGTCGATCCACGATAACCCAAATCATATCTTTGTGTTTCTTGGTCATAGGTAAACCAGTGATGAAGTCCATGCCAATTTCCTCCCATTTCCACTCTGGAATCTCCAAAGGTTGTAATGGTCCTGCTGGACTTTGATGTTCTGCCTTCACTCTTTGACATGTATGGCATTCTGATACATACTTAGCAATATCTCTTTTCATGTTGTTCCACCAGAATAACTCTTTGAGATCCATGTACATTTTCGTACCACCAGGATGAATAAGGTGTCTCATGTGCCTCCCGAAGTATTAACCCTTTTATCTTCGGTATATCGGGCACACAAATCCTTTTCTGGAACCATAAGGATCCATATTCACCCAAATGGAATTCTGATGGTCTTCCATCCTCAATTCTGCGAATTTCCTCCTTTAAGAAAGGATCTTCCTCTTGTCGTCTAATTATTTCATTCCGAAGGTCACTTTGTCTTTCTTCCATTACCTTCAAGGTGTTTAAGCTTCCCAAAACACTAACTTCTAGTAACTGGATTTCCAACCTTTCTAAATCTGTTTCCAACTCCGTTGGCAGCTCATGATGAACCGGCTGAATAATAGTGCTCTTTCGGCTTAACGCATCAGCTACAACGTTAATATCCATCCATTCCCAAGAATCCTCTAATCTCCCTAACATTTTTCGGGGATTGCCACTCCAAAACCGCCTGCACTTTGGTTGGATCTACTTCAATTCCATCTTTGCTAATAACATGTCCACTGAATTCCACTTGATCTAACCAAAATTCACACTTACTGAACTTGGCATATAATTGGTGCTCCCTCAGGACTTGCAATGCTATCCTTAAATGTTTAGCATGGTCCTCTTTATTCTTGGAGTATATCAGAATGTCATCGATGAATACTGTCACGAACTTATCCAGATATGGCATAAAGATCTTATTCATCAAATTCATGAAGATTGCAGGTGCATTGGTCAATCCAAATGGTACAACCAAATACTCATGATGTCCATACCTGGAGACAAATGCCGTCTTGGGAACATCTTCAGTCTTGATTTTGATTTGATGGTAGCCTGACTTGAGATCAATCTTGGAGAATACGCCCGCTCCCTGAACTTGATCAAACAAATCTTGAATTCTTGGCAGTGGATACTTATTTTTGATAGTGACATTGTTCAAATATCTGAAATCTCCACACATCCTTCTACCTCCATCACGCTTATCCACGAAGATAACTGGTGATCCCCATGGTGATACACTTTCTCTAATAAATCCTTTACTCTCCAACTCGTCGAGTTGTTCTTTGAGTTCCTTCAACTCCTTAGGACCCATTTTATAAGGTGCCTGAGCGATAGGTGATGTACCGGGAATTAAGTCAATGGTGAACTCAATTTCCCTATCTGGTGGCATTCCGGGAAGTTCTTTGGGAAATACATCCGAAAACTCATTTACCACAGGTATATCCTCTAACTTGGTCTCCTTTAGTGAATTCAGTTGGATTCCAACCTCCATATGGGGATGCTTATCAGCCTGGTAAGTGATCCTACCTCCACCTGGTTTCCTGATAGATACAGTTTTCTCTTCGCAGTCAATTTGTGCTTCGTGTTCAGTCATCCAGTCCATACCCAGGACGACTTCCAAATCCTTTAAGGGAAGCACAAATAGATCCGCATAGTAGGTGTAATTACAGATCGTAATGACCTATTCTTGCTTCACATGGGTTACTAAGAGCGTACCCCCAGCCATCAATACGGTTATGGGGCGTTCTAACGACGCACACCTTAACCCATACTTATCAACAAACTCACTGGAGAGGAAAGAACTAGTAGCACCAATATCGAATAAAACTTTGCCAGGGTGAATAAGAATACTGAGCGTACCTAGCACAGCCGTCTCGAATTGTCCGCCTCTTCAATAGAGGTGTAGTTCAGTATTCCAAAGGTCCTTCCCCTCTTGCCAGTATTATTCTTTCCATTGCCCCCCCTCCAGCTGAAGATCCTCCACCGCCTCCAGGTTTACTTCCACCTTTATTGAATCCACCTCCAGCTATCTTGTTGGGGCATTCAGGTTTGGTATGTCCCTCCTTTCCACACCCAAAGCAGATAATCCTGGGTTTTGTACACTCGCTCTTAATATGACCTGGGAGTCCACAATTGTGACATATAATTCTGCTCCTTGGGTTGAATGATCTAGGATTAGACGGAGCATCTCCTGTCTGCACTCGGGGCTTAAAGCTCAGATTAGGAGTGGACCTGTTGGGTTCAAACTTCTTGGCCTCCATTTTCGCCTTTTTCTGTCGGCTCATTTGCACCAACTTATAATCATTTTCCCAAGTGATAGCAGAATTCAAAAATTCCTGGAAATTCTTGGGCTTGGTCATCTTTAGCTGCATTGCTGCGTAAGGATCCAATCCCCTTAAAAACCTCTTAATTGTAACGCCCCAAGATTGGTACTATGCAGATTTTAGCGTTACAGCCAAATCCGCATAATAACGATCCTAGGACGCCCACCAGGCATAACGTGCACGTCGCAACACACACGTTATGCGGGTGGAATTGTGATAACATTACAACAGTTCTCGATGGAACCCACAAAACAACATATATACAACAACGACTCACGGAGTCAAGAACAAGAAAGATACAATACAGAATCAAGGAACAGCGGAAGCGAATAGTATCCGGCTATGGATAAGAATATAAATGTGGACTAAAAGTCCTAAAGATAAACAAAGGCACCATATCCCTGCCCAGGCCAAGCCAGAGGGATTCCCAAGCTAACATCGTCAGACTTCAAACCTGTCGGCTGCATTGGAATAGCAGCCCCGAAGGGGTCAGTACTCTGAGCAGTACTGGCAAGAAATACTCACAAGATATCAAAACTGGAATTCCAAGGAAAGAGGATTAGCGATTGAGGCGGCGGCAAGCAGCACTAACAACTTATAGAGACATGCTACAACTTCGTCTAATAGAGAGAAGGTAATAGAGCGCATAAGAAACCAACTATACTACTCACCACATCAAAAACCCGCCAAAGTATTACTCCCTCGATCAACCACCCGCGAGGAAGCAATCAGGGCAACTCACACGGTGGTCAACTTTTATGGGTTATTATTCAAGTAATCTATCTTACTAATCAAATTATAATTAATAGGTGTAAGTTGTCTATGATCTTTTTAGCCAGCGCATTTCACCAAGTCGTCCATAACCGCGGACACGGCTTTTCGAAAAGATTTCACCCTGCAGGGATGCACCAATGAACCCACACGCATCGAAACACTCGCTTAGAGGTGTACCGGTGGAGCGTTCGACGCAATACTTCTCTTCTCTACAAACAAGTCCAGGGAGCCACCTAGCTAGGTCTGATCCACCTTGAGAGTCCGGCCGAAGCTTCGAGGTGGGCCTAACCGATGTGAGGACGGTGTCGGGAGGAACACTCATACGATTGCCCTCCGTCCACATGCGGTAAACGCCACGTGCCGCAAGCCCTACCGTAAGTAACCACGTAACCATCATCATCTTACCTTCTCATCATCATCATCGTCGTTGTATGCGCGCAAATGGAAACACCCGAACTAAGTTGTGGCTCCTGGACAGGTTTGAGGATCCGGTAATAGATTGCGGGGAGGCCCATAGAACTCCCACATGTGGTTAGTGCGCTCAGTCTTGGATCAGCGGAAAAGAACTCGGTTCCTAGGCGACACTAGCAGAACAAATCACCACGATTGGCCTTCCGCTGGTATCTTATCTTTATTAATTATTCTCATCGCAACAGAAAGTAAAGATTGCCATTTTAGTTGAGCCTAGCTATCATATTAGAAACAAGACTAGATAAAGAGATAACAGGACTCAAGCAAAGCACCTAAGCATGCACTACGACTCGCAAGGCTAACAAGGTAAACAAACAACAGGGTAAAAGGATGTGGGGGTGGTGGCATATCATGGCTGCAAGGTAAACATGCATATAGGATCGAGACACAAGCATCGTGACATAAGGCTAGCAAGGAACAAAAGATAGGACGAGTAAGAGACAGAAAACAAGCAAAGATAGCAAGGGAGTATCACTTGCCTGCAATCCGATAGAGGTAGCAGAACCTGTCGTTGCTCACATCAACTCAACGTCCTATTCCTGAAGAAGCAACAAGCACTGGATAACGGAAAAGATGCATTTTACTACTACGACAAAAGAATCGGCATGTTGATGATGCATGACAAATTAAATGTGATTCAATTTTATTCCCTAACACATGGCAAATCATTTTAAATGGGAGCGGTGCACAATATAGATGCACCGGAGAAAACCCCATAATTAAATTGATTTAATTCGACTAAATGGATAAAGGTGCGATGTTAATTAATGATGCATGATTTTATAAGATACGCATATATATGGTATAGGGTTAGGGTTGGGGTCACACATCGGATTCGGGGAAACTTCAGATTTGGAGAGGAAGTAGTCGAAGTAGTCGACATCGTGGAAGTAGTCGTACTCGGGGCGTCGTTGTGGAGGACCTTGGCGTTCCGGGCTTCGGGGACGACGGGGTTCACGATGTCGGGGTGTTGGGGATCTTGTCGGGTTCCGGTATCGGGGAAGATCTTGTCGTTGCATGTTTCACGGTTGTCGGGCACGAAGAACTTGGTGGTGCCGATTGAGGTAGACCTTGGCGGGTTCCCGTTGGGGATGATCTTGTCGTATTGTGTCCACGGTCGTCGAGGAAGCAGTCCTTGTCGTATCGCCGTTCACGGTCATCGGGGTTCACGGGATCGGGGAACTTGGCATCGGGGATCGGCTTCACGGAGGCATCGGGGAACCACTTCACAACGGGGAAAGCATCGGGGAAAATTCCACAACATCGGGAAAAACATCGGGAAACAGATTCACGTCGGGAACGGAAACAGGAACGCACGGACAGGGAGGCATACGTCTCGGACACGGGGAGAGCAGCACCGGGGCATGTCACAGAGACGTCAATAGGGGACGCGGCAACGACGGACAGCAGGGAGCCGGGCTGGGCAGAGCTCGTCGGGGAGGAGGACCCAGGCCGGCGCAGGGGACCCGGGGAGGCGCGACCGGCTCGGGCCGAGCCCGTGCAGGAGGCCGGCCGAAGGTGGAGCACGGGAGGCGAGGGAGGAGCATGGGAAGCAGGTGGGCGGGGAGGGCGGCGGCCAGAGCAGGAGCGGGAGGCCGTGCGCGGGGCGGCGCGGCCAGAGGCGGCGAGATCGACGGGGCAGGGCCGGCGGCACGGTGGAGGACGGTGACGAGCCGGCCGGGAGAAGCGGAGGAGGGAGGATGCGGGTGAGGGGGAGTAGGGAAGCGGCGCGGCGGCTCGGGCGCGATGGAGGTGCGGCTGGTGGGGAGCAGGCCGGAGCGGGTCGAGCGGGAGGTCGGGGAACGGCGGGCGGCGCGCGAGTCATGGCGGTGTGCTGCGACAGGAGGGGAGAGAGGTGGAGGCGGAGGAGGACGGAAGAGGAGCAGGGAGAGGCGGCGCGGCCGTCGAGCTTGGAGGCAGGGCGCGGGAGAGGAGCTTGGGGGAAGCTCGGGTGCGGGAGAAGAAGGATGCGGGTCGGGAGGTTGGTGACGGGATCGTGGGATGGAGAAGAACGAGAGAGAGGAGGAGAAAAAAAAGAAAAAGGGGCAGGGCCTAAAAAAAGGTAAAAGCCCCTTTTTGCGAGGTGCAAGGGCACGAACGCAAAAACTAAAAAGAGGAGGAGGGTGGCTGCAAGAGGCAGGGGGTGGGAAAGGAAAACAGCCAGGGGAAACCCTAGGGTTTGGAGGTTAGGTGGGCTTGGGCCTGTTTGGGCTACTCTCTCGCATCTCAAATTTTTATTTTTCTTTTGCAAATTAATTTTCGCAAATAATTTTAGAAAAAGGAGACGACTGTCTCGGTGAAACTTTTTTGGCAAATTTAGCAAAATAAAATAGGGTTTAATAAAAATAATTTTTGTTCCCAAAAATATGCGATGCGGTGATGCTGATGTCATGATGATGCAAAATCAAAAAAATAACAGGCAAATCTAATTTGCGGGAAAATCCCGGACGTTACAACCGACACCACTAACAAGGGATCTCGCCCCGAGATCCACGCTACTGCCGGGGAGGAGAAGAGCGGGGTTACACTATCGAATCTTCTTGCGCCATCTTGTTCTTCTAGACACCACTAACAAGATGTCCTTGCTCCCGTCGATGGTGATGACCTTCCGTCGAGATGCTTCCAAGATCGAACCTATTAGGTAAAAGGCAAGAGATCGTCCACCCACGAAGATGCTATAACCGGAAGATAGATAAGAGAGGAGATTTAAATCATATAAGGTAAGAGGAGGAATAGAATAGAGGTAAGGAGTAAACAAGAATTCCTATTGAGATCTTTTCAAATAACTTTAATAAAATAGTTTTGACTCTCTACAATAACGACCATTAGATAGGGTATCCTACAGGCAGACTGGACCAACGGGGTATCGAAGAACCTGTCTCTGATACCACTTTGTAACGCCCCAAGATCGGTACTATGCAGATTTTAGCGTTCCAGCCAAATCCGCATAATAACGATCCTAGGACGCCCACCAGGCATAACGTGCACGTCGCAACACACACGTTATGCAGCTGGAATTATGATAACATTACAACAGTTCTCAATGGAACCCACAAAACAACATATATACAACAACGACTCACCGAGTCAAGAACAATAAAGATACAATACAAAGAATCAAGGAACAGCGGGAAGTGAATAGTATCCGGCTACGGATAAGAATACAAATGTGGACTAAAAGTCCTGAAGATAAACGAAGTCACCATATCCCTGCCCAAGCCAAGCCAGAGGGATTCCCAAGCTAATGTCGTCAGACTTCAAACCTGTCGGCTGCATTGGAATAGCAGCCCCGAAGGGGTCAGTACTCTGAGCAGTACTGGCAAGAAATAGTCACAAGATATCAAAGCTGGAATTCTGGGGAAAGATGATTAGCGATTGAGGCGGCGGCAAGCAGCACTAACAACTTATAGAGACACGCTACAACTTCGTCTAATAGAGAGAAGGTAAGAGAGCGCATAAGAAACCAACTATACTACTCACCACATCAAAAACCCGCCCAAGTATTACTCCCTCGATCAACCACCCGCGAGGAAGCAATCAGGGCAACTCACACGGTGGACAAGTTTTATGGGTTATTATTCAAGTAATCTATCTTACTAATCAAATTATAATTAATAGGTGTAAGTTGTCTATGATCTTTTTAGCCAGCGCATTTCACCAAGTCGTCCATAACCGCGGACACGGCTTTTCGAAAAGATTTCACCCTGCAGGGATGCACCAATGAACCCACACGCATCGAAACACTCGCTTAGAGGTGTACCGGTGGAGCATTCGACACAATACTTCCATTCTCTACAAACAAGTCCAGGGAGCCGCCTAGCTAGGTCTGATCCACCTTGAGAGTCCGGCCAAAGCTTCGAGGTGGGCCTAACCGATGCGAGGACTGGTGTCGGGAGGAACACTCATACGATTGCCCTCCGTTCACATGCGGTAAACGCCACGTGCCGCAAGCCCAACCGTAAGTAACCATGTAACCATCATCATCTTACCTTCTCATCATCATCATCGTTGTACGCGCGCAAATGGAAACACCCGAACTAAGTTGTGGCTCCTGGACAGGTTTGAGGATCCGGAAATAGATTGCGGGGAGGCCCATAGAACTCCCACATGTGGTTAGTGCGCTCAGTCTTGGATCAGCGGAAAAGAACTCGGTTCCTAGGCGACACTAGAAAAACAAATCACCACGATTGGCCTTCCGCCGGTGTCTTATCTTTATTAATTATTCTCATCGCAACAGAAAGTAAAGATTGCCATTTTAGTTGAGCCTAGCTATCATATTAGAAACAAGACTAGATAAAGAGATAATAGGACTCAAGCAAAGCACCTAAGCATGCACTGCGACTCGCAAGGCTAACAAGGTAAACAAACAATAGGGTAAAAGGATGTGGGGGTGGTGGCATATCATGGCTGCAAGGTAAACATGCATATTGGATCGAGACACAAGCATCGTGACCAAAAGATAGGACGAGTAAGAGACAGAAAACAAGCGAAGATAGCAAGGGAGTATCACTTGCCTGCAATCCGGTAGAGGTAGCAGAACCTGTCATTGCTCACATCAACTCAACGTCCTATTCCCGAAGAAGCAACGAACACTGGGCAACGGAAAAGATGCATTTTACTCTACGGCAAAAGAAGCGGCATGTTGATGACATGATGCATGACAAATTAAAGGTGATCCAATTTTATTTCATAACACATGGCAAATCATTTTAAATGGGATCGGTGCACAATATAGATGCACCGGACAAAACCCCATAATTAAATTGATTAAATTCGACTAAATGGATAAAGGTGCGATGTTAATTAATGATGCATGATTTTATAAGATACGCATATATATGGTATAGGGTTAGGATTGGGGTCACACATCGGATTCGGGGAAACTTCAGATTCGGAGAGGAAGTAGTCGAAGTAGTCGAAGTAGTCGAAGTAGCCGAAGTAGTCGAAGTAGTCGACATCGTGGAAGTAGTCGTACTCGGGGCGTCGTTGTGGCGGACCTTGGCGTTCCGGGCTTCGGGGCTGACGGGGTTCACGATGTCGGGGTGTCGGGGATCTTGTCGGGTTCCGGTGTCGGGGAAGATCTTGTCGTTGCACGTTTCACGGTCGTTGAACATGAAGAACTTGGCGGTTCCGGTTGAGGTAGACCTTGGCGGGTTCCCGTCGGGGACGATCTTGTCGTATCGTGTCCACGGTTGTCAAGGAAGCAGTCCTTGTCGTATCGCCGTTCACGGTCATCGGGGTTCATGGCATCGGGGAACTTGGCGTCGGGGATTGGCTTCATGGAGGCATCGAGGAACCACTTCACGACGGGGAAAGCATCGGGGAAAATTCCACAACATCGGGAAAAACACCGGGAAACAGATTCACGTTGGGAACGGAAACGGGAACGCACGGACAGGGAGGCATACGTCTCGGACACGGGGAGAGCAGCACCAGGGCACGTCACAGAGACGTCAACAGGGGACGCGGCAACGACGGACAGCAGGGAGCCGGGCCGGGCAGAGCTCGTCGGGGAGGAGGACCCAGGCTGGCGCAGGGGACCCGGGGGAGGCGCGACCGGCTCGGGCCGAGCCCGTGCAGGAGGACGGCCGAAGGTGGAGCACGGGAGGCGAGGGAGGAGGAGGGGAAGCAGGAGGGCGGAGAGGCCGGCGGCCAGAGGAGGAGCGGGAGGTCGTGCGCGGGGCGGCGCGGCCAGAGGCGGCGAGATCGATGGGGCAGGGCCGGCGGCAAGGTGGAGGATGGTGACGAGCCGGCTGGGAGAAGCGGAGGGGGGAGGATGCGGGTGAGGGGGAGTAGGGAAGCGGCGCGGCGGCTCGGGCACGATGGAGGTGCGGCCGGTGGGGAGCAGGCCGAGCGGGAGGTCGGGTGTGGGAAAGGAAAACAGCTAGGGGAAACCCTAGGGTTTGGAGGTTAGGTGGGTTTGGGCCGGTTTGGGCTACTCTCTCGCATCTCAAATTTTTATTTTTCTTTTGCAAATTAATTTTGGCAAATAATTTTAGAAAACGGAGACGACTGTCTCGATAAAACTTTTACGGCAAATTTAGCAAAATAAATAGGGTTTAATAAAAATAATTTTTGTTCCCAAAAATATGCGATGCGATGATGCTGATGTCATGATGATGCAAAAACAAAAAGATAACAGGCAAATCTAATTTGGGGGAAAACCCCGGACGTTACATTAATCATCTTGGCATCGGTGCTCACCTCGTCCGAAGCGTAACGAGAGAGTCTACTAAATTCCTTGATGTATTTCATCATTGGATAAGTACCTTGCTGAAGATCCTCGAATTCTCTTCTTTTCAACTCCATGATACTTTCCGGTACATGATATTCCCGGAACTTCTCCTTCAATTCCTCCCAAGAAAACACTTTTTCCGCTGGCTGTAAAATCACCTCGTTTTTCCACCAAGAAGTTGCCGGTCCGGTCAAAAGATGTGTTGAGTATCGCACCTTCTCCTCATCATTAGCTCCAAGCGCCTTCAACTTTCTCTCCGTGTCTGTTAACCAATCTTCAGCATCCATTGGTTCCGGTGCCGTAGCAAAGGGTAATGGCTTGGTGTTCAGGAAGTCTGACAGACTTGTCGTCTTGACTTCTCGGCCCTTAGCATTTTCGATTTGGCCCATCAGTTCCGCCATGAACTTATTCTGGGTTTCCTGCATAAACTGCATGTATTGCATAAAGTTCTGTTCACCCAATGGCCTGAATGGTGGTGGTGGTATTTCTCTTCTAGCATCTTGATCCTCTTTTTCCTTAGCTTCGCGCTCCAAGCGCTGCTCCTGAGACTCGTTTCCACTACCCGCTTCCATTTTCCCCTAGTCCTGCAACATGAAGAGAATAAACTCATAATTACACCATGCCCATGCTTTCTGAGCCTCACTTCACGGGCAGTACTAGTCACACAATGGAAATAAAATTCCAAATCCAAATAAAAACCAGAGATATTTACATATTATACATATAATTATAAGGTTTATTACAATACCCTCACCGTATGTGAGTTACACACTTAAGTACTACTTGATACAACTAGGTCTCACAAGCACTCAGACCCTTATTTATAATTCATGGTCCAAACTCAAGCACTGCGAACTACCAAACTACTATACAACTCGAGCACTCACCGCCAGTTCCACTTTCTGTCACTTCACCACTCGCGGTACATATACCAGGAGTACACCCATGCTGGCGTGGAGTCCTGCGCACAGACTCTGGAACAAACGGTCTCCCAGTCGGAACATAGTCAGTGTCTGAGGTCTCAGCAACAGAGGTGTCACTCAGGAACAACCCCTCCATGCCAAGATAACTCGCCAGATCATAAGACCTGGTCTCCTTAGCAGTAGGATCTTGTGAGGGACCCGCCTCCCCAAAACATGTAGTGGTAGTGCATTGGGAATGATCAAACTGCGCCTCCGGCATTGGCTGGGTCTCCATAGGCTCCTCCTCTTCAGCTGCGTCAGGTCCATCAACAGGTTCTTGACTGGCACCAGCATCCCAGTCATACCTCCAACCGTCTGAGTTCTCAATGGGGACATAGGAATCCGAGCCCGAAACCCAAGGAGAGTTATACGGCTCCAGATCCGAAGGCTCTATGACAGGATAGTAAATGGGCTATGGAGTAGGTGAATACCTTGATGGACCTAAACGGTTTCGCTGCCTAGAGGTACCCTCTACAGGTATACTATGGGTTCCACCCACCTCCTGGGTCTTCTCCTTCCCTGGAAACCTCTCCTAGTTCGGGTCTGTCAGATCTTTCAACATGCTTCCTTTGTCCTTCACTATGACTTGGTGGGTGTTATACAGGGACCCCACCATCAGCCTGTAACGGTCCAACAACCGGGTGGCCAACCAAGGCTTGTTTTTTACCAGAACAGAGGGATCCAATGCCAACTCTGAAGGCAACGAACCATGTGGAATAGCGGCGAAACTAGTACCTACCAGCTGCGCGGCCTTGCACTCCCGGATGGTTGCTATAGCCTGAACCAAGGCCTCCTGATATGCGGCGGTATGACTACGATCCTCCCCGTGAGGCATCGTCAGGTCCCGAGTCAACTCCTTCGGTATCAGGATAAGTACTCCGTACTTCACTACGGCTTCTCCATCCTTGTATGTGTAAGTGTTGACTGGGACATTGGTATCACAGCCAAAAGCCCTCAGTAGATATCGCAACTGCTCGGTCAAAGTTCCACTATACTTCTAATCTCTCGTGCTTCGACCAAATAGTACTTCCCGTATCCCCTTGTGCCATCGCAACTGTTCAAAACAAGAGAATACTATTAATAATGCATCATAATAAAGAACTTTAACACTAAAGATATGACAATGTTATTCTCAAGTGAATATTCATCATTCTTATAGCGCACTCTTTATCGTTGCTCCTAACACCAACAGGCTCTATCCCTTTACTAGGTTTCCAACCTAAGGTCAAAGCATTTGGCTATGATACCAGCTGCGGTGACCCAGCATACCACTGCATGTTCTAGTACGCAAGTCGTTGACATAACACTCACAGAACACCTTTCCGTAAATGTTACATCCCTCAGGGTGGTACAGCAGAAACAATGCGGGTCCAAATATCATACAACTTTATTATTACAAACCAAAATCGTGCTTATGTAGAGATGAACTCAACCTGTGAGCACCTCATACTTACTGTTAAACAGGAAAACCAACAAGAAGCAAACTAACACGCACATGGGAACTCAACAGCTTATTAAAGTGTACCATGCTGCTCGATTCGACCATGTTTTAAGTAAAGGGTTACTAGACCAAGATAACCCTAATCTGACGCCTCCTCCTCATCCTGGGCTCCGTAACGGATAAGGTAGTCCACGCCTTCAACTCCACCAGAGAGGTCTGGCTCTTCGTAAAAGACTCCATCTTGTCCGTCCATTGCATTCAGCGAGGCGTCGCCTAAGTTTTCATAACCTAAGCAGGGGGTTCAAAGGAAAGGGATGAGTAACCAGCGTTACTCAACAAGTTCATTATGTACGGTGGGAGGTTTGATGCACTAGCTACAGCTTTAGACTCCAGGAAGTCTTAAACTTAATGCAAGGTTTTTGTAAACATTTCTTCAAGAGGTAGCTTTTATTCTGAAAACTATGTCCGTCATCCTTCACAGGGGCTAGAACTTCATGGAGTTCCTTTCCTGCAGCGTTCGCAGCTGCTTCCCGGAACAGGGAGTAACATGTTACAATTCTTTACACTCTGTAGAGGTGCGCTACTTTACCCATAAGAGATCAAGACCTTGTTGCACAACCAGGCGTACTTTCCTGCCCACACTCTCTTTGGTGTGGGGCCCGGTTTTTGATCCAAGCCATTCACTGTGCTTCTCCACCACCCCGCATGCCCACCCAATTCATACATAGCAGAATCACCCCTGATATTCAACCCCGCAAGGACGAACTATCTAGGCATCCCCTTGCAAACCATCCTAAACACTAGGAACCGTGGGAATTAAGGGATCCCACACATATGCATGTAGTCCTGCAAGATCTACAGCGTACGGCACTGGCTGCCCGTTGACATGCGAACGGAAGAAGGTCACATATGACATTTCCCATCCCATTCCAAGCCTTATGGTTAATGCGTCTTTACGACGCAAAAATTCTAACGACATTGGTTATTAAGTCCTAGTTAATACTTTCCCAGTGCAAATGGAACCTCCGGACCTATTCATCTTACCATGGTTCCATTTGCCAATCACAACAAGATATCACCCCGCAGGTGAATATCCAAATAGTCATGTTATTATAAAAATAGGATTTACGCTTCCTTTTAGGTATAGGTGATAATACGATAGTATTTTGAAAATAGTTTCTTTAACACATATTTCAAGAGGTATGAGCAAGTGATGAACTTGCCTTAAGACTGAAAGGTAGTGAAGTCTGAAGCTGGTCGCGACTCCTCACCTCCTGGTTCTACAAATTCCATCATTGTCTGGTAAGGACAATGTTTAAAGAAGCAAAGATGCTATTATGCAATATGATATCATGCATCTATTTTTGATGATTATTCATCATAATCAAAATAAATATTAATTTTCTTTATTTGGGATTTTTATGTTATAATAATTCATTTAATTTATTTTTAGAGAATAAGGTCAGAAATTAAGATGGTAATAAGAATATAGAACTTTTAATTTTTCATTTGATTTTCTAAAATTAGAGTTAATTTAAATAGTATGGATTTAAGTTTTTCATTTAAGAAAATAATTACTTCCTTTATTTACATTATTTCCATTTCATTTTAATTATTTCAATGTATTAAGGAAATTCATAAAGTTTGAATTTTTAAGATATTTAGATTTATGATTGTATTATATTTAATTTAAAATAATTTTTATGCTAATTAATTTGCATAAATGGAATTATGTTCATAATTAACCAAAGAATGGCATATGGGTAAATATGAACAACTTTTATTATGGTTAATTTTTAAAAAATTAGGAAGTTAGCATAATCAATTAGATTTAATTTTTCTGATAATTTTGATATTTTATTTGTATTTTTCTGAATTTCCAAACAGAAGTTATGAATTTTGCAAAATTTGGATTATTTCTGGAATTCAGGAAATGTTTAAATATCTGACACGGGGACCCACTAGTCAGTGTTTTGATCATTTAATTAAAAGGATAAGGGCGTGCTGACGTCGGCTGATGTCGGGGATATACCCAATAGGGGTATCATCGACATGTACATATTACAGTATACCAGGGTGGTCCACTGGTGGTAATGCCGGCTGGCTTGCCGGGCGGCCCAGTATGCTGAAGCACAAGTAGAAGGCAAAGCCGGCTAAGAAGGATCCAAGACGAAGGCCCAGTAACCATCCGGCTTGGTGAACAAGACGAAGACAACAAAGCCGTGTTAGTCTAGGACTCCTGTTAGCTTAGTCGGTGCACTTTCCTTGTAAGCTCTAGGTCCGACCGCCTTTATAAGCCGGCCTACGGGACGCCTTAGGGCATAGCCGGATACAACCACGCCTTTCAGGCTATACACACATCATTGTAATCGACTCATATTGCCTTATAGTGATTTATAGCAGCACGTAAGATCACGCTACCGTCGTGTGATCCGAAGCTGGATAAACTGTGTGTAATCCCGTCACCGGAATCCCGCTACGTTCCTCCCCCCACGTTTTCTCTCTACCGTCGGCGTGTATACCTAGCCGGATAACACCCCTATTCCGGCCAGATTTGACAATACCACGACAGTTGGCGCCCACCGTGGGGCGAGAGGCGTCAAGGCGATGATCCGGGCGGGATCATCTTCATCATCATCCGTCAAACCGATCCGGCCGGCTCATATGATTCGGCTCGCTGGATCAGTTCATCTACGCAGGATCTGGCGGCCGGCTTCCACGTGCTGGCGAGCGCCTCGATCCTGCCCGTCGATCGATGCGTCCGCCATCAGCAATATCGGACGTATCGCATCTGGGCAACTCTTCGTCTTTGGCATGGTTGACGACGCCATCAGCAAATCCGGCAAAATCATTGCCGCACAAGGCTTGGGGACCCGAGCGCATCACGTCATCGCCCGCACAAGCCCAGTTGGCGGGATCGGCAGCGTTAAGTTTGGCGCTCGCCGCTCTGCGATCTCCGCTAATAGGCAGGCGTACAACAACTCCTACCAGCTCCGATCGGATCTGCTGCTTGCCGCTCGGATCCGCACGAGCTGCCTCGCCGCCATCATCATCGTTGTCGCTGCAATTCTGATAGTTCACGAGCAGCGCCAAGGACAAAGGAATATTGCATCTACGAGCTGACCATGAAGCAAGAAAATAAAAGGATGTGCGTGCGTATGCTAGCTAGTACGCGAGTATGAGACTTGGCTCATGCATGAGCCACACAGATTACTCCAATAGCTTGCCCGCGTATAGCACTTTCCACCAACAAGTTCTGTTACATCACGGCCGACTCGCCTTTGTTCTTCCGGCCTATCCATCATCGACTACATCAAATCGGTGCGTCAGGCATTAACGGATCTGTCGTCACCTTTGACACTTCCGGCTTCGCTCCAGTGTCTAGTCCGGGTTAGACGGATCTATCCTACGTTCGGCTTCGCTGCTACATCCGGCTCAGGTGTACCTACCGGTCGCGTTCTAGCTTAATTGCTAACGCGACACGACGTCTTTTCGGCATATCCATCGTCACGTTTCGGTTTAAATTGCCAACGTGACATGATGTTTTTTCGCGTTCTAACTTAATTGCTAGTGGCCTGATGCTTTTCCGGCATGATTATCATCACCATTTATGATTGATTTTTTTTCGCTGGATTAGGCGGATCTACCGTCAGCTTTATCGTGTTTTGGCATATTCGCCAACATGGCACGGACGGCACGCCTTTCCTGCATACATATCATTGCGGTCCGACTTAATTTGTCGTCGCGGCTTATTGTCATCGCGGTCCGACATAATTTGTCGTCGCGGCCTACTCATCGCCGCATCCCAGCCTGCGCGTCATCAATGCCAAGAGCACCAAAAAGCTAAGTTTTCAACAATTCTCTCGTTAACATTATATATGCTCGTGAAATAAATTCTGGTTCGCTATTCGAGATCATGCCATCTTTTATTTCCCGATGATCATATATACTAAGCTATCAATGTCAACCCGAATTTGCTTCGTGCTAGTGGTTATGTTTCTGATGCTTTTTTGCCATATTGCCTTACAAACTAATGTTTTGTCCGCCTAAAAGTATTCATCTGATCGCTTATGTGCTAGGTCGCCTAAGTAGGTGTTTCGGCACAAAAGCCGGCATTTGTTCTGTGTCTAAACAGCTTGGTATTGCATCCCTGTGCCCAGCAGACGTTCCATGCTGGAGGTTTGCTAACACACGAAATATGGCTAAAGTGGATAAGCCAGAAAACTTAAGGGCGGACCGTAGATAAGCTGCAACTCAATGTTTTTGTTGAAAAAACTGTCGGCTTAGGCCTTATAATTGTCCAACTTGCATTAAAAGTACAGCTTACTGAAGTTATTGTTTATTCTACAGGTCTTTTTTGTTGCCGCTTCTTCAAGGACGTCTCCTGCAAGCCGACTCGTCTTCAGCCGCCTCCTGTGTTTAAAACAGATCGGCATCACGCACTATTATCTGGCGAGATGTTTTCATTCAGATGCCTCCTGGGTTTTAAACAGATTGGCGTTGCGCCCTGTTACCCGGCGAGATGTTCTCATGAAGCCTCACGCCGCCTTACTTCATAAGGTCGACATGAGCCTTGGGGGCTACAGCCTGTCGAAACTTACAGTTTTGATAGATAGCTCGGGGGCTGCGTCGATCTACATCAAGCCGACGCTCGGGGGCTGCAATCTACGGATTTATTGAGTCTCATGCTGCCTGACTTCATAAGCCGACATGAGCCTCGGGGGCTACAACCATTGGATCTACAATGACGAAAGTTCTGCTGAGCATCGACCCGACTTTCGAGTACTTCGATTCGACGCTCGGGGGCTACAGCCATCGGATTTTCTGAGTCTCATGCCGTCTTACTTCATAAGCCGACATGAGCCTCGGGGGCTACATCCACCAGGACATGGAAGCTTTTTTCTTCATCCACTCTTTGGAATAAACTCGATTCTGAGACATGCAAATTGACTGTGTTCCCAATGGACAATAAAGCCGGCACCAGTGGGCACAGCTCAATTCTGAAAGCAGACTGGACGCGGTTGTCGTGGGGCTACCTTTCGGGTACCCCACGGTGGTGGTACCTGGGTCACGCCAAGAGAAGCCCATGAAGTGTACCGTGTGGCCCAAGTAGCTGGTTAGGCCGGTGATGATTTTCCTTATTCTGTAATGTGCAATCCGCACCGTCCACCCGAGACCTGGCCTGTGATATAAAGGCCAGGAGGGTGCGTCATCTAGGTCAAGCAAGAAACACACAGGCAAACCCTAGCGAGATTGCCATCTCGCCATTGTAGCCACCTCGATAATACCAGACAAGCAGGAGTAGGTCTTTACCTCATCTCGAGGGGCCGAACCTGGGTAAACTCGCCCCCTGTTAGCCGTAGCAGTCACCAACGTTCATACTCTCTCCCCCTCAATCAACCCGGGGTACACAACCTTGGGATTTGCCGAGTCCACTTCTCGTCAATTGGCGCCGTCTGTGGGAAGAACAGATCGTTGGAGTCATGGTTGCACCGGCCTCATCTGCAATGAAGAACGGCATCAGCGCCAGGGAGTCGATCTACACCGGCTTCCTCGAGTTTGTCCACCACTCGCCGGCGGATCTCCCGACGTACGCTGAGGTGCAGCAGAGCACGTGGATTACCTTCGGTAGTCTGCGCTATCTGGTGGACAGTCGTGGAACGCTCCGGCCCACGCTGGCCACGTTGCGCGCGACGGATACGCCAGCATATACATCGACTGCGCTGACCGCGGCTTCACCCACCGCGAAGATCGCATCTACTGCGGCCACGGCGATCGCGTCATCGACTGCCGTGAAGATCGCGTCCACTTCGACTGCGTCAGCACCATCTACGACCGCATCAACGGCGACTGCGGTGACCACACCCGCGGTCACCAGAAAAATCGCATCTACTGCAGCTCCGGCGCGAAACAAGTCTACTCCGACCTTCTTGTCCGCGCCCCGGATGAAGCCAAAATCTACGCCGATTTCGACTACGCCAATCGCGCCTCCGCATCGCGGAGTCGCCAGTAGCAGTAACCGTGGCACCCGCCACGTTGCTGTGATCTTCGACTCTGAGCATAGCTCGGACGAAGGAAGCAGGACTGGGAGCATCAGCCCCACTCGACGGGTTTACCCCGCGCAAGTTTATATGGCCAGCCCAGCACGATCCAACGGCGGGGAACCCGTATACCCGCTGGAGGTGACCATGCCGGACAGGGTGACAAGACTCACCATCACTCGGGAGATGGCGATCAATGCCATGAAGCACGTGGACGAAGGCACGTTCCCTTCACCAGATGAACCCCGAGAAGACCAACTGGCGGTCCAATACTTGCTTTGGAAGGAGTCCGAGCGAGTCCGCCAAGAGAAGGCCGATCTGATTCGGCGCAAAGAACTAGCCGACGCGTCGAGTGCCAGGAGGGCAGCACACTCGTTCTTGGCCGGATTGGAGGAAGTCACGCAAGGAGGACGCCACAGGGCTCGCATGCCACGGGTGCCAGAAGCTGATCGCGTCCACCTCACTCGCAATCTGGAGTCGTCATTCATGATGGAGGATGCGGACGGAATCCCCGTCCCCAAGACACCCGCTTCGGCCCTCATGGCGGTCGAAACCTACCTGCGACTAACACAGCCGCCGGAGGGTGACGCCCACGCCCGCCTTCATAGGCGAAAAATTCAATCCCTCAGGGAAGTCGAGGAAGTCCTGGCAAAGTCAGCACCAGCAGAAAGGGTGCACGAGAATCGAGGCCGCCGTGATCGTGAACCCGCACCACTTGCAGACCCAGCCCCAATTCGACTGCGACAGCCACAGCCAAGCGAAGATGTCCGTAACGTCGTCGCACAGAGAAGGGTGGACCGCAGTCGACGGATGCGAGCGGCGAGTGCACAAGCCAACGACTACGACGACGACAACTTCGAGCCACGCGGAGCCGCATGTTTCAGCTTCAACATCCGTGACACGAAGATGCCCAAAGGCTTCAAGCTAACAGCGGAGACACCCAAGTATGACGGGAAGCAAGACCCAAGGGACTGGCTGGAAGACTACCTCATCGCGTGCAGCTGTCAAGGTGGTACTTCGACTACTGCCATGCAGTACATCCAGTTGATGCTCACGGGATCTGCTCGCGGGTGGCTCAACACTCAGCCCAGGGACGCTTTCAGCACCTGGGACGAGTTCAGGAACGCCTTCGTGAAGAGCTTTCTGGGGACATACGCGAGGCCAACAACCCTCATTGAGCTCCAGGCGTGCAAGCAAGGTCGAGACGAGCCACTCCGTTCGTACATCCAGCGGTGGACCTTACTTCGCAACACCATGGACGGAGCCACCTCAGAAGACAGGGTAATGGACGCATTCATGCACGGCGTTTACCGCCGCGACCTCCGTGAGGAGTTTGGTAGGCTTAGGCCGAGGAACATGATCGAGCTCATGCAGATAGCCAACCAGTGGGCAGATGGAGAAGACTCTGTTCGTGATGCACCACGATCTCCGAGGCAAGAAGCAGGACCTAGCAACTGGCGAGAAGGGCGCCTGAAGAAGAAGCCGCGTTACGTCGGCAACGACTCGATCGAGTTAGTAGCGGCGGGATTCGAAACCCCCCGTGAGAGTGAAAGGCAGTACAACCAGGACGGTGGCAGTGGCTACCATGGAGACGGAAGTCGCAAGCGCGAGTGGCGGAGACGCCCATTGACCGAAGAAGAAGAGTTAGAGCAACCCTGCAAGCATCATATGTTTAGGGACCCAGAAACAGGCAAGTGGGGATCCCGCCACCTATTGAAGGATTGCAGAAAGGCGCGTAAGATATACAGGGCGTTTGCGCGAATAGTCCCTCAGAACGGACAGCGTGATAATCAAGCGGCACCCGTGGCACAGCCAGCCGCACAGCTGGCCCTCCAGGCGCCACCTCCTCCTCCAGTCGCCAACCTAGCGCAAGCAGCGCTGGCCTTCTACCCGCAACAGCAACAACAGCCACAGCAATAGCCGCAGGATCCTGCTAACGTGTTCCCGACAGCACGTGGGCAGATTAACATGATACAGAAGGGATGTCCTTCCAACAGGACCCAGAAAATCATCACCCGCCAGGTCTACCAAGCACTCACCAATCCACCCGCAGTACCCGATTACCTGAGAGGCTCAGAAACAGCGATCACTTTCTCCAGAGCGGACCACCCGCCGGCGATACCACGACCCGGGCACGCTGCTCTGGTAGTCGAAGCTCAGATCGGGGAGTACACCTTGAAGAAGGTGTTCATGGATGGAGGCAGCGGTATAAATATCATCTTCGCCGACACCCTAAGAAGGATGAACAGGTCAACATCCAACCTAACGCCATCAGCAAATACCTTCCACGGTATAGTACCAGGGCAAGCAGTCACGCCCATGGGAACAATTACACTCGATGTCATATTCGGCACACCCGAAAACTTCCAGCGAGAGGCGATCGACTTCGAGGTAGTCGACTGGAAGTCACAATATCACGCCATACTGGGTCGACCGGCCTTCGCCAGATTCATGGCAGTGCCCCATTACGCCTACCTCCTGCTCAAGATGCCGGGACCAAAGGGTGTCATCACGGTGAAAGGCGACTTCGACCGGTCTGACAGCTGCGACCGCGAGTTCAGCAGGATTTCTGAGTTCTTTGGGATGGACGAGCACCTGGAGATGATGGCAGTCGACAATGACAAAGATGCCAGACCACTCAAGCAGACCATGAGGTGCTTCGCGGGTCCCAAGAGAGATGCCATCAGCAAGGAGATTGACCGGCTGCTTCACGCCGGATTTATTCGAGAGATAAAGGAGTCAGAGTGGGTAGCAAACCCGGTACTGGTGGAGAAGAAGAAGACGAAGAAACTCCGCATGTGCGTCGACTTCACCGCCATCAACAAATGCTGCCCCAAGGATCACTTTCCGCTCCCGCGGATTGATCAGATCGTCGATTCGACTGCAGGCTGTGCACGCCTATCCTTCCTGGATGCCTACTCTGGGTACCAGCAGATCAGGATGAAAGTCGAGGATCAGGAGAAGACGGCATTCATCACACCACACGGTGTATTCTGTTACCAGATGATGCCCTTCGGGTTGAAGAACGTTGGAGCCACATACCATCGCACGATGCAGGCCTGCTTGAAGGAGCTCATAGGACAGATCGTCCAGGTCTACGTCGATGACATAGTCGTCACCACCCGCACAGAGGACAGCCTCATCGACGACCTCCGCAAGGTCTTCGATGCGCTCAACAAGTACCAGATCAAGTTAAACCCAGAGAAGTGCGTCTTCGGCGTCCCAGCCGGAGAATTACTGGGGTATCTTGTTTCTGCGAGAGGAATCGAAGCCAACCCTGAGAAGGTGCAGAACATACTCGACATGCCTGCACCGACCAAGCTTCATGAAGTACAACGCCTAGCCGACAGAGTCGCAGCGCTCAGTCGGTTTATTAGTAAGTTGGGAGAAAAGGCCCTGCCCTTCTACCAACTGATGAAAAAGGCAGACAAGTTCGAGTGGACAGAGGAGGCACAAGATGCATTCGACAAACTGAAACAGACCCTGACAACCCCTCCAGTGCTGGTGGCACCATATGAGAACGAGCCACTGTACCTGTATGTGGCAGCCACGAACAGAGTGGTTAGTACTGTACTCGTAGTCGAGCGGGAGGAAGAAGGAAAGAGTCACCCTATTCAGCGACCTGTGTATTACCTCAGCGAGGTGCTAACTGATTCCAAGCAGCGGTACCCGCACTACCAGAAGCTGGCATACGGAGTCTTCATGACGTCCAGGAAGGTGGTCCACTATTTCTCTGAGCACCCGATCACGGTGGTAAGCTCCTCGGCCCTATCCGACATCCTCACCAACCCAGCCGCGACAGGAAGAGTCGCCAAGTGGGTTGTCGAGTTAGGGCCATGGGGGTTGAAGTATGTACACCCGAAGGCAATCAAGGCCCAGGTCCTCCCAGAATTTACAACAGAGTGGATAGAAGCGCAACTGCCTGACGAGCCCGACTTGTCCAACGCCTGGACAATGTATTTCGATGGATCCAAAAAATTCAACTCAGCCGGAGCAGGAGTCGTGCTCATTTCACCTAAAGGCGACAAGCTGAAGTACGTGCTGCAGATGAAATTCTCAACACCCTCCAACAACGAAGCAGAGTACGAAGCCTTGATCCACGGCATGCGGATGGCCCAGAACTGCGGCGCCACTCGCCTCATGATCTACGGCGACTCCTACCTTGTCGTACAGCAAACCATGAAGCAGTGCGATGCCATCGCTGATAACATGATAGCCTACAGGGAGCTGTACAATCAACTGGAAGGCCTCTTCGACGGCTGCGAACTGCGGCACATTGGCCGCGAAAGCAACGAAGAACCTGACGCCCTGGCCAACCTAGGTTCGGATCGAGCTCCGGTGCCACCCGAGTCTTCCTCGAGTGCATCACACAGTGCTCAATCAAGGTCCGGCCCCCGCCAGGACCCTCTACATCGACAACAAGCATCGCCAACCCGCCAAGCACGGAGAAGGAGGTCATGGAGATAATGCTGGTCGAGCCCACCTGGACAAGCCCGTATCTGGCTTACATGCTGCACCAGCGGCTGCCGGAGAACCCAGTCGAAGCCAAGCGCATCGTCCGCCGTTCAAAAGGCTTCAGCATCATCAATGGCGAGCTCTACAAGAGAAGCATCTCAGGAGTCCTCCAAAGGTGCATCGATCCAGCCGACGGCCAAGCTATCTTACTCGACATCCACGGCGGCATATGCGGGCACCACGCAAGCAGTCAAGCACTGGTGGCCAAGGCCTTGCGAGCAGGGTTCTACTGGCCCACCGCAATGCAAGATGCAGAAGAACTGGTGAAAAAGTGCATTGGCTGTCAGGAGTTCGCTAACAAGCCGCATGCACCAGCGTCGGCACTGAAGACAATACCACTCGCATGGCCCTTCGCGCAATGGGGGCTCGACATGGTAGGCCCCTTCAAGAAATCCTCCCCAGGCGGGCACACTCACCTCCTGGTGGCAGTCGACAAGTTCACGAAGTGGATCGAGGCGGTCCCAATCACAAGCTCAACTGCAACCTCAGCAGTCAACTTTATCAGGTCGATCATCTTCAGGTTCGGTGTGCCGCACGGCATCATCACCGACAATGGAACGAACTTCACAGCCGAAGAATTCAGGGATTTTTGCTCTGAACAAGGCGTCAAGCTCAGTTATGCATCCGTCTCGCACCCGCAGTCCAATGGGCAAGTCGAGAAGGCCAACGGCCTAGTCAGCAAAGGCATCAAGAAGCGTCTGCGAGTACCATTGAAGCAAGCCGCTGGAGCCTGGGTGGAGGAGTTACCAAGTGTGCTGTGGAGCCTACGCACCACGCCAAACAGATCTACCCAGTATACACCATTCTTCATGGTGTACGGCGCCGAAGCAGTCCTGCCCTGCGACATCAAATTTGATGCTCCACGAGTGGTGGCATACGACGAGTCTGATGCGGAAGAAGCACTTGAAGATGATGTGGATGTCCTGGATGAAGCACGCGACATCGCCCTCAGCCGCACAGCCGTCTACCAGCAAGACCTGCGCAACTACCACGGTCGGCGACTGCGGCCTAGAGCATTCGTCCCAGGGGACCTGGTTCTCCGGCTCAAGCAGAAGAAGGTGCACAAACTCGCCTCCCCATGGGAGGGCCCATACATTGTGACAGAGGCAATCGGCAACGGAGCTTACCGTCTGAAGGACTCAAAGACAGGGACAGTCTGCAGCAATCCGTGGAACGTGGCACAGTTACGCCGCTTCTACGCCTGATCGACCCCAGCTTGTAAGCTTCACCTTGTTAAGTAGCAGCAGGTTTCTTACGCACTCTTTCCCTCGCCAGGGTACCTAAGGGGACTGGAAGGGTTTTAACGAGGCGGCCTGTTTGCGAGAATCAATAAAGATATTTGAAGGAAAAGACTTGTCATTTCTTCCTTTGCGAGCAATCAACCTAAATCGTAGGCCGCCACTCGAACCACTCAGGGGCTCGCGCCATACAGGTCTAAGTCCAGCCTAGGCCGCCACTCGAATCACTCGGGGGCTGCGCCACACAGGCATAACTCGAAAATCCTAGGCCGCCACTCGAATCACTCGGGGGCTCGCGCCATACAGGTGTAAGTCCAGCCTAGGCCGCCACTCGAATCACTCGGGGGCTGCGCCACACAGGCATAACTCGAAAATCCTAGGTCGCCACTCGAACCACTCGGGGGCTCGCGCCATACAGGTCTAAGTCCAGCCTAGGCCGCCACTCGAATCACTCGGGGGCTGCGCCACACAGGCATAACTCGAAAATCCTAGGCCGCCACTCGAATCACTCGGGGGCTCGCGCCATACAGGTCTAAGTCCAGCCTAGGCCGCCACTCGAATCACTCGGGGGCTGCGCCACACAGGCATAACTCGAAAATCCTAGGCCGCCACTCGAACCACTCGGGGGCTCGCGCCATACAGGTCTAAGTCCAGCCTAGGCCGCCACTCGAATCACTAGGGGCTGCGCCACACAGGCATAACTCGAAAATCCTAGGCCGCCACTCGAACCACTCGGGGGCTCGCGCCATACAGGTCTAAGTCCAGCCTAGGCCGCCACTCGAATCACTCGGGGGCTGCGCCACACAGGCATAACTCGAAAATCCTAGGCCACCACTCGAACCACTCGGGGGCTCGCGCCATACAGGTCTAAGTCCAGCCTAGGCCGCCACTCGAATCACTCGGGGGCTGTGCCGCACAGGCATAACTCGAAAATCCTAGGCCGCCACTCGAACCACTCGGGGGCTCGCGCCATACAGGTCTAAGTCCAGCCTAGGCCGCCACTCGAATCACTCGGGGCTGCGCCGCACAGGCATAACCCGAAAATCCTAGGCCGCCACTCGAATCACTCGGGGGCTCGCGCCATACAGGTCTAAGTCCAGCCTAGGCCGCCACTCGAATCACTCGGGGGCTGCGCCGCACAGGCATAACCCGAAAATCCTAGGCCGCCACTCGAACCACTCGGGGGCTCGCGCCATACAGGTCTAAGTCCAGCCTAGGCCGCCACTCGAATCACTCGGGGGCTGCGCCGCACAGGCATAACTCGAAAATCCTAGGCCGCCTCTCGAACCACTCGGGGGCTCGCGCCATACAGGTTTACGAGTGCAAAACCATACATTCTACATTCAAGGACTAACACCACATGGGCATACATACATGCATATTTACACTAATGTTACAATCTAACATTATACAGCAAAAGGTTATTGTCTTTAGTCGACAGATTCTTCCTTTGGCGCATCCAGTGGCCCGACAAGTCGCTCTGTATGATTCAGTATCTGTTGCATCGCCTGACGTGCAGCCGCAAGGGATTCAGCATAATCAACATCTCTAGGCAAGCCATCAAGTATTCTGTCCAAGGGAACATGAGGTCGATGCAGTCGAACATAAGCAAACGCTGTGTTGGCCCCGGCAACAAGCTGACCGAAGACGACCTCCTTCAACGCCCTGCTACTGCGGAACCTCTCCAACAGCGCGGGCAATCCAGTCGGCTGCTCACCAAGGGGGAAGAACACTTTGTTGATTTGCCAGAGTGCTTTCCGGCAACCTTCAAGAACGAACGCAGCTCGCCAGGTGCGATCCAGCATCCGTGCGAGTACGCGGCCCTCTCCCTTATATACCCAGAATTGACGAGCTTCGACCGAGTTACCGGTGGCTTCCTTCTCCACGCGCTCGTCCACTCGAGTGTTCTCGGCTTGCCAGTCGGGGTTAACAACTGCAATTAACGGGTCAAGATGCAGAACAACACAAACATGAAGAAATCAAAGCGAAGCAGCTAGAGTCCAACCTTGTAGCTGTCGACATATCAGATCAATTTGGTCAAGAAGGAACCGTTCGCGCTGATTGAACGGCCCAGCGGAACGCGCCCTGAGGCGTTCAAGCTCCACTTCAGCTATCCGCAGCTTCGACTCAAGTTCAACGATCTTGTTCCTCATATAGTTAAACACCCGCTGGTCGTTCACGCTTCGTGTGGGAGTTGGACCAGCTGGGTGCTGTTGGCAAGCGGGCACAGCAGAAGAGGTACCCTCACCCTCATTTACACAGGTGGCCTCGGCGACTTCAAGAGCAGCATTTTCATCAGGCTGCCAAGTTAAGTGGTGTCAAACAGAAACCATATCCATTCTAGCAAAAGACTCGAAGAGGTACATTCACATGGAGGAATCAGAAAACGCATTGATAAATAGACTTCATTAAGTTCACTACAAAAGGCGAATCAAATGGGAACCCTACTACAAAGACTACACTGCAGACTCCGACTGCGAGCGAATCTTCTTGGAGGCTAACTCTGCAGCCCTGGCAAGCTTCCTCTCAAAGGTATCAATTAGCTTAGCAGCTAACTGACTCGCTTTTGCCTTGACGCTGTTTAGCGAGTTGGTCTTGCCATCGGGTTTTCGAGGAAAGTCGCTGACAACTGCCTCGAAGTCGCCTGTGACCTCATGACCAAGCAAAAACCGGAAAGTGAACTCTGAGCCGCGTACCGTCTGAGCACGCGTGTAGTCCGCTAGGGTGGTCGCCTCGCCTTCAAACGGGGCCGCAAGCGCATCAACATCGGCCGGCAATGGCTGGTTGGGGAAGATGCTCCGATGCACACTCGCCAGGGCATCTTTCGACTTCTGCAGCTCCGCTGAAGATTGCTGCAGTGCAGTCGAAGCATACGCATGGGCGCGGTCAACGAAGCCAACAGCCGTCTCCAGGTCGACAGCCTCACTGGAAGTCTCTTCTGGAGGAGCGCCTCCGCACGGCTCTGAACAACGAGGATGACCACACTTGTAACACATCAGAAGTCGACACAAGACAAAGTAGGCAATGAGCCGAGATACTTACCTCCGATTACTTTGGCGAGTGCGAGCAAGCGTTCAACCTGGGTCTTCTCTAGATCACCCCGGGTTCGCTCACGCTTTTCAGCAGCACCCAGGGACTTCTCCAGCTCGGCGATCCGCTTCGCCAGACTCTCCTTTTCGCCTGTGAATCACCGGATCAAAGTTAAAAACAAAGATAATCGACAAACCTCCTGAATGCACGGGTTGGTACTCACCGTTGGCTTGCTCCAGAGCAATGCGGAGGCGACCCTCCTCCTTCTCCATGCGCATGAAGGACTTGGCTCCCTCCAGCAGCTGGCGACAAAACGGCTGTGCAAAGGAGCAAAAGTGTCAATCTGTGCCCGACTATCCTAGTCACGCACATCTTCGGGGGCTACTCCCATCGGGAGCGCTGTTCGCGCACCCGACACAAGAATCTGCAGGGTTAAGACAGAATATACTTACGTGCCCAAGCAGCTCAGCATCCACCGCAGTCGTATCAGCAGCTCTTTCTGGCCTCCTGGAGGTTGACGTCTTCAACGTCAAGGGATTATTGGCCTCAGGCGTCTCTTCGGGTGCCCCAGTGGTCCGCTCCAGGACAGCCGCGGACTGATGTTCCTCGTCTCGAGGTGAAGAGCCAGCTCCACCAGTGTGATGGCTGTATAAAGAAGCAACACTTCAGAAAAGCGTCCAAGGAGTCGAAAGAAGAACAAAGACAGAAAGCGTACTCGCAGAGGCTTACCTGTTGACATCTTCATCCTCGCTGCTCATGGGAGGAGATGCCATCGCCACAAACCCAGCGGGCGGCGCTGAATTCAGTGGAGGCACGGACAGAGGATCTCCCGGCTCACTCGCATCAGAGGATGAGTCGCGGGCTTCCTTGTCCTCCACAACCACTTCCTTCAAAGGTGACGACCCCGAGGTGGAGTCGACATTCCTTCGTCTTCGCCGCTTCTGCAGCGGCTCTTCGTCTTCATCATCCTCTTCCACCTCCTCGTTCGGCGAGTGGGCAGAAGGGAGTTCGTCTTCATCGTCGTCCTGCTCAACGACCGTGGCCTCGTTGTGAGGTACATTCTCCATCAGCGGAGGAAGGCTCACATAAGCCCTTCGATCCTGACGAGCAGTGAGGAGAAAAGCGAGTCAAGAAAAACATTCGACTAAAGCAAAGCAAAGAGAGTTCAAGGTGCTTACCTCAGGTACGGGGTTGTTTGGCCCGTATGGTTCGACCGGGCAAGTAACGTTGCACGGATCGGCGACCCGGAGGCTGGTGATGTTCCTCACCTTAGTCGCGATCTGTGCATCATCGAGCGAGGTGTCGACTGCGAGCTCCCACATTGGTTGTTCGCGTCGACGCAGCGGCTGCACCTTCAGCTTGTGGAAAGTCGCGATAAGGTGAATGCCACCTGTCTCGCGTCCGAGCGTCGTCAGCAACCCGCGGAGCAGCGCCAGCAGTGGCTTGGTCGACTCCTTGTCTTCCTTTGACAGAGGGTGCGACCAGGCATTGGTCCTTCGCAGAGGTCGATCAGCGGCGAACTCGGGAAGGCCTTCTTGGTCCCACCTGATGTAGAACCATTTCTTCCGCCAGTTCTGGACGGAGTCAGATTTCTTCAGCTGGAAGAAGCACGTGTCGCCGCGCAGCTGGATTCCGAAGCCGCCCACAGGGAACGTCTGCTTCGACCGCCCCACCATCCGTCGCACCATGAAGAGCGACTTCCAGAGGTTCCAGTTGGGTGCGATCCCCAGAAAGCACTCGCATAACACAATAAAACTCGCGATGCTCAAGACGCTGTTGGGATTCAGATCCATGATCTGAATCCCATAGGCGAAAAGAAGACCACGAACAAAATCGTGGATGGGGAACCCGAAGCCCCGTGGAAGGAATTCCACGAAGCACACGCGCTCCCCATCGCGAGGAGAGGGGATCACATCCTTACCGGGGGCGCGCGTCGTCGCCGTGCTCGTCGGCGGCAGCAATCCCTGTTCGCGGAGGTTGTCCAGCTCCGCCGCCTTCACGGATGACTTCCCCCAATCGCACTCCAACTTCTTCATGCCGGCATCGTCGCCGGCGGCGGAGCTTTCCGCTCCCTTCACCCTCTTCTGGCCCATGGTGCTAGCGGAGGAGGGGAGAGTTTCTGGAGATCTCGGTGCAAATGGCAATGGAGATGAGGCAGCGGAGAAGACGGGAATGAAGGCTCGGTGAACTGTTCCCACGCCGCGGTGAAAATTATATATCGCGGGGGCAGTTCATCCTAGCCGTCATCCACGGAACCGTAACCCGAAGCAACCATCCGGCCGTCCACGTGTCGCGCGGAGAGGGCAACTGTCATCCTCCACTACGCACGGGAACCAAGGCGTCATCATCACTTCGCGAAAGTTTCGCGCCCAACGGTCCAAATTCAACGGCGGCCGCTGCGACAGCGGGCCCACCTCGTCACGTCCCGTCGGGCGCAGAGTGTGCCAGGAAGCGTCATCCTGGATGTCATCCCTGACGTCACTGTGGATTCGTATCAAGTAAGCCAATGATCTGGCAGAGCACTCGACAATCCATTCGAGTGAGACAGGTACATAGTAAGCTTTACAAAGCTGATGACACCCGAATTCATCATTCGAGTGGATGAACAACCAGTAAGCTTTCAGAGCTGAGTTTAAGTCAATTCAGTAGGCCATCAAGGCTGAGTACAAAGTAAGTCGAGCAAGGCCAGAATTGACTCGAGCATTTCGAGTCATCTTTTTACTCCCATCGGGAGCGGGCTTTTTGACTGAAGAAAAATTGAGTTTAACCTCAATTGCAAGCAATTCAGCTTAATCTCGGGGGCTACTCCCATCGGGAGCGCTGTTCGCGCACCCGATGACTAAGGACAACGACAGTCGAAAGCTGGCGAATCAAGAAGATCATGAAGCGCACTCGATTATTCAAGACAGTAGCAGCCGAAGGTTGGCTCGTGAAGGAGTCAGGTGGCGTGCCCGGAGGAAGGAGTCCTTTACTCGACTCTGCGATTCGACTAAGCACTCGGGGGCTACTGTCGTGGGGCTACCTTTCGGGTACCCCACGGTGGTGGTACCTGGGTCACGCCAAGAGAAGCCCATGAAGTGTACCGTGTGGCCCAAGTAGCTGGTTAGGCCGGTGATGATTTTCCTTATTCTGTAATGTGCAATCCGCACCGTCCACCCGAGACCTGGCCTGTGATATAAAGGCCAGGAGGGTGCGTCATCTAGGTCAAGCAAGAAACACACAAGCAAACCCTAGCGAGATTGCCATCTCGCCATTGTAGCCACCTCGATAATACCAGACAAGCAGGAGTAGGTCTTTACCTCATCTCGAGGGGCCGAACCTGGGTAAACTCGCCCCCTGTTAGCCGTAGCAGTCACCAACATTCATACTCTCTCCCCCTCAATCAACCCGGGGTACACAACCTTGGGATTTGCCGAGTCCACTTCTCGTCAGCGGTCTACTTCAGAAGCATGAAAATCGGACGTGTTTCACTGGACACAAGCCGGCACGATATAAAATCGATCAGACCGGACGTCCTGGTCAATCCGTCTTAAACGGCAATTAAGACGATGGCAGTTCGGCAGTACATGTCAGATTAATTTCTTCGGCAAAGCTTCAAGTTCTACATCGGTCTAACCAAGACAAGACAATAAAGGCGAAACTAATTCAAGCCCGTCAAAGAAGCCGGCCGCTAGAGAACTCAAAACTTTCCGGGGGCTAATCTCGGGGATATACCCAATAGGGGTATCATCAACATGTACATATTCCAGTATACCAGGGTGGCCCACTGGTGGTAATGCCGGTTGGCTTGCCGAGCGGCCCAGTATGCTGAAGCATAAGGAGAAGGCAAAGCCGGCTAAGAAGGATCCAAGACGAAGGCCCAATAACCATCCGGCTTGGTGAACAAGATGAAGACAACGAAGTCGTGTTAGTCTAGGACTCCTGTTACCTTAGTCGGTGCACTTTCCTTGTAAGCCCTAGGTCCGGCCGCCTTTATAAGCCGGCCTACAGGATGCCTTAGGGCACAACTGGATACAACCAAGCCTTTCAGGTGATAACCCCCAAGAGCAGGGGATCACTGTAGCACCTCTCAATGTGAAAGTAGGGTATCGATCCGCAGGAGCAAGAAGGAAAAGTTATATATTCCCTACAACTAAAGTGTCACAAGTTTTAGTTGATTATGCACTAAACAAATTTAAAGAACAAGATGGTTGATTTAATGGATGGAAGTTTAATGTAACAAAACAAAATGTAAAAGTGTCCCAATCCTCTTCAATGCAAGAGGACAAGACAAAGGTGTAAACGGTGTTTGGAAATAAGGCCTAGGGATCATACTTTCACTAGTGGTCACTCTCAACAATAATAATATAATTGAAATACATAGATATTTCCTCTTCACTATGCTACCCTGAACTATAATCCGGTTGGATAACGAACACCAATCCATTGCGTAGGGCTATAAGAGCACACCTTAAAGTTGCATTCCACATCTACGGACACTTCATGCTTGTCACTATCCGCATCCAAAGATAGTACTAACAAACACCACAATATCATAGAGACATCCAACACAAATAATAACTCATGATAACTATTCATGTAATCTTTAGCCTAAGAGCCACACACGGTGCACACACTGTCAACTTCACACCATGGGACAAAGGTGACTCCGGAAATTATATTAATAAAACCACTTGAATAGCATAATTCATAAGATAAAGAAGAGTACCATCTATGGATTCAACTAGATTACAAAGCTCATGATCACATAAAGATCACACCATGGGAGAGAGAGATAAACCACATAGCTACCGGCATGAGCCCTCAGCCCCGAGAGAGACTACTCCCCCTTCATCATGGAGACGGTAGAGATGTCTTTGGGGGAGATGGAGATAATCTTGCTGTAGATGTTGATGATGAACACGCCGGAGGGGGGTGGAGCCCTCCGGAGGTGGATTCCGGCGGCGTTTCCCCCCTCCGATCTTCTCCGGCGGCAGCCTTCTGTCTCTCTGTTTCTGGTTTTGTGTTTCTCCGCCGCCTCCCTCTGGAAAACGTCGGGGGACTATTTTTATAGTCGGTTTTAGGTCACGAGGAAGCTTCGGGAAGAAGGATCGACGCAAACGGAGCCACGATGCCCAAAAGAGGTGGGCCCACACGGCCAGGTACAGGGGCCGCGTGGGGCACCCTCTTTTGGCCCTCCGGCCTCCGTTTGCTTGCTTCCTTCGCTTTGAGGTCTTCCTCCTTCCGAAAAAATGATCCCCGTAAATTTTCAGCTCATTATGACGTCGTTAAGGCCCTGAAATAAATAAGGAAAGAAATAGGGTTTTTCTGCCTGCGTAGGATTAATTCCATAAATAGGGGAAATCATTATTAATTATCAAAAATCATTAAATAACAGTAATATACCCCTTATATGATGCAAATATGAATGGAATACTAGTATTATAGTGCAAAGTTCATGTATGCATTTTACATGCATCATCAGGCTATACACACATCATTGTAATCGGCTCATATTGCCTTATAGTGATTTATAGTAGCACGTAGGATCACGCCACCGTCGTGTGATCCGAAGCTGGGTAAACTGTGCGTAATCCCGTCACCGGAATCCCGCTATGTTCCTCCCCCCACGTCTTCTCTCTACCGTCGGCGTGTATACCTAGCCGGATGACACCCCTATCCCGGCCAGATTTGACAATACCACGACAGCCGACGTCAGCAGCCACATCCAGCGGCCATGACGGCCACGGCCCGGCCGATTCCGGCAATCCCTGCCAAGGAGGACTAGCGCGCAAGATGTGCGTGGCTGAGGCGCACTTAGGGGTGGCGGTGCCACCCCTATTTGGTCGCCGGAACTGCCACGGCGACGGCGCACCGCGGCGGCGTACGGCGGCCCAACTCCAAATCCGCGTAACCGGATGCAATCGAGCAAACCAAAGGGTGCACAAGGAAAAACAGGCTCACCGCGAGCGTCGTGGACAAGGCTTGGGTGTCGGAGAAGGATCAACGGCGTCGGAATCTTGGTCAGCAACGGCGGCGGCCGCTCGGGGCCTCGGTGGCGTTCTCCACCTTCAGTCCATCCTAGCTTGATTGCCACCCACCGACGTGAAGAGGACGACGAGACGGAGCAGATGGACAAGCTCGCCGGGCTTGGGAATCAACGGTTCGCCGGCGATGTGAGGGGGACGTCGGCGGCAGTGAGTGTTATGGTTAGGGTTTTCGAGCTCTGGTTGCAGGGAGAAAAGAAAAGAGAGAGTGAGGTTGAGGGAGTGAGACGTGAACTCGATGCGGACGTCTTCCCCTTGCTCTTATCCCCTTCCAAGCGAGCAAGCAAGCAGGAGGTGTCGGACGGCATGACTGTGCCTTCTTGCACGGCGGGGAAGAAAGAAAACAAAAGCCATTTTCTGAAAACCCCCTGCCCTTTTCTATAATTGCTAAAACTATTAAACAGTAACTTTGGATATTTTATTGAGGCACTTAAATAGCTCCGAAAATAGTGCAAAAATTTATATAGGCTTCTAACATTACAAAGAACCTCCTATATTTTTATTTTGAATTTTTGAGATGTTTTGGTTGCCCATAAAAATAGGAGAGTTTAATTCCTTATATTTGTATTTTGCAATTTCTTTTGCGGTCTTAAATCAAGGTAAATGTACTACTTTTACCATGACTAAATTTAGGACTAGGTTACATTTCTATCATAAATTTATTTGTAAATTTTCAAATATTCCTTAGTCATATTCTAAATATCATATGTAAAAATGGAAATATGGTAGCAAATTCTCATGAGTTACTCTAGATATTTTTAACCCGAGGACATTAGTCCTCCTTAAACTCTAATCTCACCAAGGTTTTAGTTTGCAAAAAATTTGTTCAGATTTTTCAAATGCATGCATGTAAATGCACATATTTCTAAATCTACCCTTCGTTAGATCCTAAACGCTGGGGTGTTACATCGATCGTCTTGGTGAACTCAACGATGATATTCTTATCATCGACGCACTGCCTAATGTAGTGGTAGCGTTTCTTGATGTGTTCTCTTTTATTGTGATACAATGGGTTCCAACTGAGATATATTGCGGACTTGTTGTCCACCTTGAGCGTAGCCGGAACTTCTTCTCCCGTGAGGCTAGCGAGCAGACATGGATAGTGGTCCTTCACGTGCATCCAATGGGGCCATGGATTGTGTACCGATAGATGTGGCGTGGCTTAGAACTGACAGGCCTTTGGTGAGAGTGGACGATCCATGGCCCGTGGGATAAATAAAATCATGGCTATATGCATCCGGTAGTGCATATAGATGCTAAGAGGTGATGGTGGACTCTTTCCCCCACCTCTCTCTCGCGAAGTCTCTTTTCCCTTCTTACTTTGAGAGTCCACCGACGGCAACCGGGCCGATCTGATGTCTTCCCCGCCAGAATAGCCGGCCGGAGATGGACTAGGGGAGGCGCCGGAGGTAGGGCTGTACATAGTAGCAGTAGATCTAGGTTGTGTCGGCAGTATGCTAGTCTTCGGCTCTATGCCGGGAGGAGGCTGCTAGATCTTTTGGCCGGGATCTGGCGTCGGTCGATAGATCTCCTGCTCGTCGCTGTGCTCCGGTGGTTGGAGCTGGATTCGTCGGGATGGGGACCTACTCGAGCCTCCATGAATAAAGGGCCTTTATCTTGCAGATTCGTTGAAGGCAGCCATGGTGTGAAGTTCGTCCCCTCTGCTCGTGGTGATCTTGAGGTGGATGATCTGCAGACTGACAACTGCTGGGGCCGTTTCTGCATCAGGGGAGTTTTGAAGCTACTCCCGGGAGTTCATCCACGGCAGCTCCATATTTGCTGTCGTTGCTATTGGTCGAAGGGCGACCACTCCCACCTCGCTCGTCGGCTTCGGTCCCTTCCGGCTGGCGGACGATGGCGCTGCTCAACCTCCAGGCTGTCATGCCATCACGAAGGCCTCTTTGCTCCAGCATAGTTTGCTCCCGCCGTCTCGTCCCAAGTGGTAGCGTCCCCGGTGACGTCTCGGTTGGCTGTGCTGAGAAGCTTTGGCAAGGTGGAGAAGGAGTAGGATCCAATCGCGTTTTTCAGTCCTTATCCAGGGTCCTTTGTGCAAAAAGTATGGGCTTTGTTGTAATTTTCTATTTCATGTTAGCCCCTGCTGTAATGTGTAAACTCCACCGCTGATTAATGAAGCTTCTAGGCCCTTTGGGGCCTACCCCTGTTCAAAAAAAAAAATTGCTAAGAGGCCTGCACTTCCTTTTCAAAAAGAAGAAAATGTTTGTAAAAGTAACACGAGTCATTCATCTTTTGTGCAAGCAATATAGAACCAATGACAGGCAATTAAATAGTCAGTTGGGTTGTTGATTTCATAGAATGCAGGGAACAGGAAAATCGCGGTAATGAATATACCGACATATTAAGTCCAAGAAAAATTAAAACTAGAGGATGTTGTTTTGGCGTGTTTTCAGGAACACCGACATGTTGAGTCCTATAGAAAGTAAAACCACAGGATGTCGTTTGGTTGCGTTGTCAGGAAAAAATACATAATTGAAAATAAGTTTTTTTTTCATGAGTTCGGATCCAAGGAAAAATTCCCTATGTATTAACAAATTCAGATCTATGAACCAAACAAGCTCTATAAGACTTTTTCATAAGACGTAGAATCCTCCAAGTTTTCTGCGATTTTCATTAACCAATGAGGCAAGAAGTAGTATGAGTTTTTTTTTTGTGTGCTCTCTCATTGAATGTTGATACGATGATACACTTGTCATCTGCTTGCTGGTAATATTATTTCAAAGACATGCACGAGTTGGATGTGAAAATGTGAACTGTACCCTACTCCCTCCATTACTAATTAGATGACATATGTTTGTCCAAATACGGATGTATCTAGATGTAAAACACGTCTAGATACATCCGTCTAGATACATCTATATTTAGACAAACCTATATCATCTAAGTTGGAATGAAGGAAGTAGGTCTTATTTTTCGGCCGAATCGAGAGTAGCTTAACAAGCAACCTATTCCTAGCTACACATCTAGCTTTCTCGACAGCTGAACGTCCTCTTGAATTAATAGCTGAATCTCGGCAGGAGGAGGAGGTGTTGCTGTCGTCTTGCAATCACAGACACCGATTCATTCTCTCTCGATCACGTCTCCCGGAAGCAAATCCAACAGTTAATACTTCGGCCAATCATGCACACCAGGTGTGCCCCAATGGCCCAATGCAAAGCATATTCATCCGGGGGTCGGTGCACGTGTCCTCGGCTACGCCATCACGCATTAATCAACAGCCGTGTGATCCCGTATTGACGGCATCCGGTCAAACAACGCTAAACCTAAGTAGTATAACTAACCGCCTATAAAAACCCTTTACCGCCATCAGCAACCTCTAGACCCCTATAAATACCCTGGCCGGCCCCCCAGATCCTTCAACCATCAACCAGGAACGCCACGAATTGTGCGTAGCAAACCTAGCGTCGCCATGGGCTCCCTGGGTCCTAGCGTGAGCGTGGCGAGGCTGCAGCGCAAGTCGGCTCCCACCAAGCCTGGTGCCGCCGGTGGCCATGAGCAGGAGTGGTGCGGCGGTGGCGGGGCGGCGGCCATGGAGGTTTCCAGGTGCCGCTGCACTACCCGCGGTACAAGAAGGCGGACTACGAGGCCATGCCGGAGTGGCGCCTCGACTGCCTGCTCCGAGAGTACGGGCTGCTGGTCGCCGCAGCCGGGGACGACGTCGACAGCAAGAGGCGGTTCGCCATGGGAGCCTTCCTCTGGCCGGACCAGTACTAGCTAGCTATATCTTTTCTTGAGAACGTACTACGTATTATTTGCTGCTGCTACCTGCATGGTACTTCAACTTCACCTTGCATTGTTCGTCTGCACGATCGAGTCGTTGTTCCCTCGGATTCACGCGGCTGGTAGAATTCCAACTGATCGATCCGTCCTGCATGCCGTCAAGTGCTCGAGGTTGGGTTGAAAGGTAAGCTCCAAGTTGAGATCGGACGGTTCGAATCTAATAGCTGGATGCCGAAGGGGGTTATGGATCTTATTTGTTGGAGATCTTGTTAGAGTTTGTTTAGTCTACCATACCATAACTTGACTTGTGGGTCAAGAACATGTACCGGCTTGTCAATCTCGTGTAAACATCATCAATTTAAGAGTGTGTGATCAGTACGAATACCTTTTTCGCGTGCTTGGTTAGATCAAGCTCCAACGGTGTACCTGGTTTGTTGGCCAGCGAATTAGCTGCGCAACAGATTTAATGGAACATCCTATTTAAACTAAACGAATTGCACCATACTTCTTCCGCGTTTTTACATACGAGATCTCTGCACGAGACATCCCATCTATAACCATAACTTTTTATACTGTCACTGAGATAACTTCATGTTTTGAAAAAGTTCTGAACTTAGCAACCCAAAACTCAAATTGGATGTAAGTTTAACATCCTGCAAATGCCACAAGAGCAAGATAAATTTGGTAGGACATATAGATGACAACTTCATTTACATGTCTTATTAACTTGATCTTGGTCTTGCAACATCACAAAACTTAAATCTAGATATAAGCTCGAAATAGTGCGAAGGTAGAGGAAACTCAAAATCACAATGCTTACGGACGACAACTTAATGAAGTTGTCATTTAGAAGCTTTATAAATTTGAGATTATTACTTACATCAGATTAAACATAACAAGGGACGAGGAAATCTTTACTTATTTGAGGTGTATCCTTTAGTCACGGTTGGAGCCACCAACCCGGACTAAAGGTTTTTGAAAAAAAAAACAGAATTTAGCCTCCCATGCCTCCCCCCCCCCCCCCCCCCCCCCGCGCGCGCAGCAAAAACGTCCAAAACGAATAAACGAAAGTGATAAAAACTTCAAATTTTAAAATCCTTTGACATGCATGTACCTCACGCAACCTACTTTTAGGGATAATTGAAAATTTTGAATTTTGATTTTTTTTGCAAATTCTCAGTAAAATGGCAATAATTTTTGCGTACGAACTCGATTTTTTTTAATATATCAAAACGTTCAGCGCGAAATTCCGCATCCGCTCGCAACAGGGTTTACCCGTTTGAGATTTTTTTATATTTTCAAAATTCCAAAGGGAACTATGAAAGCAGGAAGATTTTTGCCAGAAATTCAAATTATTTAAAAAATAATAATTTTTGGAATTAATAATTGATTTCTGCATAATAGTATTACTCCATCATTGTTGTTTATGTTAATATAGGTTTGGAATTCAAAAAATAATATCATGTGCCATCGTGCAGGAAGATTTAAGTTTTTGCCAGAAATTCATTTTTTTTAGGTTTTGCCAGGAAAAAATGGAAAACTTTGATTTTTTTTGAAATTTTTGAAATTCTTTTGTTGTTTCTTTTATTTTTCAATTATTTTTACTTTTATTATTATTTTAGAATTTTAGATTTTTTATTTTTTGCGAATTTTTGAGTTTTTCTGGATTTTTTGAGTTTATTTGAAATTTTTGAGTTTTTTTTTCAAATTTTTGAGTTTATAAATTAATCATTGTTGTTTTTTAATTATTGTTGTTTATTTTAATAATTGTTTGGAATTCAAAACATTTAATCATGTGCTATCAAGACCTAAGGGTTAATAGGATTGATAGCTTACTATTGTCAAGAAAACAACAATTGCAGACTTGGCAGCTGGGGGAGAGGGAACTGTGAAGTTAAGCGTGCTGGGGCTGGAGCAGTGAGAGGATGGGTGACCGGACGGGAAGTTAGAGATTAGGGCTGACCGGTAGGTATGCACTTTGACCTAAAAATATGGGTGATTAGAGATGAAATTGTCAAATAATTCAAAGATTTGAAATTCAGGGAAAAAAATTGAATTTTTTTTTTGAAAAATAAAATTATTTTTTGAAATAAAGAAATAGAAAAATTCTTTAGTCCCGATTCGTAACCAGAGCTCGCGACAACGGGCCACGTGGTGACCCATTACTCCCGGTTCAGGGACGAACCGGGACTAGCAATAATCCCGCTTTACTAGTCCCGGTTCGCGAATCGGGACTAATGGCCCAACCGAACCGGGACTATATGGAGTTTTCCTACTAGTATGTGCCAATGACGTAGCCAAGTTCAACACCGTAAAGGATGATATCAAGCCAAGTTTCCAGGTGCCGCTGCACTACCCGCAGTACAAGAAGGCGGACTACGAGGCCATGCCGGAGTGGCGCCTCGACTGCCTGCTCCGAGAGTACGGGCTGCTGGTCGCCGCAGCCGGGGACGGCGTCGACAGCAAGAGGCGGTTCGCCATGGGAGCCTTCCTCTGGCTAGGCCAGTACTAGGCTACTAGCTAGCCTTTTCTTGAGAACGTACTACGTATTATTTGCTGCTGCTACCTGCATGGTACTTCAACTTCACCTTGCATTGTTCGTCTGCATGATCGAGTCGTTGTTCCCTCGGATTCACGCGGCTGGTAGAATTCCATCTGATCGATCCGTCCTGCATGCCGTCAAGTGCTCGAGGTTGCGTTGAAAGGTAAGCACCAAGTTGAGATCGGACGGTTCGAATCTAATAGCTGGATGCCGAAGGGGGTTATGGATCTTATTTGTTGGAGATCTTGTTAGAGTTTGTTTAGTCTACCATACCAGAACTTGACTTGTGGCCTTGTGGGTCTCAAGAACATGTACCGGCTTGTCAATCTCGTGTAAACATCGTCAATTTAAGAGTGTGTGATCAGTATACGAATTAATACCTTTTTCACGCGTCGAAGTGTAGACCATGCATATATGCGTGCTTGGCTAGATCCAGCTCCAACTTGTACCTGGTTTGTTGGCCAGCGGTTTAGCTGTGCAACAGATTTAACGGACAATCCTATTTAAACTAAACGAATTGCACCCGGCTTTATAATAACGGATTTGCTAATCCTCAGGCGCCTGATTTTTTCTTATATCTCAGTCACCCACAAAAATATGTATGAGTTGCACTTTTCTGGGCCCAAGCCGGATTAGATTAGAACTCTGTGACTTAGTCGGTTAGGTTTCCTCCTGTAAACGCTAGGTCCGGACGTCTTTATAAGCCGGCCTATGGGACGCCTCAGGGCAAGCTCTAACACACCTTTCATTATAATTGGCGCATATTGCCTTATAATGAATTATAGCAGCACATAGGGTTTCGCCACCGTTGCGAGATCCGAAGCTGGGTAAACCCTTTGTCATCTCGTCGCCGGAACCTCCCTCGTCTCTAAAACCCACCTCTCTACCTAGCTCGATGGCACCCCTGCCGCGACTAGATTTGACAATACCACGACATCACCTTCCACCATGAAAAATCCCTCGGCTTGGTTGCTCAAGGCTTCAAATTTATTTCTCTTCATACTCTCATTGCCAACAAACATCTCGGAGAGTGCATCCCAAGCTTCTTTGGCGGTGTTGAGGTGTTGAATGTGGGTCATGTCCTTTTCCCCCACGGCGGTTTGGATCATGTTGAGGGCCAAATCATTGAGTTGACAATGCACAACCTCTCTTCTTGTCATGTTGTTTGGGTCGACGGCCTTGAACCCAACCTCAATAATTCTCCATAGCTCAATCGAGGCACTCTTGACCTGAGATCTCATAGAAAATTGCCAATTAGAAAAACGAGAGGAAATAAGCTTAGGTGGATCACCCCTATTTTTATATGAGGATGAGGGATAGGTGGGTCGGGGGAGTAAATAAACGGAACCTTATGATGCTCCTTCTTCCCACCATCAATTTTAGGTGGGGGTCTTTAATGGGTTGTTCGCCCTCCCCACTTTGTGCGGCGGAAGCATTAACCTCAAGGGATGGATATGCGGGGGGGCGTACTACCATTTAAGAGTTGTGCCATCATGTCACGCAATTCCTTAAGTTGGGCATTCATGGATGAAGTCAAAGTTGTTTCCAACTCCTTGAGATCATCCATGGAGACCGGGGTAGTATCGCCACTCGTATTCCCATCCTCTTTACCCATACTCTCTTAGGCGGTGAAGCCTAAATAATGAGCCAAGGCTCTGATACCAATTGAAAGGATCGTATGGGCACCTAAAGGGGAGGGGGGGAGTGAATAGGTGCTACACCAAATTTTAATTCTTTTTCAATTTAGGCTTGATACAAAAGGTAAAATTCTCTAGATATGTAACTATGGTGAATTTACCTACATGACAAGCTAGCACCTAATACAAGGCAATTATCACGATACGAATAAAAGCAACTAAGGGATAGAGATAACCGAAAGTAGAAGCACGCGGAGGCAAGGATGTATTTCCGAGTTCCTCCTTGTTAAGGGAGTACGTCTCGTTGGAGGGGTGTGAGCTCGCCACCACAGGCATACTCAACGCCACAAATGCCTCACCCTATTCTCCGGTGAACCTCACCACAAAGGCCCGGTCCACCTTCCACTATCGGAGTTCTTCAAGGCGGAATCCGGAGCCTTTACAAAGTTCTTGGGGGCACACACCCACAACTTAATCGGGGGCTCCCAAATCAACAAATCTATCACAATACAACAAGTAGTAAGCAAATGAATCTAGGGAGACACAAGCAAACCCTACAACGAAATCCCTCAAGTGAATGAGGGGGAAATGAAGAACGACTTGGTGAAGATGTAGATCTGGGCCTTCTCCTTCAATCCCCCTAAGATCAACGAGTTTGGGTGGAGCGATTGGGAGATCTAGCTGATTTGAGCTCTGAGAAATTAGGGTTCATAAATGCTGGACGAGCTACCCTTTCCAAGGTTGGTGAAGGGTATTTATACCCTTCACCAAAATCTAGCCGTTGGGCACTGGCTGGGCCGGAGACTCCGGGGTAAGTGGGCCGGAGACTCCGGTGCAAACCGGAGACTCCGTCCAACTCCGAAAACTTTAAGTCGCCTGGTCAGACCGGAGATTCCGGTCTCTTTGGGGGCGGAGACTCCGGCCTCGCCGGAGACTCCGGGGACCTTCCGGTGCTCCTCCGGTGTATCATCCAGTAGCGCACCACACTTGAATCTTGACGGGCTCGATGCAGATAGGACGGAGACTCCGGTGTCCTGGGGCCGGAGACTCCGGTCTTCCGGAGACTCTGTGGACAATCCGGGGAACCTCCGGTGAGAGTCCAGAGCCGCACCACACTTTGGCATAGGGAGAGAAAATCCTGGTGCCGGAGACTCCGGTCTTGAAGTCCCTGCAACAAAGAAACTTTGCCCTTTCTTCTTTTTTGGTGGCAGAGCACATGGGAATAATTATGTCTATAAACCTGCATCACTTAGCATCATATTAAATAATCACTTGTATTTTTAACTAACACACAAAACCAACTAGGGTTTAGGAAATGCTCTTTCAGCCTCAAACCTGAAAATGACAGAGTTGGCAATGGCGATCTGTAGTTTGACATTACCAGTTTTACGCTGCCCCCAAGCGAGGAGGTTGGAAGCGGTGTTTCTAAGCAAGGCATCCAAGCGTTTGAAAGGGTTTGTGATCGATACATCACACCTCCACCCCTCCTTCACCGCATCTTCAAAACCAACCAACCCTACCTAGAAAATTTTGAACCTGAAAATCGTTTCTTAAGGCGAAACACACGTTCAACAACAACTGTAGGGGCACATGGTAGGAAATGTTGGAAGAGAGGACCTGAAGAAGGCTACCCGGATAGGCAAGATCACAATCCACACAGGTGAGGCCGGTGCCTAATGGGATGCGCGACATCGTTGGCACTGCCTTCTGACGGCTGAGATTTTGGGAACACTATGACTGGGCTCCGAAATTCCGCATAATTACCCGTTTCACATTCCTAGTTAGCAATACATGGATCATTATCTATATCTTTTATACATAATTGATAAAAAAATTACAAGAAGTTTTACCTTGAGGAAAACTAATACGGAATATATTTTAACATGGATTGAGTAGTATTTCCAACGAGACAGTCGTCGTGCTCCAGCTAGTTGTCTGGGACTAATAGGACTATAGGAGGAAGTCTGGGAGTGATTAAACTGGTATGTCTATATGGAATGAAATGATAGCTGGCATCAGCCTGCAATTGTTGTGATGCCCGGTTCATATTGATGTACACAAAACTGTATATTCCGGTTACAGAAGAAGGCATTCAGGATATGAGATATCTTCTGAAAAGTAACACTCCAATTCCTTCCTGAATGAAGAACATGTTCAGGATCTTGACACAAACTACGCAATTGCTGCCTGCCGAGTAAGCACCAGCAAACAGCCATGATAATTGACTAGTTGACAACACAACATCGACAACGACATAGGCTCGTATTCTCATTTAGGACAGAGAAAACAAACAGGAAAACATCATATTTATTGTTTACAACAGCAGCAACATCGACAGCAGCAACATCGACATTTGAAGTAATGTTTCCAGATATATACTGATCGGAACTTCCAACATATGATATATACCACTATGGACTTCCAATACAGGACCTAGATTTCACACTTGACCACCTATAACCTATTATGTTACCTTTCCCCTTTTATTTTATCTTACAGGGGTGGTTAATCAAATAATTGATAAGAAGAAGAGCACACGACAATAGTTGACACAATCACACCAAACTTTTCACACCGGAGGACAGGAGCAGAAGAAAGATACATGCCACATGTAGCGACTCATACCAAAGTGGAGGGCAGACGGATGAATTATGAGGGCACTAGAGCCAGTTGCCGCGAGCAGGGATACTTGCTTCTGAGCCATTAGCGGGTCTGTAGCTGCGAGATGCCGAGGAGCTAGCCTCCGCATTGCTGGTGGATTCATTTCCAAAGCTCATACCATTAGCAAACATTGAGACGATGTTGGTACCACCATGTACACGACGCTCGGGGGCCGGGACCAGCATACGAGAAGGAGCCTCCACTGGACGCATGAAAATGTTGTGCCTGCTTGTTTCAGTGTGTGGAAGGCAATCTCCATGGACAATGGCACCCAGAGTTCGCCCCCCGTGAATACGATCATCATCCAGCAGTGGGTTGTGATGAACACACATACCCATTTTGCCTCTCGCGAGGCGATCACAAGGAGGCCCTCCAAGGTCAGATCCCCATGAGCAACGCTTGCCTCCTCCGTGCGCCTTGCAGAAATCAGTGCTTCCCTGTGCGCTTTTATCACAGCCAGAAGATTTGCATCTCTTACCCCCGCCATGACCAACACAGCGATCAGTACGGCCTCTTGCGCTCTTGGTGCATCCTTCTACCACACACCTCTTGCCACCTCCGTGTGCGACACAGAATTGGGTGCCGCCATGCACACTTTTCGTGCAGCCTTGAGTTGCACAACGTTTACCTCCACCGTGGCCTTTGCAGTATGGTGTGCTTCCCTCTGCACCCTTGGTACAACTGGGATGTGTGCATCTTTTGCCGCCACCATGGGCTTTACAGAAATCCGTGCTTCCCTGTGCACCCTTGCCACAACCAGCATGCCGACAGCGACGACCGCCTCCGTGGGCAATGCATAAGCCTGAGCGCCCTTCGGCGCTCTTTGTGCAGTTTTCCTGTTGGCATCTTTTTCCACCACCATGTTTAATACAGCGTCCAGATTTCCCTCTTGCTGCTCTCCTGCACCCTTCGTTGATACAACGCCGACCACCGCCATGGGCAATGCAGAAATCAGTACGGCCTTCAGCGCTCTTGGTGCACCCAAGGTAGTCGCAGCGCCTCCCCCCTCCGTGAGCTTTGCAGAAGATGGTCTTGCCCTCAGCCCCTTTGCTGCAACCATCTTTATGGCACCTTCTACCACCACCATGTGCAATGCATCGCCCTGACGAACCTCTGGCTCCTTTTACACATCCCAGATATGAACAAACTTTTGTGCTAATGCTGCGGTGTGGTGGACTGACAAACCCAGAAGTACAGGATGCTGGACTTTCTTGTAGTTGGAGAAATGTTGGCAGACCTTGAGTCTGGTTAGAGCTACCTGGGAAAACTTGTCCCGCAGAAAATCCAGCCATGTGTGCAGAATAAAGAAAAGAACGGACCTGGCCACCAGATGGTCGGCGTAGAGATGTAGATCCTTCGTCAACTGTTGGGACAAAGTCCATAACGCATGGCTGCAGAAATGTATTATTCTGTACACTTGATGCACTTAGATCTCCCCCAGTAATAGCAGATTGGCATTGTCCAACAGACAAAGATAACTCAAGATCAAGCCCAGACTTCCCCATAGTCCTTGTAAAATCACAAGCCTGCTTATCCAGCCTGGAAGTACCTTCATTGCCCAGAATAAAACAATTTGAGCCCAAATCAACAGAAGAATCATCGCCACTGCCCTTAGCAGAAGAAATGGTGGAACCAGTACGCATGCTTTGCTTGCTAGAATCTGAGCTTGAGGAGTTTCCTAGAACCAGCGACAAGCCATCAAATTTTCTCTTGGTCCCTCTAGGTTGATCATATGAACTGCCCGGAGCTAGCACATGAAGTTGACTAGAACTAGCAGTTGGATGGCTGGCTGAAGAAATGGCAGGGAACTCATTGACAAAGGCATTTGGATTTGAGAAACTTATATTAAACGCTGACGGCCCAAGCCTGTGGTCCATCGTTCTCAGTGGCAGTGACTATCACAGGTGCCCAAGCTAACCTCTACGGAGAAGGACCAGCTTGCCTCACTTCCGGCTTAAATAATGGTTAACAAAACTATCAAGTTAGAAAATATAGCATCTAGTACTCCAGTTTGTCTTCGCAACCTCCGCTTACAAACCCTGAAGTATCTCTACGATCCATTTTCCAGCCCTCTAAGTAGAGAAATGCTATTTATTCAGAACACTGATGATGCTACAGGACAGAATATCAAGCCAGGTCTTTCATCTGATCAAGTGAAATATGTTCTGCAGACAGTAAAAGAACACATGTGTAAGCAGTGAGTTAAATAATGCACAAATTCCACCAATACAAAACATATTAACATAGTAAGAAATGAAAGAAAACTGGGCTTCAAATTCTTTTAGGTATTCACTTTAATAGTACTACTATCTGGAGAATAGTGTCAACTCTTGCTATATGCTATGGAAGTAAGAAAATCTAGAACGGTTTACATGACAACAAAGATAACAAGAATTACATTGCTCAGGAATTCGGTACAGAATTCATTGCTCGGGAATTCGGTACAAAATTCAGGAAATGGAAATAGGATCCCCTTTTACTGCATAGCAAGCCTTTTAGCAAATCAGAGAGATTGTGAGTCGAAAGATCTTTGCTACTACCCCGTTCCAAACTAATTGAATTCTAGGTTTGTCCTAAGTAAAACCTCTCTAAGTTTGACCTAGTTCGTATAAAAATATGCTGATATCTACAGCGTCAAATCTATGTAGTACAAAAATATATTTTCTGATGAATCTAACGAAACTAAATTGGTGTTTTAGATGTTGATCTATTATTCTATAAACTTGGTCAAACTAAAAGTAATTTGACTTAAGACAATCCTAGAACTTCAATAAAATTTGGAACAGAAGAAGTACTATACATGGTACAAGTTGTGGAAACTAAATGATCTTAACCACCTATAATCAGATCTGATGGCTCATAAATTAAGTTGGAACTTGAAATTACCTCATAATTAAAATTTTAAGAAAGAGTTAAGGGAAAGTAATATGCACAAGTGAGAGTTAATTCATTATCTGCTCTATTTTCTCTCACCACACCCACCTCTCTTGATCTCCTACAGATGCCCAAAGCTAATGAACAATAGAGACGATTCGCTTCGCTCTATATTTGGATACCATACATATCATCCAATATAATATTCACAAAACATGCATTTCACGTGCAGAATTTGGTACATAAAAAAATGGAAGTCTATCTACCAAAGTGAGATTGTACTTTATGAGACAACTAAAAGATGTAACAGAGATTTAATCATCATATAACAGAATTATAAACAAAACAGAAGCAATCTGCTCAAATGCCCAAGTCTAGGGAGCAGAGTTGCCTCAGTCCAAAGTTAGGATATCATACCAGCCCAGGTTTGGCATTATTGGGGCACAGTCAACAGTTAATAATGTCCTAATATGACTATTATATTATTTTAATAGAAGAAGTTGGGAGTTTCTGGGCATTACCTGCAATAATGAAATAGCAAGGGCGTACGTAAAGCAGACAACCGTAAATTCCAGCAACTGTGCTCTGCAAATTGAAAAATACAAGCCAAATCAACAATCAATATAGATTACTAAGAATCTCCACAAAGTTATCTACTAGCTAGGAATTTAACAAGTTCAACTTCCAAAGATAAACATAGCTCTGGCTTTGAAGAAGCATAGGTTCACCAACTGACATAGTTGTGTACTAAACTTATTTTCATCACGAATACCAAAGCTGACAACTTTACAGCAGGGTGACGGATATTAGCATGAGTATCCTAATCACTGGGACAAAAGGGAGAATCGGTACATGTCTACCAGAAAAGGGTCCATAGCAGACAACTTTATATTTAAGGCACCTGGAAATCGCAAACGAGACTTTTTTTTAAATGGAACTGGGTTCAATCTTTAGCCAGATGCCCAGATAAAACCACAAAAGGAAAACAAAGAAATTTGACGCACTGACTACTAAAAGCAGACATCTAATGATGTTATTACTTTGCAAGCGAGGATTGAGGATGAAAGAAGTATCCAGAACGGTCAAGGGCATCAGTCTTTTACGCCACTAACTAGCAAAAAACAAAACATGCTTGTTACATTAAAATAAAACTGGTAGCACGGTGCACAAATATGACTTGTCTAAAAATGTAGGAACAGTTGGTTACACCCAATGTTTTCCTTGCTAATGTGGAAAATGCATGAAAATTGCTATTTAGCTACAGCCGTAAGTCATTCAGCTGGAAAACAACTTGAAACACTCAATAGCTACAGAGAGATAGCTATGGATTTTCTCTTTACAAAGAGGTTCTTCTTGCAAAAATATCGTTTTCAACTATAATTTTGTGCCGACAAGATAGTATCCCGAGCAAAACATGGTACTAAAGTTCTTACAAACACAACACAGTAAAATAAAATGCTAGACGAGATTCAACTTTTACACAAACTACTGTAGAGTGTAGACCAAAGGTGGGCAGAGGATATAAGTTCATTAGAATAACAAACCGAACAACTATTCCAAACATAATAACGAGGAATCAGAAGGTAACAATTTGTGGTCCTCTATGATCTAGGCTCACAAAGCACGACATCAAGCAAAGCAAGCCTCGTTGCCTCTCCTCACATCAGAGACGATCGAAACTGGTATATACTACGCACGTATGTATTATCAACATCAAGAACACGGGTATTCTAGGTTTAAATGGACCTCCCAAACTGCGTTACCAGATGGAACGCTCCTATCCTATGGCTAGATACCGAAAGCAAAACCTAGAACGAAGAGCACGTTGGTGACACGCACCTCGTATCTCTCCGGAAAACGAGAACCGGGGGCTGGAAGAGCGTTTTCTTGCAGCACCCCCGCACGCATAAATAGGGGGACGGGAAATTCGGCAAGAAAGTGAAAGGAATTGCGCGGAAACAACAAGGAATTAACCGCCGCCCCGTAAAAACGACGGCGAGGGGAGGCTTTACCTCGCGGGGAGGAGAGACCGAGGTAGGGCGGCGGCGGCGGCGGCGGAGGTCGCGCGGCGCAAGTCCTTTTCCTCTTCCGCCTAGGAGGAGACGCAGGAGACGGTGGAAAGCGAGTGGCGCTGATGCGATCTCGGGACGGGGAGAGGCGGAGCAGAGACGAGAGAGAGGAGGAGGGAGATTGAGAGGAGGAGAATCTTGGAGATTAACGGAGGACGAAAAGCGACTGTCCTTTCTTATTCTGTTTTTTCGTTCGTCGGAGTGCGTGACACTGTGACAGAGAGACTGGTAGAGTATCTTTTCGCAAACCTTTTTGTCATGTAGGCCATTGCGGTTATTTGAAATTATTTTACACTCCCTTCATCCCAAAAGTGGTATGTTTGCAAGTTTAGCACGGGTTATGAGAAATAAATATCATACCCTGGGACCTGTTTTCTTGTCGTTCTATAATTATTGTGCAAATGGAGGAAAATATTAGTGTAGGAGGAATAGCATCATGTCTTAATCCTGCATTGTGTTCTATAATGATTGTGCAAATGGAAGAAGAAATTAGTGTAGGAGGAATAGCATCATGTCTTAAGCCTTCATTGCATACTTATCTTTATACACAATTTCACAATGATATATATGGATCGAGCTTATTTCAAAGATTTTTTTCAGATTATCCATAAAGTACTTCTATGTTCTCTCTAAAAGGCAATCATGTTTTTTTCCCTTGTTGGCGGCATTGAACTACAAATAGTATAACAAATGGTAAATAGTAACATCATGCTAATGTTATTTGAATGGGCATTGTAGCACAAAGGAACAGCAACAAGAAACAATGCCACATAAACAAAATAAAGTAACAAGAACAAGAAACTAAAAACTAAAGTTTTTGGTGGACTCTTATGCAGTCTACTTGTTTATTAAATAGAGATAGTCATAAAGACACACTTTGCTCGTCATTTATATATGAATAATGTTGTGTCTGGTCACATAAGTGTTTTGATTTGATGTAATTACTTAATTATAAATAAATAATGAGAGATGATGTATGTGTTTCTAAAACTAGTAAGGGGAACTAAAATCACACTGGGTATTGCATACATCCTTTTCCTTATTTCCTCACAAAATAAACATCATTCATATTCAAAATGATATTCAAAAACCAAGATTAGTGGGCTAGTTGTAGCTCTTACACTAGGGTTCAAACTCCAAGTATAATGTCATGTATATTTCACCAAGGATGATTATTCTTTTAGTCGGCAATGGAATATCAAAGAAGTGAGCCTAGCTCACATGGTTAGAGAAGTGTAATTCATTTTTTTTGAAACTTCAAAAAAAAAAGGTTCGGATAAAAAGTTCCGTGCGTACATCTCAACATTCTATATGTCAACAAATTCGTTTCACGAGAAACCGATATTTTTTGTGTCGTGTGTGTAAAAAAGATAAATTATGATGCTAAAAAAAGGCTTTTCACAATACATTTTTTTTCAGTTTTACACACGTCACAAAAAATTATCAGTTTTTCGCAAAACTTGTACACAGTAAATTTTTGTTCAGTTTCTTTTTTGACATAGCAAAATGTTTTTTTTCTCGATGGCAGGATCGTGTACTCCCATGTCCCAATGTGTATTTTCATGTTTGAATTTCATCGCCACGTTTATCTGGTTTGAGACGAGAGCTACCGCAATGAAAGTGAACAGAAAGGAAAAAGTAGGGGACGTGCGTACGCAATGAATGAAGGTCGAGGAGGGCCTAACTGCAAATATGCGTATTATTACATGACAAAACGAAAAGAAGCCGCCCGGAAGAATCCTCGGCCGCGCACGCAGGAGAGGTCGCCACTCTCGGCGGCGCATCTCCCTGTTGCGATACGCGGGTCCCAGCACCGCCTGCCCCACGCGTCAGCGAAGTCCACACGACAAGCGGCCCCACCTACGTGTCGCCGCCGCCGGGGGACTCGTCACGCGTGACGCCACGGAGCACTTGCCATGTGTCTCTGCCCTGGCTCCTGGCCGGGTCGGCGCCTTTTGTATGGGGCGTGCGGGAGATGACGTGTCACCGCCTGCCGCCGTTGGTTGTGGGATCGTCCTGCTCGCTCTCCTTCGCACGGAAAGGTGTCTCGTTCCGATAACTCGTGCCGTGTGGGGCCGTCAACCTGCGTCACACCCACCTCCAAGTTGCTCGTTTTCTTTTCGACTCAACTTGCGTCGATCCAGTTCCTTTCACTTTTTTTTTAACCGAGGAAGGAAGCCAAATTGGTCTCGACTACACAGAAAATCTTCTGAATCTAGTAAAAAAATGTTTACTCGCAACTACACCCGCATACGACATTCGATTGTCTTGCGTAGCGTTGCTCGGAATCTGATGGCGATCCGACGAGGCTGGCTAGCTAATTCCGCATGAAACAATATTAGTAGTACTCTGAATAAAATAAAAAACTCCTCGGTCCTTGGTGCCTCCCACCGACCGCCGATCCGACCATGACTTGTTAAACATCGCTCGCGGCGTCTTTTTTATCCGACGAGGCTACCTACGGTAGCAAGCGCCCTTTCGAGGATGGCCAGCCGACCATCTTCGTAAACAATGGGCAGACGTGAACGATTAGCCACCTTTCGCCTCAAGTTAACCTTTTTTTATACTAATAATATTTCCAGTGTTAGGTAGTACAGTAGGAGTATTAGACCCGCTCACCTCGCATTACGTTTTTAAATATGGCCGCCGGCTGGTTACTTACTTTGATGCATGTGCGATTATGGTCCGGATGCAAAGAACCACCCGTCCATCCCCTCCGACGATCCAGACATTGTTCACTCTGTGATTTAACTTAATTTTGTTTAACTAGTAGTACAACCTCAAATGGTTAGAGTTGGCAGTGGCCATCTAACCCACCCAGGTTTAAGTCTCCTTGGGGACGAATTTGTGGTGTTTCGCATCATCAGGCGGAATATTCTTCAGTGGGAGGCGACGTTCCCGTCGATAGCGAGGCGCCTGTGGTGACTTCGTCAATCTCAAGACTCGATCCGCCGGCTCAGTTCATCGGAGGTGCTCATAGGGGTAGGGTGTGCGTGCGTGCGTTTATAGGGGTGAATGTGTGCTCGTGTATGTGAGCGCCTGCGTGTGTTCTGTGTTTCGCAAAAAAAAACCTACAAGTCCCGTTGCACTTAGAACAAATGGATCTTTGTAATTCAACCAGCGAGAACATTAATAGTACCATGCACTGCATCATTAGAAAGTTGTACCCTCGTGGGGGCCGATGCACATGAAAAAATAGAGAGAAAAGAAAGATACCACTGAAAAAGGGAAGAGAAAATAGATTATCCGGCATTCGACCGGAGAAAAAAATCTTTTGTTCCAAATTATAAGACGTTTTAGATGTTTTTAAAACGCAAGCATGCATTTTAGTGTGTAGATTTTCTGAAACATCTTATAATTCCTAACGAAATTAAGGTGTAGTGGAAAAGAAATAGGGAATGTAGGGAACATACTTGGTTTGCACAGTTTCAGGCATTGGAGTGATCACCCACCAATACTACTCGTACTACTTTTTTGCCGAAAAGGCTCTGGTACTCCATAGACCGGGGAACGTCCAGGTGCAATGAACATCCTTTTATTTATCTAATTATTTTTCCCTCAATTTTTTTAATCTAATTATTATTGTAAGTGTTTGCCACGCAGGTTCCCTCGTGGTTAGATACAAACAAGCCTTTTGTCTTCACCCAAGGATGACACCAGCAAGATGCATCGCATCATCACTCGTCCGGTCGAGATCTAGTTATCGCAGTCCAATTTCTAAAGAGAAATTACAATTGCTGACTTAATGCTTTCACTTTTTTTCTCCAGATTTCATCACCTCTTCTTTGTAGAGGTGGCTAGTCTTTTCCTTCTCTTGGTGCCTCCTTTTGCTCTTCTCTTCCCCCTTACACCATGTCCACGAGCTTAGGCCTCTGCAACGAAAGGTGTTATAAAAGGAATTTGTAAAACGTGGGATTTTTTTTAATGTAACAACATCATTTGATGCTACAGTATGTCACCAAACTGGCGTGATGCAAAGAGAGGAAGAGTATATAGAGAGAGAAGTGTGTTTGTGTGAGAGAGAGACATACAAATGGCCGTCTCCAGGAAATTGGGGCCCCATAGTGAAATGTAAAAAATAGTCTTATTTAAAAAAAAACGTATAACTACCACATACTCTCACATAATTATATAGTTTTAATATGTATTGTTTTGAAGTGGCTCTCTGCCCAGCTACGAGGCGACACCCTCCAAGAAGCAACAATATTTGGCCAACACTTGGATCTTGAAGCTCTCACAAATATATCTCAAAGAGTTGGCTTCAAAAAGATCATTAGATCCTCAAGAATGGAGTCGAGGTATAGATTTAGGCGTATGAGAGAAAAAATAGAAGATATGGTCAAGTAAGGGGGTGGAGTTTTGGCTCCCGGTTTTTAAAATGCAGTTCAAGAAATTTGAAACTTCGAAAAATTCGGATAAAAAAGTTTCATGCGCACATCTCGACGTTTTATATGCTCACGAAGTCATTTCACATAAAACTGACATTTCTTGTGTCGTCTGTAAAAAAGACAATTTGATGCTAAAAAAGTTTTTTCACAAGACATTACTTTTGTCTTTTTTACACGTGCCACAAAAAAAGTCAGTTTTCGTGAAACTTGTTGTGCGCACATTGAACATCGAGATGTATCCGACAAATTTTTGTTCAATTTTTTTGACATACCAATTATTTTTCCTGTGGCAGGAGCATATACTCCCAAGTTCCAAAATGAATTTCCCTCAAGTAAGGCTCTCTCTCTTCTCTCAGAAAAACTTCTCCTTTTCCCTTTGAGTGTGGGTCTATTTATATGAAAAAGCGGATAACCGACCATTACTTGAAAAACTAAGTAGCCCAGATGGTGAAAATCAGAGGCACCGAGCAAGTTAAAATTTTGAATTTCTGAGTGTGGAAATTAGTATCGGAGGTACTGCGTCTAAAGCTCGGTGGTACAGCTGAACCGGAAGACCTCGATCAATAGATGGATTTTACACTGAGGTAAAATGAAAAGTCTCAGAGGTTCCGGTTTGAATAACGGCTAGTTCTGAAATGTACATCTCGGTAGTACCAACAGAGAATAAACTCAGAGGTACCATGTCAAAGAGAACATCCTAAACATCAAAGTTGGACAAAAAAACCCGCATATTCCCTACTCAGAGGCACTAGACAGAAAACAGTCGGAAGTGCCATTCCTTTAGAATAGAATTTCCTGGTTTTAGTTTGTGAAGGTTGTTGTCCCGGAACTCACGTGGTCTGAGTTGCGAGGACAAAAGTACCAAGAGATACCTTGTCTATGTAAAAGCTGAAGTATGGAGATTTTTTAGTGGATTTGAAAATCAAACTTTGTTGAAATTTGTGAGAGATTTTTTTCCTTCTTTTTCAAGTGCCACTCTTGATAATATAACATACCTCTCACTCAAGAAAATAGAAAGTGTACATTTTTTGGGGATAGCGTTTTGGCTCCCAAGTGCAAATGCACCCGATATTTAAAAACTATTTTAGACTTCTCTCGTAATGTTAACAAAAAATGTGAAAAAAATGTTCGCTTATAGATCTTGACATCATATATGTTCACGAGGTCGTGTCGTGAAAAACCGACTTTTTTGTGGTCTATGTAGACAAGAAAAATTGGGTGCTAAAATAAGCCTTTTTCACGAGACATCTTTTTGTCTATTTTACACAGGTCGCAAAAAATATCGAATCTTCACGAAATGACTTTGTGAACACATAAAATGTGAGTTGTATCCGCGAAATTTTATTTCATAAATTTTCGAGATTTTGAACTTTACTTTTCAAATACCAGGTGCATATGCACTTGGGTTCCAAAATGGATTTCCGCATTTTTCTAACATTTTGAGGGTCATCAAAGGCATTGATCCACTAGCATTTTTGCATGATGCACTTAACATAGGCAGGATCCACTTTTCATGAAAAAATGTTGTGAACCAAAATCTGCAATACTTGCAATAAGGGTTAGTTCCCTAATTGACTTATAATGAATCCTCCAAAACCATTTTGTATTTGAGATGGTTGTCGGAGCACCGTCTTCTGCCGCTAGAAGATTGAGGATTCTTTCAACGGGGCAAGGAAAGTTGCCATCGACGTACCCCCCATGTGGAGATGACTCCACACAACCGAGATGACATGTTCCCTCAAAAAGAAAAAGATTTCGAGGGAAAGCTTGCTCATGATTAGATTAGCAAAATTGAAGGGGATTGTAGATAAGGTAAGCCCGGCCAACAGAGAGGTGCCACAGATGAGAGGGCAAGAGCGTTGGCCATGGTTACCACAAAATAGGTGCCTGACGCGGACTATGTGGCAACATTGGAAGGTGGAGTAGTGACCATAGATCGTTGGCACATTGGAAGATGGAGTAGTGACCATAGATCGTTGGCTCTCACTACAGGAAAAGATGGCTACGCCGACGGCCTTTTGTCGTCGGCATTTGCTAATTTTCCGTCGGCATAGCTTGTGCCGACGGCGGCCGTCGGCGTATGGCCGTCGGCGTACCGCCCCGTAGGCATAGGTCCTTTTGCCGTCGGCGTAGAGAAAGGCCGTCGGCGTAGCCTATGCCGACGGCTTTGCCGTCAGCGTAGATGCCGTCGGCATTTTGTTTTCCAACATTATTTTTTTTCAAAAAAAAAATTTTTTCCAATTTCGAATTTTCCAACTTTTTTCAGATTTAGAATTTTCTAATTACCCACACACTTAATCTCAGGTCAAATTACTTAACTTAGTCAAACTTCCCGTTCGGTCACCCATCCTCAGATTACCCCAGCCCGAGCACGCTTAATTTTTGAGTTCCTTTCAAACTAGCTTCCAAATAAGAAATTAGAACTTACTGATATTTGTAACCTATCAATCATATTAACCCTTCGGTTATGAACTTATGATGTTACACTTTTCATTGTTTAAATTTTAAGAATTTGTTTGAGTAAAATAAGAATAATTATGTAATAGTATATTTCGAATAAATAACAATAAAATGAATTTTACTTCATTTTTTACTTTTTACATTTAATATGGAATAATTCATATCTTTAAATCCATAAATCGAAATTTGACAAATAAAATATCTAAATCGATTAGAAAAATGAGAGGAATCCAAATATGACATCAATATCATCTTTTGCATCACAAAAACCTTGATAGTTTTAGAAAATTGGGAAAATACTCACAGAAATGAAGGTTATGGAGGTTTTTATCATCTTTTGCATCCAAATATGACCTACCACCTGGAAAAAATTATAAACATGAGTTATGGAGGTTTTTATTAAAAAAATAGATAGAAACTAGTAGACCACCTTATAAGTGCATTGTTTAAGTGCCAAAAAATAATTTCCAAAATATTTTCATAAATATGATTTTCCATTTTTAAGTGCCAAAAATGACTTTTTAATTAAGCAAGTACCAAAATATGTTGCAAAATGACACCCATTTAATTTTCACAAATAGTAGTACATATATAATGGCTAATCCCCAAGTATTAGGATTTTTCTCGGTTTCTACCTAATTTCGCCTACTTAAATGACTTTATGTTGCTTTTCGGAAAGTAATAGAAATTTGAACTACAAATGTGTGATAGTTTCCTCTGATGATATGGATGTCATATTTGGATTCCCCTCATTTTTCTAATCAATTTAGACATTTTATTTATTAAATTTCGCTTTACGGATTTAAAGATACGAATTATTTCATATTCAATGAAAAACAGAAAAAAAAATATATAGCTATGCCGACGGCAAAGCCGTCGGCGTAGCCCTGTGAAGCTGTGCCGACGGCAAAGCCGTCGGCACAACCGCTCTACGCCGACGGCAAAGTTACGCCGACGGCCAGCTCGTCCGGTTGGCCGGCCAGGAGGCTACGCCGACGGCTTTGCCGTCGGCGTAGCCCTGTGAAGCTGTGCCGACGGCACAGCCGTCGGCACAACCGCTCTACGCCGACGGCAAAGTTACGCCGACGGCCAGCTCGTCCGGCTGGGCTGCCAGGAGGCTACGCCGACGGCCCCGACCTTTTGCCGTCGGCGTAGCAACTGGCCGTCGGCACATTAGGCCGTTCCTGTAGTGTCTCTGAAACATGAAGGACACCGAGTTCAAGGTTTGAGTTTGTGGAAATTGCACAGCACATACGGACGACCTCCATTGATCTTTATACGAAAAATACATGTCAATCTACCATATCATCTCAACTAACTATTGTAGATGTGGCTTGTTTGCGGGACAAAAAGGAAGAACTTTACACACATTCTGCAGTGGGCCGACGTACACAGTCACACAGCCGCTTCACGTGACAAGCACCTATTCTATCATTTTTTTTTCGTTGTTAAGGGCTATGCATATCCTTATTAAGCAGGGAATGTGTCTAAATGTTCTTCCTCTTCGTTTTGATGCGAGTTTTGAGTTCATGGAAGCGTTTTAAAACTATTTGTGACGAAATCCTTGTCCATTCAAGAAATGGAGAGCTTCTTTCGGAATACTTGCGTCTGATCATGTGTTGGTGGATAGCTCCAGAAAAGAAAATGGAGCTTCTTTCGGAAAGTACAGAATATACATGCAACGGAGCATGCGTCCTTGGCTAGCTCTAGAAAACAAGATGCGGTGGTGATGAAGAATATGCGCCAAGAGCCTGGGAGATTCGAAACTGGACGTCCTTTTCCCTCTTGACGTGGAATCTAGTCATGCCGCAGCGTCGCGACGACTAATTTAAACCCAAGATCTCAAAAGCGGAGCACATGGACAATGGTCGGCCAGAAAAATCAACGCGTAGATTCGATCAAACCTCGTTTTTTTTAGGCCATCAAACCTCGTTGGTGAAGTGCCCGTCTGTACTCGGTGGAGGTATTGTGTCGCGTAAGAAAAAAAAGAGAGAGGCCGCGGCCTAGGGTTTCAACCCTAGCCGTTGCCGCCGCCGCCATCTGTACCTTTCTCGCCGCCTTCGTCCGTGAATCGACGGGTCGCCGCCTCCTCTAGTTGCCGGTATGGCACTAGAAGGGGTGGGGACTTCGGAACTACGCACGACGCTTTTGAAAGGTCCCTAATGTTAGAGTTTGGTTTTGGTTGTCGTCTTCTTCGTCAATGAAGATGGCATCGTCTTCAATAAGTGATCTTTGGCCCACCGTTCGACGGCGAGATCTACTTCCCGATGTCAATGGTGGTGTTGAAAGATTAAATTTATCTAGATTTGGTACTTCAGATCTTGCTTCGCCGGATCAATTTTGGATTTCTTCTCATGGTTGCCGCGAGGAGGTTTGTCCTTGCAATATTTGTCCCGGCTGCTACGTCCTCGGCAATGGTGATTCATACCCTCGGTTCCCTGCGACGTCGATCAAGCGGTTCGGTTGCTTTTCCCTGAAATACTGGTGTTGGTACTCTTGCCGATGTTTGTTGATTACTTTAATGGCTGCCTGCGTGCACGTAGCCTTGACATTGCGGCTCAAAATTAAAATTATGGTAGAACCCTCGTTGGTATTTATAGGTATATGTGTTGGTATCTATGTCACTTTACGACTTCCTTCAGAGAAAAACGGGTTTGTGTCATGAAGAAGAAAGAGTTTGAAGATATCGAAGATTTGCTATTTTTTTAAGACTTTATTATATAATCGATGGAGTCAGCTCATGTATCTCTACCATGTACTATTTGCTGCTATAAATATATATGGTATTAATTGTCGAACAAAAAAAACATCGTTGGTGATGTGGGAAAAACAACACACAACACATGAGGTTATTTAACGGAGGAACTCAGCAACTCATAGCCTAATAATAAAGTTGGACTCTATCGTCGGTATAATCACTATGTAAGTGACTTTGTTATTTAACAGAGGAACTTGACAACTCACTAACTACTGCTTTTGTTCTATCAGGTTAGATGTTTCTTTAAAAAAATTAATTATTCGGTTTAAAATCATCGAATAGTTTTATTTAATTTTTGAATAATCCATATTTGAAGTATTTGACATAACATATCCTATAGCGTATCCGGGTGTCAAATTCGAAATCGGATATCCTTATCAGCTAGATTCCTTTAAACCGGATATGGATTTTGTTTAAACGGCTTCAAATCGAATTTGGTGCAAGGTTTTCAGTTTTAGCTTGTATGTATGAAGTTTTTGGTTTTAGCTGTGTTGTCATGATTGTGAACGATTTGCTCATAAAACAAGCCAAAGTGACCACTACACTCATAACGAGAACTTTAGTGACTAAACTACTCATACTCGATAAGTTCTGTGACTGCCATTGTGATTCACTCAACTTAAAATCCTACCGACAGTAAATAGACTAATAACAATGGACTGTTTTTCAAACAATTTAATCATCAAAAGTGTAGTTACACAGTATGCTGAGCACTGATTTGTGTTTTGTTATGTCACTTAGGTGGCGTTTTATACTTTAATCGACTCGCGGAACCAGAATTCTGCATAGGGCCAAAAGGAGCCATGCATTTCTTCAGGTTTGGTAAGAGTCAGACATATCGCCAAAAGAAGAGGTTAGCACATCTATGAAATTCCGGGAAGCTATCTAGTTAGAGCAACTCCAGCCGTTGGGCAACCCCAGGGCGATTTGCCGGCGCAAAATCGGTCGTCCTGGGGGGCGCCGGCGTATTTTTGAGCCCTGGGGGTGGCACGTTTCCCAGTCGTCCCCCACCCCACGACTTGCAGAGGACGCGTGGCGAGCGGAGGAGACTTGCGGAGATGGAGGACGGGGACGAACACGGCGGGGACGACCCGGAAGACGGCGGATGCGGTGGCGCCCGGCCTCAACCTCAACGGCGAGCACCTCGGCGTCCTCCCCCGGGGCCCGCGTCTCGGCGGGCGGGCTGTCCTGAGCCATTGCACGGCGGCGCAAGGCTGCGCGGCATCTTCTCCCAGCTGCTGCTACGCGACGAGCGAGCCGGCAGCCAGCCAGCGCGGCGACGCAGCCGGCCAGCGCGCGACGGCAAGCCAGCGGGCGATGTCTTGGAGCACGCGCATGTCGCACTCGACGGTGGCGTGCTCGACGACGCACACGAAGCCTGAATGCCACACAGTGATGTGCCGGGTTGTGCACGTAGTCAGGGGGGCGGATCGGCACCCACGACGTGCTCCACCGCGCGGGGCAGACACAGACTAGTAGGAGACCTCGGGATTCCGGCTGCTCCTTCTTGGGTTTTCGTCCTCAGCTCTCAGCCGCGGCCGGAGCTCCTCCCAGCTCGAGCGCGCCGCGCCGCCGCCTCCCGGTTCGAGCTCGCCGCCCCTCGCGCCTCCGTACGACCATCACGCGCAACACCGCCTCCCCACGACCACCGCACGCCGCCGCCTGCGGCCTCCAACGAGCGAGCACGCACCCGTGCCTCCCGCGCGCAGCTCCTGCCGGACGCGAGCTCCTCAGCCCGTTCTAGAGCGTTGCGCCGGCGTTCCTGAGCGCGGCGGCGTGGCCCGCATGCTGGGCGAGCGCGGAGGGCGGCGCCGGACTGGGCGAGCGTGGAGAGCGGCGGCGTGGCCCGCATGCTGGGCGGCGCCGGACTGGGCGAGCGTGGTGGGGAGAAAAAGGAGAGGGGCGGTTGGTGGGAGAAAAAGGAGGAGAGAGAAGCGGGCCGTAGGTGGGGGCTAAAAAAGGAGGAGAGAGAGGGGTCTGAGAGGCTGACGGTGGGCCTGTTTGCATGCAATCAGTAACGCCGGCCTCCCCAGGTGAAACCCAGGAGGCTGGGTTCGGGTTGGGGTCGCCGGCGGAATATTTCGCTTTATCCGGCGAAAAACGAGCTCTTGGGGGGGACGACTGGGAGTATTTTTTCTATCCGGCGTAAAAAAAGTCAAAAAAGGTGCCCTGGGGGCGGCTGGAGTTGCTCTTAATGCTGGATTATGAGGACCTCGTTGTGTATAACTTTTGACCATTTCAAGCATGTGGTATAATTTACTCTAGAAAACCCGGACCTGGATTCATAGACGGATAGACCGCAATTCGCTGTTGCTGTTGCAGATGACTTGCAACTAGGAAATGATCCCACAATTGCCTAGGTTCATTCCCACCTTCATCATAAATTTTTAATTCGAGACACCAGCACATGCTGTCCACCCAGATTAGTAGTATGTTTTTAGCTTGCTGATGTATGCCAAGACTATCATTTGACCATGAAGTAATTAATCCACGTTTTGGTTGGTGGTAAATTCAAGCACGCACACGCAACCGGTGGATGCTGATGCCGGCTTAGACAATGGAGAACCCAAACCATTGCTCGTTTTTATTTTCTTCACAACGAAGGATGGATGTGGTGCTATCCAACGATGATCCTGATAGTACTACTCCAGTGTATCGAGCATTAAATTTATCATGACAAAAAATCATGATAACTGTACGAGAACCGACTTGGCACGCACAAAATATTGTACTGCATGCATGAAAAGGCCCTTCTTTATTTTCTCAGCACCTGAATTTGCTGCTTTCAAATCTACAAGCACTAGAGTATAGACAGGCATGTTGACAAACACCAAGACAAGACATATGCACTTATTGACAAAACACCTAGTTTTCTTTAGTGAAGTGGCTACCATGATGGACTAGTTGTGATCAAGTTCAGCTTTCAAATCCTTACCATGGTTACAGCATTACTCTCAGAGAAGTTTGAACTTGGCCTAGAGAAGTCCGAAACAAGTAGGGTTCAAAATTGTAGCATGACCAGGACTAGGATAGGAGTGAAGGACTACTGAAGCCAGAACTGCCAGATAGAATGCAATGACGAAACATGTTTATTTGGTATGGGCATTGTTATCTTCCTCGAGGACTTGCAGCAGCTACGAATTATGCAAGAACCAGAATTCAAGATAACTAAGAATGAACACTTAAAGCTAAGCACGTTCAGATTACAGATGCCATCCAAAAACATGTAATATTAGAAATGTTACGTAGTGCAGGTCTCAACAACTGTGAGAATTGCAGTCTGAATCTAACATGTCCGCATTGGCACATTGTAGTAAATTTCTTTCCCCTGTCTTTAGGCACAATCAAGATAATACAGTTCGCGGAACAAGAGAGTTGGTGGAATAAACAAAGGACGGAACCACTGGATGACTGGCAGCATTTCGAATACATCAACATAGCCAATAGTGGGAAAAAAGGCTCTTGCGTTCTAATGTACTACCAGCCGTTTGTAACTAAAGAACTTACAATTACACTTAAACTGGAACCTGAAGTATTGGGTCGGCAGGATATTCCTCATATCCACTTATGCCGGTAATTCTTAACCTTGTGTTTGGCTGCAAATCAAAACAAATGAAAATATGAACTTATGTATTTTATAGGTACAAATGTAAAAAAACTGAATCAGTTCTTATGACTGTACTAGAAAAACTTCCACGATGGGGGCGGCAACTAGATATACTTACCTGTCTGTGACCAGCTTTCCTCTGGTATTTCTTCTTCTTCTTGAACTTAAAGATAATCACTTTATCGTCCAGTCCCTGTGTAGCAAATAATGGGGAGAAACCAGTGTCAGCTAAATTCGTATATTCACAATTAATCCGACAACATGCACTGGGCATACCTGTTCTTCAACCACTGCATGAACAGCAGCATTGGTCACCACTGGCATGCCAATGTAAGCTTTGTCTCTAGTTGACACTAGTAGTACCTTGTTTAATATGATCTGCATATCGAGCATTATTTGAGTTAAATTTCTGAAACGACGCAAAGGGACATCGAGCATCCATATGAATGTGTGAATTGCAGGCTTTGGGTTAGAATGCCATCTGTGGGGAACAGAATGAAGCTAATACATACATGGATACAATGCTACACCTGGATATACTAAATAGGCTCTCGAGGTCAAATGTAGGTGAAGTTGCAGAGCATAGGCTTGCCGTACCATACATTTGCTGACATTAAGATGTTTCTATACTTGCAGGATAATGATTCCTTAATTTCCTACAATATACTAACTCGATACCAAATCTACCTAGCTTCCAAATGTACTATCCACAGCATCTTTTCAAAGTTTGTCCCCGTACGTCACAGATAATTCAACATAATTGTAGACCAACGCTATTTGTATTTCTTCTCTTTTTTATCACCCTTACTTATACTCCGAAAAAAGAAGAATGGTTTTTTATGTATCCTTTTGGATCTCATCCCACCTCAAGATTTTGTTTCCAGCCATTATACATTAAGTTAACTAAATGAACAGCAGGTGGGGTACTTTCCTACAGGTGTGCATACCGCGTGAGTACATCAGGACCAAGAAGTGCACCTAAGAACTAGATACTAAAATGAGAGAGCTTTCCTTGAATCCCTAAGATAGCAAGTCACAAGTATTCCTACTGACTGGAAGCAGTATGACATCATGTGGAGACAATGAGGCAGCTCTTCTTTAGCTCTTGAAGAAATACTTGGTACTTAACTACTGTTATAAGCTAAAATACAGTAAGGTGATTATCAAAAGGATTTTCTTTTCCCATCCATAAATGCTGGAGGGAAACTGCATCCCAAAAACATTACCTACAGTGTTAAAAACAGTCGGACAGAGACTTGCAGTCCTCCACGAAAATATGTACCAAAGTACAAGCACTAACCTGATCGTTGACATTGGCGTCTTTCAGCCTCTGCGTGTAAATATACCGACCGGGCATCACAATGTATTGTCTTGACCCAATCTGCAAACCAGAAAAAAAAAATCAGAGTAGTTTCCTCAGTAATCACAGTACGCATATCAAGCACAACACCCAGAAGCTCTCTGAAGAAGCCTAACTGCAGATTTCAGCATTTTGCAACTGCAGTCAAATAATTAATTGTAAGACCACCACTAAATCATTTGGAATTTTCTAACACAGTGATCTGCACATCCTATTTAACACTGGACGCATATTTCTGTTAGTATTCACGAGACAGCCTAACTATCTCTTGTGCAGCCCCAACAGAAACAGAAAATCCTAACTGCACGACGAGATACAGCTCGAGTGCCATTTCATTACCGGAAACTACTATACACATGACTGCAGCTAATGGAGGAAAAGAAGGCGCTAGTATTTTTTTCCTGTTTTTTTAATCTGAATCAGAATTGCAACATTGGAGGAGCAAACCCACCATAACAACGGCGAAGATGTCAGCGTCCTTCCCCGCGCCCGCGGCGGCCAGCTGGACCTCAACAGGCTCCGGGACCGCGACATCCTCTACCACCTCCTCTGCAGCCTCCTCCACCGTCTCCACCTCGCTTTCCACCGGAGCGGGCGCCTCCTCGGCGGAGGCGAGAATGCGCCAGTGGCGAGGGGCGGAAGCAGCGAAGGAGAGAGACGTGCGCGCGGGGAGGAAGGGGGCGGCGTGGAGGTTTGGGGTTCGCGAGGAGAGGAGACGGAGAGGGAGCGTGGCGGTGGCCATGGCCGGGGATGGATGAGGGGGAGCGACGGGAAGGGAGTGGGGGTTTTGGAAGGAAGAGATGGGTGGGATAATATTGTGGATAGAAGGAGATCGTGAGCTGTTCAGTGCGACGCGGACGGTTGAGATCAGACACCCATGGAAAAATACTTAGAACATTTGGAATTCTGCGTGCTTGATTCAAAAGGTTCCGTTGGTTTGATTTGCTTGATTCAATCGGCCATCACCCTCATGTATATATGTGGGCGGTTGGATTTTATCGGATATGAATATCTTGACACTAAGGGCTTGTTTGGCTGTCTGGGTTAAATAGCCCCGGAAAAATAATCTCGACCGGAAATCTGAAAAAACAGGTGTAAAACCTCGGGATTTTATTCCCTACCTCCGGACTAGGGAAAAATTCTTCCCGGAAAAAGGCCGGGATCCCCCAGGATTACAGTTACCAAACATGCCCTAAGCACCCCTTTTATCCTTGCAAGACAACACGCTTTTATCCAGGTTCAGACCCTAAAAAGCGTAAAACCTTACGTCATGCTAAAGTGTATATATTAGATGTATGTAACGACGGTTACAACGATGAACTCTCCTTTCCGGGGTAATCAAGAAGAGGTCTCAACATCAGCTTGCTTGCTACGAGTCTAACGTTCCGAGAATCAAACCGTTCTCTCGATAGTCAAAGGTCTCCTTTTATACTAACAAGGGTTCACCACAATAGCTACATAACACATGACACCAGCTATAGTGCACGGTACACATTACACAGGGAAATGTTCACCACGTCCAGTGACATGGCCACGTACAGTGAAACGTCCCCCGAATTGAGCGTCGGGGTTATGTATAGTGGTCCAACCACTACAAACGTGAGACTACCTACCCGCCTAGATGGGGCACCGACGTCCCGTCCTGTCGCGCATGCATCGTCAACGAGCATGGGCACGTCGTGGGCCATATCGGGTGTCATCCACAGTGGTCAACACCATACTTCACGAATGACTTGTCCTTCCCCGGGGTTGGCGGCGTCACTGGTGACGTCTTTGTCGCCGGGTTGGAGTCGTTGGCGGGTTGTGCAACCCCCACATGGGGCCAGGCCCACACATGAACAAGGTTGGCCCGGTGTATCTTCTTGAAGGAAAGGTGGTTGGGACCTGTGGGACCCCCTGATCCACGGGACCGACAACAGCCCTTGGCATGGGGCCGACATGGTCTTCTCGTTTGCCGAGGCGATGCCCAGTCAAAGTGAGGGGCACATCATATTTTGTGTGCCTCGATTACATAATTAATCAAGTGTTTTTTACGCGCGATGGGACGTGACCTTGCCTGGTGAAAACGTCAAATCGTTAGTGCCGTGGGCATCCTCAGGAAGGCGTGCCCACTACCGCGCGAAGACCAACGGGCGGGGTAGTCCCCCACATGCATGGGCCTACAAAAGGGGGCGGTGCGGCCGTCCCCTCCTCTTCATCTTCTATCCCACAAATCGCTTGCTCCACCGCTCATCTGCCCCAAATCGCTTGCTCTTGCCACCGTGCACCTCCACGATACCCGCTGCGGCCCCTCACGCTCCGCCTTGGCCCCGAAAACTAGCCAGACAGGGAAGTCAACGGCGGCGGAGAAGGAGCAGGATTTGGCGGAGATGCGGTTGACGCGGGTGTGCCTCTGCAGGACCATCGACGGCGAGGAGATGGTCGACAAGCTGCGCGAGTGGTTGGTTGACCCGAACAACGAGCATGGACGACCGTTCACAAGCGCAAGTCCGCATAATCGGTGGAAGGCGATGTTCCCATCTTTGTGTGCTTTCTCGCCATGGGATTGGTGACGCCATTCTCGGGGTTCTTCATCGCCGTGATGGAGACGTACGGGATCTGCTTGGCGCAGCTGCACCCAAACGTCCTGCTGATGCTGCCGGTCTTCGTGCAACCGTGTGAAGGACTTCTCTGGGTTATGCCGTCAGTGGCCCTCTTCCACCACTTCTTCATCCCCCGCATTGATGCAAAGATGTGCTCTTCGGGGGAGTCACCTTCTGTCTCCATAAAGGCATACATCCCCGGGGTCTACAAGTCCAAGTGGGAGGAGTGGCCCACCGATTGGTTCTTGTCGTGTCTCAGACCACAGACACCGGGAGTAAAGGATACCCCCTTTTAGGTTCGGCACGGGGCGCGAAGGAGGCTGGAAGACACCTTCCCCGGGAGTACCTCGCCAAGTTCTTCCAATCGACGTGCAAGCAAGCAACACAGGGACATAGAGAGTTTACCCAGGTTCAGACCGCCCGGAGGCTAAAAGCTCTACTCCTGCATGTCTGGATTGAGTGGTTCATCATGGTGTGGCTTACAAGGTGGATCTCGGGTGAGGGACCCGGAAGGTGGTGGCTAGAGGTAGAAAACGAGCAGATCCTTACCCGGAGGAGATCACCTCCAGCTCTACCCTCTTCGCCCTAGCTAATTTGTCTTGGCATCTGCTTAGCCCAACCTCCCCTCCTCCATGCCTTGGTCCTCCTTTTATAGGCTAAGGGGATCCCACGGGAGCATGCGAGGAGCGTGGGGGGTTTTAGGCGGGAAAACCCCCCGGTGGTCATTAGGAGGCGACGTGGCCTCTTCTCGTCCAAGTATTCCTCCAAGGGGTTAGGTGTGGTCGTCCACCTTTTGGAAAGCGGGGTGGACAGGGGCTGACACCCCCACCGGCCATGTCCACGCGCGGCGCCTTCACCTTCTTGGCGCCCAAGTCTTCTAGGAGCTTCCTGCCTGAGCTGGCAAGCTTATCTTCATAGCTATACAAAGTGAAAACCCGGGAGCGAGCCTGGCCTCCTGCCGGGCGTTCGGGCTCCGGGTCCTCCGTGTTGCTCGCCGGGTTGGAGATGACCCCGAAAGGTAACCTGGTCCTTCAGCCGTGGTTGTCGATGTCGTACTTGTCCGATACCCGTGGGGCAGATGGGGTGGCCCACCTGTCGGTCTTGACTCCTTGCCTTGTCCGTCTTCTTGGTGGGTCCACGGGTGGTGGACCCACTTTGGTCACATTAGGAGAACCCCATGTTCCACTTTTGCGACAGTAGCCCCCGGGCATAGTCCCGACGGGTACGCTCTTCATCTGCCGGGGCTATGACCAGAAATATTGGTCAAAGTGGGTCCACGGCGTCTTGTCTTGACTGACCCGTCCCATCCGTCAGAGGGTGGGACGCAGAGTTATTCCGCTTGGGGGAAATAACTGCGTCCGCCTCCTTGATTCTCGGTAACGGAGAAGACGAGGAGGCAGGCGGTGAGGGAGCAGCCAAGCCCCATAAAAGCAGGGGTGAGCTCCTTGCGTCTTCATCCATCTTCTGCCTTCACCCCAACTCCACAACCCACCGAAATCACCGGCGCCGATGGCTAGGGCGAAGATGGGAGCTAGTTGTACTCATTATTCTTCGACGGCGGCGGAAGCTGTCCCCCGCGGTCGTGGGAGGGCCGCCCCCCGAGGCAGAGCGAGGCGCAGCCGTGGTTGTCGTGGGGCTAGGGGCTCTCCTTCCCCTCCTTCCCGGAGCAAGACTCATTCTGGCTTCCCGTCGTTCGAGTTCATCGTAGATCTGGACTGTAGGCTTTGCGGCTGGCTCCGCCTGCCGGACTCCTTCGTAGTGGCTGTGGTCTCGGACGACGACAGACCCACAGGCTTCTGGCTTCAGGTGGACGGCTGGCCCAATGGCCCCTCTTGGGCCGATGCGTAGTACACCGTCGACGACTCCATGCTCTTGGGTCAGGGGTGGAAGTCGTTCTCCCGCTCCCGCCGCCTGACACGGGGGCGGTACCTAGCGTTCGAGTATGACGGAGACATGACTCTCTCCGTGAAGATCTATCGCGGTGACGAAGGGCGCATGGAGTGTTGCGTGCAAAGCGATAGCAGCAGCTGCAGCCGCAGCTGTAACGCCCCAAGATCGGTACTATGCAGACTTTAGCGTTCCAGCCAAATCCGCATAATAACGATCCTAAAGGACGCCCACCAGGCATAACGTGCACGTCGCAACACACACGTTATGCGGGTGGAATTGTGATAACATTACAATAGTTCTCGACGGAACCCACAAAAGAACATATATACAACAACGACTCACAGAGTCAAGAGCAAAGATACAATACAAAGATCCAATTAACAACGGAAGCGGGTAACGTCCGGCTACGGACAAGAAACAAATTGGACTAAGAGTCCTGAAGATAAACGAAGGCACCATATCCCTGCCCAGGCCAAGCCTAGCCGGAGGGATTCCCAAGCTAACGTCGTCAGACTTCAAACCTGTTGGCTGCATGTGGAATAGCAGACCCGAAGGGGTCAGTACTATAAACAGTACTGGCAAGCAATACTCACAAGATATCAAAGCTGGAATTCCGGGGAAAGTGGGTTAGCGATTGAGGCGGGAAGCAGCACTATCAACTAATAGAGACACGCTACAACTTCCGTCTAACAGAGACAAGGTAAGAGAGCGTATAAGGAACCAACTATTCTATCACCAAACAATACCCAGCCGATTGTTACTCCACGATCAACCCACGAGGAGCAACCCAAAGGCACGCACACGGTTGATCAAGTTTTAATCAGATTATTATTCATGTAATCTATCTTACTAGTCAAGTAATAGTCATCATAAGGTGCAAGTTGTCTATGATCTTTTTAGCCAGCGCATTTCACCAAGTCGTCCATAACCGCAGACACGGCTTTTCGAAAAGATTTCACCTTGCAGGGATGCACCAATGAACCCACACGCATCGAAACACTCGCTTAGAGGTGTACCGGTGGAGGTTTCGACGCAATACTTCCCTTCAATACAAACAAGTCTAGGGAGCCACCTAGCTAGGACTGATCCACCTTGAGAGTCCGGCCGAAGCTTCGAGGTGGGCCTAACCGGTGCGTGGACGGCTTCGGGAGGGAACACTCATACGATTGCCCCCTCCTTCCACATGCGGTTAACGCTCATGCCGCAACTTCTATCGAAACACCCGAACTACTTGTGGCATCCTGGACAAGTTTGAGGATCCGGTAATAGATTGCGGGGAGGCCCATAGAACTCCCACATGTGGTTAGTGCGCTCAGTCTTGGATCAGCGGAAAAGAACTCGGGTCCTAGGCGACACTAGCAGAACAAAACACCACGGTTGGCCTTCCGCCGGTGCCTTATCTTTAATTAAGTTATTCCCATCGCAACGGAAAGTAAAGATTACCATTTAAGTTGAGCCTAGCTATCATGTTAACAAGACTAGACAAAGAGACAACAAGACTCAAGCAAAGCACCTAAGCATGCGCTACGACTCGCAAGGCCAACAAGGTAAACAAACAACAGGTTAATAGGATGTGGGGGTGTGGCTTATCTTGGCTGCAAGGGAACCATGCAAATAGGATCGGACACAAGCATCGCAACATAAGGCTAGCAAGGAACAAAAGATAGGACGAGTAAGAGACAGAAGACAAGCAAAGATAGCAAGGGAGTATCACTTGCCTGCAATCCGGTAGAGGTAGCAGAACCTGTCGTTGCTCACATCAACTCAACGTCCTATTCCCGGAGAAGCAACAAACACTGGAAGGCAAAAGATGCATTTTACTTCTATGGCAAAAGAAGCGGCATGTTGATGACATGATGCATGACAAATTAAAGGTTGTCCAAATTTTATTCCCTAACACATGGCAAAACATTTTAAATGGGATCGGTGCACAATATAGATGCACCGGACAAATCCCATAATTAGTTGATTTAATTCCACTAAATGGATAAAGGTGCGATGTTGATTAAGCATGCATGATTTTATAAGATACGGATATATAGTATATAGGGTTTAGGGTTGGGGTCACACATCGGATTCGAGGAAACTTCGAATTCGGAGAGGAAGTAGTCGAAGTAGTCGAAGTAGTCGTTCATCCGGAGTCGAAGTAGTCGAGGTAGTCGACGTCGTGGAAGTAGTCGTACTCGGGTCGTAGTCGTGGCGGACCTTGGCGTTCCGGGCTTCGGGGTCGACGGGGTTCAACGGCATCGGGGTTGGGGCATCAGAGATCTTGTCGGGTTCCAGTCGGGGTAGACCTTGTTGTTGCACGGCACCGGGCTTCACGGACGGAGAACTCGCGTCGAGAATCGGTCTTCACGGTGCTTCATGACGGGGAAACGAAGAACTCCGGTTCACGACGGGAACGGCTTCACGACGGGAAAACGAGGCGCTTCACGACGGGGAACGCGCCGGAAACGGGAACACAACGGGAACGGGAAGCGGCCATCGGGAACAGGATCGGGAAAACATCGGGGAACCGTCGGGGAACGGGAACGTCCGGGAACCGGCACGGAGGCATCAACGGGACAGAAACGGGAATGCATCGGGGATGCACAACAGGGAAGGCAGCAATGTGGAACACATTAACGGGCACGGAGGCAGTCCACGGGAGTCGAGAACGGGAAGCAGAAGCAGCAAGCTCGGGCCGGGCAAAACTCGAGGCCGGGGACGAGCTTAAGGAGGCGGGGACGGAACGCAGCGGGCAGCCTCGTCGGGGAAAAGCAGGGGCGCAGGCACAGAGGAGGAAGGTCGGGCACAGGCGCGGGAAGCAGGCGCACTGGAGCTGCAGGGGTCGGTGGTGCTCGTCGACCGGAAACAGGGGGAAGCGGAGGAGGTGCTGGAGGGGACGAGGCGGTGCGGAGGAGGTGCTGGAGGGCGCGGCCCGGCGGGGAGAGGCCGGCGGAAGGAGGAGCTTGGCACGGACCAAGCTGGAGGAGGGAGGAGCAAGAGGGAGGAGGGAGAGCAGCGGGGGAGGAGGAGAGGAAGAGCAGGGGCAGGCCGGGTGGAGGAGGGAGCGCGGCCTGGCCGGAGCTCGTGCTGGCCGGGAGTGGGAGGTGGCCAGAGGGGAAGGAGGGGATCAGGGGCCGGCCGGCGCGGGGAGAAGAGCAGGGCGCCGACGAGGAGGCGGGGCCGGCGCCGGCGGCATGGCCAGGAGGGAGGGAGAGCAAGGTGCGGGTGGAGGATGCGTGCGGGGAGCGCTGCGTCGGGTGCAGGGGAGGAGGAAGAAGAGAAGATAAGGAAAAGGAAAAGAAAAAGAAAAGGAAAAGGGGAGGGACCAGAAAAGAAAGAAAAAGGACTTGTCTGCGAGGTGGAAGGGCCGATTCGCGAAACGACGAAAACGGAGGAGGGTGGCTGCAAGGTGCAGGGGTAGGAACAGAAAAAGACCAGGGCAGGATTAGGGTTTGGAGGCTAGGTGGGCTTGGGCCAGGGTTGGGCTACTCTCTCTCAATTCTCAAAATTATTTTTATTTTGCAAATTTAATTTTGACAAATAATTTTCGAAAACGGAGACGACTGTCTTGGTTAAAATATTTTCCGACAATTTTTAGAAAAATAAAATAGGGTTTATTAGAAATAATTTTTGCGGTCAAAAACATGCGATGCGATGATGCTGATGTCATGATGATGCAAAAAGAAAAACAAACAAAATCTAATTTGGGGAAAAACCCCGGGCATTACAGCAGCTTTGATGACGACGAAGAAGATTCGCCCAACATCAAGGCTGAGGAGAGCTCGTCTTCCTGAGGGAGCGGAGCCTTGAGGTTGCGGCCCTGAAGATCTCCTTGACCTCCTTCTTGGCGGCCTCGTCGACGTACTTCTGGAAGTAGCGCCTTCCGTTGTGCGGTGGTGCTCCTTGTTTGCCAGGGCCATCCTTTTTGTTGTACAAAGTAGGTCCCTTTGTAGCTCTTGAGATGACGCAGAACTTTGTCTCCTTGTGGTAGCTTGGCCTTCGGGTTGAAAATGGTGTGAATGAGAACGGGTTTTTGGCAAAACGCGCTCCCATTACTGCAGTAGCCGTACCGCCGAGGGGTAGGTGGGGAGTGAGCGGCCTATAAAAAGGTCCCTCAGCCCCCAGCCTCCTCGACACATCTTCTCATATTTCCCTCCTTCGCTTCTTTCTCCGCCCCTCCGTAGATCGCAGAGCAATGTCTGGGGAAGCGGAGATCTCCTTGTCCGGAATGTCGACGACGGCGTCTGTCTTCCGGGGCGCGGCGGAGGCACCCAGAGGAGCTGGGGCCCGAGCCGCTGAAGATGAAGAAGTGGTGTCTCGTCCCGCCGTTGCCTGGAACCTTTCGCGTCTAGCGGCTATTATCAGCCCGTGCGCGAGACATCCGAAGGGCGCACCTGATGGCGACCCTGAAGGAGAGGACCGCTGGGACACCAGGTTATCCCCACTCGAGGCCGAGCTCGAGGTCTTAGAGCAGGTGAGCACCCGGGCCTTCTTGATCTCTTGTGCAGTTTTGGGTCGAACTTGGACTTGAGTTGTCTTGCTTTTGCACGGCAGGCTGAGAGCTTTGCCATGGGTGAGGTGGCGAACGGGATCATCCACCTCTTCAGTCGCTGGGTGCCTGGGCTTGCGGGGAGGCCGCCTGCTCCTTGAGAAACCTGAAAGTCCTGCACGGGTTCCTTCCCTCTCCCCAGGCGTCCCCGGGAATCGAGAGTTCACCCGGCGAGCATGAAGAAGACAAGTCTGCGCAGCTAGGAGACTTAGCTCTGAGCTGGCCTTAGTGGCACAGGCTTAACATGTACTTAGGAAGTTGCAGAATCAAATGTAAATTCAGAACTTAAATTCACATGAATGCAACCTAGTCCTCAACTCCCGGGGTCATTTCCCAAGTCTTCCTTTGCACTAATGCGCCGTCAAGTTTTCAGAGGAGGCCTCTTAGGTGCCAAGTACTCTCCCTACATGCACCCCAAATTCGTTGCTAAGATGCTGACATAGTAGCAGTACCCCTAAGAGGACTATACCTTCCGGGAGCCCACTCCACTGTCCTCAGGTACTAGGCTAGAGGGAAACGGACCGTTCGTCGGGGTGGACGCATTACCCCCGCAAAGGCTCTCATCAACTGTCAAGCATGCGCAGGTCGACGGTATATTGACTCCAAGCGAGATGTTATGCCTAAGTGCAGGATGTAGATGCAAGGACTTAACTAATATTCTGCCGCGTCCTCCATCCGTCCTGTCCCTCCCGGGTATCCAACTCCTTAGTCGTTTTCAGCTGCCAGCTCCTGTCCCGGGAAGGAGCTGCACACAACAAACTTTCAATAGGAAAAGAATGGACCCTCTTTCCAAGGCATGATGGTGTGTCATCCGAAGCAATCCGCAAGCAAAGTTGTGTGTGCATTTCTGTGAAGAAGTTCTTCTCTTACACAGCACTGCCTGATTCGTCCTTTCAGCGACAATACGGCATGATCGGGTGGCAGTGCCCAGCTGCTGGGTCACTCGCGCTCGACCCGTCAGCCACCGGCACCATGTCAGCCCCCTGCTTACAGGTTGCTACGGATAACACACTTTCATGCAAGGATTGAGGCTCACGGAGTTGAAATGACTTATCTTTTATTCCCTTGGCGATGATTCTTACTCCCTATTACAGAACCCTAGCCCCTTGGGCGTGCTTAGCGGATTCGACGTTGGGCGATTCATGTTCGTAATTAGGGGTAGAACTTGCGTAGATTCTCGATGTTCCAGGCGTTGCCTTCCGGCCTGCCTCTCTCGTCCTCCAGATAGACTGCTCCGGGCCTTAGGGTATGAGTGACCCGGCAGGGTCCTTCCCACTTGGATGACATCTTGTTCATGCCGTCTAGCTTTTGCTTCTTGCAGATTACCAGGTTTCCGGGTTGTAGGTCCCGGGAACGAACATGGCGACTGTGGTAGCGACGGAGCCCTTGCTAGTATCGAGCGGATCGTAAGGAAGCTCGACACCTGACTTCTTCCAACAGGTTTATGTCATCAATCCTCCTCTCCACTTGTGATTCTTCATCATATGCGAGTACCCGGGGAGATCCGTGCCTTAACTCCATTGGCAGGACATCTTCGGATCCGTAGACAAGGAAGAAGGGTGTTTCTCCGATTGCTCTGTTGGGTATTGTTCTAAGGGACCACAATATACTTGGTAGGTGATCACTCCAATTTTTTCCTTTATCCTCCAGCTTGTTAAAGGCCTTGGTCTTCAAACCCTTCAGAACTTCCGCATTTGCTCGCTCCACTTGTCCGTTGCATCTTGGATAGGACACCGAGGCGAAACACACCTTGATGCCCAATTCTTCGCAGAAGTTGAGGAAAGCTCGACTTGTGAACTGAGTGCCATTGTCCGTGATGATTCTGTTTGGTACTCCGAAGCGATAGACGATTACTTCGATGAACTTGATGGCGGCCTGGGCCATTTGGCGTGGTACTGGCATCACTTCCACCCACTTCGTGAACTTGTCGATTGCCACGAAGAGGTATTCATGTCCTCTGATAGACTTTGGGACCTTGCGGACGATGTACATCCCCTAGACCGCGAATGGCCAAGAGATTGGTATGGGCTTCAGTGCTTGTGCTGGCTAGTGTATGTTCTTCGCATAGTATTGGCAGGCTTCGCAGGTCCTGACTAGCTGCTTCGCATCATGAAGGATTGTTGGCCAGTAGAACCCTTGACGAAAAACCTTCCCCGCCAGTGATCTTGATGCTACCTGGCTTGAGCATGTGCCCTCATGGATGTCCTTCAGCAGTGCTCGGCCTTGTTCTTGTGGTATACAATGGAGCTTGACTCCGTTGTCGCGCCACCGGTAGAGCTCGCCCTCGATTAAGACATAGAGCTTCGCTTGGCGAGCCACCCGCTCGGCTTCGTGGTCATCCTCTGGGAGGGCATGCTCCGTCATGTACTTGATGATGCTCTGGGCCCAGGTTGGGTGGGGCTCCTTCCACCGGTAGTACCGTCGGCCAGAAGGAAGCAAAGCTTCTCCTGCCGTGGGCACTGCCGGGTCTTGATCTTCCGGGCTGGCTACCCGTGTTGTCGATGTAGAAGGGTCGCCAGCCCCCGGCGTCGATGCAGACCTTGACTTGAGCCTCTCGGGGGAAACCGAAGGTGGCCTGAGCACCTCGATGTAGATCCCGGGAGGCACTGGCTCCCGCTTGGAGGCCAGCTGCGACAGCTCATCAGCGGACGTGTTCTCTTCCTGAGGGACGTACACGGCCCTGAAGCTGCTGAAGCGCCGCTGGAGCTTCCATACTTCCTCGACGTACGGTGCCATTTGAGGGCAGGCGTACTCCTTGTTGACTTGCTTGATGACTAGCTAAGAGTCACCCTTGACGATGAGCTTGCTGATGCCGAAGCTGATGGCAGCGTGAAGTCCCGCGAGCAGGCCCTCGTACTCCGTCGTGTTGTTTGAAATGTTCCCTTGGTGGTACATCTGGACGACGTACTTTAGGCGGTCGCCGGTTGGTGAGGTTAGGACAATGTCGGCGCCCCCATGCCCCTTTGTATAGGAGCCGTCGAAGTGTATGGTCCAGGCATTAGGGTCCTCGTTCCCAGGGAGACATGTCTCCTCTTCCGGGTCGTTGAACGCCGTCTCGGTCCACTCGGTTGTGAAGTATGCTAGTGCCTGGCTCTTGATGTTGTCCGTTTGCTCGAACTTGATGCCGAAGCCTTGAAGTTCCATAGCTCAGTATCATATGCGTACGGTGGCCAGCGTTTTCTCCAAAGGGCTTCTCAGATTGTACTTTGATACCACAGTAATTGGATGGCTTTCAAAGTATGGCCTCATCTTGCGGGAAGCGACGAGGATCGCCAGCAGGAGCTTCTGCATCATGGGATACCGCTCCCGGGCGTCGCGCAGCACCGAACTGATGAAGTAGACCGGATGCTGCACCTTGTGGGTTGCCGAGTACTTGCCGGGCTCATCTTCCTCCATGTCCTTGGCACCCTAGCGTGTTGGTAAGGTAGCCCCCGGCAGAGCCCCCTCGGAGTGAGGCTCTCCCTCTTCCACGAAGAGAGGCTCGACGCCGGCGGGTGTGGTCAGACCGTTGAGGTCGCCCGACCGCCTCTTCTTGCCTAGTTGCCCCGGGGAAGAGTTCCCGGGGCGCTTGCCCTTGGTCTTGCTTGATTCTTTCGGTGGAACGTCATGCTCTGCTACCAGCACAGCGCTGATCACCTGGTTGGTGGCAGCGATGTATAATAGCAGGGGCTCCTTCTCGGCTGGGTCCATGAGGATTAGTGGCGAGGCGAGGGTAGCGTTTGAGGTACTGAAGAGCTTACTCGGCCTCGGGGGTCCACTCTACGGGGCCTGTCTTCTTGAGCAACTTTAAGAACGGTAGGGCCCGCTCCCCAAGCCTTGAGATGAAGCGCCCGAGTGTAGTGATGCACCCGTTAAGGCACTATATGTCCTTGACCCGCTGGGGCGCCTCCATGTGCTCAATGGCCTTGATCTTGATCACGCCCCACGCCGCCGAAATCTTCATCATGTTGTAGGCGAAGTGGGAGACGGCCATGAACTTGGCCAGGGCAAGCCGGCCGAGAATGCCGTTGTAAGGGAGAGGTGTGTCGGTGATGTCGAAGACGATCTCCTCGGTGCGGAAGTTGTTGGGATCATCGAAGGCGACCAGAAGAGTGATCTTCCCCATCGGTCGAGTCACACTCCCGTTCACGCCTTGGAACACGCCGGTATCTTGCAGGCGAGACAGAGGGATTTGCAGAGTGGCCAAGACCTTAGCCGTCAGCAGGTTGAGGCTGGATCCTCCATCCACCAGCATCTTGGTGACCTTGTAGTTGTGGATGATGGGCAACACGATCAGAGGCAGGGTCCCTACCCCGGCGACGTTGTCGGGATGATCTTCTAGGTCGAAGGTGATGACCTGGTTGGACCAATCCAGGGGCTTTCCAGGGCAGAAGCGACCGCATTCAGCTCCCGGACAAGCCTCTTGCACGCGCCGTTGGAGGGAGGCAGGGAGCCTCCCCCGTGGATGCACCCGACAACTCCATTGACTTCTTGGAACTGCCCATTGTTGCAGCCTTGAGAAGCCGGAGCCTCCCTGTTGTCGTCGTGGGCGACTTCCTGGTTGTTGCGACTGTCGTGACCGATGCGTCCTCCTCCATGGCCTCCGCGGCCACCGTTCGCGTCCCCACCCATGGCCGCCTCCGCCTTGGCGACCCGTGGTGTAATGTCCCGGGGTTTCCCCAAATTAGATTTTGCTTGTTTTGTTTTTGCATCATCATGACATCAGCATCATGCGCATTGCATATTTTTGGCAACAAAAACTATTTTTATTAAACCCTATTTTATTTTGCTTAAATTATTTGAAAATGTGTTGTTGTTTCGTCGTTACCGTTTTTCGAAAATGATTTGCCAAAATAATTTGCAGAAAATAAAATAAAATTTGAGACGCGAGAGAGTAGCCCAAAACCGGCCCAAGCCCACCTAACCTCCAAACCCTAATCCTGCCCCTGGCTTTTTCCTTTCCCACCCCCTGCCTTTTTGCAGCCACCCTCTCCATCTTTTCCCTTTTTCCTTCCAGGTCCCTCCACCTTGCCTTTTGGTCCTATTTATTTTGCAATTGGGTCCCTGGGCCCAAACCTCCTCTCTCCTCTTATCTCTTCCTTTCTTCTTCTTCTCCCCGCACCTGCTTCCTTCCCGACCCGAGCCTCCCCGTGCACCTCCACCTCCCTCCCTTCCCTCCACGAGCTCTCTCTACCCCGGCCTCTCCTCCCGGCCGGCCGGCTCCTCCCGCGGCCAGCTCGAGCCGGCCGCCTCCCCAACCTCCCGATCCCGCATCACCTCCCTGCACCCGTGCATCCCATCACCTCTCCCCACGCCGGCGAGCACCCGCGCGTCTGCGCCGCCTCCACCCGTCACTGGCCGGCTCCTCCCCCGGCCCCTGCTCCTCGCCGGCCTCCCCGTCGCCCCTCTGCCCCGAGCTGGCCACCCTCCTCGCCGGTCCGCCGTCCTTGCCCTGCCCGACCACACGCGCCTCGACCCGGACCTCCTCTGCTCCTCGCCCGCGTCGTCTCCTCCTCGGCCACTCCCTCGTCCGTCCGCCGCCGCCCAGCAAGCCGCCGTCGCTACCTCGCTCGGCTCTGCCCCGTCCCAGGCCGGCTCCCCTCTCCTCCAGCACCTCCTTCCTCCTCCACCGTGGCCGGCCCGCTGCGCCTCCGACCTCCTTTGCCCCGATGCCAACCTCGCTGTGTCGCTCGACCCATGCGTGTTGGTGCTACTGCTGTTACCCCAGACCTGCTCCTCGCGCGTGTGTGTGCTCGAGACCGAAGCCGTGTTCTGCCGTGCTCGTGTTGTGGCGGCTCCCCAAGTTCCCGTGTGCCCTGTTGCCATCTTTGTGTCCGTTCCCGATGCCCGTCTCCGTGTTTGGTCCCCGACGCCCGTTCCCACCGTGCAGCCTTGGTCCCTGTCTCCGTGTGCTTTCTGAAACCTCTGTGACGTGTTCCTGGCATTTCCCGTCCCCGTCGTGAAGCCGTTCCCCGACCGGAACCCGCCAAGTTCTCCGTGCCGTGAACCCCGTCGACTCCAAAGCCCAGAACGCCAAGGTCCACCACGACGATGACCCGAGTACGACTACTTCCATGACGAACGACTACCTCGACTACTTCGGCTACTTCGACTACGACGACTACTTCGACTACTTCCTCTCCGATCCGAAGACGGTGGTTCCGAATCCGAAGATCCACGAATCCGATGTGTGACCCCAACCCTAAACCCTATACCATATATGCGTATCTTATAAAATCATGCATCGTTAATTAACATCGCACCTTTATCCATTTAGTCGAATTAAATCAATTTAATTATGGGGTTTGTCCGGTGCGCCTATATTGTGCACCGATCCCATTTAAAATGCTTTTGCCATGTGTTAGGGAATAAAATTGGACAACCTTTAATTTGTCATGAATCATGTCATCAACATGCCGCTTCTTTTGCCGTAGTAATAAAATGCATGTTTTATGTTTCCAGTGTTCATTGCTTCTTCGGGAATAGGACGTTGAGTTGATGTGAGTAACGACAGGTTCTGCTACCTCTACCAGATTGCAGGCAAGTGATACTACCTTGCTATCTTTGCTTGTTTTCTGTCTCTTACTCCTTATATCTTTTGTTCCTTGCTAGCCTTATATCACGATGCTTGTGTCCCGATCCTATTTGCATGTTTACCTGGCAGCCATGATATAGCCACACCCCCACATCCTATTACCTGTTGCTTGTTTACCTTGTTGGCCTTGCGAGTCCTAGTGCATGCTTAGGTGCTTTGCTTCAGTCCTGTTATCTCTTTATCTAGTCTTGTTTTAATATGATAGCTAGGCTCAACTAAAATGTTAATCTTTATTTTCTGTTGCGATGGGAATAACTTAATAAAGATAAGGCACCAGCGGAAGGCCAATCATGGTGATTTGTTCTGCTAGTGTCGCCTAGGACCCGAGTTCTTTTACGCTGATCCAAGACTGAGCGCACTAACCACATGTGGGAGTTCTATGGGACTCCCCGCAATCTATTACCGGATCCTCAAACCTATCCAGGTGCCACAAGTAGTTCGGGTGTTTCCATTTGCGTGCGTACAACGATGATGATGATGTGAAGGTAAGATGATGATGGATACGTGGTTACTTACGGTAGGGTTGCGGACCATGTGTTAATCGCATGTGGAAGGAGGGGCAATCGTATGAGTGTTCCCTCCCGAAGCCGTTCATGCAACGGTTAGGCCCACCTCGAAGCTTTGGCCGGACTCTCAAGGTGGATCAGACCTAGCTAGGTGGCTCCCTGGACTTGTTTGTAGAGAAGGGAAGTATTGCGTCGAACGCTCCACCGGTACACCTCTAAGCGAGTGTTTCGATGCGTGTGGGTTCATTGGTGCACAGTTATGGACGACTTGGTGAAATGCGCTGGAAAGATCATAGACAACTTGCACCTAATGATTATAACTTGACTAGTAAGATAGATTACTTCAATAATAATCCATAAAACTTGTCCACCGTGTGAGTTGCCCCGATTGCTTCCTCGTGGGTGGTTGACCGAGGGAGTATTACTTGGGCGGGTTTTTGATGTGGTGAGAAGTATAGTTGGTTTCTTATGCGCTCTCTTACCTTGTCTCTGATAGATGAAAGTTGTAGTGTGTCTCTATAAGTTGACAGTGCTGCTTGCCGCCGCCTCAATCGCTAACCCTCTTTCCTCGGAATTCCAGCTTTGATATCTTGTGAGTATTACTTGCCAATACTGTTTATAGTACTGACCCCTTCGGGGCTGCTATTCCAATGCAGCCGACAGGTTTGAAGTCTGACGACGTTAGCTTGGGAATCCCTCCGGCTTGGCCTGGGCAGGGATATGGTGCCTTCGTTTATCTTCAGGACTCTTAGTCCAATTTGTATGTTGTCCATAGTTGGACGCTATTCGCTTCTGCTGTTCTTTGGTTCTTTGTATTGTAACCTTTTGTTGTTCTTGACTCGGTGAGTCGTTGTATATATGTTCTTTTGTGGGTTCCATCGAGAACTGTTGTAATGTTATCACAATTCCACCCGCATAACGTGTGTGTTGCGACGTGCACGTTATGCCTGGTGGGCGTCCTTTAGGATCGTTATTATGCGGATTTGGCTGGAACGCTAAAGTCTGCATAGTACCGATCCCGAGTCGTTACAAAGTGGTATCAGAGCTCTGGTTCTTCGATACCCCGCGGGTCCTGTCTGCCTGTAGGTAACCTAGCTAACGGTCGTTGTTTGTAGAGTGTCAAAACTATTTTACAAAAAATTATTTGGAAAGATCTCAATAAGACTATTGTTTATTCCTTATCCCTCTGCTATTCCCCCTCTTACCTTTGTATGATTTAACTCTTCTCTCTTATCTATCTTCTGGTCATAGCATCTTCGTGGGTGGACGATCTCTTGCCTTTTACCTACTAGGTTCAATCTTCGGAAGGATCTCGACAGACGGTCATCGCCATCGACGTGAGCAAGAACCTCTTGTTAGTGGTGTCGAGAAGATCTACACGACGCTCGAAGATTCGATAGTTAACCTTGCTCTTCTCTCTCCCCGGCAGTAGCGTGGATCTCGGGGCGAGATCCCTTGTTAGTGGTGTCGGTTGTAATGTCCCGGGGTTTTCCCCAAATTAGATTTTGCTTGTTTTGTTTTTGCATCATCATGACATTAGCATCATGCGCATCGCATATTTTTGGCAACAAAAACTACTTTTATTAAACCCTATTTTATTTTTCTTAAATTATTTGAAAATGTGTTGTTGTTTCGTTGTAACAGCCCCAGTTTGGTACCCTAAAATATGGGCCAAATTTTCACTTTTTGCTTTGCATTGCATCATAGCATCCCTTATAAAAATTGCTAAATTTAATTAAAGCAAAATGGAAAACATTAAAAGGAAGCAAACACTTCCAAAAATTCCAAACCAAATGCAATTGCTCAAGTTGACAAAACAAAATATCCTTGAGCTTCCATATTTGTCCAAGAAGTTCCAAGGGTGCAAAATAATATTCTTGCCTTGTGCTTTTATAAGGCTATAAAAATTGATAGTTGGAATTGATCAAAATTGCCTTATGTAAACCCTATGAACAAATGTTATGCAAAACTTCTTATTTTGCAACACCAAATTTTGTCGAGCTTCTACATGTCATGGGGAGGCTACATGAAATTTTGCAGATTTTATAAAAAGGGTTAATGCTTCAATTAAAAATGAGGACTTCAAATAGTTGCAAATCAACTTTGAATTTTGAAACCAAGTTAAACCTTTCAAAAATTCAAAACAAAAATATGGTGAGCTTCCTTATATTATTCTGAGCCTCCATGAATATTTTTATAATTTTTGGGATTGTTTTGATGCCTCATTTAAATTGCCAAAGGCTGCTGTTTCAATTAATAAAGGAAACAGAAAAGGGGAGTTAAGTTCCAGGGGGTTTTCCGGAAAAGTGCCATCGTCTTCGAGCTGTAGCTCGTCGCTGTAGCGACCGAGCTCGACGCCCGCGTCCCCGCCGCACCCTCTCACGGCGTCGAGCCCCCTGGAGGATAAGACGACCACCGAGGCCTTGCCCTCTCTCTCCCCCTCACCTGCCCGCTCCCTCTCTCTGTTCCCTCCCCGAAACCCTAACCCTAACCGAGCCTCTGCCCGCCGCCGCCGCCGTCATGCCCGCCGTCGACTCCGGCCGCCCGAGCTCACGCCGAAGCCGCCAAAAGATGCGCCTTGCTCCCCTCATCCTCCACGTCGAAGGAATCATCGCGGGACGCCCAAACCCGACGCCGACGTCCTCGTCTCTTCCGCCTCCGGCCGCCGCCGCCGCGAGGAAATGCGCCGCCGTCCGTCCTCCCCGGCCCTCTCCGTCCACGCCGGCACTCCCAGGGTAAGCCGGGCTACCTCCGGGACCCCTTCACCCTCTCCCTCCCGCTCTGTGTCGTGCCCCCTCCGAGCACCGCCGTCCGCCGCCGCTCCGGTGGTCACCGGGGCTCATTCCGGTGACCATTTGGTCCGTGCCGCCGCTCCCCGTGCTCCTCTCCGCCTCCTCTAGCTCCTAAAGCCAGTGCCGCGTTCAATTTCCACCCGAGGCGACGGATTCGTGATCGACAGAGCCGCATCCCTCATGATGACGTCATCTGTTCTTCAATTTTTGCATTTTACAGAATTTAGCAAAAATTTGTAAATTCATTATATTGAGTTTGGTAAATCAGAAAAATGGGTGCCTCATACCAAAATGTTTATAATTTTACAACCTACCCAAATATGTAACTCATACATGCAATTGAATTGTAAAACCTGATTTTAATTGTGTAATACAAATCATCTGTGAGTTATTCAAATATTGTAAATTCAATATCTTTTGTTTTATAACTCAAAAAATTACAAATGATATGTCAATTTGTTCAGAGGTTTAATATCTACCTTTTTGTCCTGTTTACATGTTAAAATGAATATTCTAAATTGTTGTTAAGTTAAAATAACTAAAATGGCAGAAATTCTTTTAAACTTTGAAATTCAATATCTTTTGAACCACAAATCAAAAAAATGCAAACAATATGTCAAAATGCTCATAAAAATCATATCTATATGTTAGTGTCATTGCCATGATCAACTAAAATTATTAATTTGCCTTTAATTAATAAATACCAAAATGGCAGATTTAATAACAATTTTGGGAAAATTATAACTTGAGAAATAATTACTCAAAAATTGTGAATAAAATACCAAAATGATCAGCAATTCAAATGCTATCTATCTATGTTAAGTTCACAGCATGAAACCAATTTTTCCTTTGATATTAATTTCGAGTTGGTTAAAATAATTTAAATTGCATAACCGTTTAAATCACCAATTCTTCATCGTTAATCGGAAAATTACAAACGAAGTACCAAAATAATCATGAGAACAATACCTATAAAATAATGTAATTTTCATTCTTATAGAACTCATATTTCAGTACTGGACCTTTTTGGTAAATGCTAAATCCACTAAGTTAAATATGGAGTTATAACCCGTTAATTGCGATAATTATTTTAGGGGTTCCATTTAACTTGTGGACATGCCCAAAACCATTTCATTGCATAATTTGACCATCTCATCATGAGTGTGCATTGCACCTTTGTATTCGTGTTATTTATTTCGTTTCCTGCTATTTGTTTGTGTTTCGTTAGATTCAGGAGTCGAGGTTCCACCACAATACCTCGACGATTCGCGCGGCCAGCACTATCAGCAAGGCAAGAGATAACCTAACCTTCTTGGCATCTAGAATCCTATTGTTTTATAAACTTATTTTATCCACCATAATATTGCGTGCGATTCCAATGTCTCTTTTGATCAAGATGTATAGTATCCTATGAATGCATGTTTATCCCCTGAACCATCACATGCTTCCCCTCCTATGAACCATAGGTATGATGTGTTGGCCGGATACATAGATATAATTATTGTTTATATGATTAGCTATGCTTAGCCATGCTTAGTAGAATGCTTAGCTGTCCGTTATTTAATTCCATGATATTGATGTTGATGGAATGAGTCGGGCATGGTGGATACATGTGATGCTTAATTAAAATGCTAAGAAGGCTTGGATGAGTTGCCATCGGGGATGGTGTTTTGTCTCATTCTTGCCCCTAGGTGTGAGTTCTTTACCTCTTGAACCAAGACTGAGCGTGCTTCCAAAGGTGGGGACATATGGAATCCCCTGTGACCGAATAAGTTGTGAGGGGCTTGTTAAGGGTCCTCTAGTTTGCTATTTCCATTTATGCGTGATTGTGTGGGTGGAAAAGGAACGAGGATGACTGTGGTGTTTAGGATGTGGCCGCGGGGCAGGGCATTGGAGGCGCTGAACCTGTCCTTCCGCACACTGATGGTCCTTGAGTAAGCCTCATGCAATGTAAAGGTCTAACCGCACCCACTCGCCGGCCTTCCCCGGAAGAGGGCCAATCAGGTGAGCCGGACGGTACCGATGGGTAAATTAGTACACCCCTGCGGGGTTTAATATTTTCAAAAAGCCATGTCCGCGGTTATGGACGACTTGGGAATAGACGATAAGACCATAGAGAACCTTAACTTAATTGATATGGCAGCTAAAGGTTGCATAATCAACGTGTGATAAAGGTTCATTTCCTCGAGGGTGATTCGAGGGAGTGCCTTTGGTGGAGATGAGTGGTTTTGGCTACAAGTTGGTTCAACAAGAACCGAAGATGAAAGTTACTCTCTTATCTCCTTTCGAAAAATATTCTGACTAGAAGATGCCATTTGTGTCACTTATGTCTTTTATAAAGGAAAAACTAGCTTTATGCAAAGTAGCTACATACAGCTTTAGAGCCTCCGTCAGCATTGGGCCTATATCGCCCTACTAAACTTGTGAGTACGTCGTACTCAGTCTCTCTTTGCTGCCTTTATATGTTTGTTTCAGAGGAGGATGACACCGAGTAGCTAGGTGGTTTCTTCGTGGACGTCGACTAGTAGTCCGGGGTTCCCAGGTGGCAGCTTGGGACCGTGGAACAAGCTGGCTGGGTTTGTTTATCTGTAGGCCTCTTAGGCCATATTTGCATCTTGTTGTTAGACAACACTACCTCGCTTCCGCTTGATGTACTGATGGGTCGGTGACCCTTTTGTGTGTAATTTGTATCTTTCTCATATATGAGTTGTTATATGAATCTTTGTGTCGTAGAGTCTGTGATGTGCCAGTTGTTCCACAAGTCTTGATCTCTTAACTATACATGATAGCTATGTCTGAGCTTATGGCATGATCGAGGTGTTGTGTGCCGATGATCCATTCCGAGCACACCTGCCAAAGGTTTTGGCCTGGGATTGGTAAACCCAGTAACCTTCGATTGTGTAGCATGACCGGTTGCACAAAGCTTCACTGTATAGTTCTGGGGTCGGGGCGCTACAAGTTGGTATCAGAGCAGGACTGCCTGTACGAAACCCTTTCTATTGGTCGATGTCGAGTCTAGTTCGTGAAAATTATTGATAACCTAAAAATGAGTTGTGAAAACCCTCTTAGGACTCTTTTTACTCCTTATCCAACTCGCTCTACTCTGATATCTTAACTCTATTTGATTTAACGATGCTTCGGCTCGTCAGCAATACTAACCTAGGTTCACGGGGTTGGCTTCTACCTTTAGTTTACTGGTTAGCTCTGCCGTCTGCAAATTCTAAAGCCCGAAGAGAGGAAGTATTGCGGATCGTCAAGACATTCCATTGCTTATCCAAGATCTTGATCTGAAGGTCCCGGATTGTGCTAGGGCTCCGGTGTAATGATTCATGAGGGTTGTCACCCTTGTGAGCATTATGTTATTGTGAGTCCCGGTGCATGAAGATGATCTTTAACCCAAGATCTTTTCCGTTGAACCCTGATGTTATTCGTCAAACCCTACATCAGGTCGAGCTCGAGCTTGCAGCCGTAATTGAATTGCTCAGCAACGCTCTTCTCTATCAATAGCTTTAGCTAGGATCGCTGTCATAGAACCATCTGAATCACGACGGGATTTCTCTTAGCGAGTTTTTCCATCAATGAATGTGATTCCTCCGGTAACACCCGTTCATGAAACCCTTTCGGCACTAGTTGTCGGAAGAGTGCTAACAAGGGCTTCTGCAATATCTTGGAATTATTAGTAGCCCGTTCTTGCCCTAAATCTGTTGTCCACCCCCTATCTGTCAGTTGACAGCCAAGTTTTATCGTGCATTGGGGTGTTCCAATGCATTTTATTCTTGTGGTTCGCTAGGACATTCCACTTCGGAATGTCAGGAGAAACAAACTCCGGTACCTTGCCCATGTCTCGGGCCAGGTCAAAGTATTGTAACTCGCGGAGTAAGAGCTTGTCTAGTTTTGTTCCGTTCCACCTTGGAGTGTCACACTCTTTCATATCAAGAGGTCGTGCTTAGTCTCATGACGAACTTGATGAAGTGATGCTCTTACCTTACCGTATCCATCTACCTCTGAGCTACTCGGGCTCGAGAATGTTGAGGATGAATATCATTGTGGTAATCGGATGTTCCTATCAGTTGTTATTACTTTGGAAATCCAAGGACTTCGATGGCACTCTTAGCGTGATTGGTAATCCGACCGTCAAGCCAAATTGACGAAGCTGCCAAGTCCATTCGTTCAGGTGCACACCTTCGGTCCACGAGTTAGATTCATGTCAAAACTCTCAAGACCACATCTTCTGTCTTGAAAGGCAGGTTCCCTCTCGCAACCAGTGACATGCGGTGGTTCGGGATATCCTGGTGTCTTCCCAGAAGTACTGCCGGGTTGTCCCCTGACCATGTTGTCGAGTAAATTTGGAAGCTTGTCCGAACCATCTTCGTGTCGTCACTTAGTATGTGTTCTGGATAATGGAAGTGTTCTTCTCTGGTCCAAGTGCAATGGTTGACATACGTCGCCAGGGGTCCGAGTGAAGTTCACTTGTCTCCCCTGGAAATAATCAAGTTGGTCATGCATGTGCGGATTGTTGTCGAGATGGTAGGTTGTTACCTCCAGTTCTCTAAATACGTCATGTATTCCACTAGACGAGTTCCTCTTAATTAAGAAGAAGTTGTCAAATCTCATCATCTAACCGGTGTCTCCCAATCTTGAATCAGTTGTGTTCCATCGCTTGGAGTTCAAGCTGGTTCAATTTCCTCTATGTAGTTGTGACCGCCTGGAACTCCCAATCTCGCTCGTGTCTTGGATCTTGACACGGTAGCCCATGTCTTGTGAATTTAGTACCCTGCCTTGCGGCTAACTTCCGCAAACTCTTTCCTTTCCTGCTAAGCCGAAGTATCTGAACACCTACCCAACTCTGAACCTCAAGCGGAAATGATGCTTGGTGGTTTATCAAGAGCATGACCTAGGCCTAGTTGTAAACCCGACAAGTTCGGTGTTGTGATTAAAGCACCTCACCGGACGATCTGATGACCAAATCTCTTAAATCCTTAACATCAACTACTATCCATGAGGATCATGTGTAACTTACCCTAGGAGTTTTCCCTTATAGCCTTTCTCTATCGTCAAGTACAACCTTCGCTTGAGGATTGATTGAAGGCTATTCTAAAGCCGGAGTGTGATATCTAGAACCTCAAGGAGGACCTCACCACGGAGTTGCTAAAAATCTTTTGGTCGATTCCCCTACCCCTTGTATCTTGGGAATAGCTCGTGTATAAGGTTTGATCCCTTTATCTAATGGTGGACCAATGCTATATCTTTCCCTCCTAGGTGAACCCAAAGTGTTTTCCAGTCACACGGACAGTGTGTGAATTCATCAGTCACGTTAGGGCCTGAGCTTTCAACCTTATGGAAATCTCTTGTGTATCAAAAGCGTGGAGTCCAGAAGGTGTCCTTTCTCCTCTCGGTGCTTCAAATCTCTACGGTCTACTCATCAGGATGGTTTGAAGTATTGTCATGGCCATGAACAATCGGTCGGTTGTCTGATCTTCTGCTCGACCTTTGTTTGGTTAAGTTGTTCCTAGTTTTTCCTCTACGGCTTATGGTTTGGGCAAAGTTCGTTTTTGTCCGTTACTTTAAGCTATCTTCTGAGCTTCCCGGCGCATCGGCATGTCATGTTGGTTAGCCCAATCTCTGCAACGAGGAAGATACGTGTTGTCATGTTTCCCTCCTCTCTCTTCCTACTCCAGAATCTCGGGACGAGATTCCTGTAGGGGGGTAGATTTGTAACAGCCCCAGTTTGGTACCCTAAAATATGGGCCAAAATTTCACTTTTTGCTTTGCATTGCATCATAGCATCCCTTATAAAAATTTCTAAATTTAATTAAAGCAAAATGGAAAACATTAAAAGGAAGCAAACACTTCCAAAAATTCCAAACCAAATGCAATTGCTCAAGTTGACAAAACAAAATATCCTTGAGCTTCCATATTTTTCCAAGAAGTTCCAAGGGTGCAAAATAATATTCTTGCCTTGTGCTTTTATAAGGCTATAAAAATTGATAGTTGGAATTGATCAAAATTGCCTTATGTAAACCCTATGAACAAATGTTATGCAAAACTTCTTATTTTGCAACACCAAATTTTGTCGAGCTTCTACATGTCATGGGGAGGCTACATGAATTTTTGCAGATTTTATAAAAAGGGTTAAATGCCTCAATTAAAAATGAGGACTTCAAATAGTTGCAAATCAACTTTGAATTTTGAAACCAAGTTAAACCTTTCAAAAATTCAAAACAAAAATATGGTGAGCTTCCTTATATTATTCTGAGCCTCCATGAATAATTTTATAATTTTTGGGATTGTTTTGATGCCTCATTTAAATTGCCAAAGGCTGCTGTTTCAATTAATAAAGGAAACAGAAAAGGGGAGTTAAGTTCCAGGGGGTTTTCCGGAAAAGTGCCATCGTCTTCGAGCTGTAGCTCGTCGCTGTAGCGACCGAGCTCGACGCCCGCGTCCCCGCCGCACCCTCTCACGACGTCGAGCCCCCTGGAGGATAAGACGACCACCGAGGCCTTGCCCTCTCTCTACCCCTCACCTGCCCGCTCCCTCTCTCTGTTCCCTCCCCGAAACCCTAACCCTAACCGAGCCTCTGCCCGCCGCCGCCGCCGTCATGCCCGCCGTCGACTCCGGCCGCCCGAGCTCACGCCGAAGCCGCCAAAAGATGCGCCTTGCTCCCCTCGTCCTCCACGTCGAAGGAATCATCGTGGGACGCCCAAACCCGACGCCGACGTCCTCGTCTCTTCCGCCTCCGGCCGCCGCCGCCGCGAGGAAATGCGCCGCCGTCCGTCCTCCCCGGCCCTCTCCGTCCACGCCGGCACTCCCAGGGTAAGCCAAGCTACCTCCGGGACCCCTTCACCCTCTCCCTCCCGCTCTGTGTCGTGCCCCCTCCGAGCACCGCCGTCCGCCGCCGCTCCGGTGGTCACCGGGGCTCATTCCGGTGACCATTTGGTCCGTGCCGCCGCTCCCCGTGCTCCTCTCCGCCTCCTCTAGCTCCTAAAGCCAGTGCCGCGTTCAATTTCCACCCGAGGCGACGGATTCGTGATCGACAGAGCCGCATCCCTCATGATGACGTCATCTGTTCTTCAATTTTTGCATTTTACAGAATTTAGCAAAAATTTGTAAATTCATTATCTTGAGTTTGGTAAATCAGAAAAATGGGTGCCTCATACCAAAATGTTTAGAATTTCACAACCTACCCAAATATGTATCTCATACATGCAATTGAATTGTAAAACCTGAATTTAATTGTGTAATACAAATCATCTATGAGTTATTCAAATATTGTAAATTCAATATCTTTTGTTTTATAACTCAGAAAATTACAAATGATATGTCAATTTGTTCAGAGGTTTAATATCTACCTTTTGTCATGTTTACATGTTAAAATGAATATTCTAAATTGCTGTTAAGTTAAAATAACTAAAATGGCAGAAATTCTTTTAAACTTTGAAATTCAATATCTTTTGAACCACAAATCAGAAAAATGCAAACAATATGTCAAAATGCTCAGAAAAATAATATCTATATGTTAGTGTCATTGCCATGATCAACTAAAATTATTAATTTTCCTTTAATTAATAAATACCAAAATGGCAGATTTAATAACAATTTTGGGAAAATTATAACTTGAGAAATAATTACTCAAAAATTGTGAATAAAATACCAAAATGATCAGCAATTCAAATGCTATCTATCTATGTTAAGTTCACAGCATGAAACCAATTTTTCCTTTGATATTAATTTCGAGTTGGTTAAAATGATTTAAATTGCATAACCGTTTAAATCACCAATTCTTCATCGTTAATCAGAAAATTGCAAACGAAGTACCAAAATGATAATGAGAACAATACCTATCAAATAATGTATTTTCTCATGCATATAGAACTCATATTTCAGTACTGGACCTTTTTGGTAAATGCTAAATTCACTAAGTTAAATATGGACTTATAACCCATTAATTACGATAATTATTTTAGGGGTTCCATTTAACTTGTGGGACATGCCCAAAACCATTTCATTGCATAATTTGACCTCTATGTATTCACTGTTATTTTATTATTCGTTTCCTGCTATTTGTTTGTGTTCCGTTAGATTCAGGAGTCGAGGTTCCACCACAATACCTCGACGATTCGCGCGACCAGCACTATCAGCAAGGCAAGAGATAACATAACCTTCTTGGCATCTATAATCCTATTGTTTTATAAACTTACTTTATCCACCATAATATTGCATGCGATTCTAATGTCTCTTTTGATCAAGATGTATAGTATCCTATGGATGCATGTTTATCCCCTGAACCATCACATGCTTCCCCTCCTATGAACCATAGGTATGATGTGTTGGCCGGATACAGAGATATAATTGCTGTTTATATGCTTAGCTATGCTTAGCCATGCTTAGTAGAATGCTTAGCTGTCCGTTATTTAATTACATGATATTGATGTTGATGGAATGATTCGGGCATGGTGGATACATGTGATGCTTAATTAAAATGCTAAGAAGGATTGGATGAGTTGCCATCGGGGATGGTGTTTTGTCTCATTCTTGCCCCTAGGTGCGAGTTTTTTACCTCTTGAACCAAGACTGAGCGTGCTTCCAAAGGTGGGGACATATGGAATCCCCTGTGACCGAATAAGGTGTGAGGGGCTTGTCAAGGGTCCTCTAGTTTGCTATTTCCACTTGCGCGTGAGTGTGTGGGTAGAAAAGGAACAAGGATGACTGTGGTGTTTAGGATGTGGCTGCGGGGCAGGGCGTTGGAGGTGCTGAACCTGTCCTTCCGCACACTGATGGTCCTTGAGTAAGCCTCATGCAATGTAAAGGTCTAACCGCGCCCACTCGCCGGCCTTCCCCGGAAGAGGGCCAATCAGGTGAGCCAGACGGTACCGATGGGTAAATTAGTACACCCCTGCAGGGTTTAATCTTTTCGAAAAGCCGTGTCCGCGGTTATGGACGACTTGGGAATAGACGATAAGACCATAGAGAACCTTAACTTAATTGATATGGCAGCTAAAGGTTGCATAATCAACGTGTGATAAAGGTTCATTTCCTCGAGGGTGATTCGAGGGAGTGCCTTTGGTGGAGATGAGTGGTTTTGGCTACAAGTTGGTTCGACAAGAACCGAAGATGAAAGTTACTCTCTTATCCCCTTTTGAAAAACATTCTGAGTAGAAGATGCCATTTGTGTCACTTATGTCTTTTATAAAGGAAAAAGTAGCTTTATGCAAAATAGCTACATACAGCTTTAGAGCCTCCGTCAGCATTGGGCCTATATCGCCCTACTAAACTTGCGAGTACGTCGTACTCAGTCTCTCTTTGCTGCCTTTATATGTTTGTTTTAGAGGAGGACGACACCGAGCAGCTAGGTGGTTTCTTCGTGGACGTCGACTAGTAGTCCGGGGTTCCCAGGTGGTAGCTTGGAACCGTGGAGCAAGCTGGCTTGGTTTTATGTTTATCTGTAGGCCTCTTAGGCCATATTTGCATCTTGTTGTTAGACAACACTACCTCGCTTCCGCTTGATGTACTGATGGGTCGGTGACCCTTTTGTGTGTAATTTGTATCTTTCTCATATATGAGTTGTTATATGAATCTTTGTGTCGTAGAGTCTGTGATGTGCCAGTTGTTCCACAAGTCTTGATCTCTTAACTATACATGATAGCTATGTCTGAGCTTATGGCATGATCGAGGTGTTGTGTGCCGATGATCCATTCCGAGCACACCTGCCAAAGGTTTTGGCCTGGGATTGGTAAACCCAGTAACCTTCGATTGTGTAGCATGACTGGTTGCACAAAGCTTCACTGTATAGTTCTGGGGTCGGGGCGCTACATTCATCGACACCGTTTTTCGAAAATGATTTGCCAAAATATTTTGCAGAAAATAAAATAAAATTTGAGACGCGAGAGAGTAGCCCAAAACCGGCCCAAGCCCACCTAACCTCCAAACCCTAATCCTGCCGCTGGCTATTTCCTTTCCCACCCCCTGCCTTTTTGCAGCCACCCTCTCCATCTTTTCCCTTTTTCCTTCCAGGTCCCTCCACCTTGCCTTTTGGTCCTTTTTATTTTGCAATCGGGTCCCTGGGCCCAAACCTCCTCTCTCCTCTTATCTCTTCCTTTCTTCTTCTTCTCCCCGCACCTGCTTCCTTCCCGACCCGAGCCTCCCCGTGCACCTCCACCTCCCTCCCTTCCCTCCACGAGCTCTCTCTACCCCGGCCTCTCCTCCCGGCCGGCCGGCTCCTCCCGCGGCCAGCTCGAGCCGGCCGCCTCCCCAACCTCCCGATCCCGCAGCACCTCCCCGCACCCGTGCATCCCGTCACCTCTCCCCGCGCCGGCGAGCACCCGCGCGTCCGCGCCGCCTCCACCCGTCGCTGGCCGGCTCCTTCCCCGCCCCTGCTCCTCGCCGGCCTCCCCGTCGCTCCTATGCCCCGAGCTGGCCACCCTCCTCGCCGGCCCGCCGTCCTCGCCCTGCCCGACCACGCGCGCCTCGACCCGGACCTCCTCTACTCCTCGCCCACGTCCTCTCCTCCCCGGCCACTCCCTCGTCCGGCCGCCGCCGCCCAGCAAGCCGCCGTTGCTGCCTCGCCCGGCTGTGCCCCGTCCCAGGACGGCTCCCCTCTCCTCCAGCACCTCCTTCCTCCTCCACCGTGGCCAGCCCGCTGCGCCTCCGACCTCCTTTTCCCCGACGCCAACCTCGCTGTGTCGCCCGACCTGTGCGTGATGGTGCTGCTGCTGTTGCCCCAGACCTGCTCCTCGCGTGTGTGCGTGCTCGAGACCGAAGCCGTGTTCTGCCGTGCTCGTGTTGATGCGGTTGCGCAAGTTCCCGTGTGCCCTGTTGCCATATTTGTGTCTGTTCCCGATGCCCGTCTCTGTGTTTGGTCCCCGACGCCCGTTCCCACCATGCAGCCTCGGTCCCCGTCTCTGTGTGCTTTCCGAAGCCTCCGTGACGTGTTCCCGGCTTTTCCCATCCCCGTCGTGAAGCCGTTCCCGGACCGGAACCCGCCAAGTTCTCCGTGCCGTGAACCCCGTCGACCCCGAAGCCCAGAACGCCAAGGTCCACCACGACGACGACCCGAGTACGACTACTTCCATGACGAACGACTACCTCGACTACTTCGGCTACTTCGACTACGACGACTACTTCGACTACTTCCTCTCCGATCCGAAGACGGTGGTTCCGAATCTGAAGATCCCCGAATCCGCTGTGTGACCCCAACCCTAAACCCTATACCATATATGCGTATCTTATAAAATCATGCATCGTTAATTAACATCGCACCTTTATCCATTTAGTCGAATTAAATCAATTTAATTATGGGGTTTGTTCGGTGCGCCTATATTGTGCACCGATCTCATTTAAAATGCTTTTGCCATGTGTTAGGGAATAAAATTGGACAACCTTTAATTTTTCATGAATCATGTCATCAACATGCCGCTTCTTTTGCCGTAGTAATAAAATGCATGTTTTATGTTTCCAGTGTTCGTTGCTTCTTCGGGAATAGGACGTTGAGTTGATGTGAGTAACGACAGGTTCTGCTACCTCTACCAGATTGCAGGCAAGTGATACTCCCTTGCTATCTTTTCTTGTTTTCTGTCTCTTACTCCACCTATCTTTTGTTCCTTGCTAGCCTTATGTCATGATGCTTGTGTCCCGATCCTATTTGCATGTTTACCTGGCAGCCATGATATAGCCACACCCCCACATCCTATTACATGTTGCTTGTTTACCTTGTTGGCCTTGCGAGTCCTAGTGCATGCTTAGGTGCTTTGCTTCAGTCCTGTTATCTCTTTATCTAGTCTTGTTTTAATATGATAGTTAGGTTCAACTAAAATGTTAATCTTTATTTTCTGTTGCGATGGAAATAACTGAATAAAGATAAGGCACCGGCGGAAGGCCAATCGTGGTGATTTGTTCTGCTAGTGTCGCCTAGGACCCGAGTTCTTTTCCGCTGATCCAAGACTGAGCGCACTAACCACATATGGGAGTTCTATGGGCCTCCCCACAATCTATTACCGGATCCTCAAACCTGTCCAGGTGCCACAAGTAGTTCGGGTGTTTCCATTTGCGCGCGTACAACGATGATGATGATGTGAAGGTAAGATGATGATGGATACGTGGTTACTTACGGTAGGTTTGCGGACCGTGCGTTAATCGCATGTGGAAGGAGGGGCAATCGTATGAGTGTTCCCTCCCGAAGCCGTTCACGCAACGGTTAGGCCCACCTCGAGGCTTCAGCCAGACTCTCAAGGTGGATCAGACCTAGCTAGGTGCCTCCCTAGACTTGTTTGTAGAGAAGGGAAGTATTGCATCGAACGCTCCACTAGTACACCTCTAAGCGAGTCTTTCGATGCGTGTGGGTTCATTGGTGCATCCCTGCAGGGTTAAATCTTTTCGAAAAGCCGTGTCCGCAGTTATGGACGACTTGGTGAAATGCGCTGGCTAAAAAGATCATAGACAACTTGCACCTAATGATTATAACTTGATTTTCATATTGATCTCCTTTTCTTATATAGTTCGACAGAATGCGGGAACGGCTCCTACCAGAGCAACGCGTAATAGGAATTGGAGAGGAACTGGCAGGATTTTTGATGACCGAGATGGTAGACGATGCCGGAGAATTTAGTGTGAATAATAGGCGCAACCGATGATCCCCGGCCGTGTAATCGAATAGACGGGCTTAGTCCCGGTAATTGTGATCTCCATGTAACTATCAAAGTTGTATATATTTGTATGCTCGATCGTAAGACAACGTTGCTCGAACGTGTACGGTATGTGGTAGCGTAGAAATATACGAAAACTATTTTGAAATGAAGAAAAGAAATAAATAAAAGAAAACAAAATGAATTCTCTGCCGCGGCACAGAAAGTGCCCAAATTTCTGCCGCGGCAGAGAATCATTAGTAAACCCTAAACCCTAACCAAAATGAATTCTCTGCCGCAGCACAGAAAGTGCCCAAATTTCTGCCGCGGCAGAGAATCATTAGTCGCGGCCCGTTATACGAACCGACTAAAGCATGTGCCCCCAGCACGGCCAGGTTGAGGGCCATTTGTCCCGGCTGGTGACAGGTCCGCGACTAAAGGTTGGACCTTTAGTCCCGCCTGGCCAGTCCCGGTTGGCCAACCGGGATAAATGACCCTCACGTCCCGGGACAATAGGGCCAGTCCCCACTAGTGGCTCCGGACGAAAGGCCCTTTTTCTACTAGTGTCGTGGGTTGGGGTACATGCCACATGCATCTCTCATTTTTCATCCCTCAGGTAACTGCTCAACAAACGCAGCCTTGTCCTTGACGAGGTCGCACCTAAACACGCCAACCTCCTCACGCAACATGGCAGTACTATCGTAGTAGACGAAGTAGGCGTAAGTCCCGTGCCCACCCGGTCGCGAGGCATCCACCGTGAATCTATTAGGTCACCCCAGAAACAACACGCGATCGGCCATGCTATGACCATTTTTTCTCGCCGAATGCATCTTCTTCTTCTCCGGCACCGAACAATCCTCTTCTAGTGCATGCACCAACAATGAGATCTCACGTCTGAAGCTACTCCTGCATGGATAACGTTGACAATAAGAGACGCAGAACTCGACCAACACCCAAAGCAGCTCGCCGCGGGACTCCAGGACGTAGCTGTACTTGGGCGAGTAGTAGCCATGGTCGACCCACCTTGGCGAGCATGGCTCTGGGACCATCATGTCACCACCATCTGCCGTTATGCCGCCCCAGAGTCTAGCGTCCGCTGTGAACATGATGTTGCCGCCGTGGTAGACGACACAAAACGCGATGTACTCTGGTGCATAGAGGGTCGTCTTGACAGCTCTCCACTTGGCACAACCTTCATCTACATAATCTCCTACTCTGGGGATGCCCATCCCCGCCAAACTTGTATACATACAGGAAACGAACAATATCTCTCCAAAGAAAAGGAAAAAGAACTGTTATATATTTGTTCACACGTACAATTTCCCTAAAATAAGGAAAACTCTATAATACAACTAGCTGATCCAATAGCCGGCTCTAAGAGCATCTCTAGCATATACTCTAAAAGCATGTCGGCTCCGAAAAATCCGGTTAATATGCGATTTGTCCCATTTTGTAGCCTGAGTAGAAACTGCATATTGGACTGGCATGAAAAAAAATTCCGGTACTCACTAAACCGTCCGCGAAACCCACTATATGAACAGGCTAAGGGCTGATTTAGGGTTAATTTCCGCGAACTCCTCCATCGCATTTCGTCTCCTCCTTCGCACCCTCTCATAATCTGGCGAGTCCTCTCCGAGCTTTTTTCTCCTTCTCCTCCGACCGATCGATGGCCTCCGGATTCGTCCCCATCATGGGGGGCACATTGGAATGGGTGGGAGCTATGAGGGTGTGCCTCTGCGATCTGGCGCTGCTCGTCAGCTGCTGTCGCAAGCTCGTCGGCACGACGCAGAGGCCAGAAGCTCTAGTCATGTTGTGGTGACGATCTCCGATGACGAGGACGAAGAGCGCCGCGCGGCACGGTCTAGGAAGTGGCAATACCATGGCCGACAGTCCCGGAGCAGCGGCATGGCCCGCGACTGCTGGGATATTCCGGCTCGGGCTCGGATAATCCGGCAGCCAGACTTGTCCTGCTCTACTAGGTTTTGTCCAGAGATGGCAGTCTCCCAGAGTGCATATCGCTATGGAATGCTCGGATTATCCGGGTGGTCCAACCCTCGAGCGGATTAATCCACTAGTGCTTTTTCAGCACATGACGGTTGAATTTTGGGACCCCTAAAAAAGACCCCTTCTTCCCCACGAAGAAGGGACGGCTTTCACTCACTCTCCACCATTGTTTCTAAGCTAATTTTTTTGAGATATACCATTCCTTTTCCTAATCTTATTGATCCTCTGAGGAGTGAGAAAAGGAGATCCAGATCTAGAGTTTCATCAAAACATATTTGATACCCGCCTACTTTCCTTGGTGGATTTTTTTACTCTTGGGTTACTTGAAACCCTAGAAAGAAGTGGTCATCTCGAAGCTTTACCTTGGTAAAAGAAGTTTCGAAACGTTGTTGAAAGCCTCCAATTAAGTTGTGGAGTCACCCCACCTTGTGTAGATTTGGTAAATGCCTTCAAGTCTACCTCATAATGAATTGATCTTTCTCTCACAGGAGAGACCAAAAAAGAATAGTGTGAGCACAACCGTGCATTGAAGTGTCTTGGTGGCTCCACACCCCTCAAATGAAGATGTATTTTCCTTCGGAAGAAACTTTATGAATTGCATTCTCATGTCCACCATTGTGGTTATCTCTTGTCTTTACTACTTGTATTCCGTTCCATACATTGTATCGTATCATATAGGTTGCTCATCTAGTTGCACATCTAGATAACGTTGTGATTATTTCTACCCCTTAATTAAACATTCTACCGATCATGTCGGGATTTTGGTTCCCGCTGGATCTGAGAACCATCCTTCGGCATTTCCCCTCCTGAGGGCGTCATCTTGAAGATGTTGATCCCCTGTGTGCTTTCCCGGGGCTAGACTTAAACGACATGGTTGGTAGTTGGTCAACCGATGATGTGGAGGTTCCGTATGGGGGCTAGTGCGGCAACGAAGATGTCAGATGGCTTTTTGTTCCGACATATCCGAATCGTCTTCTTGTTGGATCTCTCCTGATGTGAAGTCGGAGCTCGTACGATGATCTGCGTGGGACGGTTCGGTCGTGAAGATCTTCATCAGTGCTGGTTTTGCTCATCCTCTCACCCCAGAGCTTCTCATCGGAACTGGAGCTACTAATCTCATACGCAGAGAGTAATCTATTTGGCATAGGCCGGTATGAGGTTCACGGGACTGCTTTGACGAAGTCTCCATAGGTGGTCGGAGTTGGTGAAATCGAAGTCGCTGAAAAGTGATGACGACGATATCGATGATGCATAGCTTGTGTTGGTAGTCAGAGTGGTAAGCAGGATGTTTGTTCCAAGTTTTAACTGAACTAGTTGAATTTTGGCGTGGCGTCACGCCACGCCCTTGGTGATTTTTTTGTGCATTTTTTTGCTAATTAAAATGTTGGCTAAATTGGACTGTTGGAACATTTGTTTGTTTTCTTATGAATAGGTAGCATTTTTTATGTGCATTTCTGGTATATTGTGTATAATATTCAAATGGTTGAAGGTTTGTAGTGTTCAAACATGTTTGTATTTCGACGTCAATATTTAATTATAATTAGAACAATCCATTTGAATTTCATTTTACATTTGGGGAAAGTTTATTCATGTGGTGTCTAAATGTTGGTCGAAGTGAAATGTTGAAATAAATTTGGTATTTGTTATGAGTATACTGCAGTTATCATTGGTGAGCATTTTGGTTTTATTTTATGGAATATCGGATTTTTCGCTCAAATGTTGGATAAATTGCATCTTGCAAATATGTTTTTTATTTTGTTGTTGTAAAGTGGAATCGTACTTGTAGCTTTTAGATAAATGACACCATTATTAAGTGAGATGTGAAGCATTTCGAGAATTGGAAAAAAATGGATTCATTATCATTTGTTTAAGAAATTGGAACATTGCATAACAGTACTTCCTTTTTTTGTTTGAACAAAATTCAGAATATTTCATATTTCTTATATCTTTTGTAGATCGTAAAAAAATATTTGTTGAAATTAAATGTAAACATATATTATATTCCATCATTTAGTAGACCCCATCTGGGGCGATGTGATTTAAAATGTTAAAATTCGTTGTTATTTGTCATTCGGAGTAATTCCATTTTTTTAGCGAATTTAAATGTTCAAGTGTGTTTGTAGTTTGGCATAGATATTTAATTAATCTAGTTAATCAGGAGAAACAAACTATGTAAGTATTTTGTAAATTTTATATCCATAATTACAGAGTATTTGGCTAAATTATATATGAATATTAAATAACTTGGCGAACTGAAATCTTGAAATATGTTTTCATTATGCCGTAAGTAGTGCAAACAATGTTTTTTTTTTCCGAGTGCGTAGTATAATCAGAGGAAATGTATTTTGTGAGTATTTATAAGTAATTTGAGTTGTTGAAATGTGCTTCTTTTTCCCAAATAGCATTTATAAGCAATCTTAGTTGTTGAAATGTGCTTTTTTTTCCCAAATAACATTTAAGTTAATTACATAGTTATCGATACTGCATATTTTCTAGATTCGTGCTAACAAATGGGAAAAGTCTGTCTATGTTGCATTCAAATTTTGACCATTTTGAATTGTGCAACTATATTTTGTGTTTGGCTTTATGTAGTTAGCGTTGATTTTTCCTGAGAATCTTGTATATAGTTTAGTGAATGTTCAAATATTTTGTAATTAAAGTAATTAAATATGTTCGTATGTTGGCATGAATTTTTATTTGTATTTAGGGAAGATGTATTTCAAATGTCTTTAAATATTTTAAAAGTTTTGAGTTTTCAAAAAGTTTTGTTCTATCGCATAAATAATTAGCACGTAATTTTCTGATTGTTTTGTTGTATTACCCATATTCTTGCCGGTGGATATACTCAGAGTTTTTTTCGATTTTTTGAACGATTTTTGAATTTTTCTAGAAATCGTCTAGCCCTTCATGCTAATACGTGGGAGGCATTTATTTTTTTCAAATATTGAAATTTGAATGGAGATCATATGCCATAGGTAGTTTTTTCTTGTAGGTATGCTGTTTTTTTATTATTATTTTTTTCGTCGGTACTGTGGTGTAAATAATTAAATTCTGGAAATGTGCATATTTAAAAGGTTTTTGGTTTCTAATATGTTCAATTCCAAGGAAAGTAAGTTGTTTGAATGCTAAAATTGGAGAATTGGGAAGTTATTTATATTTATTAAATTCAATTTAGAAGCAAGGTACATTTGGAGCGAATGAATTTGCATTTTGTTGAAATATTCAAATGCAGTGACTTTGTTGATCTTTTTCTTACAATTTCGTGGAATTTGGTCGCATTTGATTTGGAAATGTATGTAATCAAACTTTTATTTTCGAAGGTATTTGTATTTATTAAATTTAATTTAGAAGCAAGCCACAATTACACAATTAGAGCAAATGAATTTGCATTTTATCGAAACATTCATGTAATCAAACGTTTGTTTTTTAAATGCAGTGTTTTTTTTTTTGCAAATTTGTGGAATTTGGTCTCATTTGATTTTGAATGTAATCAAATTTTGTTGTAATATTTCGTGAACAATGCTTTATTGAAGTATTGCAGATGTCCAAAGTGTATTAAAGGAATGGCTTAGAATTGATAATATTAAGTAACAAAATCATTTAGGTGGGAAAAAACTTCTTATTTTCTTTGCATGTTTGTATTAAAATGTGCATTATTGAAAAGAAAAAGTATTCGCTGAATTAATTTAATTCCATATGTTGGAATGTCAGGTAACTTTGTAAGTTTCTCATAAATATTGAAATATTTAGTTTGACTCCATAGTCTAAGGTAGTGCGTCGGCATGTTCGTATCAAAATGTACATTATTGTAGACAAACAGCATTCCTTGAATTTATTAAATTCCATATATTCGAATGGTCAGGTATTTTTGTAATTTGTCGTAAATATTGAAATATTTACTTTAACTCCATAGTCCGGGGAAGTGCATTGTAAGGGATTTGGTTAATTGTGCAACTATATTTTTGCATTCAAATTTCGACTATTTTGAATTGTGCAGCTATATTTTTTGTGATTTGCTATATGTAGTTAGTATTGTTTTTTTCTGAGCATTTTGTATATAGTTTAGTGAATGTTCAAATATTTGTCGAACTTAAGTATTTAAATATGTTCGTATGTTGGCATGAATTTTTAATTGTAATTAGGGAAAATGTGTTACAAATTTCTCAAAATATTTGAAAGTTTTGAATTTTCAGAAAGTTTTGTTCTATGGCATAAGTAGTTTGCACGTAATTTTCGGATTGTTTGGTTGTATTACCCATTTTTTTTATCGGTGGATGTACTCAGAGATTTTTTTTTCTGAACGATTTTTCATTTTTCTGGAAATTATCTAGCCCTTCACGCTAATTCTGGAAATTCTTTTTTTTTGTTGTAGTTTTTTGTCATTTTTGTGAGTAACGTGGTGTAAATAATTAAATTCTGGAAATGTGCATATTCAGAAGGTTTTTGGTTTCTAGTATGTTCAATTCAAGGAAAGTTTATATTGTTAAGTTGTTCGTATGCTAAAATTGGAAAATTGGGAAGTTATTTTTTTAATACAATTTTGTGGAATTTGGTTGCATTTGATTTGTCATATTTAATTCAATTTAGAAGCAAGACATAAATAGAGCAAACGAATTTGCATTTTCTAGAAATATTCATCTAATCAAAATTTTTTTTTCACGTTTGATTTCGAAATGTACCTAATCATTTTTTTATGCAGTGGATTTCAAATAAATTGGAAAAGGTCCCGAAGTATAAATTGTTAGAACCTGGTCTGAATTTATTTGGAGTTGTATTTGTAAAGTTACTATGATTTTTTAATTGTAATTACGGAAAATGTGTTACAAATATCTCCAAATATTTAGAAGTTTTGAATTTAAAAAATAGGAAAACAAAAAACAGGAAGAAAAAAAACAAAAAAGGGCCGGCCGAGCTGCACAGCAGCCCAGCCCAGCTAGCAGGCCCGCCTGGCCAGCCCAGGCCCACCGTGACTTGACGATGACGTCACCGGTGGGCGGAGCTGCCGCGGCGGCGACGACTACGCCGGCATCGCCGGGAGCCGGCGCGCGTACGTGCTTCCGACGCGCACGGACACGGGCTGCCCATAGGTGGCGGCGCCGCTTCCTTTGGGTCGCCGGAGCGGCGGCGGCGGCGTCCAAACGCGGCGGCGAGCAGCGCGCACGGCGACGCCGATTCCGGCAACGGCGCAGCGTCCCGGCAAGCGTTTCTGGGTGAGGAGGGAGGGGCGAGGACGGCGGAGGTCGCAGTGGCCGCCGATTTGTCTGGGGAGGGCCGGAGTGGTGTGGCGGTGCGTCGGCGGCGCCGGCGGCATCGCCGTCGCGGGAGAGAGAGGGAGGGAGGGGGCTCTGCGGGTTTTTTTGCAGAAAAGTCCGCGTATTTTTCGGAATTCGCATTTCGGTCCCTCGCCTTGCGTTTCCGTGGACTGCGGGTTATATTTACGGATTTGGGAAGGGCGTTTCTGCAAAACCGTCACGGACGCGTCCTCCGGGCCGTCGGATCGCCGTTCGACGGTGCGGATCGTGGCTACTGTAGCTACTGAGTAGCTACTGTTCCAGGAACAGTCGCCGAGCGCTCTCAGGCCGGCAAAAGGTTCCGTCTTTAAATATAGTAGCCTTTTGTCTCGTTTAAAAAAAATGTTTTATCAGATTTGTCCTTTGACCCGGGGACGACCGACGGAGCGAGAAGGATGCTGCTGGAAGCGCCCAGAAGAAACTTGACCCGCGCATGGCCCGGCTCACGCACCGCTCCCCTCTCGCGTCGCGAAATCTCCCGAACACTCCCCCAAGTTCGACTCCTGCGCACGCCCCCCTACGCATAAATACCTGCTTCCCCTCCGCGCGCCTCGCACTGACAACAACAGAGGAAACAAGCACAGGAAGCAAAAATAAAGCGCTCCCGACTAGCTAGAGGACGACGACGGATTTGGGCTGGGCTCGCGGATCGCATCGCCCGCCGGCAGCTGGCTTCATCCGGCCCCGTGGAAACTCGTTCGGTGGTGTCTGATCCGCAACGCACTCCGGTCTTTATCTCATCGGAACTGTAAGCACCCCTTGATTCCCATTTCTTCCAATTTGAGGGTCTAGTTTCTTCTACTCTGTGTGTTGGTGACCTGATATAACCGATGATGGGGCCTCAACGGGGTGTCCAGGTTTAGGGATTGCTTGGTTTGGTACCAATTATTCACATATCATTCCGGTGTCTCCAGGTTTCGCAACCACTGTTCCGAAATACATGACTTTCTGAAAATCGTGCGATCAAATGTGTTTCATCTTTGACAACAATTTTAAATAACCTGGGGGTACAAAGAGGAAAAAATATTATCATCTAGCCAATTATCCTTCAAAAATCTCACCAATTCACCATTTTGGCCTTCTCCAATGCATTGGCTCTTAGCACACTCTGCTCTAGGTATCGGTTTATTTTAAGAGACGACTAGCTCATCGCATTGTTTTTAAAATTTTGTATCTAGGCGAGCTTGCATTTAATGATTTTTGGCTCATACTTGTTTGAGGTTAGACTAGAAAAAAATCCCTATGATCGCCATATGTTATCCAAGATATTACATTGATCCCTTTCCACAATCACTGTGGTGTCAAATCAGTATTTTATCTATGATAATGTGCTAAGAACCTAGCATTGGGAGAGGCCTTGTACCGGACATGAGCTAGATTGGAGAATGATTCCTTAAGCCGCATGCGGCCTTTTCAAAAGTGATACGCGGATGTTTTTATTCCACTAGAGGAACGGAATTTATGCTGCGGAGGTCTTGGAAATTAAGAAAGCTAACATGGAAATGTATGTCGATGGTGGTCTAGGAGATACAGAAGAAACTTCAAAATGGGGTTGCTTATCTTGTTTGCTTGCAATATTGATATTGTCCCTATTCCAAGGACATGGTATTTCTAATGGAAGCTAAAGTATATTGCACAAAGATGAAAAAATATACAACTATTATGAAAGTTGTTGCTCTTGTCCACTTGCAATATTGATACATGGGAGCCTGCTATAACAACTTGTCTTAAGAACTTAAGATATGATAGTAGCTAGCGTGGTGAATAATTCTTAAGCATAATTTTTTAATATGATCCGGAATACTAAAATATTTAAAGTTTTATCTCTATTGCGTCTTATCTAGAACCAAGCCCTGATGTTCTCAGTGTCCATAATGCATGAATTGTGGTTTGCATCTAAAAAGGCACTTGTGTAATTTTTGTGGTTATCTTACTAGAATTTGTTTTTAAATCTTCTACGGAAATTGGAAAATTGGATTTAGCATGAAGGAGATATGTGCACAATCGCCTGCAATATTTTCTCAAAATCAACAGAAAAATCATGTTGTTTGATGTGCATGCAGTATTTTTTTTCTCCAAAAATCATCGACAATGAGAATTCACTGATTTGGGGGAATACACGCTTGTGCATAAACTTTCTGATCCATGGTGGTATAAGACTCAGTAGGCAGTATGTAGGAGGAAAACATTGCATCATTTATCATTTATAGTGTCTACTCTTGCATGATGTATCTTTTTTTAGGTGTGGTAAGTTATGTCTCTCTTAATTGTGATTGCTGTATTCCAGTTTTTTTCTAGGTTTCGAAGATAACTATGATTTATTTTGTATAGATTGTGTGTTTTTATGTCAAATGAGAATGATACAAATCTATGTATGTGTCTTGAGATTAAAATTCTAGATGGTTTCCTATCTGTACTGGTTCTGGGTGCTGAACTCAAACTATGACTATTATTGCATTTATGTTATCATCTCTCAGTTACTAGTTAGGCACATCATTACCTGTAAGTTGTAAGTTATAAACATTCGTATATTGGGTAGAATTTTCTATTATTTGCAGTGTGTCAATCCCTTTGTCCAACCAATCATGTCCATTAGCGGGTGTTCTTCTTATTCTTGTCCAGTCTCAATTACCTTATCGTTCTTTACCTACTTAGTGTGAGCTGTTAGCTTTTGAACTGCTTTATTGTATACACAGTTTGAATCATGTACATCGCTAGACTAATCTATAAATTTCTTCTTCATTGTTTCAGGCATCGCCAGGCTAATTTATTCTAGTAGTATATAACCTAGGATAATGTATCCGACAAATCAGTGCATGGATCCATACTATTCATACTGCAGAGATCATCCTCCTTATCCGTATTACCCCCCACCTAGCTGGGAAGCAGGTCACCGGCAGATGGCGATGGACTCGTCATGTCGACCGCCAAGCTATGGACCTCTGCCTTACAGTGGTAGCACAAGTCACTCACACCTTCCGGAGTCCCATAGCTGCTGCAGCATGACATATCCTCCTGGTTACTACAGTTTTAGAGCCCCATTTCCTCAAGAACTTCCACCACCTCATCCATATTATCATGGCCCGTTTCCGCATCATCTGAACACCTACCCCTCACACTTCGTCCCACCACCATTTGATCAACTACCATATGGTTATGGCAAGTTCAAGGGCCATTGTTGTGGGTGTCCAAACCATGTTTGCCATGGGGAGGAGAAGAGCAAGCTGAAAATCGAAGAAGAGATGCCTGAAGTGAAGCCTGACAGTGAGCAGAAGGGTGCAGACAATTCCAGTATAATTGGCCGCCCGAGTTACCAATATCCGGAGATGTGGCTGCCGTCCGGAAACGTGAAAGGCGATGTTAAGGGAAGGAATTTCGAAATGCCACCTAAGCTCTTCGGTAAATGGTTTCCTGAAAGTGGAGAGTGGACAGGAGATGGGAAGCAACAAAGCCATGACAATCATGATGCTAACCAATTTCAGTGGCCAATAATTCGGGTGCCAGCAGTACATGATGAGCCGAAACAAGAAAATAAAGAATTCAAGAAGGTCAATCAGGGACCAAAGAAGGTCAATCAGGGACCAAAGGTCACCAAAGAAGCTCCACATTCACCGGAGGTCAAGATTATCCCCTTGTCATGGTTTGAAAATGACCGTACTGATCAGAAGCCTGTTGCTAAGGACAGTTCTGGAGAACACAATGGAAGATCATCAGTGACGAACCAGTCTGCAGGTGCTGAGCATCGGCATGACACGACAGTAGACAGAAACTATAAGACCATTCCAGTTGTGCCGGGAGAAGTAAAAAATGAGAATAAATCAGCTGAGAAAAATTGTAAAGCTATTTCAGCTTTGCCTGATAAAGAGGGTGATGAAAAGAAGGTTCATACCTGCAGGACCATCCCTGTTATGGATCATAAAAGGAATGATGAGAAGGCCAGCAATGTTGAGAAGGAGGGAGAAAATAGGAAATGCAACAATGTTGAAACATCAAAAGATAAGCTTTCAAAGTTACCTCCCGTATGCTTGCGAGTGGATCCTTTGCCAAGGAAGAAATCAGGAAACAGATCTTCAGGGTCACTCAACCCAGCAACCAAGAAGGTTTGTGAAAAAGAGAATGACATGAAAGAGGCCCAAGGCAAGAACCAGGTGACAAAACACTCAGAGCCAAAAGAAGAGAGCCAAAATAAAGAGTGCAATGTGCCGGTTAAAGATATATCTTCGGAAATGGACAAAAGAATAGGGTCTACTAATGTTTATGTGAAGCCCGTACAGGAGGAAGAAATTTCCAAAGAGGTTGATGAGAAGGTGCAACCGAGCTTCAGCGTTGATGCGCGAGAAAATGCAAGTCCGCGGAGCTTGCAAGAATGCGAGAAAAGCACAGAGGAGGATGATAGGAAATTCCAAGGAGAATCTTCAAAATCTGCCCCTGAAATAAACTTATCGGAACCTGTTGCAGCAGTTCGTATTCAGTCTGCATACAGAGGGTACAATGTACGAAGATGGCGACCTTTGGAGAAACTTAGGAAGGTCAATAAAGTACATGAGCAGATGCAAGATTTGAAGAAGCAGCTGCAAGGCCTTGAAGCTTCTTCAAAGCCGCTGACAGTGAAAGAGCAAGTCGCTATCAACGAGACTATCATGAATTTACTCTTGAACCTTGACACCATTCAGGTATTGTGTCTCTTCAGGTTGATTTGTTATTTTATCATATCTATACATAAAAGCTTGAATGTTAGCTAGATCATTGTTGAACTATGTTGGTTTTAACCCTTGATATACTTGTACAGGGTTTGCATCCGAGTGTGAGGGAGGCTAGGAAGTCTGTAGCTAGAGAGCTAGTTTGTCTGCAGGAGAAGCTTGATTCTTTGTGCAAGCAGCTGCCCAGTGAGAAAGAGGAACCAGAGAGAACTGACGATGCTATCCAAACTACAGCTCATGTGGCAACAGCAGAAGCATCTGAGGAAGTAAGTTCCATTTCCTTCCATACTGTTTGCTAATCCCACTATGGTCTCTGTAACAGAACAACATGCTAATTTAACTAGTTCTTGGTGCACCAGTATGGGTTAGAAATTTGTAAATATCATATAATATTTTAAGGCGTTTATTGCATATGAAACTGTGTAAGTTAAAAATATAGGAAAGAAATTGGATTTCGGGCCATAGTTTAATAATGCGTACTTGATCCGGCCGTACATTGTTCAGATAAAGTACTACTTGGTTCTGTTCTGTTTTTACTCGTGTCAGAATTACTTCTGCTGTTATTGATTTTCAGGACCAAGTTAGATCTGTTTTATAGCAAATGTTTTCTATTCCCTTGTTTTCAGCAGGCAAAGAGGCCTTTCATTTCGTTTTAACTTTAATTGAAAGTGTGTATGTTCTTATATAATTGTACTACATCTGCATGTATTTACATTTGTATTATGGTTTGGTTACTACAATTTGTAAGAAATTATTTCACCAAGCTCTTTTGAAAATTGCTCATTGCTTAATAATTCCAATTATTATTGCTTTATTGTCCATGTGTTCATTCTTCATCAGATTCGACACAAAACTCTAATTGTTTATCGGTGAGGGTACTTCCCCTTTGTAAGTAGATGATGTTTCGGACATCACATGGTCTCCAGTGTGCACGTGCATTTAATGGTTTATGAGGAGTACATACTCAGAATTTATTAACAAGAAACAGGGACTTCTCAAATTTAATGTATACACGTGAAAATGAGTAAGTTTCAGACTAAAATGTGAACTATGATTAATATCAGGATTTAAATTCGATTATACTGGTTAGACCAGTTTTTTGTTTTAGAATGAGCAGATTTTTAAAGTATAACTTGTACGATTCTAGGACTCTTGGATGCAGATGTCTCTTACTCGATCCCAGCAGAATAATCAGGATTCTGCGGTTATTTGGATGCACATGTCTCTAATTGACATGGAGGCTTAAAAGGAGCCTCCAATTGGTAAATATAAGATATGTAACTCTTACCAAATATATGCCTGCAGGATAAATTTGCAGGAGTTGTGGAAGAACTAGGAATGCCCTCAGTTAACTCCTCGGAGATGATGAATGATGAAGCTTCATATGGAACTCCCAAGGAGTTGAGGCAAGATGCAGGCTCAACTGAACAGAAACATGAAACGGGAGAGTCAAGTACTACGCATGATGAAGTAAGTTAACTTCTGTTTGGTACCCTGCAATTGCTAAGTTGACACGACAACCGACTGGTTTAATCTTCATGTGGTTAATGTAACACCAATCATCAACCATGTCTAACAGGGGAAAGCTGCACCACCGGGTGAATGTCAAGGAACATCTTCGATGGATGTCCCGTGTGATGCAGCTTCGACAGGACAATCGACTGAGTCGAAGCACCACATGGAAGAATCAAACTCCATGTCAAGGGAAGAAACGTCTAAAATGGTAAGTCGTACTTTTGTGTACTCTTGTCTAGCGCTACATTATCAGTTTGGTGGTTAACAAGATGCATGTTATTTTATACTTCCAAGTTGGATGTTGACAGTGTTCATGCCGACAGGAGAAAGCTGCATCAAAGGGTGAAGTATCATCAGTGGATTGCATGGAGTTGGTGCATGATGAAATATCTTTATCAGAGGAATCGAGTACACTGGAACAGTGCCCTACTTCCACTGAACAAAATAGTTCTACTGAAGACAAGAATACAGGGGTTTCTTCTCCCAGTGCCACTGAGGACGGTACAACTGCTATGGCCTCGTTGCCTATGCAAAGCAGAGAGTCAGTTGATAAAGTGAGTACTCATTGTACTTATGATGATGAGATTAATGTCAATATTAGATTTTTAAATGATTTATCAACGTCGTGTACCATGAAACAGGATGGTGCGGCCGAAGGTCAGGTTTTGCAGTCTGCAGCTTTAGAAAGCTCAACGCTGAAACCTGATGGTGCTGTGCCGGAAGATGATGGGTACAAGGAAGCAGGTGTTCAGTTTGCTCGATCTTGCGTGTATTTGCAAGATGCAGAGCTAAATGAACATGATGAGCATCTTGCGTCCATAGCATTCAGTCTAGGAGATCAACCAGAAGAAGCCAGGGGTGCGGACATGCAGAACCAAGTCGCAGATACTATGCAAGATTCATCAGCCAAAGAACCGGATGGAACACCGGAGCCTACGGCGGGCGATACTAATATTGTGGACTATGTTAGCACTGCAACAGCAGAGAACTCGGTGCAATCTCCCTTGTTGGAAGAAACGTCGCAGTCCGACTCTGCCCTGCAACAATTTCGCTTGCAGGAGTGGGAAGCAGTAAAGCCATGTGAGGTTTCTTGCAAGGAAGATCCGCCACTCGTGGATCAGCCAAATGATGCTCCTCTGGAGAACCCAGTAGGAGGTTTTTCCATTGGAGAGAAGCATGAAGCTGTGTCGCTGGAAAACGAAGCCAAGACCATGGAAGAAGATATTGGCATGCCTGAAAGTGTGCGCAATGGTGCCATGTTGCGTGAGAATCCTGCTGACTCCAAGATGTCACTGGAGAGCCAAAGCCATTCGCAAAACGAGAGTGTCAGCGGAGATGCCGGGATCCAGGTTGCTTCCGAGGAAGCAGCTACTGTCTCTGCAACTCACGGTGCTGTGAAGAAGGACGAGAAGGATGATCTGGCTGATGAGAACCTGAAGCTGAAGGAGATGCTGCAGAAGCTTCTCTCGACTGACAACGATCAGATTGGGATCATCACGGAGCTGAGCGAGAAGGTGAGGACGCTCGAGAGGAAACTCGCGCGCAAGAGGAGGCCGAAGGTAAGGGTCTACAGACCAGCCAGGAGTGCGACGGCCAACCTCCACTGAAGAACGGTGACGATCTGGAGCTTCAGTTGCGTGTATATCCGTTGCTAGTTTGTATCCCTGCTGCAGTGTACAGTTTCCGATGCACAGTAACGGTGTGATGTGTTTACGTGTGCAAAACTTAGATGTTAATATCATTACCAGTCATTTCATAATATAAGTCTTTTTAGCATTTCTCTTTCCATCCGTATCTAGATATGTTTTAGTGTAAGATTTATTTAAACCTTATACTAAAACATGTCTAAATACGGATGTAAAGAGAAATGCTAAAAAGGCTTACATTATGAAACGGAGGTAGTATATACTTATGCTAAAGAAGAGTCTTGCATTTGTGTGGCAGCTAACAGGACCTGTTCAAATTTAGAAAAACTCGTTCAGAGCATAGATGGCATGTGAATTGTTCCTGTGCTCACAGTTCACAGATATGGGCGGCCGGCGGCATCGTGCAGAGCTTTCATCTAAGATCTTGCCACTGCCACGGTAGTGCAGATTTCTTCCAAAGCTTTCAGGAAAGCTCCTCCACACAATCCGTATCATTTGTACTGTTTGCCCACATAGGCTAAAGCTTATGGTATACTCAGGGGCGGAGCTAGAGTACTGAATAGAGGGGTGCACGGTGGTGCCCCAGCTGCAAAATAGCTTGTTTTACCGGTGACACATATGGTGAAAACAAGCAATTTTACAAAGAAATAGAATTTTACCCGGTGACCTGTGCACCCGGGTGGCTTCACTTGGATCCGCCCCTGGGTATACTCCGTAAGACCTTAGGAGAAAAGTACGAGCTCTGGTGGAGTGCAAGCGCTTCTGTTCGCCCAATTGGTTCAGCAAGTGTTATGTGTCTCAATCTGTCTCATTCTCGAGTTTCTATATTTGGGCCATCTCACCAGTTAACTCAGTGCTCTGATGGTGCGCTGATACAAATCGAGTGGCTTTTGTTCGGTACAATTATTGAACTCAACCATTTAGACTGGAGGTGATCTTCCATAATAAGGCTCAAGGCTCGGATGATTTCCCTGCTGAGTTCTACCAAAACTCTTGGGATGTCATCTAGACCTTCTAGAGTTGTTCGGATCTCGGATAACTAGAACTATTTCTCCTTAATTTCAAGGAGATCATTTTGATGTCTAAGATCGTGGATGCAGACAGGATCCAACAGTACAGATGCCTCCTTAATGTTAACTTCAAAATCTTCACTAAAGTTGCAACCACTCGGTTAAACTAGGTGGATGATCATGTGGTTAGACCGACGCAAATTGTTTTTATGTAAGGTAGGAATATCCTTGATGGGTAATAATTCTATATGAAACAGTCCATGGGCTTCACCGTAAAAAGCTCAATGGAGTGATTTTCAAGATTGACTTTGAAAAGGCTTATGCAAGGTCAATTGGTCTTTCCTCCAAGAGACTTTGAGCATGAAAGGATTATCGGAAGAATGGTGGTCTGGATCCGTAAAAAAATTGTCACTGAGGGTAGTGTGGTCATTAAAGTCAATGATAACATTGGTCATTACTTCGAAGCAAAAAATGGGCTGAGATAAGGTGACTTGCTATCTCCCATACTATTTAATATGGTGGTAGATATATTAGCGGTTATGATCGAACGCGCCAAAGTCAATGGCTAAACTGAGGGGGTTGTCCCACGTCTCGTTGATGGTGGGTTATCCATCCTCTAGTATGCGGACCATACGATTCTGTTTATAGAACATGACCTTGAAAAAGCTAGGAACCTGAAATTAATATTGTCAGCGTTCGAGTAGTCATCGGGGCTCAAAATTAACTTCCATAAAAGTAAACCGCTTTGTTTCGGTGAAGCCCAGAACGAGTCTGTAGGTAATTGGGTATTCCAATACATTATCAGAGATTGACTAATGCCGAACCTAAACATGTCGAGGCGCACCTACAAAAATGACTAAGTGGTTGGAAAGGAAAATTGTTATCCCTAGGTGGAAGACTGGTTCTTATCAGTTCAGTCCTAAGTATGGTACTGTGTATAATATCCTTCTTTCAACTAAACAAAAGTGTCTTGCATGAATTGGATTATTTTCGATGAAAATTCTTTTGGCAAGGGGATAGTGAGAAAAACAAATATTGACTGACTCGTTGGGATATTGTTTCTCGACCCAAGGATCAGGGAGGGTTGGGTATTCATGACCTTCAGGTTATAAAGACAACCCTCCTTGGGAAATAGCATTTTAAGCTCCTAACTTAGTATGGGGTTTAGCAAACACTACTGAAAAGAAAATATATTGTCTTAAAGGCTCTCTCATAGGTTTACTGGAAACCTGGGGCCTCTCACTTTTAGGTTGGTCTGATGGCGATGAAGAACCACTTTTTTGCTTTGGGTCATTTAATATTAAGGATGGCTCAGAGATTAGGTTCTGGGAGGATAGATGGTTGGGAAAGACCACTCTCCAAGAACAATATCCAGCGCTATATAACATTGTCTGTCATAAGAGCGATACAATAGCTACGGTTATGAAGTCATTGCCACCAAATGTGACGTTCGGGCTAGAGACTTGCGGGATGGAATGCCCTAATAGGGCGGTTGGCTTTGGTCCAACTGACGCAAGTGTCCTATGAATTTTGCTGGAATCTATATGAGAATGGCAAGTTCTCAGTGAACTCCATGTATAGGGCGCTGATTCATCCTAAGGTGCTAGTCGATGATAATAAGAGAATTTTGAATGAAAGATACCACTGAAATTATAAAAATTCACGTGGTATCTTCATGAAGGGGTAATCCTTACTAAGTACAACCTTGTTAAGCGCAACTAGCATGGAAGTACAAAATGTGTTTTTTGCGATCACGACGAAACAATTATACACTAATTCTTTATGTGCAAGTTTGCCCGCTATATATGGTCAGCCATTCAAGTCGCGTCTAACTTGTATCTGCCACGCAATATCGCCAACATTTTTTGACAACTAGCTACCTTGTATCGATCACCAATTTAGAGTTCTTCTTGAGTGGGGGTGTTTGTCGTAATATGGTTGCCCTAGCTATGTAGAATGCCAAGATTTTTAATGATAAAAATTTCTCTCATACGCAGGTCGTTTACCGGTGCACACATATGCTTCGTTTAGGGTGACCTCTACAATGCGTGGAGTATCACGACCTGTTTACGGAGGTGTCTATACGGTTGGAGGAGATGGTGAGGGATATTTTTATCCCACATGGGTGGCCACATGATTGTCAGATTGCCATGCATCTGTTGATGGTCAGGATAATTTTTTTACCTCCATTGAAGCCCTCGGTTTAAAGTGGTCCCAATTTGTCCGGACACCACTTGTCCATCAACAACTTCCGGGGTTGGTAGGGATCTCCGTACATAGCCTCCAGATCAGCAATATATCTAGCTTGCCCCACCTCCAGCGACTCAGGCCCAATATACCTCTCTCTCATCTCTCCACACGGCTCACTCTCGCGTGTGCAAGCCACTCTCCGCCAACCCCGTTGTCTCCGACTCCAGATGGCACCCGCCGGGTTCGGGGCCGGGTTTGACACCCCCATACCCGCCCCTGCCACCCCCCCCATACCCGCCACCCGCCGGGTACACCCACTACTACAGAATGGGCTATCTATGGCGCACCAATTTGGACTTCTGTGGCGCATCCCTGGAAACAGGTGGATGCGCCACAAAATCCTCGAAATATTTCAGTGGCGCACCCACCCCCATGCGCCACAGATTTTTTTTTGAATTTCAAAAAAAAAAAGGCGGCCAGATCTAGATCTAGATTTTTTTTTGAATTTTTTTTTGAATTTCAAAAAAAAGGCGGCCATCCTCGAAATATTTCAGTTGCGCACCCACCCCCAGCCGCCGGAATTTTGTCGGAGCTCGTCGGAGGCCATGTTGCTGTGGGTGGAGTAGGGGGTCGCCGGAGGTGGGTGGGTGGAGGATATGGGTCGCCGGGGATGGTGGAGAAGGAGAAGAATGTCGCCGGAGGAGGTCGCCGGAAGTGGAGGTGGAGGTTGAGGAGGAGGTCGCCGGGGTGGTGGAGGAGGTCGCCGAAGGTGGAGGTGGAGGTGGAGGAGGAGGAGGAGGTCGCCGAGGTGGTGGAGGAGGTCACCGGAGGTGGAGGTCCCGAAGGTGGAGGTCGCCGGAGGTGGAGGTGGAGGTGGAGGTGGAGGTAGAGGAAGAGGAGGAGAGAAGATGTGGAGGAGAGGAGAGGAGAAGGGGAGAGGAGAAGGGGAGAGGAGAAGGGGAGAGGAGAAGTGGAGAAGGGGAGAGGAGAAGTGGAGGAGAGGAGAAGTGGAGGGAGAAGTGGAGGAGAGAAGAAGAAAAGAGAGGGAGAAGGGGCTGGCGGGATTCAAAATTTGGAATCCCGCCCAACAATTCTGTGGCGCATGGGCTAGACATGCGCCACAGAATTGTTTTTTTTTTTTGAATTTTTTTGATTTTGCCGGAAAATTTCTTCTTTTGGCCATAACTTTTTTTTCGTTTCGAATTTTGAGAATCCGAGAAATGTCCAACCGGGTAAACCCTGGTGAGGGCGGAACCCTAAACCTTCCCTATATCTAAAAGGATTTTATTTTTTGAATTTTTTATCATTTTCTTTCACTTCGTGCAAAACTGAAAAGGCGATCCACGGGGGGGTGGGGGGTGGGATCTGAAAACCACAATTCTGTGGCTCATGGGGCCACATGCGCCACAGAAAGCCATAATTCTGTGGCGCATGGGGCCACATGCGCCACATAATTGTAACTTTCTGTGGCGCATGTGGCCCCATGCGCCACAGAAAGGGCACCCACCCAATCATTGGTGGCGGGGCCACCATATTTCTGTGGCGCATGGGCTTAGATGCGCCACAGAAATGTGGCTTTCTGTGGCGCATCTAAGCCCATGCGCCACAGAAAGCCATATTTCTGTGGCGCACTCGGTTCCCGTGCGCCACAGAATTTTGGAATTCTGTGGCGCATGCAAAACTATGCGCCACAAAAATATTTTCTATGGCGCATGGCAGTTTGGTGCGCCACAGAATGTGGTTCCACCTATAGCTAGTTTCCTAGTAGTGACGGGACCCGACGGGTACCCGCCAAGCTTCATAACAGCACAGAAAATGGCGAGGGAGAGTTGAGGTCGATGTCGCTGCTGCAGCAAACGATGGCGAGTGAGTTGAGGTCGCCGCCGGCGGAGGGCAGGGCGAGGAGCACGTCATGCTCCCAGCCTTCTTGTGCCGCGCCGCCTTCCCGCGAGATCCGCTGGTGCTTGTCCCGTCCCCGGCGCCGCCGCGCCAGATCTGCCGGTGGGGGAGCCATGGCCGGGAGAAGGGAGCAGGCAAGCAGCGCTGCAGCCTGCAGGAGAGATGGGAAGGAGATAGAGGGGTGCGGCGGCGGGCGGCAGATGGGAAGAAGAGAGCAGGGCCGCAGGGGTGTGGCGCCTGGTGCGTGCGCGCGTGCGTGGTGTGTGTGGTGGTGCCTGCCTGGTGCGTGCGTGCGTGGTGTGTGGAGTGTGGTGGTGCCTGGTGCGTGCCAGCGTGGTGTGTCCTGTGTGGTGTGTATGCGTGGATGCCTGATGTGGTGTGGTACTGTGATGTGAGGCAATGACATGTGGGGTCTTAGTCGGGTCTGCGGGTTCACGGGGCCGGGTTTGGCATCCCCATACCCGCCTCCGCTAGACCCGGTGGGTCTGAATCTTTACCGCTAAGCAGCCCCGCGGGTGCAGTTCGCCACCAAACCCTCCCCATTTAGTGCGGGTACCCGTCGGGTTAATGGGTATTGGGTACCCATTGCCATCCCTATCTCCGACTTTGCTCCTCCCCTTCCTCTTTGACGCGCATCGCCCGGTTTCCCAGTCTTAGAGCAACTCCAGCAGGCCCCCCCGAGAGTCCCCCCAGGACCCCTTTTCTCTCCCCCCCCCCCCCCCCCGCAGCGGAAGCTTTTTCTCCTAGTCCGGCCCCCAAGGTCTCGTTTTCCGCCTGTTTTGGCCCAAAAGTCATCCGACGTTCTCAGGCCGAACCCATCGCACCGGGGTTCGTCTAGGGGCACCGGCAGAAGGAAAAAGCCGCGTGGGCCAGCTTTGTCCCCGAGACAACGCATATTCCCCACCCTGATTCACCCCTCTTCTATTTTTGCCCCTCTACCATCGGCACCACCTCCCTCCCCTCCGCCGCGAAGGTGCCACTAGAAAGGGCACCCTCCGCCGTGAAGGCACGCCGCATCAAATTCTCCACCTCCATCTCCCTGCTGCCCGATTTTTCGCGGTGAATTGGCATCGTGATCAAGCTTCACGCCCATCCTGCCCGTGAGGTGTTCGGCGTTTTGCCTGCGATGGACTCCGACGACAAGGAGATGCTCGCCGCTCTAATGGAAGAGGAAGCCGATGCCACCGCCAACGACGAAGAGCACTTGTCGATCCTCGCATGTCTGGCCGGTCTGTACGCCCCTGATACAAAGTCGTGGCGTGGTGGCTCGGCACCAGGCCGCCATGAGAACAAGCTGAGGCAGCGGGTGGAGGGCTATTGCATTCTGTGCGCCGACTACTTCGTTTATCATCCGTTGCACGGTGAGAAGGTATTTCGGCGCCGTTTCAGGATGAACCGGTGTCTCTTTTTTTAGGATTGTGCATGGGGTCCAAGAGTTCGATAACTACTTCGTTTGCAAGAAGGATTGTACCAGCACGGTAGGATTTTCCTCAATTCATAAGTGCATGGCCGCTTTGAGAATGCTTGCATACGGAGATCCCGCTGATACGTAGGATGACTATCTATGCAAGACCGAGTCCACTTCCCTGCAGTGTTTTTACAAGTTCTGCAAAGCCGTGGTGGCAGTGTTTGGACCATAATACTTGCGATCACCCACTTTGGAAGACACTGCTTGGATCCTAGCCGAGAATGAAGCAAGAGGATTTTCTGAAATGCTTGGAAGCATCGACTGTGGTGCTCCAATGTCTTCGCCAAGCTTGTTGAAGGTCATGCTCGCCCGGTGAACTACGAGATCAACAAGCACCACTACAACAAGGGATACTACCTGGCAGATGGCATCTATAGAAAATGGTCCATATTTTTGAAGACTATCTCACACCCTGTTCCTTGTACGGCTTAAGCTTGGTTTTCTAAGTGCCAGGAGGCTTGCAGGAAGGATGTCGAGCGGGCATTTGGTGGGCTCCAAGCTTGATTTGCTGTTGTCGGTACCCCACTATGACCTGGTCGAAAGATCAGATGTGGAAGGTGATGAATTGTTGTTTGATCTTGCACAACATAATCATTGAGAGCGAGCGGGAGGACCAGTGGACGAGACCGAGCGGAAACAACCATATTACAGATAGGGTCCTCTTGCTACTATTTTTTACGAGAACAACGAGAGCCAGCGGATCCCTGTGCCGGTATCATGGGCGCCTACCTTACTATGCGTCAGGAGATCCGAGACCCACATATTCATCAACAATTGCAGAAAGATCTGGTGGAGCACCTGTGGAGGCGCAAAGACAAGGTCTATGTTAATGTAATTTGTGTCGAAAAACTTATTAAATTATGAGTTGTGTTGATTTGTTGAACAATTTGTATTAATTTTTATGTTGAAATATGTGATAAAAATGATGAACTTGCTTCAAAAATTATGTTGTATGCCATTTTTTCCGACCAAAATCACCGACTGAGGGGGGCGAACTGGGGGGCAAAATCATTCTGGGGGCCAACGGCTGGAGTTATGTTGTGCTCACTGTCACGACCTTGCTTACAGATCATAGGATTCAGGATACACCTCTCCTGATACAATGTGAGTTTTGGGGAATTTGAATACACGGAACAAGTAATTCGTAATTGTTCAACCTCTTCTCCAAGCCACCGGGTTCTTATAGAACTAGTCAGCCAGAAGTGGCGCATCTCCTTGAGTTGGGCTTGGGCCAACTCCCTTCGGGCCTGGTCCTATCACGGGCTTGCCGCTGGGCTGGTGCAGGGTCGTGACATGCCCCCCTTCTTGAGAACTGGCTTGCCCCCAAGCCAGTGCTTCCGGGAAGAAGAGACGCAGAGCTGCTGCATCTTCCCAAGATGTCGTCGTTGGAGTAGCGTCATCCCATGCCACTCGCACTTGCGAGACGTCGACGCCGCCGCGCTGGATGACCCGTCTCGCCACCACCGACACCAGTTGCAGGCACCTGTCTGGATCCACCAAAAAGATCGCATTAGCATCGCTGACCTGTTGTTGCGGAGGAAGATGGCGCTTCAACTGGGACACATGGACCACATCGTGAATCCGGCTGCCTTGTGGAAGAGCCAACTTATACGCCACATTGCCAATTCGTGCCAGCACTTTGTAAGGTCCATAGAATCTGAATGCTAGTTTCTGAGTACTGCGGCGTGCGATCGATGTCTGAATGTAGGGCTGCAACTTCAGATACACAAGGTCATCAACATTAAATGATCGCTCTGACCTGTGCTTGTCTGATTGCCGGCGCATGCGGTCCTGGGCACGCAGTAGTTGTTGTTGCAGAAGAGCCATTGTTGTCTCTCGGTCCCGCATGAATGTATCCAGGTCGGCAGAGGAAGTGACAGCAGAATCCGGGATACCAAAATGCCGAGGCACATGTCCATATAGCGTCTCAAATGGTGAGCACTGTAAAGCAGAGTGGAAGGAAGTATTGTACCAATACTCCGCTAACGGTAGCCATTTCGCCCACTGGGTTGGTGTAGCATGTGTTGAACAGCGTAGGAAGGCTTCAAGACACTGATTTAATCGTTCTGTCTGACCGTCAGTTTGCGGGTGATAAGCAGAACTCATCATCAGTTGCGTGTCCGTCAATCTGAATAATTCCTGCCAGAGAGAACTTGTGAAAATCTTGTCTCGATCCGAGATGATGCACTGAGGCAAACCATGCAATTTGTATATATTGTCCAGGAACTGCTGTGCCACTTGTAGGGCTATAAAAGGGTGCTTCAGAGGAAAAAAATGACCATACTTTGTCAGTTTATCAATGACCACCAAGATCACATCAAATCCCTGTGACTTGGGTAGCCCTTGCACGAAATAAACTGACCATGTGCCATGGAAAGTGTGGTACAGGCAGAGGTTCTAACAAACCAGGAAGCTTAACATGTTCCACCTTTGCTTGCTGACAGACAGCGCAGGAACTCACATACTGTTGGACATCTTGTTTCAGTCCAGGCCATGCAAACAGGTGCTTCACCCTCTGATAAGTTGCCAGCACACCAGAATGTCCTCCAATTCCGCTAGCATGGAGAGACTGTAAAATGTGTTGCTGTGCCACCTTGTTCTGACCCACCCAAATGCGCCCCTTAAACCGAAGAACACCATTGTCCAACGAGTAGCCTTTGTCATTGGTTTCGGTGACACTGAGTTTAGTTAACAACTGTTTAGTTGTTGGATCGTCAGTGTAGTTTGCTGTGAGGACTTGCAGCCAGGTTGGCTCTGCTGCTGAAATGGCTAGCACAGGATCCCCGTGAGTGCAACGGGAGAGAGCATCCGCTGCCGCATTGGTAATGCCTTTCTTGTACTGTATCTTGTAACTGAGCCCCATAAGCTTCACAAACGCCTTATGTTGCATGCCCGTTGTTAGACGTTGCTCTGTCAGATGCAGTAAACTTTTCTGATCTGTACGAATAGTGAATTCCTGATGCTGTAAGTACGAGCGCCACTTATCAATTGCCAGAAGAATCGCCAAACACTCTTTCTCATACATTGAAAGCGCCTGATTCTTGGGGCACAATGACTTGCTGAGATATGCAATCTGAAAGAACAACTATGCCCGAGATGTCGCCTAGAGAGGGGCGGTGAATAGGCGATTAAAACTTTTCTAATTAGGGGCTTGATAATTGCGGAATAAAACTATGTGTTTAAATTAACAAGCCAACAACCTAAAACTAGGTTCACCTATGTGCACCAACGACCTATGCTAAACAAGGCAAGCAACAAGGTGATAGCTAGATATAGACTTCAAGCACGATGGCTATCACAATGTAAATTTGCATAAGTAAAAGCTCGGGTATAGAGATAACCGAGGCACGCGGAGACGAGGATGTATTCCCGAGTTCCTCCTTGTTAAGGGAGTACGTCTCGTTGGAGGGGTGTGAGCTCGCCACAAGAGGCCTACTCAAGATGCCACAAAGGCCTCACCCTATTCTCCGATGAACCTCACCCAAGGGATTGGTTCACCTTCCACTATCGGAATCCTTCGAGGCGGATTCCGGAGCCCTTTACAACTCTTCTTGGGGCACACACCCACAACTCAATTGGGGGCTCCCAAACTCGTGCCGAAGCTTCACAACTTGAAGTCTTCGCGGCACCTCCAACCGTCTAGGGTACACAATGCACCCAAGAGGCAACAAGCTCTTGGGAACACAATGCACCCAAGAGTAACAAGCTTCTCAACCTTCAACTTCACATATCACCGTGGAGAGAGCAACCCGATGCAACGAATGCAAAAAGGCAAGAGCACACAAAGTGCTCAAGTCCTTCACTCCCAAATTCCAACCAAAGCAACTAATGCTTTGGAGGGAATAAGAGAGGAAGAACAAAGGGGATGAACACAAAGCAACCCCAAATCTAGATCCCACAAGTTCCCCTCACTTAGAGGAGATTTGGTTTGGTGGAAGTGTAGATCTAGATCTCCTCTCTTGAAACCCTAAATTTGGGCAAGAATAATTGGAGGGGAAGAGAGGAATCAAGCTCACAAGTTTGCAACAATGGAGGAGAGAGAAAATGAGCTGAGCAAAGTGAGCAACCAGCACTTGGGGGAAGAAGGGGGCTATTTATAGCCTCCCCCAAAAACTAGCCGTTGGAAATCCGCAGGGCCGGAAATTCCGGGTTAAAGGGCCGGAACTTCCGGCCGGAGGCCGGATATTCCGGGGCTTACACCGGAATTTCCGGTGCCCCGGAAATTTCCGGAGCAAACCTCCGGTGCAAAGTTCCGGACCCCCACCCGAGAGAAAACGCGAAAAAGACTTAGCCAAATTTTCCTTGGGCCGGATATTCCGGACCAAAGACCGGAAATTCCGGACCCCCGGAAATTTCCGAGGAAACTTCCGAGGCAAAATTCCGGACCCCCTCCAGAGAGAAAAGCCAAAAAGACTTAGCCAAAAAAGCTCAGATGAAAATGTGGGCCGGATATTCCGGTGCTTGGGCCGGAACTTCCGGGGGCCGGAATTTCCGGCCACAGGGCCGGAATTTCCGCCCCACTGAAAACTGCAGAAAAACGCAATACGAAAATGGGCATATCTTTTGCATCCGGACTCCGTTTTCGATGATCTTGGGCTCGTTGGACTCGCAATGAAAAGCTCTACAAGATCATGCAGAGAAACATCATTGTCCATCATGATATTATAAAACCAAATGGGGAGAGTTTAAAAGCTCTTTTTCGCAAACCAAAAAACCGTTTCTTTTGCAATTGAAGTCCAAATGAAGCAAAACCAATTTTGTTGGAAAGAGGACGACAAAAGCAACCTTTGAAAATGGCAAACTAGCAAAGGAGATTTTGCAAAGGGTTGGAAAGGTGAAACCTTCCAATAAGGATGAACCGGCAAAATCTCCAATACCGAAGATGCAAAAAGAAGACGCATATGCAAACCGTTTTCGGTGATCTTAGCCTAGTCATAAGACGCACGACGAGCACCAGGACCACACCACGATAAGAGTCAAATAAGAATCAATGAAGATGATATCAAGGATGCAAGGATGCAAATGGTTGAGCTCTCCACGAACGATACGATCACGATACTCAGTCGAGAGCCCCTCTTGATAGTACGGCTATCTATCTTATAACCCGGTCTCTCAACTAACATCATGAGACCGGTAAAATAAAAACCCTACCAAGATCATATCTTTGCCTTGCGCATTAAACCACTTGAGGTCGATGGAGACGATCTTCATCTCCTCAAGGCGAACCATCTTCTTGATTGCGCTTCGCTTGGTGAAGATTCACATGTGGCTCCCCCATACACCACCAAGATGGGGAAGCACCACTTCGGCATATCTTCATTTGGCCTTTATCTTGATGACGAATACCTTGGCCTTGATCAACAAATGATCTCCTTCCCTTAACCTTGACTCCAACACATGGAGAACTAGGAAGACCTTGACTCCAACACATGGAGACAAGCAAGCTAATGGACACCTACAAATATAGCTCAATGCAAATATTAGTCCATAGAGATTGTCATTAATTACCAAAACCATGCATGGGGGCAACCATGCACTTTCACGATCGGCTGCTCTTTCTGCATCAAAACCGCTCCAACCCCTGTCTGACAAGCATCAGTCTCAATAACGAAACGTTGTGTAAAATCCGGCACAGCCAGCACTGGAGCACAAGTGAGAGCAGTTTTCAGAGTCTGGAAAGCCGTCTCCGCCGCGGGTGTCCACTGAAATTGGACGCCTTTCTTCAACAATTCAGTGAGAGGACGACTGATTATGCCATAATGCTGAATATACTTGCGATAATATCCTGTGAATCCCAGATACCCCCACAGCTCCTTCAAATTCCGCGGTCGAGGCCATTTTTTAACTGCTGCAATCTTCTCCGGGTCTGTGGCCACACCACCACCACCAATCACATGCCCTAGATACTCCAATCGCGACTGCGTAAACAAACACTTGGACATCTTGATTCGCAACTGATTCTGATGCAGAATTGTGAGCACTTCGCGCAGAAGCTTGAGATGCGTCTCGAGAGTTGGTGTGTAGATTAAAATGTCATCCATGAAGACCAACACCCCATGGCGCAGGAGCTTTTCAAAAATCAAATTCATTGCACCCTGGAACGTAGCGGGTGCTCCGGTAAGACCGAAAGGCATCACCAAAAACTTGTAAAGGCCCTGATGCGTTCGAAAGGCCGTTTTATGTTCCTCACCGGCCGCCATCCGGATCTGATGATACCCAGAACTCAAATCGAGTTTGCTGAACCACTTAGCCCCCGCCAGCTCGTCCAACAACTCATCAACCACAGGCAAAGGGTGCTTGTTTTTTACTGTAATTCCATTCAACTGACGGTAATCGACGCAGAATCTCCAGGAACCATCCTTCTTGCGAACCAATAACACCGGAGAGGCAAAAGGACTGGAACTGGGACGAATGGTACCGTGTTCTAGCATCAACTGCACCTGTCGCTCAATTCTGATTTTTGATACGGAGCGTATCGATACGGCCGCACATTTACTGGTTGCGCACCTGGCACCAAAGGTACCCTGTGATCACAGTCGCGACGCGGTGGAAGATTGACCGGATCACCAAAGAGTGTATCGAATTCATCCAACACTGCTTGCACTTCAACCGGAACTGCAGCGACGTCAGCCACATTGGTTAATGTGTGAATCCCTTGCTCCCGATGAATACGTTTCACCTGCACGCATTCCACAATTGCTCCCCTGCGCAAGAGCCCATGTAGCTTGGATACAGACACTGGGCGACAATCTTGGCGTCCCTCCTGCACACCCTTCAGACAGATGCGTCTGTTGTTGTGCGTGAAACGCATCCAACGTTTCTTCCAATGTACCCACATGGGACTGTGCATTTCCAGCCAGTCAGCGCCTAAGATCATGTCATAACACGACAAAGGCAAAATGTTGAAATCCTGGGCAAACGAGTGACCCTGACAGAGCCATGGCAACTGTGGCAACATATGGGAGCTGGTCAGGGGAGCTCCATTGGCTGCCACAAAGCTAGATGGTGGAGAATCGACAGGCTCTCGGGTCAGTTTTGCTGCCAGTTCTGAACTGATGAAAGAAGCGTTGGCGCCAGAGTCCACCAAGATCAGCACATGTTGTTTATCCACCATTCCATGTAACCGCATTGTGCAACGTTGTGTCTGAACTGCTGGCACTGTCATAGGGGCCAATAGCATCAGATCATCATCTGTCCCCGATGAACTGTGTGTCGATGACTTGCCATCATCTTCTTCCTGCAAAACCTCCAGTAATTCCTCCATAATGTGCAAGGGTACTTGTGCTGGACATTTGTGAGCGCGGTTCCACTTTTCACCACAGACGAAACAGAGACCCTTGGACTTGCGGTATGTTCTCAATGCTTCCAGTTTGTCATCCCAGCGAGGAGTGTCTGGTTTCTTAGCTTCATCAACTCGAGCCACCTCCTTGTATTTGTCTGACTGATGTACTGACTTGAACTTGTCGCGGTGCACCGCTCGCATATGCCCACTGGTCTTTTCCGTTTCCAATTCAGTTTTCTGCAAAGTAGCCAAAAGACTCGCAGTATCGACGTCTTGGGGACAATGCAAAATAACAGCAGTACGAATGTCCTGACGAAGACCAGCTAAATATCGCTCTACGAAGTAAACCTCACTTGTATAAGGATCTTCTGCTAACAACTGGTGCCTAAGAGTGTTAAACTTGGTGGTGTAAGCTTCCACAGTGGTGGTTTGAACTAACAACAGCATCTGCCGCATATAGAACGCATGCTTGCTCTTTCCCCAACGATCTATGATAGCATCACATAGATCAGGCCAGTGAAAAAAAATTCGGCGCTTCTGCATGGTCTGCAACCAAAGAGCTGCGTTGCCCACCATGTTCAGGGCCGCAAATTTGACCTTCATGTGCTCCGACACCCCATAAATCTCAAAGTACAGCTCACAGTTGTCTAGCCAAATCTGATGATCCTCCCCATCGAACTTGGGAAAATCCATCTTCGGCGTGCTCGTGTAGGAAGTGCGGTGATTACTGTGATGGGACACGCCCGTGCGCCACGCATCTGGGTCAGGCTCGCGATCGAACAGATGGGAGGCATGAGGCGTACCAGTGGCCGGAGGAGGATCGGGAGGTCGATGGACCCCCACATCCTGCCCCCGTACGAGATTTGCAGCGCCGCGCCCGTTGGGCTGGTTGGTGGAGTCGATCCGCACGACATTTGTGGGCGGCGTGGTCGGATCTCCGCCGGTAGCGCGTCGCCCCGCCAAGCCGGCCTCGAGGATGCCGAGACGCGCTGCCGTATCCTCCGCGTGAAGGGTGAGGGAGGCCGTGTTCCTCGCGAGGGTCGTCGTCATCTCGTTCACCATCTCCATCCACCCGGTGAGCGCCGCCATCTTCGACATGAGGTCGTCGAGCTTGTTGTTGGTGGCCGCGTGCTGCTCCTCGACGGTGCTCATGGCGGAGGCGAGTTGCGTCTCCACCGCCGTCGCCTTCTTCCGCGGCGCCAGATCGGAACCAAGCAACGCGATCGAACCGAAATATAGGATTTACGGCGGCGATTTTGAAACAAAATCACTGCCAACCACGGACGGAATTACAGATCGAGCGTCAGCTGGGAATCGAATCAAGGCTCTGATACCAATTGTCACGACCTTGCTTACAGATCATAGGATTCAGGATACACCTCTCCTGATACAATGTGAGTTTTGGGGAATTTGAATACACGGAACAAGTAATTCGTAATTGTTCAACCTCTTCTCCAAGCCACCGGGTTCTTCTTATAGAACTACTCAGCCAGAAACGGCGCTTCTCCTTGAGTTGGGCTTGGGCCAACTCCCTTCGGGCCTGGTCCTGTCACGGGCTTGCCGCTGGGCTGGTGCAGGGTCGTGACACTCACATGCCTTTGTTATGCTTTCTCACGCCACTCCTCTCCCACGATTGACGTTCCTTCCTCCGTGATGTTTCCGACGTGCTGCGCTGCCACCGCCGCCTATGTGTGTGTGCCCGCGCCAGTGCGCTGCTGCCTCCCGAGTGTCCATCGCTGACGATGAAGCTCCACCGTGAACTCACGCCATGTGTTTCTGAAAATGAAGAAAGGTGTTGTCCGTACAGAAAAAATAGACAAATTTCCAGACACTCCACGGACGCCAAGGGCCACCCCTCCATATTTATCCAAACAAGTGTCCGGATAACCCCAAACGGGTAATATTTGGGGATGCTCGGATATCCTAGAGCGGGCACATTGAAGATGTTCTTATTATATATTGGAGGAGCATCTAATAGTCAGGACACAGAGCGCAATTGCAAATCACAACTCTCTCTCTCTAATTAATTACCACGTGGTATACGAAAAAAGATTAACATGCGACCCTGGGCTCCACAGTCCAAATGAGACACATCGAGTAACACCTCCTAAGAAATGAGGTGGCAAATCCTAGAAGAATTCGAAGCATGCAGCATCTATTCGATACGGGGATCGGGTGGCAATAGTTAAGCTCTTTCTTTGCCTTAAAAAGTAGATTGATGAAGGAAAGACGAACCTTTTGGACAGTGGTGCTGGTGCAGCCACCACTTAAAATTCTCCCTCATTCCTTGCATTTCTTGACCGAACGTGGCTTGGATTTTGCTTTTTCGGTTGATGATCGACTCAATTCCTTCCTTGTGAATTCGTCGCTTTTAGGGTTTTCTTAGGATTTCTTTTAGCCTGGTTCTCTGTGATGGTAATTGCACTACCATTCTAGGTCTAGTCTGTATCTGACTCACATGGTAGCTCAATGTTTTGAAAAGCAAGATCTTAGCTTTCCCATGCAACACAAAAAAGGCATGCATGGAGGAAGGCAACTGTCACATGCCACACACACACATATAGTAGTGGACACTAATCTAGTGGCCACTCTCATTAGTCCACTGGTATGCCTTTGATTACTTTGGGGCGTAGTTGAGATCCTAGTGCTTTGTCACCACAAGAATGTTGTCACCAGGTTACTTCAATTCATAAACAATGCACGAAATTGGTAGCTACCCATGTTCTTTCCCACCTTAGGAAAGAGAGAAATCGGGCAATATGACATAGTAAGCACGCATGCGTTCAATTAGTTTAAGGTGATTACGTGTTAAGGTGATCTGAAGGTAAAACTATAGCTGCTTCAAACCTTAGCGGCTAATTTTTTCGATAAAGCTAATATTAAGAAGATATTAATTACATTCGGTCTCTGCAACAACTTCAAGAATAAGTCGAGACATCAAAGGATGTACAGAGCCAAAAAACGAAAGAAGAAAAGAAAAGAAAAACAAGGCCCTGCCAAAGGGATCATTAACTCGCAACAACAGAAAACAACCACCATCATTAGCAACACCAAGACTTCGAAAAAGGTTCTCCAGCAGCGACGCCTTCAGTAAGGAAACAGTGCACAAGCGCCGTCGTCGCCCAATCTAACAACGAAAGTCGGATCATGGGTTTTCACCCAGAAAAAGTCTGATTAATCTCCGACAACGTCTATAACAAGGAAATGGCGAGAAATCTGTTGTTGCCAGGTACAACTAATGAAGGCAAAACCTAGAATTTTCACCCCGGAAAATCAGACTCGATTCTCGAAAAGCATCACAAAAAACGAAATCATCTTGTGTTGACGCAGACACTTGCCGAGAACTCTGCTGCAAATTATCAATCGTCGGGCTCACAGTCACCACGTGAACGGTTTGATAATGGATATCACCACGCCAACAAAACTGAATTCGCACAGCCCGCTATGAAGCGTAGTCTTCCCCCAATCCAAGATCCTGGCCTCTGTCACTTCGCATTCTCAAACTCGACATGAGTAGTTGAGATTCTCTAGCCATCCCGGCGCATCTCCCATGACATACCAGCCTCATAGTAACATGGCAACGTGGTCGACGTGCACGAAGGTGTAGAAGAATTAATGTTGCCTAGACCCGCATTAATCGGTGGCCGCGGCACCGCCACGCCTGAGGATGGAGCCACACTTATCGGTTATGACGCCGCCCCAAGTCCACTATTGCACTGGCTGCGGCATGCGCCCACAACTGAACAGATCGTTCATGAACTCATGATACCGGTTTATGGCCATGAACGTCTTCAGGTTGTCGATGAGTTGTTAGCATAAAACTACCACTTTTCTGCGCAAAATTCGGAAAACTACCACTTTACGTTTCAATTGCAAAAAACTACCACATTTTGTTTGGCTGTTCGCAAAATGCACTGATCACGAATTGAACGGTGAATTGACAGTGAAACTGACAGTAGACCCCACTTGTCAGTGCAATAAAAAAAATGTTGTTGGGTGAGATGGACAGTGGGCCCACTTATCAGTCCAATAGAAAAACAAAAATATCAAAAAAAAAGTGGATGCGTTGACTCTGGTGGCCATCTCGGCCGCGAAGCCCCGTGGACAGCTCGCCGACGCCGTCGCGTCGCGCCGCCGCGGCCGGCCCGCGTCCATGCCTGCTTGCCGCTGTCGTTCGCGCATGCTCGCCGTCGCGACCTGCCCGCGCCCGTGCCTGCACGCCGCCGCCGCCCGCGCCTGCTCGCCGTCCCGCTCGCTGCCGCTGCCGTCCGCGCCTCGCCGCCGTCCTGCTGGCCCGCTCGTGCCTGCTCGCAGCTGCCGCCCGCGCCTGCTCACCGACAGTAGCAGTTCGCCGGCCACCACCGTGTCCGCCGACACTGTAGTACGATCCGTCCGGGGATGCCAACTGAGCCGAGCACGTCTGACGAGTCCTTGTGTATTGTGTGTGCAGATGGACAAGGCGCGTGTGGGAGCTGCGGGGCGACGCCGGCGGCGGCGGCGCGGTGGCGGGCGTGGCCGTCCTAGGGGAGAGCGACGAGGTCGGCGTGGAGGAGGAGCGCTGGGGACGACCGGGAGAGCGCGAGGTGCGTCTGGGCGTGGGTGTGCTGCGCCGACCGCCCGGGGCTCATGTCCGAGCTGGGGCGCGCCGTGCTGTCCGTTAGCGCGAGGGCGGTGCGCGCGGAGATCGCCACCGCGCAGAGCGTCCTGGAGCTGGACGTCGGGCAGGGCGCCGGCGCGGCGTCCCGGCTGGCGCTGCAGGCGGCGCTCCGGGCCGTGCTGCTTAGCTGGGAGGATCAGCTGCTCGCCGTGGAGAGCTACAAGAGGCAGAGCTTCCTCCCCGGGAGGTCGTCGGCGCCCACGCCGTCCGAGCGAGCGCGTAGGCCTAAGCCGGCTGGTCAACGGGATGAGATATGAGAGGAAAAAAATATTTTTTATTACGCTGACACGTGGGTCCAGCTCCACGTCAGCAAATTGGCCCCGATATATGGGTCCAATATGTCAGAAATCGTATCAATTCGCGTTCAATTCGTGATCAGTGTATTTTGCGAACAACCAAACAAAATATGGTAGTTTTTTGCGATTGAAACGTAAAGTGATAGTTTTTCGAATTTTGCGCAGAAAAGTGGTAGTTCTATGCTAACAACCCGGTTGTGGATAGATAGACAACGGCTGGTCTGAAACCACACATTGGCCTGCATGCCTTGACCTTCCAAGCGACAGCCAGACGCGCCTGCTAGATGCATTATGATTGGCTTCATCAGCCCTTGCCGGCGCGCAGTTTGATTTGAGATCACCATTTTTTGAAATGCAATCTGATACGTCTGTGCGGGGCTAACCGATTCTATCAAATCTTAACACAGTCATGGCATTACTCCACGTGCAAGAGAAGAAAAAAAGATATGAAACTCCCACATGTCACTATGTCAGCACATCCACAAGCAATCCAGCAGGAATAGCAGCACCCACATGGCCTTTCTATAATTGTGAACGTATCCTCTTCCGGCATTTGCAACAAGGAGTGACATGAGAAGAGAAATAGCAACTACAAAAAGGCGAAATATATCAATGGTAGATACTGCTAAATCCTCCGCGGCGTTTTGCTTTGATGTATGTGCGGCAAAGGGGCCCTGAAGCCCGTAAACCCGACGGGTACCCCGTTTTAAATGGGGAGGGTTTGATGAAAAGTTAGACCCGTCAGGTCTAATGGGGTGGGTTTGGAGATGGCAAACCCATACCCACAGACCCGCAGACCCGCTCTAAGCCCTAATCATATCCCTAATAATCCTATGTCTAACCACACGTCCACGAGATGTGGACCACACCACCCACAAATCACATGCACGCGATGGAATCTGGAGTCCTGAAGACAAACACACGCACATATGCGTCCATTCCTACCAACCTCATTCCAATATCCCATCGTATTTTTCCCCGCATGCGCCAGCGTCGCTCCCATGATGGGTACGCGTCGGGGACCCGAACCCGTCCAGGTCGCGGATTTGGTAAAAGATGAGACCCGACAAATTAAATGGAGAGGGTATGGGGTGCGGATCCGGCCCCGAACCCGGCGGGTGCCACCCTATTGTGTGGTAGTACATGGAGAGAGATTGTGCGCATCTGGAGTTTGGGAATGTCCCAAGGATTAATCGGTACTATATGCAATGCAACCTTTCAACAAGCCTAGCTAGCTTGTCACTTTGCGTGTATCCCTTGCTACTGCATCAGACGTACGAAGATAACGGCCGGTATATGCATGCGTCTCTCTTTGGCACTGCTCACGAGTCATCGGTCCCAAACACCAATGGTTTCTGATACGATTTTTGGAGGAAGGCATGCATGCACCATGATTCATGCATTCTACTGTCTGGATACAAATCACTAGTACATGTCCTAAAATGTTTGGAATGGCTTTGTGGATATTAGAATTTTCCATCACTAGACAAACAACTAATTAAATTCTAGTCTCCAGTCTTCACAAGGATTACGCCTCGGACATTTACATAGACTTCGAAACCATTGATTTTCTATTTAAAATTATTATTTTCATTTTAAAAGTCCATCTCCTCTATGAGATCAGTCTTCAGTTCGAACTAGAATAAATTTTAAAAAATTCGAGCATCAATGCCAAATCTAGTATTTGGACCTCACTTGAGCATGGTCCCTAACCAGCTCAATTCCCTGTCTCGTTTTTTTTCACACAACAAAATGATAACAACTCATACTTTACCGCATTCACACCACAAGGGCGGCAACCAAGTCGATACCCTCAGGCAGCTCATTTTAAGTGAGTTTCGTCCATCACTTTCGTGGCCTTCCAACGGCGGAGAAGCAAAGCGTGCAGAGGATAGGGACGGCGCGGGACAAAACAAGTGTGTTGAGGGAGATGGGTCATGAGATAAACAATTTTGTTGTGACCTGTGAGTGGTGCGCAGATATACTCCACATAGGTAAATTAGGTAAAGGAGGCCCCTGGTGCCTCCACCAATCATAAAATAGACCTCATCCAACACCTCCTTTGTGGCCCACACACCTTTTTGCACGGAGCATCAAATCCATAATACATTGTTTTTATCTTAAAGATAGTAAGGGAAAAGAATCTCTAAGTAGTTCATCATTTCTCCGAATTTTGATACGTTTCTGAAAATATATTCATTTCCAAGAAAACATAGACAAGATATCGAGGCAAAGACGCAAAAAGAAGAAGCCGCTCATTTGTCCAAAATTTGCTTGGAACTAGTAGGATTATATTTTGTTGGATCGAGGCGCATGATCAAGGTATTATACAGATTTACATTTACGTATCGTCAAGGCGGCAACTCCCATGGGCGTTTTTTCATTCCTAAAGGCGTCGTTGCGGCTTTCTGTGTTTCTCATAGAGTCTCCGGGTAAAAACCCTTGATTTCCTCAAATCGGGCGACAACGGAACTTTTGGTGTCATGTCCTTCCTGAAGGCACCTTCTTGAAGCCCATTGTTCGTCTCTTTGTCGATGTCGGTGTGTGGGCAACGGCGGTGATGATTCATGTTAGCAATGTCTCCGATGGTGTTGTGCTTGTTTTTTGTGGTGTCCACCGTTTGTTGGTGTCGACCCGATCTCTAGTCTGAGCTCCGGCCCGCCAAAGATGACGTCTTTTGTTTTACCACGTACAGGGGTTCCCTTCGTCGATAAATACTAAAGGCGAACATTTTGCGTCAAATAAGTACTCATCTTCACCGCGTAGTTCTCCTTATGAGCCGGTCTTGTCCTCAGCTTTGCATGCATGCAGTCACGTAGATTCTTTTTAGGTTTCAATTTTTAAAATGTTTTATCTCTTAAATCGCAAGTCAAAATTCAGATCTGTTTTAATGGTTAGCTTTGCCGCGTCGAGATCTTCAAAAGTAGATCTCATGTTGATATGTTTTGACAACTTTTTATTTTCCGACTTTAGTTGCCAGATTATAGTCACTTGGTCACCATGTATAGTCATGTTGGTCACCAGATTAATATCAAATGGGTTATCAGGTTTTTTGAACTTCGCTACTCAAAAAGATAAGTCTTCTTTGATGGTAATGTGATCTTTTCCGTGTTTAGTTTGGATCGAATACTTTTTTAGATAACAGGCATAAGTGCCCGACTTTAAATTAATAAAGCCCTCAGGTTCACATAACGGTTATATGTTGCGGCTTACAGCTTAGCCAAAGAACATAAATGTAGCAACACTATTGCGACATACAGCTTTGCCAGATAGCAACTACGATCTAGGTAGACGGCGGTGCTCCTCCTGGCAAAGTCTCACTAGGTAGCCTGCTTTCCGCAGACATACGTTTTAAGCTTGCACTCCACTCCTCCAGTCTTGCTTTGTCCGCCGGCTTGAAGAGAGGCGAACACATCCGCAAGGAGAGAGCAATTTTGAAGATAACATCAGCCGGATGTTTGATCACTTTGTTCTCCATAGTCAACTTGTTACGAATGAGCCAAGGAGCCCAAAAGGTTGCAATAAACAGGATCCTAGTTTTTCTACGAAGATGGCCCGAAAACCCTGGCATAATAGCAAAGGCTTGTGCGAAGGAGGCCGGGCAACAGTTGCACCCTAGCAGCTGGCAGATGGCACTCCACGTGAATTTAGCTATCGAGCATAAGAAGTGGATGTGGGATGCGTCTTCCGGCTGCCCGCACAGCGCGCAGCGATTGTTGGCCGGCCCATATATATTTGCAATGTTCAAGCTCGAAGGCAGTCGATCGATAGCAAGCTGGCACGAGAAAATCTTAATTTTGAGTGGCAATTTCGTTGCCCACGTGTCCTTGTGGTATGCTACCGTCGCCCCTTGCGAAAGTTTTGCATACATTGACTTGACCGAAAACCTACCCGATGGTTCAAGGGCCCAGCTAATCTCTTCTTGACCGTATGTCGTGGGGTTGTCACGGCAAGTTCTTCCTCAGGGAAGATGAGTTGTGGGGCCATTGATGATTGAAGTTCGTAGAAGTTGTTAATCTCGCTAAGGGACAAGAATTTACCCAGGTTCGGCCCCTCCTGATCGAGGTAAAGACCTACTTCCTGCTTCGGCTTTATTGCTTGGAACAGTTCTTGATTACAAGGTTCCGACCCCTATCTGGGAGTCGGCGACTATGGATCTCTCTGGTGTTGCTGATTCTAGGTCCTCGATTCTGGGGTTTCTCTAAAGCCTATCGATCTAAGGTCCAGGACCCACCTTATAAAGGTGGCCGGGTCCCTGGATTTACAACTTACACCGAGTCACACTTGGACACGGAGTCCTACTCTAGGTCTTGGCCTTCCAAGTTAGAACTTCGGGTTGTGCTTGGACTCCTTCCTGACAGGTCCCTTCTTCATCATGGGCCTTGGTTGGCTTGTCTCCAGCCCATGTGACTTGATGCGCGACTCGGCTTTGGCCTTCTTGGTCTTGGCGGGTCTACTTTCCGGGTCCATGGGCCTACCTATAAAGTATCCCCCCATCAGTAGCCCCTGAATTTATCTTGGGCGCAGCTTTGGCGGCTTCCTCCTACTCCTTGGTTCGACTTCTCCAATTTGAGTCTCTGGCTCAGAAGTCGCCTGCTGCTAGCTCCAAGATGAATTCCTGCATAAAAACATAACACACACATAAAATGAGTCTATCCTCGCCCCTTGTTCAGGTCCACCACTCTTGCCTTCGCATTAGCTGGCCGAGTTTGTTATGGCTCTTGTGAACAAGCTCTGAAGAACTTAACTCTTTTCAATTCTTGCAGTCACAGGACTCGCCTTTCTGAGACAAGCCGGCTCTTCTTCCACTTCTGTGACTTTACTTTCTCGATCATTTCCTGTTTGACTTTTAACCACTGAACCGTTATCCACAGATTTACCATGGACCGTTACTGTAACTTTCTAGGGTTTTTCCCTCCTTATAAATCGCGAAGGGTAGGGTCCAGAACCCTTACTTGTCCCTTTCGCCTCCAAATTTCCCTTTCTCCTTGCTCCTTTCTTTCCCGCGCGCAGCACACCCCGCACGCTCGCCATGGCCCCCAAGCGCTCCAAGGCAGCTTCCAAGGCCAAGGCCTCCACGTCCAGCAGGACGATCGACATCGCCGCCGCGGCCGCCGCCGCCAAAACTTTGTCATCGAAGCGCTCGATCTCCGCCGATTGGGGCGGATCTACTATTACCGCCGAGCAACTTAAGGCGCATCGGCTTGCTGGCCTTCTTCCCTCCAATGTCAAGGCTCGAGCCCCAGGGGACGAGGTGGTGCCCTCTCCCATGAAGGACGAGGTCGTGATCTTCTCAGAACACCTATTCCGCGGATTCATGCCCCCGGGTAACCTTTTCTTCCGCCAGCTTCTTGATTTCTACAAGTTGCGCATCCACGATTTGGCACCCAACTCTGTCTTGACTCTATCCAATTTCGTCACTCTCTGTGAAGATTACCTCCAAATCGAGCCAGACCTAGATCTCTGGCTCGAACTCTTCTACTGCAACCCCCAGCCTGAGACCTCTGGGGGTCCTCTTCTGCAATGCGGCGTTGTTGCTCTTCAGCGTCGCTTAAACTTCGTCTTTCCCAAACCTGTGTTTCCCAATCGTGTCAAGGACTAGCACAAAACCTTCTTTTACTGCAAGGATACCTCTCCTGCAAATGAACCTCGACTCCCTCTGTTCTCTGAGGATCGCCTAGAGGCGACTCCTCTTATGAAGGCTAGGTGCTCAGAGGCCGCCCGGCCAAAAGTAGAGTCTTTGATCGTCCGAATTCGAGCTCTTCTGTCTCACAATTTGGAAAATATGGATCTTGTACGCTACTGGACAACCTGGAGAATTCAGCCGGTGAGTCCTAGGACTCGGCTTATTTACAGGTACACTCGTTGCGTAGGTGACGACCTCCGTACAACGGACAAGTTATCAGATGGTCCTGAACTTGGTCGACTAATCAAAAAACTGACTGGGAAACCAGTAAAGGACCAGGCGCACTTTGGACTCCAGCCCTTCTGCTCCACCGACCAAGCTCCTGATGTAGGTATTTTACTTTGTTTCATCTTCAACTGCTTTTCTCTGTCTCATTTGCTAGCTCATTCTCTCTGACTCCTTTGCAGCTAACTGACTCCTTCCGGAAGCCAGCTTCTGAAGCTGAAACTAAAGCTGAAGCTGAAGCTGAGGCCGAGGCTGAGGAGGAGACTCCTGTCACAGAGCAAACCACTATGGCAGAAGATGTTGACAATGACGCTAACGAGGAGTCCTCTCAAGAGGCTCCTGTTGAAGATGATGGTGATGATGATGAGGAGTCCTCTCCAGAGGCTCCTGTTGAAGATGATAATGTCGATGATGATGATGATGAAGAATCCTCCCCAGATGCTCCTGCTTCTGAGCAAGAACATGTGGCCTCAAGCCCTGCAACTGCCCAGCCAGCCTCATCCTGGGAGTCCTTCAGCGCGAAGAGCCGCTCCTCGTCTCCCCCAGCTCCCGTCACGAACGGGTCTCGAGCAGTTGTCCCAAAGATACCCCTCTCTCGAGTCCTTGGATCAACCAGCTCCATTGCCAAAACTTCAAGAATCTACGCAGAGCGTCATTCCTGCTAGAAAGAGGAAGCTGCGCTCCGAAGGACCTGCAGAAACTCCTGACCCTTTGTCATTTTCACATCAATGGAAGTCGACTTCTCCTCCTAAAGAGGCCGACTCCTATCACTCTGGCATGTCTATGCCCTCTTCGGACTCTCAGGCCTCCTTGGACCTCGAGACTAATACTGGGTATGACTCCTTAATCTGTTTGTACTCAAATGACTTCTGTATTTCCTTTTCCTGGAATATCTGCTGACTTCTAACTTTGGTTGTTTCAGGGCTCGGACTTATTTGAAGGTCACCAAGCTCCAAAATATGACTGATTTCACATCATCGTGCGGAACTTTTTCTCCGTCGACTTCCCAGACGACGAGCATAAGGACGGCTCCTTCTACACCTGCATCTGCAGGTGCCGCAATTACTACAGCTCCCACTGTCCTCGAGTCTCTTTCAAAGACTCAGGGGGTGACTCCGCTGGTGGTCCAGTCCTCCTCTGGGACTGAGACTCCTATAACCGTACCTCAAGCTCCTCCGGCTCCTCAGAAGGTGGCTCCTGCAGCCCAACCGAACAATGAGCCGGCCAAGTCTTCTATTGACTACAGTCGACTTCGAGTGGCTGATAACAAATCTTTTTCTGAGGCTTGAATAGAGGCTATCGAGCTTAATGATCAAGCTGCCAGATTAAAGGATGACGAGCAAGTGGCCCTTAGGTCTCTTCAGATGATCCATAGCGTAAGATTTCTAACTTCTAGTCTTTGCATTCTCTGAAAGCCTCCTATTGCAGTAGCCCCCAAGCACCTTATCTGTAGTGACTTGTGGCGAAGATAGGTGCTTTACTGTGAACTCAATAGTTGTGTGGAAAAAAACTTGCACATTGTAACCCCCAAGCACTGAGTCCTTAGCTCTACTAGGACTCGGGGCTGTTGATTTAATGACTGTTAGGTTCTTGGACCAAAAACTTTTCCACGAGTAGCCCCCAAGCGCCGGGTTGTCAGCCTGCGACAACTTGGAGCTACAAATCAATGTAATTAACTGGTACTTAGCTTGTAGAAAAATTTCTGCTCTGCGAGTAGCCCCCAAGCGCCAAGTTGTTAACTTGTGACGACTTGGAGCTGCTAACTTTCTGACTATGATTTGTGACTTTTGCATCTAGGAGAAAATATGACTCTTGAGTAGCCCCCAAGCGCCAAGTTGTTAACTTGTGACGACTTGGAGCTCATGAGTTCTCTATTTGTCTTGTAAATCCTGACTTGTAAAATCTGACTTGTTGATTTTGACTTGTGCCTGCAGAACCTTATTTCCAATATGAAGAGGGATATGAAGGAGCTGTAGGACCAGGCGGATGCTAGTGCCAGGTCTGCTCAGGCTGAAAAGGAGCACTCCCTTCAACTGGAAAAAGATCTGAAGATTTTATCTGCTGAGCTGGAGCAGGTCAAAAAACAATCTAAAGCTGCCAAGAGAACTGCCCAAAAAGCACATAATGATCTGAAAGCAGTCTTTGACACCTGCCGCAAAGGCATTGGAGCTATGTGCCAACATATATTTGGTAAGTTTGTGCCTTTGCTTACTCCTTTTTTGCACTTTTCTGAAGTACTTCTCAACTGGTATTCACTGATTTTTTCTGCAGGGCCTGACTCCCCAAAACTCAAACTGCCCGTTAGCAAGCAACTTCATGAGATGCTAGACCATTGTCATGGGCTACAAGAGGGAGCCCGTGCTGTGGTGAAGTACTTGAACGCTAAGGGCAAGTGCCCCAAAGAGCCTGAACGTTTGGTGGATGAGTTGTCTAGGGAACCAGGGTACATGCACCTTTGGAAGCAATCCTCCTTGAGGAGAGCCTCCATAAGGATCCTTGCCCTAGCCCACAGCTATTACCCTACTATCTTAAAGCCAGCATTGCTTACTATGGGGAAACCAGAGCAGTACTCCATTCACCCAGGACGACTTCAAGGCTGAGAGAAGTTGGTGCACCCCTATGCTTGTGAGATTGCCAACAAGATGGACCCTGAGGTATGGGTTCATCATTATAACTTGGAGAACAAAAGGGTGGCCCCAGAGACTCCTGCGATCGTAAACTTTGGCCGTCCCTCACAGGACTCAGCTGGTGCCCCTACTTCTGCTGCGCCGAGTTCTTCTACCCCGGCGGCTCCTGTTACTGGCAACCCAGCTGGTGCCGAGCCTGTATTGAAGACTCCTGCTGCGCCTACTCCTTCAAGAGTTACTACTTGGGGTTCCCGAACTCAAGAAGAAGAACTAGCTCAACATATGAGGAGCCCTCGAGGTACTGGTTTCCAAACGAAGAAAGTTGCCACCAAGCCTCCTGTGAAGCCGGCTCATGGCTCTATTGTACAAGCAAAGGACAAGTCTCCTGCTAAGAAGGACTCCCCAGTCCTAGCCGAGAAGTCGACTCCTCAGATTGATCATCCTCTTGATGACTATTAAACTTTTGTAATGCTGCGCTGCTGGTGCAAACCTTTTAGGCCTTTTGAACTATTTGTTCTGAAATTGTGCCAATCGGCTTGTAATGACTTGCTTGTTAAACTGTGATATTGATATGTCTTATCTACGCAAGTCATTATTTGGTTCTTATAACCCGTCTAATTTTTCACTGATGAATAAGTAGGCCCTGCATGACTTCCCTTACAGTTTGTGCTGACAAGCTCCCAACTTCTTATGTCCCTAGGATTCATAAGAGCCGGAGATGAGTCATGCCTGTAGATTAGCCATATTGTGCAGGATGCATCTGACTTACCAGCGAGAAAATTAGGAAAAGTTCGGCTACTGAGCCAGGTTCAAAGGTCTAAGCTTGACTTTTTTCCTGAAAAGCAAGCCCCCAAGAACCTTGATGATCAAATTTAGAGAACAAAGCGCACTCACTGGGTGACTCGACTAAAGAACTCATATTCATTGAAGCCGGCTTTATTTCCTTTGATCATAATAATTTGATTACATCTAGGCATGGCTCACTGGGCTCTTTGCCTTTCAACTCATGAAACTATTACAATTTAGGTATAGTAAGGACGTAACTGAGCTATGTTCCATGGCCTCTTTGCCTCTGCATATGGGTCTAGCGTGTGAGCCATGTCAGTTCCTTTGCTTGCACTTGCCGGCTCTCGTATATCCATTAGATAGTACGACCCATTGTGCAAGTTCTTGCTTACAACGAACGGTCCTTCCCATGGTGGAGATAACTTGTGCATCCCTTCCCTATTTTGGACTAGGCGAAGCACTAAGTCACCTTCCTGGAAAGTCCGAGTCCTGATTCTGCGTGCGTGATACCACCGCAAGTCCTGCTGATAAACTGCTGACCTTTTAAGGGCTAACTCTCTTGCTTCTTCGAGTGCGTCCACCGAGTCCTGACGAGCGAGTTCATTCTCTGTCTCGACATAATTGGCGACTCGTGGCGAGTCATGCAGTAAGTCGCTAGGTAGGACGGCTTCTGCTCCATACACCATGAAGAACGGTGTGAAGCCAGTAGACCTGTTAGGAGTTGTCCTTATACTCCAAAGTACTGCTGGTAGCTCCTCAACCCAACTCCCGGCGGCTCTTAACAAGGGGACTCGGAGCCGAGGCTTAATTCCCTTCAGCAACTCCTGATTTGCCCTCTCTGCCTGTCCATTGGACTGTGGATGTGCTACTGAAGCTAGGTCGAGTCTGATGTTGTTCTCACCGCAGAACTTGGCCATCTCTCCAACTGATAAGTTGGTCCCATTATCTGTAATGATGCTGTGAGGATATCCAAAGCGTGTTGCTATCTTCTTGAAAAATCTCACTGCTGATGCTCCGTCGACTCTGCTGACGGGTTCGACTTCCACCCACTTGGTGAACTTGTCAACTGCTACTAACAGATGGGTCTTGTGGCAGGGCGACTTTGAGAAAGGACCCACCATGTCAAGCCCCCAAACTGCAAATGGCCAAGTGATAGGAATAGTTCTGAGTTCTTGGGCTAGCACGTGGTCTTGCCTTGCGTACCTTTGGCACCCATCACAAACTCGCACTATCTTTTCTGCGTCCAGATGTGCTGTTAACCAAAAGAACCCGTGCCTGAAAGCTTTTGACACCAAGGATCTAGTGGATGCATGATGACCACAATCACCTGCATGAATCTCTTGCAGTATTTGCCTGCCTTCCTCCGGGGACACACATCTCTGGTAGACTCCAGTGACACTCCTTCTATACAACTCGCAATCAATGACTGTGTAGGACTTGCATCGTCTGATGAGTTGTCTCTGTTTGACTTCATCCTCTGGGAGTTCACCCCGGAGGAGATATGCAAGGTAGGGCTCTGTCCATGCTGGTATTGCCCGTACTGCTACCACAAGTGCCGACTCTGGATCTGGGAAGGCTAACTCCTCCTCTTAAGGCAACTTGACTGATGGGTGGTGAAGTTCATCCACAAATACGTTTGGGGGTACTTTCTCTCGTCGAGAGCCGAGTCGTGATAACGCATCTGCGGCCTCATTCTTGCGTCTGTCAATATGCTCCACTTGATAACCAGAAAAGAACCCGGCTATCTGTTCGACTGCTCTTCTGTAAGCCGCCATGTTTGCATCCTTCGAGTCCCAGGTTCCAGATACTTGCTGGGCTACAAGATCCGAGTCTCCAAAGCACCTGATACGCTTGATGTTCATCTCCTTGGCCAAACGCAGGCCGTGTAGCAAGGCTTCGTACTCTGCCATGTTGTTTGTACAATCAAAGTGCAACTGAAGGACATATTCCAACTTATCTCCTTTAGGCGAAGTCAAAACCACGCCGGCTCCTGAGCCTTCTAACTGCCTGGATCCATCGAAGTGCATTATCCAATATTTAGTGCAGGGTGAGCTTGGTGAGGATGTGAAGTCTGTCCGGTCAATGATGAAGTCGACCAAATCTTGAGACTTGATTGCTGTCCTAGGCTCATATGTGATATGGTAAGGACCCAACTCGATTGCCCACTTGGCAACTCGACCTGTTGCATCTCTGTTGCGTATAATGTCAGCTAGCGGTGCTGAACTGACAACTTTGATTGGATGCTCTTGAAAATAATGCTTAAGCTTCCTACTTGCAAGGAAAACTCCATAAACTAACTTCTGCCATTGAGGGTACCTTTGCTTTGAATCTGTGAGGACTTCACTGATGTAGTAAACATGCCTCTGTACTGGGTACTCTTTACCTTCCTCTGCACGCTCCACAACTACTACTACGCTGACAACCCTTTCATTGGCAGCCACATATAATAGCATGGGCTCCTTATCCGTAGGAGCTGCAAGTACTGGTGCTGATGATAGGGTTTTCTTCAAGCCCTCAAAAGCATCGTCGGCTTCTTTGTCCCATAGGAATTTGTCTGACTTCTTCAGGAGTCGGTAGAGAGGACCCGCCTTCTCTCCGAGTCTTGAGATGAATCTGCTTAGGGCTGCTACACAACCAGTGAGTTTCTGAACGTCCTTTAAACAAGTCGGCCTCTGCAGGTTGTGAATAGCCTTGATTTTCTCTGGGTTAGCTTCAATGCCTCTCTCTGAAACAATGAAGCCTAGGAGTTTTCCTGTAGGGACTCCAAAAACGCACTTGGTAGGGTTAAGTTTCATCTTGTACTTGCGCAAATTATCAAAGGTTTCTGTCAGGTCTGCTATCAAAGATTCGGCTTTTTGAGACTTGATAACCACATCATCCACATAAGCGTGAACATTCCTCCCAATCTGTTCCTTGAAACAGTTCTGGATGCATCTCTGGTATGTAGCTGCTGCATTCTTGAGCCCAAAAGGCATTGTCATATAACAAAACGCTCCAAAGGGTTTAATGAAAGATGTCTTCAGCTCATCCTCTTTCTTGAGTCTGATCCGATGGTACCCTGAATAAGCATCCAGGAAACAAAATAACTCTGACCCCGCTGTGGAGTCAATGATCTGGTCAATACGAGGCAAAGCAAACGGGTCCATAGGGCAATGCTTGTTAAGACCCGTGAAGTCGATGCACATCCGCAGCTCTCCTGTTTTCTTTGGCACTAGTACTGGATTGGCTACCCACTCTAGGTGAAAGACTTCCTTGATGAACTCAGCTGCAAGGAGCCGAGCCACCTCTTCTCCAATGGATTTTTTCCTGCCATCGTGAAATGTAACACCCTGGATTTTTGGCCCTTTTTGAAATTTTTCCAAAAGGCCTTATTCTGTTTATTTAAAATGCGTTTGGTTTTAAACCGCAGGAAAATCATTTAAACCTTAAAACTTTTCTAGTCTGCTAAATCAAGTGGGATCTTGTGCCTTCTAATTTCCTCCCACTTGGTACTTGTGATTTTGATCTTTGACCTTGGTCAAATATTGATTTGGGGAGAATTCTTTTCTCTTTTAAAATTCACCTTTTATTTGGCCTTCCAAAGGAACCCCTGTCTCAATGTCTTCAAAAATTCCTCAAAAATTAGGGAGTGATCCTTAGGTGGTATGCAGCCCTATTATGCAAAAACTTTTGATACCATGTTAAGAGTATGTTTGACCTTTTCTCTAAGCAAGTTTCTGCCTAAAACTCAAAGATTTTCAAAAACCTGTCCAATGAATTTTGTGAAGGGAGGAGAGTACCTAGACACCAGCACAAGGCATACCTACACCTCTGGGAAAAATCTTGGCCAAAGAAAAAATGTTTTGCTTGCTCAAATTTCATATTCCCTTTTTGACCAGTACTGTTTTTCAAAACTTTTGGTCGGACCAACTTTCGAATTTGCAAAAAGTTTGATCAGCAAAGTTGTAGATCTTGAAATTTGGCGCACAGTGACGCAAACCCCATCCCATTTGGATCCCGGAGTTGAGAGATCGATGCCGATGCCGACATTGGCATACCCTGGACATGCCAGGACCGGCATGGGCATGGCCGTGGGGGCGCCGCCCGTTTCTGGTCGACGGTGAACTGCACCCCTCGCGCCCGAGCCTGCCTCCCGCGCCCACCACCTCACTCTCCACCTCCCCTGCACCACGCGTCGCCGGAGGAGCCCCAGCACGGCGGCCGCAGCATGCGCCAAGCGCTAGCCGACGCGCCGTCCAAACCCTGTGCTCGCCGGGGCCCTCTCGTCAGCGTCCCCGCGGCCCCCGTGCGCCTCCACCGCCCCTCTCCTATGCCGCGTGCGCCCCCTGTGCCACCGGTTTCGGGACACACCGTCCAGCACCACCACCACGCTGCGCGCGACACCTCCCCGCGCCATTAACGGCAGCCACCCCTCAGGACGGATATATAAAGCCCCCCCGGGCACCGCTGAGCACCGCACCACCTCTCCCACTCCCATCCTCGACCACCACCACAGCCTCGAGCCCGGGCAAGCAAAACCTCGCCGGGATCGACCCCACTCTGGCCGCGCTAGCCTCTGCTCGATTCCCTCGCCACAGCACCTTCCCCGTCGATGCCCTCCACCCAGAGCCTCCACAGACCACCGCGATGTCGATGCCGTGCTCGCCTGGGTGATTGGTGGCCGGATTCGACGAGTTCGTCATCAACCCGACGCCGCCGGAGAGGACGCTCTGCTGCCACCCGAGCTCGCCGGCAACCACCAGTGCACCGACGAGCTACGCCACCCCTCCCTGAGCCTCTCCGCTCCCTCCTCCACCCCTCTCCCTCGCCCCAGCCGCCGCGAACCCCCGCCGGTAAGATCGCCGGAGCCGGCGAACCCCCTCTCCTCTGTTTCCCGCATGGAAGGAAAAGAAAACGTTTCAGCCCAGTCACTGACCAGTGGGACCCACTGTCAGGATTTTAAACTTTTCCGAACCGTTTTCCTGTTTTGATTTTCTGTTTATTTTCCTGTTGAAAATAGGCAGGTTTTTGGTTAAACTTTGGAAGACAATATCTCCCTCAAAAATTCTCAGAAAAATGTGAGACCAATTTTGCTGGCTTTGTTTTGAAATTGTCTTTCCATTGGGACCAGAATTTTTTTTTTTGGAATTTATTTCCTTTGGATTTTATTTGATGACATAAGAGGAGTATTTGACGCTATTTCGTGTTCCTTTGGATAGATTCCGACCCTCCCGATGGAGTAGAAGTTGTTCCCGAACCCGAAGGCAAGCCGTTAACCCGATCTCAAGCTCGGTCGAACTCTGAATAATTGCGTGACTGTTTAAATTGATTGTTGCATCTCTCCTGCCATGTTGCATTTAAATTAATGTTGCACTTATTTATCTGTTATCCTCCAACTTTTGTGCTACGTCCTTTTTGTCGAACGAGACGGCGCTGGCCGGAGGCATCTCCGCCACAGTCATCCAGTTGACGCTTCTTTTCTTTTTGTCGAACGAGACGGCGCTGGCTAGAGGCATCTCCGCCACAGTCATCCGTTTGGCGTTTCTTTTCCTTTTGTCGAACGAGACGGCGCTGGCCGGAGGCATCTCCGCCACAGTCATCCGTTTGGCGTTCTTTTCCTTTTGTCGAACGAGACGACGCTAGCCGGAGGCATCTCCGCCACAGTCATCCGGATTGACGTTTCTTTTCCTTTTGTCGAACGAGACGGCGCTGGCCGGAGGCATCTCCGCCACAGTCATCCGTTGGGCGTTTCTTTTCCTTTTGTCGAACAAGACGACGCTAGCCGGAGGCATCTCCGCCGCAGTCATCTGTTTGACGCCCTTTTCTATTTCTGCTATATATGTTCGTGGCTATGATTATTTACTGCTGATTTTATTATGTGATTACCTTATGTTGCTGAAATCTTGTCGAAATTGAAAGTTAAACTTTGACTAAAAGATAACCACCTCCCTCGACTAGATTGGTTCACATAGTGCCACTCACCAAACACACCAGCACAACATGCGTCGTTCACATGGGCGAACCATGGCCGAGTATTCTATCTAGCCTCCTTTGACGCCACCCTTTTGGCAAGTCTAGTCGGTTACCTTTGTGGTCGGGGCTAGTCTTGCGAAGGTTTCAGAGCTAGGCGTCGCTCATTCGTTGGGGACGTGCCGGATTCACTTTGTCGTAAGATGTGGTCCCAGGGACGTCTCGGTGGCTACACAGGGAGTGTCCGGGTGGAGTAAACGGTTGTGGAAGTGTGGGTTTGTGCTGTCGCCATGATGGGTTCTAGTACTTCGGTACCGGTGGTACAAACCTAGACTTTAGCATATGGGTAAATGTTGCAACCTCTCGAGAGTGTAAATCTAGAATCTAGCCTTGTCTCTAGGTTATGGGACGATGTTTGGGTCGAGTCACACTAAGAGTCAGTCCATTCGAACATGGAGAAATTATTGAGATGAGATCTAGCAAACGAGAGAAAACTGGAGGAGTAAGCCAGAGTCGGTTAAAGGCTTGGAGGCCTAGTTGCGGTTATGAGTTGTTGAGTGAGAAACGTAATCTCACTTGGTAACATGAAACATCCCTTCAAAGGTAAGTAGGTAAGTTATGTCCAACCGTTAAGCTTGGACTCACCCTTGTAACCAAACTCATGCCATGCTACTTTTCGAACTTATGCCATGCCATATAGATAGACCTTGTTTGATTTTGGGCTAATAACTTGCGAGTACTTCAAGTACTTACCTGGCTTTTCATGTGGCCAGACTCCGTTGCTCCCGACGCCGAGTACCCGCTGTACGAGAACTAGGAACCCGTATCCCAGGCAGGACCCCGTGGAATAAGGCCGCTATCGCCATGCTACTATCTACGTTTCCGCTACGACTTCCGCTAGAGGCTCGATGTTGGATAAATAATGTACATACTATTGTGTGCGCATGTTGCGCGAACGCGGGAGCCTCACCCCGTGTTGTAACCTTGTACTCGCCCGAACTCGGAGCCATATGTATGTATTTGGTTATGCCTTTGTTTATCAAGTTATCATATATCCAGTGTTTCTGGGGCTGGTATATGGGGTGACTCGATCATCTGGATCGGGGTGCCACATGAAACTTGCGCAGACCTTGCTTAACTGGTCTTGCATTAGGGTTAACATGTAAGCAGTGCTCGGCGAGTTCTCTCGGGACTCCTGGCATGTCCGATGGCTTCCATGCGAAGACGTCCCGGTTCTCACGGATGAACTCGACGAGCGCGCTTTCCTATTTGTCAGATAGATGTGCCCCAATGACGAACTGCTTGGAGGAGTCGCCTGGGGTGAATTCCACTGACTTGGTATCCTGAGCTGACTTGAACTTCATCTTCTCCTCTGTGGTCGGCTTCTTGAGGACTGAGTTGTCCTCCGGGTCCACATTTGCTTTATAGAATTTGAGCTCCTCTTGGGCACAAGCTGTCTCGGCCATAGCTGCATCTCCTAGTTCACACTCCAATGCCATTTCTCTGCTGCCATTAACTGTAATGACTCCTGCTGGACCTGGCATCTTGAGCTTCAAGTAAACATAACATGGTCTGGCCATAAACTTAAAGTATGATGGTCGACCAAAGAGAGCATGGTATGGACTCTTGAGATCTACTACCTCAAAAGGCATAATCTCTGAATGAAAGTTCTCCACTGTGCCAAAAGCAACCTCAAGATAGATCTTACCGATGGGCTTGGCTGACTTCCCTGGTACGATTCCATGAAAAACTGTCTCAGTGGGTATTAACTGCCTATCTTGCAGCTGCATCCTCTTGAATGTGTCATAATATAAGATGTTGATACTACTTCCACCATCCATGAGCACCTTGTTCAATGTGTAGCCCCCAACTTGAGGTGCTACCACCAAGGCTAGCTGCCCTGGGTCGTCGACTCTTGGTGGATGATCTGCCCGACTCCATGTGATGGTTTGCTCTGACCACCTTAGCCACTGTGGGACTGCCGGCTCCACTGCATTAACAGCTCTAACTTTTAATTTCTTGGCACGCTTGGACGTTCTTGTTGTAAAGACATGATAACTGCCACGACTCGTGTTCTGTGGCCGAGTTGTGACATAATATTTCCCATTGTCATCGTGAAGCTGCTTCGGGTTCTGCTGGAACCCGCCCTGCTGGTTACCTCCTCCTTGAGGTAGGTTAGGATTATTGCCGGCTCCTCCACCGTGGTTGCCGGCTCCTCCATCACCATTGTTTCCTCTATATCCATTGTTGTTGCTCCTATTTCCTGGTCCTGGGAACCTGCCACGCTGCAGATCCACACACTGTCCCAAGGTATGACCACACTTCCCGTTTCTGGCGTGTTTAGGGCATGGACTCGCCAAAACCTCCTCTGTGGTTGGCCTACGGCCTTGATATCCTTGAGAATTGTTGTCCTTGCGTCTGACCCCAGTATTTGTGTTAGCTACCAGGTCAGAGTTATCTCCATATGGCCGTTTGTTACCTCCCTGGTTCTGATTTTGATTTTGGCTCTGGTTCTGACTATTGCCACCATGTCCTTTATTCCCCTCCTCCTGATCCTTTGTTTTGTCTGTGGCAGCGTGCTTATTAGCACCCGCCATGATTTCGCCAATCATAAGGGGAATACCTTGATTCAGGCTCTCCTTCATACGACCCAGCTTCCAACTCAAAGGATTGTAGCTACAATTTCTCTCCATTGCCATTAGCACTGAAATTGGTGGGATTCCTTGCGAGGAGTTGATGATCTCCGACACCCGCTTCATCCAATGCCTTGCGGACTTGCCCTTCTTCTGAACACACCGCTCCAAGTCCTCTATGGTACTGAGCTTTTTGCATGTTCCCTGGAAGTTCTGTATAAAAGCCGCCTTCAACTGCTCCCAAGAATTGATTGATCTAGGAGGCAAGTTATGCATCCAAACTTTGGCTGCTCCCTCCATCATAAGGTACATGAATTTGGCGCACAGACTACCTGTGGCATTGCGGATACTCATCGCCATCTCATATGTGCCCAACCAAGAAGTCGGGTCCATGTTGGGCTCGTAATTGGGAACTTTGCGCGGCTCCTTGAAGTCGCTGGGGAAGGACTCGGACCTGATGGCATCTGACAGGCACTCTGGTCCTGTTAGTAAAGGAGAAGCACCATAAAAAGTCACCTCTGTATGCACCCGGGTTGGCTGAGGCTGGTTAACTGCACCATCTAGGGCTCGGTCCCTCTCAGCCTCCCGAGCCCTGGCTGGCTCCCTATATCGTCGTTGTCTCGCTTCATCAACCACCAGCTGAGCTCGTGAGGCAGTTGGTATGTTTGCCCTGTTCCTCTCTTGTTCACGGCGCCTTGCGCTTGTGGAGTTGGCCGGGTGAGACTCGTCGTGCCGACTCCTTGTGCCAGAGTTGAACGGTGTCGAGTGCAGCCTACTTGCATCTGGAAACGCTGGATAAAGAGCTTGCTGAGTCATTGTTGTCTTCAGCATCTCAATAGCACGGCGGGTCTCCTGTCCCGCTGGTCCTTCTGGTATCTCGATGTTCTATAGTCTCATAGTTGCGCATGAATGTTGTCCATTGGATTAGAGTAATGTCCCTCTGGAGTACGAAACCTGCCAGGTGGAGGTCCCATACCGCCCGTTGATCCTCCTCCGACTCCTCCCTCAGGTGGTGGTCCGTTGGTACCGTTGCCGCCGGGCCCTTCTGGAGGTGGTGGTGGCGGCGGTGGTGGTGGCGGTGTTGCTCCTCCTCCCGCGGCGCCTCCTGCAGCTGTTGAACTCCCTAGCCCGGCTCCTGCGCCTGGACCATGGGGTGTGCTGAACAAAGCGGTTGGATTTACAATGACTCCATCACGCAGGCGACTCCTGGCTCTGCGATGCTGAATTGAGGTGAGTTCTTCTTGGCGACTTCGCACTACCTGGGCCTCAACTTGGACCCGGGCCCGCTCTTCTGCCAATCTACGATTTGCCTGTGTGATTTCCGCTAGTTGCCTTTCTAATGCAGCACGAGCATTGGCTAACTCAGCCGCCCGTTCTGCAGCGTTACTTGCGTTGATTTCCTTTGTCAGCAAAGTTGGGTCAAACTGATTTCCGCCGTTTCCAGACATATAGACTCCAACGACGCGGGCACGTACTGGTGACTCCGCATAATCTTCCTCCTCAATACCATACCCAAGCCGATCTTCGAACAAGGGCAAGATGGATTCTGAATCGGCGTCGTAATCTGGCTCCATACATGGCTCTGCCAGCGACTCCTCCTCATTGTTGACGACAAGTTGCTCCTCTGGTTCGGCGATGATGCCGACTTCTGTTGTGCCGACCGACTCCTCGCCGTCAGACTCGACAATGACTGTAGGCTCTGATACTGCTTCCGCCGAGTTAGCACGAAGTCCTGACGTGCAAACCATACCGACGAACACGTTGATTCCTCCAAAGACAAGCTGATAACCCTCGTCGACTTCCTGCATCTCTAGAGTCCAACCGGAGTCATCAATCTTGGTTTCTCCGTGCTCATCAGTGTAGACTCGCCCGATGGCGAGTTTCTCCATGGCCCGGCGAGCTGCTCCCACGATCTCAACTCCTTTCATCATAGGCCCCACGGTGGGTGCCAACTGTCGTGGGGTTGTCACGGTAAGTTCTTTTTCAGGGAAGATGAGTTGCGGGGCCATTGACGATTGAAGTTCGTCGAAGTTGTTAATCTCGCTAAGGGACAAGAATTTACCCAGGTTCGGCCCTTCCGGATCGAGGTAAAGACCTACTTCCTGCTTTGGCTTTATTGCTTGGACTAGTTCTTGATTACAAGGTTCCGACCCCTATCTGGGGAGTAGGCGACTATGGATCTCTCTGGTGTTGCTGATTCTAGGTCCTCGATTCTGTGGTTCCTCTAAAGCCTATCGATCTAAGGTCCAGGACCCACCTTATAAAGGTGGCCGGGTCCCTGGATTTACAACTTACACCGAGTCACACTTGGGACACGGAGTCCTACTCTAGGTCTTGGCCTTCCAAGTTAGAACTCCGGGTTGTACTTGGACTCCTTCCTGACGGGTCCCTTCTTCATCATGGGCCTTGGTCGGCTTGTCTCCAGCCCATGTGACTTGATGCGCGACTCGGCTTTGGCCTTCTTGGTCTTGGCGGGTCTACTTTCCGAGTCCATGGGCCTACCTATAAAGTATCCCCCCATCACCGTATGAAGTGCTTATCTCTGCAATAATGGTCTGAAGCGTCGCACACTGCTCCCTGTCAGCTCGGTCGAGAGAGCGGCGGAGGCGAACTTCTCCCCTGATAGCACCGGCCACCGAGAGCGAGGGCTCGTCGCACATGGCAAACACGTGCGGGAATCGGAGGTGAAGAGGCCCTTCTCCAGTCCACCAATCGAACCAAAATAGGGTCCGAGCCCCATCCCGTACCTCATGCTTGGTACCCACTGTCGTCGTGGTGAACAACAGATGCCTAGGGGTAGGCTTAAGTTTGGGGCCGATGGACGCTAGAGGATTCGGGGAGGGATTATGCGTAGGATTGCGCACACAAAAGACAAACGGATGAACACGAGGATTTACCCTGCTTCGGGGCTCTCGCGAGAGATAACACCCCTACTGCAGCATCTAGCCTATTTGGTGTATTCTCATCTCTGTATACGTGATCTGTACAAGAGCTCCTCGAGCTGTATGTGAGAGCAGAGCGGTGCTTAAGCTAGCAAAGAGAGGAATTGAGACTGAGCTCACGGGGGGAAAATGAGCCCCTCGGGCTGCCTGGGAGCGTTCCCCTGGTGCTCTTTATATAGGGAGAGCCCAGGGGACAAGGGGTGGCCCGCAGGTCACTATGCACATACTGCAGCCGAAATGACTACTGGGGTCTAATCAATACTGTGCATGCGTCATCATCTGTACTCTAGTCACGTCCGCGTCTCTGTAGCCATGCTGGCTGTCCTCTCCTTATCTTGCTCCTGTTTGGTCAACTGGCCATCATCTTTATCTTCTCCTGGGGATAGCTGGCATCTTGTAGCTGGTGCAGGTACGAGCTGGGAGCGTCCCAGTACCTGGCTGTGCTGGATGTCGGGAGCTAGATGCTCGAATGGGCCGGCCGGGTGGCAGATGTCGGAGTGGGCCGGATGTCGGATGAACAGTGGCGAGACATGTCGGATGAACAGTGCCCCCCCGGGGGTGAACAGTGTTCGGGGGTATGTCGGATAAACAGTACCCGGGGTGAATAGTACCATACCGGGTCATGTATGCCGGATGAATAGTACCCGGGTGAACAGTGTTCGCTTTACCGATGGACAGTACCCGGGTGAACAGTGTTCGGTTATGTCGGATGAACAGTACCCCGGGTGAACAGTGTCGTACCGGGTCATGTATGCCGGATGAATAGTACCCCGTGTGGACAGTGTTTGGGTATGTCGGATGAACAGTGTGTACCGGGTCATGTGTGTCTGATGAACAGTACCCGGGTGAACAGTGCTCGGTTATGTCAGGATGAACAGTACCCCCGGGTGAACAGTACGTGCCGGGTCATGTATGCCGGATGAACAGTACCGGGGTGAACAGTGTTTTCGGGTATGTCGGATGAACTGTACCGCCAGACATACTTGGTTTCGCATGAAAAACCACCAACTCTAGGATACCCGGGGTTATATCCCCGACAGTAGTCCCCGAGGCTATGTGGGACTCGTAGAGTCGCGCATAGTCTTATCAACAGTATCACAGAGTGGGTATCAAAATATAGCCTGCATGGGCACCTCTCATATGTCGGATGTCAACAGCCTTTTGCTGGATTGACATAGTGCCTGCATGGGCATATTTTATATGTCGGATGTCAACATCCTTTGTCTCCAGCATAAGCTAGTTTGACATATAGGCCTCTTGGGCATATTTCCTATGTCGGTTTACCGACCTCAAACGTCTCCAGCATAAGCTGGTTTGACATATTGGCCTCTTGGGAATATTTCTTATGCCGGTTTCTGCCACTTTGGGCTTTTACCGCATAGATATGTCGGCAGCATGAGCTGGACCGAGATATAGCCTGCTTGGACATTATTATATACCGGTTTCTAGCCTTCTCGGGCATTACCGAAATTGTATGTCGGCAGCACGAGCTGGACCGAGATATAGCCGTCCTTGGCTGAATTTGACATTTTGCCTTCATGGGCACTTGTCAGGTGACGAGTTGAGATATTTCTCAACGCGTAACACTCGGTGAGATTACATATTTTTCGACTCTGAGCACCGAGATAATGATGCCCTGATACTTTGCAAGCTCGAATAACTGAAGAATCATGATAATCAGTAAGGCCGATAAGGATAACGATTTGTGAGATGCTTGATGATGTGAGATAAATGCCGTGATATTTTGGCAAGCCGAAATAAACGGCGATTCGAGATATATTTTTTTTTTGAGGTATAAGGACTGTGAGGCAAAAGCCCCACAGTATTTTATTTCATGTGGACAAAAAAGTAATATGTACAGGGGTATATACAAACACCTACCTCCTACTACCTTTATACATAGTTTACAATAAGCTGCCTATCCAGGCTATCAAAGCTTGTTTATGCTTAGGCTTAATTCTATGCTCAAGCATAGAAATATCATGAACAAAACCCCTCTTCCAAGCAGCAAAGCTGGGCCTTTCATCTTCAAAAATCTTACCATTTCTTTGCTTCCAGATGTTCCAACAAGCTAAAATAACCACCTCCATAAAAAATGGCTGCTTGAAATCCTTCCTAGCCTGAACTGCAGCTGACTGAATATCCTGTCCCAAGGACCAATCTATCTGCAAATATGTCCAAATTCTGTAACTGAAGTTACACACAAAGAACAAATGCATCCTGTCTTCATAACTTCTATTGGGACAAAGCACACAGTGATAGTCATCTGTCACTTGCCAGTTCCTTCTTTTCAGAAGGTCCTTTGTATTAAGTCTGTCATTGAGCAGAAGCCAGGCAAAAAACTTGGTCCTCATAATACAACTCGACTTCCAAATCCACTTAGAAATACCCAGCCCAGAAACCTCAGCATGCAAATGCTTGTAATATCTGGCCGAAGTATATACAGGGCCCCAAACATAAACCCAAGCATCTCGATCCATAGACAATGGAGAAGCCTGCATAGCTGCTGATATGTCCACCAATTCCTGATATGCTTGTGCAGACAAAGGCAGGTGAAACAAGGAGGAGAGATCCTCTGCCTCATATACTTCAGCTGCCGATTTTAAGGGGTCCAACACATAAGAAAATAATCTAGGATACCTGTCTGCAATGGGCTGACATGAACCATTGAACAACCATTTATCAGACCAGAATAAGAAAGAATTCCCTCTACCAGGTTGTACCACTGAAACAGCTCTGTAATCATTAACCAATTTCATTATATCCCTCCACCAGAAGGAACCACACAGTTTTTCAGCATGGGGCACCATATTCTGATAATGACTGAACCAAATCAACTGTACCCATGGCACCTCAGAGTTATTATAAAACTTATCCAGATGCTTCAACAGCAAAGCCTCATTCTGTCTCTTGAAGTTAATAATACCCACTCCACCACTCATTTTGGGCTTGCATAACATATCCCAGGCAGCTAAAGCTTGCTTAGGAGTGTCAGAATTACCCCTCCATAAACATTGTCTCAAAATTCTATCCAGTTGAGCAATAATCCCTGCAGGCAACTGAAGAGAGCACATGAAATACACTGGCATAGAAGACAGGGCTGATGATATCAACTGAAGCCTGGCCCCTTGAGACAGAAAACAAGAAGTGATACAAAGCCTCCTTTCCAACTTAGTAACAATAGGCATTAAATCAATAATTTTAGGCCTGGTTGTTCCCATTGGCAATCCTAAATATGTGAAAGGTGGTGATTCCACCTTACACCCAAAACCATTGGCCAAAATCTCCATTTGGGCAGAGTCCACATTAATGGGCACCATTGTGGATTTATGATAATTAATCTTCAATCCAGTGGAGACCGAAAATTGTTGCAACAAACTTTTTACAGCCAAGACCTGCCCTAGCTCAGCAGGCAGAACCAACAAAGTATCATCTGCATATTGCAAAATTGGGAAATCAGGATCATTTGTTTGAATTGGCAAAGAAATTTCCCCATCCTGCATCAACTTGTTCACCACTACTTGCAGCAACTCAGACCCAAGCACATACAGCAAAGGAGATAGAGGATCACCCTGCCTGACACCTCTTTTACACACAAATTGCTTTCCAGGAACTCCATTCAGAAGAATAGAGGAAGTTCCAGAAGAAAGAATCTCTTTAACCCATCTGAGCATTAACTCATTAAAACCCATAGCCCTCATCACTTGCAGAATAGCCTCATGCTCAATTGTGTCAAAGGCCTTAGCAAAATCCAACTTAAGTACAATCACCGGCCTTTTTGACACATGACACAAATGTAAATACTCAAAAGCCCAAGCCACACAGTCCTGGATAGATCTGGACTTAAGAAAGCCATATTGGTTCTTGTGAATGCATCTCAAAATATGGTCTTGCAGCCTATTAGCCACCAACTTTGTGAGAAACTTGAGGCAAACATTTGTCAAGGATATAGGCCTGAAATCATTCACATCAACTGGAGACTGACACTTGGGGACCAGTGTAATAAAAGACCCATTAATATTCTGTAACTGCAACCCTCCAGAATGAAAATCATCAGCAAGCCTATAGAAGTCTTCCTTAATTATTGGCCAACATTTCTTAAGAAACAAGCCATTAAAACCATCTGGGCCAGGAGACTTATCTGGTGGCATCTGCTTCACCACCAAATCTATTTCCTCCCTGGAAAAAGGCACAGTAATACTGTCCAAACCAGGGACCACTTCAAATAAATCATTCAGCTGAAACTACATATCAATACCCTCAGAAAGCCCCATTCTATTCTTATATGCAGCCCACAGAAGGCCAGCCATCTCGTCATGCTCAGACACCATCAATCCATCATCACCTCTCAGCATTGCAATGGAATTCCTCCTAAATCTTGTGGTGGCCATAGCATGGAAGAACTTGGTATTATCCTCCCCAAGCTTAATCCATCTAACAGTGCACCTTTTCCTCCAATAATTACACTCAATAAGAAGCAGATCCTCCAAATGCAACTTGACAATTTTCCTGAAGTTAAACTCAGGCAAAAACAGAGGCCTCTGCTCTTCCAAGTAGTCCATAAATGCCACCACCTTATTGCAATTCTCAATCTGTGCCTTTAACTTGGACAAGCTCTTATGCCATTTTTTGAGAGAATATCTCAAAGCTTTGAACTTATCAGCTAACACTCCTGCACTTGACCTCTTTAGGGACTCCCTCTCCCAGGATGCAGACACACATTCCAAAAAACCAGCTTGCTCTACCCAAAAATTTTCAAAACGAAAGATGCTGGCCTTAGGAATGGTAGTGCAAATATTTACCACACAGGGAACATGATCAGAGGCAGTATTGGCTAGGGGTAGCACCACAGTGTCAGGAAAATCAGAAACCCAGTTAGGCGATGTGAAAAACCAATCCAACTGCTCAAGGAGAGGTTCAGCTTGCATGTTAGACCAAGTGTAAGCCCTCCCTTTGAGTGGCAACTCCACTAGACCCAGGTGCCCAATTATATCATTGAAAATGAACATCTCATTCACATCACCACCAGGCTTATTTCTATTATCAGGGGATCTAATGAAATTAAAATCCCCTAACAGAAGCCAATTACTCATAACAGGAATTTGTAACCCATAGAGCCAGGACACAAAATTGTCCCTTTCAACACCCTTGCAAGGCCCATACACTGAAACCAAAGTCCAGAGATGACCATTATGGACCGAAGTGAACTCCACAATTATACCAGAATCAGCAATTTCAATAACCTTCCCACGAAATATTGCAGAGCACCATAAGATCAGCAGTCCCCCAGAGGCCCCCTTAGATGGGATATAGGCAAAATTATCAAAGCGTTTAGGGCAGAATTTCCTCAGCAATTTATGATCAATATATTCACATTTGGTTTCCTGGATGCACACCACAGTAGCTTGACTTTCTTCAATTTTCGAACGCAAAGCTCTATGCCTAGAGTCAGCATTTAGTCCACGCACGTTCCAACATAACACCCTCCATATACGAGATTGTTGTCTATTCATTTATAAAACACAATGTACCACGAAAGCACAGTCTCATGCATAGCAAAAGACACACCAGCCATAGAGCATAACCAGCCACCAACATAGTTTAGAGCAAAAGACATAAGCTCAGACAAGACCCAGAGCACAGGGGCACAAAGAACACCCCTCAAAATACAAATATCATTTGAATAAATCATTTAAACAGGCTTCTTAGCAGTCTTGGTCTTAGGAGAGGCAGTAAGCTTCTCCTCTGAGATCTTGGCAGCATCAATCCCTAAAGCCCTGCCAACTTTCTGCAGCACCTTGATTGGAGTCTCTGGAAATTCTTCCACTGCCGAAGCATCACTCTGTCCCATCAACTTTGTGTCCTGCTTCTTCACCTTGGGCTTCTTGCATGTCCTCTTAGAGCTGCTATCACACATAGAAATTGGCTTGAATCCATCAGACAGAGCATTAAGCCTTGCAGACCTCCTGACAGATGAGGCATCCACAGGGACATTCTTCTTCCCTCTCCTAACATTGTACCTCCTTTTAGCTGTAGAAGGAGAGGCAAACACCATAGTTGGAGCTGCAGCTGAAACAACATCAGCGTCATCACTATCATGGAAGCGTAAAGCCCTTGCCACTGGCTTACAAATAGGAGGCACAAATCTCCTAGAATCAGAGGCCACAAGACCAAAGGCAAGGGGTGCTGAAGGACCTCCTTCATCAAAGGCAACCATAGCAGATCTCTTGGCAGAGCAGGCTGCAGCACAGACCATCCTCAGAGCAGGCCTTGGGCCTTCATTCATCAAGAACCTCGGAAGAATAAAATTTATGGCCCTGTCCCAAAGCATGGCAGGAGGAAGAGCAGGCCCAAACATCACAAAGCCCACCTGCACCACATTGCTGGCTTGCAAATTGGCTTGCTGAGCAGTAACTGCCACTAGTTGCATATTGTCCTGCCCCAGGAGGGGCTGCTCAACTTCCTGCCCAATATCACCTTGACTACTTCCTTCAGAATGTCCAGAATGATTCACAACAATGGAATCATTGACTAGGAGCTCAGCTGCAGGTTCCTGGTCCTGCTCCATCACCTGGCCCTCCCCCTGTTCTTCAGGCAGAGGCAAATTCACCTGATTAGGGTCCTCATTCCATCCCAGCTCAGGAAAAGGAGGCAGCACAAATAAATTATCTTGGGGGAGCAGATTTCCAGGAAGGGGATGGGGATTTCCATCAAAAGGCATTGGGTCCTCATCAGCAGGCATGACCTCAGCAAAATCAGCAGTTAAAATATAGCATGCAGCAGTCCAAGACTCCCTCACAGCCCCCAGATTACCATAACGTCCAAAAACAACATCCCTGGGTACCAATGCAGGAGAAGGGAAAGATGCATACACCAAAGTTCTATCTCTGAGATTATCATCTTGATGCCAGTGATGGAAAGTTCCAAAAGTAGCCACTGCATTGGAGATATCATAATCGTTCCTATAATCCATTGGAATCCCCAAAAACATCAACCACCCAGATCGAAAACCCTGGGTTGCTCTGTGATTTTCTCTATTGTCATGCGCAACAAAACGCACGAAGACATCAGGCTGAATCTCAAAAGGACCATTAGAAATAAGGGCTTGCCGTGCAGCTTCACTACGCAACTGATAAAGCCCTACCCCAAACAGAGCTGGCTGAAAATCATCAACAGCCCTTCTCTGAATTTCCACTATATAGTTACGTACCACTTGGCGCCAAACCGGCCACTCCTCCACAGGTTGAGGAGGCAAGAGCATGCCGACGCACCAGGAACCATGGCGACGCGGCGGCCGGACAGCAGGGGAGTAGAACGTGCGCGGCAGCCTCGTCGCTCCACCATCAATGATCTCGTGACCAGCAGGAATCCAGGGCGCAGGATCAAGCTCAAAGTTCGCCATGCACTCGGATTGAAGCAACCTTGGCGATGGCAATGGCGGCGGGGGTGGATTTGGGGGAGGAGTCGACTCTGCGAGAGCTGGGGTTTTCTGTGTTGGAGGCGAATCGGTAACTACGGTAGGAAGGGGAATAGCACAAGTATCGAGGGAGGAGACCGTATCTTTTGCCAATTTGGGCACCCAGACAGCAGATCTTTTGGCAGCCCATTGAAAACAAGACTTTTGCTTGTGACCGTATTTAAAACAAAACCGACATCTAATCTGCCTTTTACAATCAACTGCTTGATGTCCCATCCTAAGACAACGTTGACAGTCCCAAACACGACAAGCAATATCAATTACCGCCTCCTCTAGATTAAATAAATCCTCCTCATCGTGATGGACAGGGGCTCTAGACTGATCAGCAGAGTCAACGCAAGGTGTTTCCTTCAGAGCTAAACTTTCAGACGTGTCAACGTTCTGCTCCGATTCAGACGTGTCAACGTTCTGCTCTGATTCAGGCCCAAGACAATTCAAAGAGGGCGTGGAGGAAGAAGGTGAAGGCTTCTCAGCCATAATTTGAGCAAAATCAAAAGGTTTCAAAGACCCAAATGTGATCACAGGCAAAGAGACAGTGGAATAAAGATTGGCCGGTTGAGGAGCCACTGCCGGATCAGAATATCCAGTGCATGCCTCATAAGCAATGCTTTCAGAAAAACAGAGCTGCTTCCTTGGGGCTTCCCTGCCCCTAATAATCGATTTTGGAGCAGGTTGCTTCAGAGCTTGCAAACCTAAACGCACTCGCCTCTTACCTGGACTAACAAGAGTCCATTGCTTATTTTCCTCCTTTTGCCAATTAGCAAATTCGACTTTCCAATTGGGACCTCCACGACCCCAGAGGTGAAAAAAGCATTTAAAATGTTTGCAAGAGAAAGATCTAAGTCCATAAATTTTGAAACCCACTTTCTGGCTTGAGACATTAAAAGAAAAGGTTCGATCAGATAGAATGGAAACCTTAAGATCACCACAATACCCTCCAATAGCAGCCTCAAGAGCCAGGGCAGCAGAATCCTCATCAAGACGAAAAGAAGTCCGTCCAAACGAGACAACCATAATGAAATGTCCAGACTCAATGGAAGGGTGCACATCCAGAAAATAAAGCTTCCTCATCTCCTTTGCAAACATAATACCCGGGGAGAAATCCAAACCCATAGAGATCGCATCATGAACAACAGATGTCACGTGATTATCATCCTCCCTCGAATAAGAGCCCATCAGAGGCATAGATCCAGTCGAGATCGACGTGGACAAAACCCCAGATCCATAAGAGCTCGACGTGGCCAAAACCTCAGATCTAGACTTGGACGTAGACTTAGTGCATGCAACAACCTTAAGCACATGAGAGGGAAACTTTACCTCAGATCCAACGTCAATGAGTTCACCATTTCGCATGAAACGGCCAGCAATACCCATTCCTTTCGCATTGACCAGTGCAATCCAGTCTCTTGACGTCCACAGATGCAAAAAACCATCGTAGGCCTTGACACGACCACGATCCAGATCTTTGGCCGTGGTGTAAGTTACCCTCCAGATCCATGCAGGAGGGATCATCGTGGGGAAAGGGGATTTGGGAAATGGGGAGAAGGTTGATCGGATCAGAAGAGGGAGTTGGTCGCCGGAGATGTGAGATCGCCGGCGATTAGGTCAAGGGCGACGTGGGAGGGGTGGGAGGGCGACATTGACTTGACCAGTTGACCTTCGTCTCTAGATTCATGGCTTTGGCGATTCGAGATATTGCAGGATGCCCTGATATTTTGGCGAACCGACATAAACGGCGATCTAGAGATATTGTGCTGTGATACTCTGATTTGCCGACATAGGATATGTCGGGATGATATGCCATTTATGATTCATCAAGGCGATGTCAACGATTATCCGGGATATGCTCTTAAGCCACAATGAGTATAAAATGAATCCGAGAAGACTGATATACCGCGAACTTGGTGATGGATATTTTCTCGGTAAAACCGTTATCACCTTTCAATGTTAGTTCAAGCATATATATAACGAATATTTTGACGAAAGCAACAACTCTATTAACAGATGAAAATTATTCCAGCATATGTTGGAAACTGAATCTAGCAGCAAGTCTATGCACAGATGTGCAGACTCGGGCTCCACCGAGTCCCCGAGTTGCTTTTCTTATCTAGGAGAAACTGTAAAACAGACTGACCTACCAGTACTCGGGTCAAGACTTTTGGTCCCGGGGAAAACAACTAAGCAAAGCAGAAAAGAGGGGAGAGTCCCCGGGCACTGTTTGAGACTATTTAAAAAAGTGATGCAGACATATAAACGATACTTACGAGGCAATGTTGTTGGAGAAGTCGAGGAAGACGTTGATGCCGGCATGAATATCAATATGTCGGCCTAGCCACTAACATCTCGGCCCGGACCACATGTATGTTGGATTTGACCATCATATGTCGGATTCCCCATGCTTAACTCGGATTTCCAAAGCTTAACTCGGATTTCCAAGCCTTAACTCGGATTTTCCAACCTTGACTCGGATTTCCAAGCCTTAACTCGGATTTTCCAACCTTAACTCGGATTTCCAAGCCTTAACTCGGATTTCAAAGCCTTAACTCGGATTTCCAAGTCTTAACTCGGATTTTCCAACCTTAACTCGGATTTCCAAGCCTTAACTCGGATTTCCAAGCCTTAACTCAGATTTTCCAACCTTAACTCGGATTTCCAAGCCTTAACTCGGATTTTCCAAACTTAACTCGGATTTCCAAGCCTTAACTCGGATTTTCCAAACTTAACTCGGATTTCCAAGCCTTAACTCGGATTTTCCAACCTTAACTCGGATTTCCAAGCCTTAACTCGGATTTTTCCAGCATATCGGCATATCTCGGATTCGAACTGTAGTCAACTCGAAAATGAGTTAACACACGGGGACGATGCCGAAGTTGAGTCCCCGAGTCACTTTTCTCATCCGGGATCTGCCGATGATGTCCGTTGATGGAGACAGCGCTAGCCTCTGCTCACAGTGGCAAGCTAGAGCGCGGGGGACAATGGCGATGTCGAGTCCCCGCGTTGATGACGAAGGTCCCGTCCGAATTGATCCAGCAAGCGCCACTACCAGCCCCACGGTGGGCGCCAACTGTCGTCGTGGTGAACAACAGATGCCTAGGGGTAGGCTTAAGTTTGGGGCCGATGGACGCTAGAGGATTCGGGGAGGGATTACGCGTAGGATTGCGCACACAAAAGACAAACGGATGAACACGAGGATTTACCCTGCTTCGGGGCTCTCACGAGAGATAACACCCCTACTGCAACATCTAGCCTATTTGGTGTATTCTCATCTCTGTATACGTGATCTGTACAAGAGCTCCTCGAGCTGTATGTGAGAGCAGAGCGGTGCTTAAGCTAGCAAAGAGAGGAATTGAGACTGAGCTCACGGGGGGAAAATGAGCCCCTCGGGCTGCCTGGGAGCGTTCCCCCTGGTGCTCTTTATATAGGGAGAGCCCAGGGGACAAGGGGTGGCCCGCAGGTCACTATGCACATACTGCAGCCGAAATGACTACTGGGGTCTAATCAACACTGTGCATGCGTCATCATCTGTACTCTAGTCACGTCCGCGTCTCTGTAGCCATGCTGGCTGTCCTCTCCTTGTCTTGCTCCTGCTTGGTCAACTGGCCATCATCTTTATCCTCTCCTGGGGGTAGCTGGCATCTTGTAGCTGGTGCAGGTACGAGCTGGGAGCGTCCCAGTACCTGGCTGTGCTGGATGTCGGGAGCTGGATGCTGGAATGGGCCGGCCGGGTGGCAGATGTCGGAGTGGGCCGGATGTCGGATGAACAGTGGCGAGACATGTCGGATGAACAGTGCCCCCGGGGTGAACAATGTTCGGGTATGTCGGATGAACAGTACCCGAGGTGAACAGTTCCATACCGGGTCATGTATGCCGGATGAACAGTACCCCGTGGTGAACAGTGCTCGTTTATGTCTGATGGACAGTACCCGTGGTGAACAGTGTTCGGTTATGTCGGATGAACAGTGCCCCCCTGGTGAACAGTCATATCGGATGAATAGTACCCCGGGTGGACAGTGTTTGGGTATGTCGGATGAACAGTACCCGGGGTGAACAGTGTGCACCGGGCCATGTGTGTCGGATGAATAGTACCGGGTGAACAATGTGTACCGTGTCATGTGTGCCTGATGAACAGTACCCGGGTGAACAGTGTTCGGTTATGTCGGGGTGAACATTACCCCGGGTGAACAGTAACGTACCGGGTGTCATGTATGCCGGATGAACAGTACCGGGTGAACAGTGTTACGGGTATGTCGGATGAACTGTACCGCCAAACATACTTGGTTTCGCATGTAAAACCACCAACTCTGGGATACCCGGGGTTATATCCCCGACACCCACCTTAAAGAGTTGTTTGATCTTATGGAGACTACGCCAAAACTGGGATCCTTCCTATCCAGAGGAGGAAAAGATGTCCCCGGACACCATGTATTTAGCGTTAACGATGGCAGACCATATAGCGGACTCCGGTTGGTACAGCCGCCAAATCCATTTGAGCATGAGAGCTGTATTCATTTTTCTAGAATTTAGGATCCCCAGTCCACCACATTCATTTGGTCTACAAATCGCTAGCTAATTTACCATGCGTTACTTTCTCTTAGGGTTGGATCCTTCCCAATAGAACCGGGCTCTGTGAGATTCAAACTTAGCGTGCACACTTTCTTGGAGAAGGAACAACCCCATGCCAAAGATTGGATGGTTTGCTAGGCAGGTGTTGGATAGAATCAGTCGCGCCCCCGTCCACTCCCCCCCCCCCCATCATCCGAGGACAAAACCTGCCTAGCCACGGCTCTATCCTATCTCCCAGCTTCTGGACCAAGAAGTTCCATTGTTCCATTGTCAGTTTCCTATATGAGATGGGTAGGCCAAGGTACGTGAATGGAAAGGAGCCCAGTTTGCAATTGAGCATGGCAGCGACCCTACTGCTGGGGTCGAATCCATCACTATCACCTCACTTCTATGAGAGTTGATCTTCAGCCCTGACATATTATCGAAGCACATTAGCAGGAATTTCAGATTGGTTATATCGAGATCATTGTGTTGGATCAGAATAAGAGTGTCGTCGGCATGTATTTGGATTGAATACTCATTCTCTGGATATATAGAACATCAGTACTAGAAAAGAACATGTACAAACTATATAGTAATTGTGAGCTATTTGGATGGCAATTGTTAACTGGTAACATGAAAACTAAAGTAAAACAACTTGACAACTAACGATAAAAAATAAATTTCGTTAAAATATATTAAGATGGGATCTTGTTTTAAAGTCCTCGTCGAGACAGACCCAACGGTGAAACGGATCGGCAATTAGATTAGCGGTTTAAGAAATAATTTATTTTTAATTTTCGGATTAAAAAAAGATTTCTTTGTTGTACGCATCCGTTGGTTGTTCTGTCCTTATTGTCGGACGGAATTGTTTCTATGAGGCACGTCCCATATTAGATTAACCGATTAATTTAATATCGGGTTTTCACCTTTTATTATCAAAAAAAATAGTGCTACACGGTTCAGTTCCCTGTCCTTGTGCATCCTCTCTCTCTAACCTAGCTAGCTGGTGGAAGCACCCAAAAACTTGTTTTTCTCTCTACCTTGTCTAGCTAGCTCATCAATATATACGCCATTGTGGTTGTGGGTGGCACTTCACACCGTCGGGGTGAGCGAGCAAGGAGAGAGAAAGCGCGAGGCCACTGTTTCATTTCTCCTAGTCGTAGGTAGATAAAACGCAGCAAGGACCCTCACCTTTCCTTCATTCTCGAATCCCTCCGCCCCCACCAGATTGGGCCTATTCCGCTCCCAACCAACCGATCGCCGCCGACGGCGACGGCAACCGTCCCGCCGAGCCCAGCTTCATTCCCCTCCGGCCATTCGCAGCCATCGACCTCTGTTCTCTCCGGCAAAAAAATTTAAAAAAATCGACTCCTGTCCTCTCTCCACGCGAGCGAGGGCAATCGGCCGGCGAGGCGGCGCGAGGCCAGCGCGGAGGGGAGGGGTGGCGGTGGCCACGAGGTAGGCGCGGGAGCTGCCAGGCTCGGACAGGTTGGACTTGGAGAGTGGTGCGGGCAGCGGCGGCGGCCGTGGACCGAGCTGCGACGGTGCTGGTGGGAGCTCCTACGGTGAGTCCACGAACCTATTCCTCGATCTGTGTAAGATTTAATCCGAACGAAGTATGGCTCGGCTCCCAAGTTTTCTGAGCCGACGCTCCCATTGTATTGAAAAATGAATCGATTCCATCTTGTCAGAGATTGGCATTGAAACACTACATTGCAAATCCCCTCATACCCCCTTCTTGTTTTAACTCCGACTGTTCTAGATTTTATTTTCTGTTTTCTTTGCATTGATGCGAGTTTTAATTAGATACTGGATTTTATGAGGATGCGAAAGATTGACACTAGTTATTGGCGTGCGTTTCTTTGATGAAGTTTGTTAGGTAGATCGTGCTGTTCTTGGCTACCTTGGCTTTAGTGATCCTGACGTGGCCGCCGCGGCAACTTGATTGTGGTGCTAAAAAGACTTTTTTTTTTCTATTTTGAAAAGGAAAATAAAAAGGCGGCTCCGGTTTGTGATTGCGACGTTACTGTTCATATTGCCACAATTGGTTTACCCAGGATTTCATTTCATCGGCAACTATTTTATCACATTTCTTTGTATACATGCTTATGGCAGATAGTGAACACTGGTAAATGAAATATCCCACTTTGTTTGATATTCTTATCTGCATTGCTCAAGTCCTCTCGAGGACGAATTTAATATGCTAAATACCTAAAACACACGCATTGCATGTCCTCTGAATATGTTGGCCGAATACTTGAGGAGTTTTAGGTTAGATGTTTCTATATTGTTGCTGCAGCTTCATCCCTTATTTTATGCCATTACATCACTTGCAGGCTATGTGGTCCGAGGAGTGGGAGCTGTATCCATCTTACATTGGTGCTCAAGTCATAGAATATGGACAAGTTACTGAAGACACCAATGATGATGACTCGAAGGTGTCACTGGACGCTGTTCTCCCTGACGATCTCTTGGAGAAGGTTATTTCCTTCCTACCTGTTGCGAGTGTCATAAGATCTGGATCGGTTTGCAAGAGGTGGTATGAGATTGTGCATGCTCGGAGACGGACATGGAGTAAGATGGTTGCCCAAAAGCCATGGTACTTCATGTTCACTTGCAGTGAGGAAGCAGTATCAGGGTTCGCGTATGACCCGAGCCTCCGGAAATGGTATGGTTTTGACTTCCCTTGCATTGAGAAGAGCAACTGGTCAACTTCCTCGTCGGCTGGGTTGGTGTGCCTGATGGACAGTGAGAACAGGAGCCGCATCATCGTGTGCAACCCAATAACGAAGGACTGGAAGAGGCTTATTGATGCTCCTGGCGGCAAGTCAGCTGATTACAGTGCTCTCGCCTTGACCGTGAGCAGGACCTCTCATCAGTACATCGTGGCTATTGCAAGATGCAACCAAGTGCCGACAGAGTATTATCAGTGGGAGTTTACCGTCCAATTGTATGAGTCAGAGACTGGTAATTGGGTATCTGCCTTCACTGAAGTGTTGCTTGGATGGCGAGGTGGTGATGAGTGCGTCATCTGTGATGGAGTCCTCTACTATCTTGTGTACTCCACAGGAGTTTTGGTGAATAGTAACGAGCATCGCCATTGTGTTTTCATGTATGATCTCTCTACCAGATCTGTTCACACTTCTTTGATGAGCATGACTATACCAGTACCATGTCCTCTCACATGTGGACGGCTGATGAACCTAAGGGAGAGGCTTGTTTTGGTTGGGGGCATTGGAAAGCAAGATAGGCCTGGTATCATCAAGGGAATTGGCGTGTGGGAGCTCCGAAACAAGCAGTGGCATGAGGTTGCTCGAATGCCGCACAAGTATTTCCAAGGATTTGGCGAGTTTGATGATGTTTTTGCGAGCTGCGGAGCTGATGATCTTATCTATATACAGAGCTATGGGTCACCATGTCTTCTCACCTTTGAAATAAATCAGAAGCTCTGGAGGTGGTCAGCAAAGAGTCCTGTTATGAAGAGGTTTCCGCTGCAGCTGTTCACAGGTTTCTCCTTCGAGCCAAGCCTGGACATTGCTTCCTAGATTTTCATTTTGTTCGATGTCACTTGAGATCTTCACATTATGTTTTGCCCAGTTTCCGAGTTGCGGGTGAGGAGATCATGTCCCTCGAAGGCATTTCAGCACAGAAAGTTTTCACTACTTATAGATCTATATTCTATTTATTGCTGGGGGTATATCTTGAATATCTTCTAAGAGGATGGTGGGTTAACGTTTCAAATCCTTTTTGCTAGTTTGATGGTTGGATAGTAGTTGTGAGGGAGGCAACCTACGTTAACAAGAAATATTCTTTCTGAATTTCGGGAAGAAAATATATTCATTTGCTTTTACTGCTTGCAAATGGAGTAAAGTTTGTCTCTTCCTTTGCAGTCATTAGTGTTTTGTCCTACATCTGAATTCTTATTCCAAAGCTTTAATATTTTGTTGTTCGGCTAGTACTTGAAACAGAGTACTTGATCTGCCTGCCGTAGAGCCATTTATGAAGAACGCAGGTGCTGTCCTATGTTGCCTTCTCTTGTTTTCCTATGCATCATAGTCCAATACTCTCAGCAAAATACTGCAAATGCAGACAGAAAATTAATGAACTATTGGTATCAAACTGTTGTTCTGTTAAATCGTGCAGCTGTTGCAGTGTTGTCATTTCTAGCGACGCCATCCTTGCGTTTCATTTCATTGCTGTTATTATGCAGCAGTGTGCTGTACATGGTGTGCCAGAATTTTGCCTTCTTCTGATGCAGCATTCCATAGAAAGCATGTGATTCTGCATTTGTGCTGCTGCTGCCTTCTCTCTATCTGCCCTTAAAAAGTACTGGCATCTATCCATTTTCCTGTCTGTTGACGCTGCTCCTAAATGTTGATTAAAGCCTGTTACAAAGGGCCATCTGGCACTGCTAGGAAGGATGCAAAATGTTTCATCTGTTGAAGGTCATGTTGTAGTTTCAGAAGAATCATTTTCTTTTGCGGATAGACACTCCCTTGGGTCTGATGATTTAGGAGTATTTTATTTCGTTAAGACAAACCTTTGACCAAAGATTACTTTTTTAGTAGTATGTGATTTATGTGATGCAAAGTAGTTTTGATAAAGAATCCAGTGATACAAATTTCATGTCATGTAACCGTGTACTCATTGAGAAAACTTGTTTTAACAAAACAAAATAGGTCTTAGTTGTAGGAACGGAGGAAAGTTAAGATGTCAATAATTGAGTTCTTATAGATGCTATTTGATTTGTAGGATTAAAAAACCTTTTGTTTTTTCTATAGACCATTTTCGCTCAGTTTTAAAGATGGTGTTCATTTGAGGTAAGCGTTAATTTGAGGATAGCCTGTCAAAATCTTCCATTTTTCGAGTCAGCAAATACTAAATCAACAATTTTTTCACCATTCTATTTTTCTCAAAATGAAGTTACTCTACAACACAGAAATTTCCGAATCCTGGGCCCATATACATGATAGTGGTACTTGACAATATGACATGGCTATTGTGTCCTATCCGTCACAGTTACTCCTGGGCTAAGGATAAGATTCTACACAGGTTAAACATGTTCCATGTCAGCCAGCTACTGTCCATTAATCATGTCAGTGTTTCTTGTCTGTTTGGGCAATAGAAAAGTCAGATACTTGTGGACCCGAAATCTATGACATGGTACAGATTGCATGTCCAAAAGCGGACACGTCACGCTAATACTTCCAGCCTTCCCTAAACGACGGTTTCACCTGCCATGTTCATTATTTAGTGCTTCCCTACCTTGATTCACATTTTTTTTTAATGACAAGTGGATAACAACAAAAAAATATAGACTGGTTAAATGGAACGTACTATGTCGACCAAAAGATCAGGGGGCCTAGGTATTCATGACCTAGAGGAAAAAAATCCGCTCTTCTCAATAAGTGGCTTTTTAAGCTCTTAACCGAGGAAGGAGTGTGGCAACAACACCTGAAAAGAAAATACGTGGGCTCAAAAACCTTATCCCAATTGTGTTGAAAAGAAGGGGATTCACATATTTGGGTAGGTCTGATGTCGGTAAGGACTAAGTATTTCGATACGGATCGTTCCGTATAAAGTATGGGTCGGAGATACGTTTCTGGGAAGACTCCTGGCTAGGGAATACACCTCTTAGAAAACAATATCCAGCATTATACAACATTGCACGTAACAAAGCGATTCGCTCGCTGAGGTGTTGGGATTGTCCCCGCCGAATGTGTCTTTCAGACCGGATCTCGTTGGTCAATGATTGTTAGATTGGTCTCATGGCAAGCTCTACAAGATCGCTTAGCTGAAGTCCACTTGTTACCTAATACACTCGGATGTGCCAGTAATAAATAATATACACTTATGAAAAATGAAGGTACCACTGAAAATAAAAATCTTCACTTGCTACCTCCGTAGAGGAATAATCCTAACTAAGGACAACCTGGCAAGCGTAACTGTCAAAGAAGTACGAAATGTGTGTTATGTCATCACGACGGGAATATCAAGCATTTGTTCTTTGAATGCCAGTTTGTGCGCTCTATATAGTCTGCCATCCAAGTGGATTCGAACTTGTATCCACCTAACTCGGTTGCTAATATTTTTTATAGTAACTGGTTGCATGGTATAGATCACATGTTTAGAAAACACATCAGGGTGGGAGCGATCGCTTTATTATGGTCGCTTTTGCTATGTAAAAATGATACTGTTTTTTACGCTAAATTTTCTTCTCCTATGCAGGCGATCTTTCGCTGTGCTCACTATCTCCGGGAGTGGTCTATTCTTTAGAGTCCGGTACACCAAGACCTGTTTACGGAAGTTTACTCGTGGTTGGATCAAGTGGCGACCGATATTTTTACCTGGCATGGGTGGCAGCATAATTTGCGTATTGGGCCACCTTCACCATAGGATTACTGTTTGTCACTTGTGACGTGTTTTCTCCTATGTGTCTTTCTCCTCTATCTTTTATAGTCTACCTATATACCGGAAATTCAATTTGGCACCCGGGTGCACCTGCACCCGGTTTGCTTTTTGATTTTTCAAAATTTGAATATGCTTCGAACAAATCTGAAAAAAATTGGACACAAACATACGCAAGTGTCGAACACTCGGGAAAAATTTCGACAGAAAATACCAATTTTTCTGCTCTGTGCAAAAAAGACAAATTTCTGACAAAATTTCACGAGTGTTCTTTATTTGCGTATGTTTGTGTCCAATTTTTTTCAGAATTTTTCGATGTATTTTCATATTTTTAAAATTTGAAAAGGCATACCGGGTGCAGGTGCACCCGGGAGACAAAACGCCTCTCTCACCTATATACCCCTTTCTATCGGTTGTGTGCATTCTAGTTATGTAGAAGCCGGGTGTGGTCATTTACGGTTGTATCAGCTTGATGTAAACTAGTTAAAGTCTAATAAAGTGCCCTTTATCGGAAAAAAACGAAAACAGTAGAATGTTGAATCCTAACGAAAAAGTATAATTAAGACCCACTGGAAATTTAAAAAATCTGAATGATAGATGTATGGCTCCATGATTTATTATTTTGTATTGTTTACCCCTTCAAATGCTAGAGTTTATTATTTTTGTGCAGCCAAAAAACATAAGATATTTTGAGTTGCGATTTTACAAGTTTGTAGAATACAATATTGTCTACAATTAGGATATTTTCTAAGATTTTTCTATAACTTTGAAGTATTTTTTTTCTTTTTTTTTTCAAAAAAGAGAGCTCCTGGAGCCCGAACACCATTTTTACGCACTCCCAAGTCCCAATTGGACCCCTTATAGAGCACATGCATACATACGGAATTTGTCAGCACATGTTGAGACATGATGGGTCAGTTTGCCACGACACGCCTCTTAATGTGGTCTGGATGCCTCTTTACAGAAATAATTTAATTGATTGATTGACTTAATTAACATACGTGTTGTAGTTATGGACAAGCTCTCCTTCTCTGCGCATCGATCGGACCACCGTGAGATTGGGATTTAGTGACTTACCAACCAACTACACATTGCGGGCAAGACATACCATACAAAAATCATGACTTTGGGTGTGGTAGTTCTCTAGCCAAGCCATTACTATAGTGTGTGTAACTGATGGGAGTTCACTATTTTATTTGTTATGGAGATATTCTCTTGTGGACATCATCAAATGAATTGCTAAAATAGAATATTTAAAATGATTTAGTCCGATGAGCGATCGGGTTCCCCGCTGAGATCGTATCAACAAGGACTTCAAAATAAGATCCCAAGATACTACGCTTCGATGATTTTTTCGCAATAATTACAAATTTTATATAATGTGTTTGTCCAAAGTGAGTATGAATAAGTAACCAAATTAATAATGCAACAGCTAATTTCTACATGTTTTTAAGTATTTTTTACATAAAGTACAGTAGGGAAGGTGTAATTTTCATTTATAAAATTGGATAATTACAATGGAGTGGGGACATTCTGGCATAATTACAAGGTAGCAAGCCATTGTTGCATTCCCTATTTGAGACTGGGTTTTGCTCTATGCATCACGAGAGAAAATGAGTCCTTAAAAATCTACATCAAAAATAATTTTGTTCATATGGTTCCAGAGGCTCCAGCAACTGGTGATCGTGCATTCTTGAAACATATGGATCTTGGTCTGGAGTTCCATCCAACATGAGCTTAATGTGAATGAGATCAATATTCCATACCATAAGAGTTGACTAAATTCAAAGGAGAACAACAGGTGATGTGGTCTCATTGGGGAAAACTTGGCATAAGACATCCACATGAAACTTTTTTCTCGTCAATAGATCTCTAGTTGGATGGGGAGGGCTCTAGATATCCAAGTCCATTGAAAAGGGCTAGGTGCTAGATGAGTAGGTCCAAAGCAGTATACACTTTTCTACATGAATAACCTCAATTCCATTAAAAAATCCACTAATCCTTCATTTCCCTATCCTCGATATGATTTTCAAGAATTAGTAATAATTCTTCACATTCCTGGGATGCAATAATGGATAGGGGAAGATGAAAATGTTCATAGATGTCATTCTCAGCAATGGCTATAAGATTTCTCATACTTATATCTCGATATCTAGTGGGTCCATCCAATTATCTTTCGAGATTCTGATATTTTTTCTGCTGCCATCTTTGATGGTAGAAAGGTTCATAAATTGGTCCCCAAGAGTTAAGCAATATTTCCACCAGAATGATACACATGGGTTATTCACCTGAGAGAGATTATCATTTGTATAGTGAGCTTGCCAGATAAGTTGAACCCAAGGGATCTTAGCTTGGTTCATGGATTTGTGGAAGTTCTTGATGAGGAGGGATGTATTTTGCAACCTCGGGTTCTTGACACCTTGCCCACTAGCTATCTTGGGCATGCATACCATCTCCCATTTAACAAGGTTGTTTCCTTTATTTTCAATATTTTTTCCTCTCCATAAAAAACCTCTAGCAGACTATTTATGGTGAAGAAATCCTAAAGATAATTTCATAAAGTTTGGGCATTGTAGAGATGACTAATTTAACAAAGACAAGTGTGTCATCATAAGAAAGTGTGGTGGCAAGCCCAGAAAATTTTGACAATTTTCTCTCAGATTCCAATCAAGTGTTCCATTCTTGGTTTGGTGGTCCCACTAAGCCCTAAGTATGGGAAAGGCAGTGATTCAGTTTTGCATCCAAAAACATTGGCTAATTCATTTCAACAGAGTGATGTGAATTGGCACCAATATTGAGGACTTGTTGAAATTAACTTCCAGTCCAGTTGATAAAGAGAATTTTTGCAATATAAATTTGAGATCCATGAGTTGTTTTGGGCTAGCCGGCATAATAAGTAATGTGTCATCAACATATTGAATAATGGGGGTAGTCTAGTCCAAAAGAATTGTCAAGTGTTAATTAAATAACACCATCTTGCCAAGTTTTATTAATGACAAATTGAAGTAATTCTTGAGCAAGTACATATAGGATGGGTGAAAGAGGATCTCCCTACCTCACACCCCTTTTGCATTATATATTTTTACCAGGAACACCGTTGAGCACAACAGGTGTAGATGCACTATATAGGATACTCTTGATCGAATTTATAAATTTATCACCAAATCCAAGGTGCTTCATCATTAGGATAATGGTAGAGTATCACGGTTTTTAGGCATTGCAATATTATATATGAATAGAGAGTGAGAATTCTGGTGTTTATAGTTAATAAGAGATGATATTATTTCACAAAAGTTGATATCATGCCATCTTTCAATTGTCTAGACGTACAGTAAGCGGCAGATCCAGAATTTTGAAGCAGGGTGGTCAACCTTCTTTTTTTTCGAGAGTACGCGACAACATACCTTAATTTTATAGAAGATAGTTTTTGTAATTACAAGACAGGCATCCAGCCACAAGCTCCGGAGCCAGGTTACTCCACACCCACTCGACTCGAAAGCCTATTCTCGCGCTATGGTTGTATCTTCGTTTCCCACTCTCCTCACCACTTTCAAAGCGATGAACTCCTCAAGGATGATCCTAGCTAGCCTCTCTGCAGTGTGATGTCGCTGTGGGTTGCTGAAGCACCATGCATTTATGTTCTTCAGAATAGCATGACAACCTATGCAGACAACCATGTCAAACCATCTCCTCTCCTTGTCTCTAAACCTTTCTCTCTCGGCTATCCACCATCCCTGCAGGGTGGAAACCTGCGTGGGCACCTGGAAGTGTATACCTAGTTGTTGACTGCATCTGAACCAAACCTCCCTCTCTAGCACGCACTGGATGAGGATATGCTCAGTTGTGTCCTCTTTCTGCAGACTCATACGTCTCAAACGTATCTACTTTTCCAAACACTTTGCTATTGTTTTGCCTCTGATTTTTAATGAATTGTTTGGAACTAACCTGAACTGACGATGTTTTCAGCAGAATTGCATTTGGTGTATTTCTTTTGTGCAGGGTTCAAAAGTTCGCGGAAAATTCCAGAAAAATCAGAAAATGGATTTTTAAGGGAAAAGAGGCACGGAGCCAGAAGACCACAAGGGGGGGCCACCCCAGGAGCAGGGGCGGGTCCCACCCGCAGGTGGGACCTAGGCCACGGCCTAGGGCCGCCCCTGCCCCTGGGACCTCGCCTCTCGGCCCCCCTTCGCTTATAAACTCCGTTTTGACATAAAACAGTCCATCTTTTCCAAGAGTCTCCGCTAAGCCCCCGATCACTTTTTCCAGAAACCTTACGGAGCTCCGCCGCCATCGCGAAACCTAAATTCGGGGTCCAGGATCGCTGTTCCGGCACCCTGCCGGAGTGGAGATCGCCGCCATCGTCACCGCCAACGCCTCTCCATCAACCATCCATGACATATCCATCCATGTGTGAGTAGTTCCCTGTTGTAGGCAAGGGGATGGAAGGGATTGAATAAGATTGCTCATGTAATTCGATGCCAAATTGTTAGGGCTTGATGGCTAGTATCCTCTATTTGTGTTAATCATCGTTGGTACAATTAGTTATGCTAAATGCTTGTCACTTTGGGCCCGGGTGCCATGATTTCAGATCTGAACACTTTATGTTTTCATGAATATAATTGATGTTTTGGGTCCTATCTACTAATTGTATGCACTTGTTGTTAACCGGAACTGGAGACCCCGAGTGACAGAAATGGGGACATCGATGGGAATGGTTGGTAACTCGAGGGTTACATGTATTCATCGTGTGTTAATGCTTTGCTCCGGTGTTCTATTAAAAGGAACACCTTAATTGCCATTTGTTCCTTAATTGGCCCGGCTGAAACCAGATGGCAGGACAAAAGATGCCGTGCAAGTTCTTATTGCAAGCACGTACGGCTAAATTAGGAATACATGCCTATGATTGTTTAATACTTGGATGCTATCTTTATTTATTTTGCTTCGTGCCTAGTTATGTTTATTTCATGAGCTATCTTATTCATGCAGCGCCCGTCTATCTATCCCTATGCCTATGGTGTTTTTAAATCCTGCTGTTTACGATTAATATTTCTCCTGTCACCATTGCTGCCTTTATTTTATTCTCCTGCCGTCAAATTACTGTTACTACTGATAAATTACTTCGAGAGAAATCCTTTTCAGGTGTGGTTGAATTGACAACTCAACTGCTAAGGCTTATAAATATTCTTTGGCTCCCCTTGTGTCGAATCAATAAATTAGGTTATACTACCCGCGAAGACTGTTGCGATCCCCTACACTTGTGGGTCATCAAGACTATTTTCAAGCGCCGTTGCCGGGGAGCATAGCTCTATTTATAAGTTCACCTGGGATTTTTTCTGTCTTCTATAATTTATTCTTCATTATGAAGGGTAAGCGTGATCCCAAGTTTCCGATACTACCGTCCACAACAAGGAAAGGTACTGCTCTGAACTCTAAAGCTACTCTTGATTCACCTACTATTTTAAATCGACTTGTTACACCACCTGCAAACATTGGTCCTACTGTTGATGCATCACTTTCTAAGTCTGCTATTGTTTCTGATGAATTTGAGGATGCTTCTATTATGCTTGATGATTCTGGTTCTTTACATCCTTTTCTGGATACTCTTATTTCTAATCATGAGAAAGTTACAAATCTTGATGAAAGACTTATTACACCTGCTAGCTCTCCGGAAATATATAATTATGAGAGTAGGTATCCTGATGATTCTTATATTGATGTTAATGATGAATTTATTAGACAATATATGAATTGTGAAGCCTCAAGAGATCCTGATGCTTTGAAGAAATTGCTTGAAAAACATGCTGTTAAAAATCATTTCACTCCTGATCCTGAATTTGCTACTTCTCCTATATGCATTAAAGATGATGATTTTGATTTCTCTGTTGATCTCTCACTTATATGAAATGTTGAATCTGATCCTTTTTGTGGAACTGAGAATGACGATGCTATAGAACACATGACTAAATTAGCGTCGCTTAGCTTACTATTTTCTGATGACAAGAAGATACAGCGTTACTATTTAGTAAAGTTGTTTCCTTTTTCATTAAAAGGTGATGCTAAAGCGTGGTATAATGCTTTACCTTATGGTTCCATTAAAAGTCCTCATGAATTGCTTGATGTTTTCTTTGCAAAATATTTTCCCGCTCACATTTGCAGTATGAGGCTTTGTAGAGAATTTTCAATTTGAGACAACTGGAGGGTGAGCATCTCCCTAAAGCTTGGGGGAGATTTGGCGCATTACTCAGGGCTCAGCCAGGGCACGATATACCGAAGAATGAACTTCTCGATATATTCTATAATGGACTAACTGATAAATCTAGGATCTACCTAGATAGCTGTGCTGGTTGTGTTTTCAGGAAAAGGATTGTAGCTGAAGCTGAGGAATTAATGGCTAAGATAGCCCAAAATCATGATGAATGGAGTGATCCTGAGCCTCCTCCTTTACCAACCCCGAAGAAAAGGGGAGTGCTTTTCTTAAACCCAGAAGATATGCAAGAAGCCAAGAAATCTATCAAGGAGAAAGGTATTAGCGCTGTAGATGTGAAGAATTTACCTCCAATTGAAACTTTATGTGAGCCTACCACTCACCCACCTATGGTAGAGGTACATTCTCTTTATGAATTTACTGTCAATGATATTCCCTATAGCAAGCCTCCTAGTCAGTGTTTGGATGAATTTGATAACTTTATTGTTAAACAAACTCATTTTAATATGCAAATTCAAGAACAATTAAATGATAATACTCTGGCTATTAAAAGTTTGTATTCTGTCTTGGAGAAAACTGCTAATGATGTCAAAGGTCTTGTTAAGCATTTTCACATGGTTCAAACTCAACTTGAACAAATAACTAAAGTACAAAAAGATTTGCTTGCTGGTATTCCTATACAAAGTAATAAACAAGCTTGTGGTGTTTCAACTAGAGGTGGTACTACTACTCAAGACCCTTTTTATCCTGAAGGGCATCCTAAAAGAATTGAACAAGAATCTCAATTGGCTGAAAATAATATTACTAGCTCCCCTAAAAAGAAAAGGAAAAAGAAGAAACATAAAGAATTAGGAGAAACTAGTAATATTGAACTTGATAAAGAACTAGTAGTTAATAATCCTAATGGTGTTTCTATTTCTGATGCTGAAACTGAAAGTGGTAATGAGCATGAGAGTGATATCAATAAACCTGAAGAACAGGAGGAAGAGACAGCACCTCCTGTTGCTAAGAAGCATGGTAGGGAAAGAGAGCCATGGGTACAAAAGCCTATGCCTTTTCCATCAAAATCCCATAAAACCAAAGAGGAGGAGCACTATAATAAATTTTGTGAATGGATGAAGCCTCTCTTTTTGCAAATCCCTTTGACCGATGCTATTAAATTACCTCCTTATTCAAAATATATGAAAGATATTGTTTCAAATACGAGAAAAATTCCTAATGAAGAGATTTCTACTATGATTGCTAATTACCCTTTCAATGGCAAGATTCCTAAAAAGCTTGGTGATCCAGGTATACCCACTATTCCTTGCTCCATTAAAAATAATTATGTAAGAACTGCTTTATGTGATCTTGGTGCAGGAGTTAGTGTTATGCCTTTCTCTCTTTATAAGAGACTTTTATTAGACAAGCTTATTCCTACTGATATTTCCCTACAAATGGCTGATAAATATACTGCTGTGCCTATTGGTATCTGTAAGGATGTTCCCGTTAAAGTTGCTAATTGTTTATCTTAACTGATTTTGTGGTGTTGGAAATGCCTGAAGATGATAATATGTCTATTATCCTTGGAAGACCTTTTCTTAATACTGCAGGGGGTATTATTGATTGCAATAACGGAAAAGTTACTTTTAATGTTGATGATAAAGAGCAAACGGTATATTTCCCAAAGAAGATTAATACTAAGATTGGTTTGAATTCCATTGAAAATATTGAAGCCATCAAGGTTGGAGCAATTGATTGTCCTATTCTTATGCATCATAGAAAATATGAAACTCTTATGATTGGGAAAATTGCTATACTATATTAGGTAACATAATTGTCATTTGGAAATTGAATTCTTCATGTCAAATAAATTTGGTGTGGTAGCAAGACTTGATCAACCTTGCTAACAAATCAATTTTAGCAACATAAAGACTTTAATAACCATTAGTTTTTCCTCTGATAATTATCTTTTACTTTTCTGCAATTTTTATTCCTTGCTTAGTTTATCTCTTTTGAATATCAATATCTTGTTTTATTAGCTTATTTTAATCTCATTTAAGTTCTTCGGGATTTTTTTTTGAAAAATTCCATAATTTTTATTTTTTCAAAAGAGCCACAGAAGTGGCTGAGCCTGACCTGGGGGACCTCCCAAGGCCAGAGGCGGGTCCCACCCGTGGGTGAGGGCCAGGTCGCGGCCAAGGGCCGCTTCTGCCGTGTGGACGGCCCCACCAGGTGAGCTGCCTCCCACTACCTTTCTCTCTCTCGAAAAATCACTCCACCATTGATCAAACCCGAGTTCTTGCTCTTGAGTGCTGGGATTTTCGATCTCTTTGTTCAGCCCATCAATCTTGCTGAAATTTGGTGCAAATCTTCTCCGGTATGTGACTCCTTCACCCCTCCAATTTAAATTTTAAATGGTTTTGTGTAAGTTGAGTATTTTGCTACTGTATATGACCTTTGATATAAACTTGCATGCTTGATTTGTAAATTGTTAAATGGTTTTGATGCATGTATTAGTTGGAATTAAGTTATGAGAGTAGTTGAATGCACTTCCTAAATTTTATTTTCAAGTTTTATGAGGATTGTTGAAAATTTTCAGAAAAAGAAGATTATGCCTAAGTTCAATTTAGGTGGGATCTTTAAGAAGATTGAGCCCTCTTCTCGTCGAGAAATGATAGGTTCAAGTTCTAATACACCAATGAGGCCCTCATATAATGAAGATTTGGAGCCACTTGGTGTTATTGTGCTTGCCCGAGAGTCGGATGTGCGTTCATCGGTATACCCATGTTATGAATTTTTACAAGCTGCAGGTATACGCGATGAATTCACTAGTCTTGTTACTAATGCGTGTTTGACAAATATTGTACTAGTGGAGAGGCCCCAATATCTTAAGCTCACTAACATCTTTGTGCAAACCTTTAATTTTATTGATGATCAATATCACCCAAGTGTGGAGTTCATGTTATATGAACAACCTTGGAGAATGCCTTTGTCTGAGTTTTGCAGTGCTTTGGGTGTGAGGAATATGGGGCTCACAGGGAAGATGAACGCGCAGCCCCAATACCTCAAGGATCTCTATGCCGGCATCTGTCAGGATGATTGGAGGGACTCTACCCGTGCAAAATTTGGGAGCATTCAGTTTCCAGCTGTGAGGTATTTGGGCTATGTCATTGCTCGTTGTATCCTTCCCCGGGATAACACGAGCAACATGTGTAGTCCTGATCTTGCTATTCTTGCCGCCGCAATTAATCATGATGAAACTTATAACATTGACGCTCTTATTGCTCGTCGTCTTAACATTAATGAAGTTAGAGGAACTATTTATGGAGGTATTATTGCCTCAATAATGCTTTCTACTGCCATGCTTCCTCCTAGAGAGGATGATTTAGAGTTGAACTTTATCAGGCTTGATCTTGCTGCAATGAAATCTCATCACTTTGTCACTTATGATTCCACTTTGGAGAACCTGCAGTATAGATTATTATTTGGTTTTGATTTGGATAACCCCGCTTTGTGGGATTACCTGCTCCTGTTTTGTTTAACGCTGTTGATAGGGATGGATACTCATTTCCTGAGGAGGTGCTGGATGAGTACCTCACATCACTCGTTCCTGAGGAGGAGCCGGAGGAGGAGCCACAGGACTTGCAGTGGCAGCCACAGCTGGGCGCCAACTGGGCGTGCCGCCACCGTTGTAGATGAGTCCCACTTAGGCCAAAAGCCTAAGCTTGGGGGAGTACGTATCTCTCACCGACATCTCTTTATTTCGTTCACTCAATTATTATATGTTGGTGCGTTCGTTATTCCTTTGTATATCCATAAGTTTGTTTTTGTTTGTTTTCCTTTTGTTCTTTTCGTTTTGCTTAATTGCTTTTGTTGCTCTTTTTGTTTACTACTTGAAAACCCAAAAAGATTCCTTTTGTAGCCTCTGCGTTTTCCTTTCACTATTTGAAAAACACAAAAATATTTTCTCTTCTTCCTTATTTTGTACAGTCGTTTCAGAGTTCAACCAGTGTCTGTGACTACGCTTGCACGCTTTTTTTTTCTATATCTTTCGAATGTGCAAGCGTCTATGCAATAATGATGATATTTGGCGACACGGATATGATGAGGAAAATTGATATGAACTCTATTTGCTTTCATTTGTGTACAGATGTTTATCCTCGTGCTCATGCTTTAGTTTGCTATGATAGAATGTTGTGTAGATGATATTGCTTAGCCTTTATGGATTCTTATGCTTAGCCACAACTTGTTAAGAGTTAATAATTTTTCATGTAGACATGAGCATGTTTTGCATTGTTTATAACATGGTATGGTGAAGTGAGATCCTCCTCCATAAGTTTTAATTGGATTGACTTGGGACATGTTCACACATGTCAAAAGACCAAAAATACGGTATGTTATGCCTTGACGGTTTATTGCGCTTAGAATTGTAGTATCACTTATATGCTCTATTCATTGATTAATTTTGTCGCAAAGCATGATTATGACAGTAGTGCTCTCGATTGGTCGCTTTCCAATCTTTTTCTAGCCCTCACCTGTACTGAGTGGGAACTCTGCTCGTGCATCCAATACCCTGAGCCAAAAAGTATTCCATGAGAGTCCACTATATCTTCCTACATGTGGTATTTCCTTGCCACTCCAAGTAAATTTGTCATGTGCTACCTTTAAATTATTCAAAATGCTCCTTTTCGTGTCTCTGCTTTTAGCTCATGAGGGAGCAGTAGAGAGCTATATATAACTTGTGACAAGCAAGGTCATTTCTCCCCTTTCACCCGGTGTTGATGGATTACGTCCACACCTGAATCAACCCGAGAGCAGCTTAAGCAAAATATAAATATAACTCACCATTCTCCTCCGCGCAATGAAAATCTGAGAAATAAGCTCTAAACATTGGACAGTGGTGAAACCAAGGAGAAAGAGGAACGTACTCGCTCCTCCAAAAACCAGCTGCTCTCACAAGTCTAAAAACCTTGCTTGTTATGGGGGACTAGATAGCTTCTCTGTTGTGAAATCGTTGACGAAAGCATGCATCTCCCAAAATTGTTCTACTCCTGTCTTATAAAAATAAAAAGCTCTAGCACATGACTAATCCGTGCTTCCCTCTGTGAAGGGCCTTTCTTTTACATTTATGTTGAGTCATCACCCTTCTTTGAGCACCATCTTATAGAGCATTGCTGTCATTCTGAGTATAATGTGCTTTGTCCCAAAGTTTTAATGATTGGAGCTTGTGTGAGATGCTCTCTCAGTTCTGAAAACTTTATATCTAGTCTCCGTTTAATACCTCAAGAGGTGCCCGGCATTTATGTTTTGCCCTACAAAAGGGGCAAGCGAGAGATCACAACACCATGCCTAGTTATATACCTCAAGAGGTGCATGTTTAAATCATTACTTGTTAGCTTTTTGTGTGTTTCGCATGAGTCTCCATGATTGCTCAAGTCCTATTGTTTTTGCAGCCTCTTTCATACGCTTATTAAAATACTGATCATGGTTTAAACTTCTATGCTCTAAATGAAGCAATTGTGTTTGTCAAAGTTTCTTCTATCGCATCCAGTTTGTCAACTGAATTGCTTGAGGACAAGCAATAAGCTAAGCTTGGGGGAGTTGATACATCTCAAACGTATCTACTTTTCCAAACACTTTGCTATTGTTTTGCCTCTGATTTTTAATGAATTGTTTGGAACTAACCCGAACTGACGCTGTTTTCAGCAAAATTGCATTTGGTGTCTTTCTTTTGTGCAGGGTTCAACAGTTCGCGGACAATTCCAGAAAAATCAGAAAATGGATTTTTAAGGGAAAAGAGCCACGGAGCCAGAAGTCCATGAGGGGGGGCCACCCCAGGAGCAGGGGCGGGTCCCACCCGCGGGTGGGACCTAGGCCGCGACCGAGGGCCGCCCCTGCCCCTGGGACCTCGCCTCTCGGCCCCCCTTCGCTTATAAACTCCGTTTTGACCTAAAACGAGAAGCCCCCGATCACTTTTTCTAGAAACCTTACGGAGCTCCGCCGCCATCGTGAAACCTAAATTCGGGGTCTAAGATCGCTGTTCCGGCACCCTGTCGGAGTGGAGATCGCCGCCATCGTCACCGCCAACGCCTCTCCATCAACCATCCATGACATATCCATCTATGTGTGAGTAGTTCCCTACTGTAGGCAAGGGGATGGAAGGGATTGAATAAGATTGCTCATGTAATTCGATGCCAAATTGTTAGGGCTTGATGCCTAGTATCCTCTATTTGTGTTAATCATCGTTGGTACAATTAGTTATGCTTAATGCTTGTCACTTTGGGCCCGGGTGCCATGATTTCACATCTGAACACTTTATGTTTTCATGAATATAATTGATGTTTTGGGTCCTATCTACTAATTGTATGCACTTGTTGTTAACCGGAACCGGAGACCCCGAGTGACAGAAATGGGGACATCGATGGGAATGGTTGGTAACTCGAGGGTTACATGTATTCATCGTGTGTTAATGCTTTGCTCCGGTGTTCTATTAAAAGGAACACCTTAATTGCAATTTGTTCCTTAATTGGCCCGGCTGAAACCGGATGGCAGGACAAAAGATGCCGTGCAAGTTCTTATTGCAAGCACGTACGGCTAAATTAGGAATACATGCCTATGATTGTTTAATACTTGGATGCTATCTTTATTTATTTTCCTTCGTGCCTAGTTATGTTTATTTCATGAGCTATCTTATTCATGCAGCGCCCGTCTATCTGTCCCTATGCCTACGGTGTTTTTAAATCCTGCTGTTTATGATTAATATTTCCGCTGTCACCATTGCTGCCTTTATTTTATTACTGCTGTTAGTGATCTAATGCTGCCATCAAATTACTGTTACTACTGATAAATTGCTTCAAGAGAAATCCTTTTCAGGTGTGGTTGAATTGACAACTCAACTGCTAAGGCTTATAAATATTCTTTGGCTCCCCTTGTGTCGAATCAATAAATTAGGGTTATACTACCCGCGAAGACTGTTGCGATCCCCTACACTTGTGGGTCATCACAGACACACAAAACAGGGAGAGGATGTTGCCAGTAGGCCATGTTGCGCACGACTATCCGAGGTCCAAACCATGTGTGTTATGCTGCCAGCCAGATGAACAACTTGCTCTTTGACGCAGCTCCATTCCTCCAAATTGGCGTCGCTAGAGCGCTTCGCTCATGCCCTTGCATGATCATCGCATAGGTTGATCGGGTTGTGTACCCTCCTTACCTAGACAACGCCCAAGTAAAACTGTCCGGCTCCTCTTGATCTCGCTTCCGGATGGCAATGGGTACCCGACACCCGCTAACCCGATGGGTACCCGCCTCAAATGGGGGAGGGTTCACTACTAAAAATCCAGAGATCCGCGACGATTCAATTCCGTCGAGGACGAGCTCCAAAATGTCGCTCGGCTTCATCTGCGACGGAAAAAAAGTCAGGGATCGACTCCTCACGGATGATTCTGCGACGGATTTGTTGCCACCAAAACGTCGTGGGATATGCGCGACGTTTAGTCAATCGTCGCGGGCAACTGGACGGCCCGGTATAAGGCCCAATAAGGCGCGATGTTTTTTTTTCTGTCGCGATCTTTGACACGTGGCAGCGGTGTTTCCGTCAGTTGCTAATAGTGTCAGCTGTCGTTATCGTTTTGTACGACGTTTTTTGTACGTCGCGAGCCATTGTCGTTCCTTTTATGATGTCATCTCCCGTGCGACGTTCATTTTTTTCGTCGTGGCTCTGCGCAATGAGAGGGCGGTAGGTGGACTATCCACAATGTTCCACGTAGGCTCTTATCCGTGACGGGTTTATTTCATCGCGGACATGGTGACGACGTCATCCGCACCCCGTGACTTTTTTGTTTGTCGCCGCAGTACGCAAATCAGATGACGACACGTGGCCCATCCATGAGGTTCCACGGTGTGGTGTATCCGCGACAAATTCATTTCGACGAGGGCCGTGTCGTGTATTTTCAGTCGCTGTGTCAGCCAATCAGTCGCCGCCATGTGTATTCTATCCGTGATAAATTGTGTTCGTTGCAAGGCATCTTGGTGTCGTCCTCACGTTCGCGATGTTTAATATTTCGTTACGGTTCAAATGTCCATTTAGGCGGTCCGGACGAATTCTAGCACTACATAAATTCACAGCAAGCAAATAAGTGGTCACAACCTTGCTCACTAGCACAGGCATCAAAGGCCATTTGCTACAGTTTACAGCCTTACAAAAGCCACCAGTAAATAGAGTTTTAGCCTCACAAAGGGGCACCAAAAGCCTCATGAAGGGGCACCAGGAACATAGTATCAGCCTCCTGATACGTCCCAAATGTATCTATAATTTTTGAGTGATCCATGCTAGTTTTGTGATATTGCCACATGTTTTTACTGTCATTTATATCATTTTTATGCATTTCGTCGGACTAACCTATTGACAAGATGCCAAGTGCCAGGTCCCTGTTTTTGCTGTCTTTTTGTTTCAGAAATTTACTTCTTGAAATATTCTCGGAATTGCACCAAAATTTATGGGGATTATTTTTACGCCAAGACGAAGACGGAGTCCGAAGGGCAGCCTCGGAGGTGTCCCACAGGGCGCACGCATGTACCAGCCGCGGCATGGGGGGACCCGCAGGTGGGGCCCGCCCCTGCCCTGTGGGCACCTCCTTGGCCCCCTCCGACTCCTATAAAATCACAATTAACCTAAAAACGTCGAGGCGGCGATTATTTTCCAGAAACTCGTCCCCGACGCGCCGTCACCGAAAACCCTAGTTCGGGGTCCAGTCTGAAGCTGATCCCGGCACTCTGCCGGAGGGGAGATCGATCCCGGAGGGCTCTTCATCGACATGCCTTCCTCCGGGATGATTTGTGAGTAGTCTCACCTTGGACCACGGGTCCTTGGCAGTAGCTAGATGGTAGTCTCTCTCTCTTGTGCTTCATGTCTTATGATCTTGTGAGCTGCCTAACATGATCAAGATCGATTATTGTAATGCTATGTGATGTGTTTGCTGGGATCCGATGGATTATGAAATTATGTTCAGATTATGCTTGATTCTTATATGAGTAATTTATGTTCTTGTATACTCTCCGATGGGCGTAGTTACTTTGGCCAAGTGATTGTGTGTATCTCCAAGAGAGGGTATTTATGCTAGATAGTGGGTTCATGCCCCCTTTTGTTCCTGGGCACGAGTGATAGAAACGTCTAAGGGCGAGGGTGTGTTGTTGCTAATAAGGGTAAAACAGCGGTGTTAATGTCTATTTTGATATTAGTATTGCTTACTTCATGCACTTTACTTAATGCAATTGTCGGTTGCTTGCAACTTAATACCGTTGGGTGACAGGCTGGATAGCGATCCCACGGTGGACTATTTAGACAAAGACGCAGTTGGACTCAACGGACTTTGTTCCTTGTCGTGATGCCTCCATAAATATTATCCTGTCCTTTTTGTCATAGCTGAATTGGGTTTGTGTCATGATCTTGTCAATTGCCTAGCTGTAATTCGTTCACCCATCACATGCATATTTTATTTACTTGAGAGACTCCACTAGTGAACCCATGGCCCCCGGTCCATCTTTTTACATTATTTTCAACCTCATTTACTTGCTTTTAATCATCATTACTCCTTTGTTCACTTTTCATATTTTATCTATTTCATCATACAATTAACCGCTTTGTGTTCTGCGAGACCGGAGAGATTGACAACCTCTCCGCCGTTGGGGGCAAAGTATTTTGGTTGAGTGTGTGCAGGTCCACGTTTGTTGAAGGTTAAGCACCAGAGATCTTCAACATTTACCTCGTTGTTGATTTCAAAGTCCTGCTGGTTTGATAAATCTCGGTTCTTTAATTGAGGGAAAACTGCTACTAGCTACAATTCCGCCTTCGCTTGGGGCACCACCCAACTTATCAATATCCACCTTCACCTCCCGAAGGGCATCAAAACGCCTCACCAAGGGCACTTACCAAAAAAACTCACAAAGGGAACCGACCAGTTGCTGATCGGCTACCCAGTACTATCTTTCAATTCTTCTGTAGCAGGCAATGACAGCTGACGATCTTTCAATTTTCCTATAGCAGCCAATAAGTCCTCAAGAATTTGATTGGTGCGAAGTTGACCCACCCTCGCCTCTTCTTGTTTCTGCCACATGACCTGCAATTCTTCTTGAATCTTGATCCTATCCACATCGTTTTGATCCTTCGCCTGCTTCAAATCAGCAACTACACACTGCAGATCGTGCTTCCCTGCTCTTTCAGCTTCAACTTGAAGCTGCAGCTCAGACTTTGTTGCTCTTTTACAGCTTGATGTCACGCCTATATTCTTCAAGAAGGTAGGCTTTCGTTTGCCACTGTTACACAGCACCTCAGCGACAGCTTCCTCGGCAGAAATAGGTATGCGGACAGTGCCTTTCGGTGAATCTTTTCCCGCCACCTTTGCTTCCATTTCAGCCTACAAAGCATGTCAAAGCAGAAGATGTAATAGCAGCCGAACTAGCTTGTAAGCAACATTGACATGAAATAGCAGATGGCAAGCATGTAAGGAACATGAATGAAAAATAGCAGAGAAAAAGCAGGTCGAGAACATAGATGAAAATAGTAGATGACAAGCAAAGATGAACTAGACAAGCAATTAAGCACGCATGTACACAACTAGCGGATGACAAGCGTAGGTGAAATAGCTGACGAGAAGCGTGTATAAAACATAGTTGGAAACCATGCTAAAATGACAGCACACCCAAGTGCATAATTTAACAGGTGTATCCGATGGTGCTGAAATGACAAGGGATCTGCATGTACAAGAAATAGATGCGACATCAGCTGAACTAGCTTGATAGGAACATAGATGAAAAACAACAGATGATAGGCATGTAAGGAACGTTGAAGTAAAATCTTGATTCCAGAGATGTAAAAAATTCTGGGGAACTTGCAATTGCTTTTTTCACAGGCGTAGAGAATCCACCATCCTTTTTCATGTGCGTCTCTTTGAACAATTGTAGGGCATCTTTCTCTGCGTCGCAGCAAACCTCGTATCTACGAGAACCTGTGAGAGCAGGGAACTGGACGCTTTTTCTGCTCTTAGCGGCTTTCAAACAAGTCGTCTACACAAATAAAATAAGAACAGATTAGCGACAGTCCACATTCTAGAATTGAAACGGTGGCAAACTGAAGTGAACAAAGACATGGACCTGTTTCTTGGATGTGGACCAGCTATCGACTAACAGGCACCAATCAGCTTCGTTCATGTGTTTCACTTCCTTAGGAGGTTTACGTGTAACTTGAGTCTTGTCTTCACATGTGTCCCAATGGGTGACCTTCAGATCATGGCGTCTTTGCTTTGTACGGGTCTGGAGATTCAGCATAAGAGATGCACGAATCGTGGGGTCATTGATGTCCATAACAAACTTTGCCTGATACAAAAGAAAGAGCATTTTTCAGTTTTATGAACAGCAATACAAAGAATTGGGATCAAGAGTTACAAAACTTACAGCCACATGGCCCATTTAGACAGAAAGTATGTCAGACCTCTCCTTGTACAATTTCCAGTGGGTTATGATAGGGACAACCTCCTTAACAGCTATAGAACACGCAGTAGCATACATGCTAGCAATCTTTGCGTCTGCTGGCCGAGACTTTCCCGGAGGAATAATTTTTTTGATCCTATTTCCTTTGGACATCCTGTCCAGCTGCTTTCCCATGTTTATTCCCTTATCCACCTCGACACATACAATCATGTTTCCAGTTCGATCATCTACAAAAATTGCGATGGAGTTAGTGTTCTGCATTTTGGATTTGATTCTGTAAATGACTAGTGTAGAGCAAGAGTATTCAATATTTCTAGAATGTTACCTTGGGAAGCTTCCAGATCGACTTGGGCAGATTCTTTCTCAACTTGGGCAGCTTCCTTGTCGACTTGGGTAGCTTTCAGCTCGACTTGGGTAGCTTCCTGCTCGACTTGGGCAGATTTTTGCTCGACTTGGGCAGGTGCCTGCTCGCCATGGGTAGCTTCCTGCTCGACTTGGGGAGCTGCCAGCTTGAGCGGGACGGCTGCCTTCTTGGCCTTGTCAGCTACCTCCCCGGCGTGAACCACTAGTGGCTCCTTTCGTGTGGCATCTACCTTCTTGGTTTTGGCGGATACCTTCATGGGCTTGGCAGGTGTCTCATTGCTTTCAGGGGCTGCTACATTGGCTTGTTGATGTGCCCTTGTAATTCGTGGCAATGCGGTTGTAGGTGCTGCTGCCGGAGTGGGTTTGATCTTTTTATGTCTAGTCTTAGGGGTTGTGACGTCGCCTACAGGTGCATTGACGCGCTTGATTTTCTTAATCGAATTACCAGGAGGCATCTTTCCCCTACAGGCTATCACCTTGACTTTCCACTTCCTAACCTGCACAGTTTATATGCACAATCAATTGGGATAGTAGGATCAAATATATGGTACAACAGTCTCTTAGACGAGCAGTTCCACACGAGATAAGTGAGGAGCACCTTCATTCTTGAGCTATCATGCAATGGTGTTGAGCTAGAATGTAAGGGTTCAGCCTGAAGCTCATTGCCCTCACTGAAAAGTGATTCTACTGGCATGTCTCCGTTGCCTGGTGCAGAGCTTTCCTTCTTGCTTTATTTAGGGCAGAGTATGGTTGGAAATTAAACAGAGCATGCCAAAGACCTACCCAGTCGCAGATGGTTTCTCATGATAGTTTTGATCCGTGTTTCGTCCATGGGTTTTGTTTGTGTTTCTAACATGAATAAAGAGCTCCACATAAGGTACAAGATAACACTTGCTAACATATTAAAGGTATAAGTAAGCTACTCACTTCCGGGGTTCTTCTGTGGGGTGATGTGCTAACGTATAGGGCTGGTATTGATTGTTGTGTACTACTCCCTCCGTTCTTAATGAGTGAACATACACACTGAAACGGAGGGAGTACTAATACAAGACTATAGGGACACAAGAAAAGTGATCTAAAGCCTAATTTGAGTTGGGAAATAAGCAAACTTTGACCATAAAGAAGCACTAAGTAGGCAATTAAACAAACATGTGCAGGAAACAAGCATCGAACAGACTACAATAACTCTCTGAAGATTGCCTCCGGGGTTTAGAGCTTTTTTCTTACGCCTTTTTAGGGAAGGAACCGTCTCTTGAGGAATCGAGGTGGCAGACCTTGACGACATAGTTCCCGCGAGGTTAGTGACGAGGTGGCAGACCTTGACGACTGAAGTTGCCGCGAGTTTAGTGAGGCGGTGGCAGACCTAGACGAAGGGGTGAGCTTGGTGACGATGCGGACGACCGGCGATTTGGACAGCGAGGTGGCAGCTGTTGACGGCGACCAGGACAGTGAGGTGGCAGATCTTGACAGTGACCTGGACGACGAGGTGTGCTGCTGTATTAAAATAAGTTGGGTGGTGCCCCAAGCGAAGGCGGAATTGCAGCTAGTAGCAGTTTTCTCTCGTTTAACGAACCGAGGTTTATTGAACCAGTAGGACTTTGAAATCAACAACAAGGTGAATGTTGAAGCTCTCTGGCGCTTGACCTTCAACAGACGTGGACCTGCACACACTCAACCAAAATACTTTGCTCCCAACGGCGAAAAGGTTGTCAATCTTTCCGGTCTCGCAGAAAACAAAGCGGTTAATTGTATGATGAAATATGAAAAGTGACCAGAGGAGTAATAATGATTAAAAGCAAGTAATTGAGGTTGTAAACAATGTAAAAAGATGGACCGGGGGCCATGGGTTCACTAGTGGAGTCTCTCAAGTAAATAAAATATGCATATGATGGGTGAACGAATTACAACTAGGCAATTGACAAGATCATGACACAAACCCAATTTAGCTATGAAAAAAAGGACATGATAATATTTATGGAGGCATCACGACAAGGAACAAAGACCGTTGAGTCAAACTGCGTCTTTGTCTAAAAAGTCCACCGTGGGATCGCTATCCAGCCTGTCACCCAACGGTATTAAGTTGCAAGCAACAGACAATTGCATTAAGTAAAGTGCATGAAGTAAGCAATACTAATATCAAAAGAGACATTAACACCGCTGTTTTACCCTTAGTAGCAACAGCACACCCTCGCCCTTAGACGTTTCTGTCACTCGTTCCCAGGAACAAAAGGGGGCATGAACCCACTATCTAGCATAAATACCCTCTCTTGGAGATACACACAATCACTTGGCAAAATAACAACGCACATCGGAGAGCATGCAAGAACATAAATAACACATATAAGAATCATGCACAATCTGAACATAACTTCATAATCCATCGGATCCCAGCAAACACATCACATAGCATTACAATAGTCGATCTTGATCATGTTAGGCAGCTCACAAGATCATAAGACATGAAGCACAAAGGTGAGAGACTACCAACTAGCTACTGCCATGGACCCGTAGTCCAAGGTGAGACTACTCACAAATCATCCCGGAGGAAGGCATGATGATGATGAGCCCTCTGGGATCGATCTCCCCTCTGGCAGAGTGTCAGGATCAGCTTCAGACTGGACCCCGAACTAGGGTTTTCGGTGACGGCGCATCGGGGTCGAGTTTCTGGAAAATAATGGCCGCCTCGACGTTTTTAGGTCAATTGTGATTTTATAGGCGTCGGAGGGGGCTGAGAAGGTGCCCCACGGGCAGGGGCGGGCCCCACCCGCGGGTCCACCTTGGGCCGCGGTAGGGGGGCGTGTCTACCCTGTGGGTCGCCTCCGAGGCTCCCCTTCGGACTCCATCTTCATCTTGGCATAAAAATAATCCCCATAAATTTTGGTGCAATTCCGAGAATATTTCAAGAAGTAAATTTTTGAAACAAAAAGACAGCAGAAACAGGGACCTGGCACTTGGCATCTTGTCAATAGGTTAGTCCGACGAAATGCATAAAAATGATATAAATGACAGTAAAAACATGTGGCAATATCACAAAACTAGCATGGATCACTCAAAAATTATAGATACATTTGAGACGTATCAAGGTGCCAGATTTTGACGGCGAGGTGGCAGATCTTGACAGCGAGGTGGAAGACCGGTACGGCGAGCTACACGGCAAGGTGGGAGACCGGGATGGTGAGGTGGAAGACCGGGACGGCGAGGTGAAAGACCGGGAAGACGAGCTACACGGCAAGGTGGGAGACCGGGACGGCGATGTGGAAGACCGGGAAGGCGAGCTACACAGCGACGTGGAAGACCTGGACGGGGAGCTAGGGTTTGGGAGGAAGGGAGGCAAAATTTGTGACGAGGCCAGGGAGGCGAAATGTCGATTGGGAGGGGAAATATCGTCGAGTGGCAGACAAAGATTCGAAATTTTGTGCGGGAGAGGCCGGCGGTGTGCGGGAAGCGCGTACGTTTGGGCGGGAATTTTTGGGGGGGTGGCCAGAACATTGCTTTGGCCGTCGGATGCATGATGGACGGCACAAATTATTGACCTAGAAATCGGGAAAATAAATAATTGGCATAGGAACCAAGAGTACGTATAAACGTGTGATGGGAGGCGGGAGGGCCAATATCATATGTATCAATGTGTGTGACCGCGGTTTCCCTGGCATCACTACCTACTTGGAAGGTTCTGTAGTAAGAGCTCAAGAACTCCCACTTTCGACGAACCGGAGGGAATCTTGTGATAACGTGGGATACAACTTAGCTTTATATGTTCCTATGTCCTAACCTTACACGACCATGTATTTAATTCCACTGTTCTACCCCCTCTCGATGCCGGTCAAAGGGGTAGATGATACGGTTGACATCCGGTCAACTGGTTAGGGTTTCTACCGAAGCGGGGGCGGTACGGAGCATCGGAATCCAACCAAATCATGCATGGGTCGAAAATATATGTATAAGAGCGTGGTGGGAGGTTTAAAGACGAAGCATCAAAATCCCAAAGTGTGACGCGCTTCACGGATGGCAGTCATAGCTGAAAAACTCCCACTTCCGGCGAACCTGAGGGAATCTAGTGATAACATGGGATACAACTTGGCTTTATATGTTCCTATGTCCTAACCTAACACGACCAAGGATAGAATTCTACTGGTGTACCCCCTCTCGATGCCGGTCAAAGGGGTATACGATACTGTTGACTTCCGGTCAAATGGTTAGCTAGGTTTTCTCCCGAAGCTGACGAGGGCAGTACGGAGCTTTAGAATCCAACCAAATCATGCATGGGTCCCAAATATATGTATAGGGATGTGGTGGGAGGTTTAAAGATATATGAAGCATCAAAATCCCAAGTGTGACCCGCTTCACAGGTGACACGTTGTACTTAATTAGTACTCCGCACGGAGGTTCTGCAGTCATAGCTGAAAAACTCCCACTTTCGACGAGCCGTAGGGAATCTTGTGATAACATGGGATACAACTTAGCTTTATATGTTCCTATGTCCTAACCTTACACGACCAAGTATGGAATTCCACTGTTCTACCCCCTCTCGATGCCGGTCAAAGGGGTAGACGATAATGTTGACATCCGGTCAACTGATTAGGGTTTCTCCCGAAGCGGGGGCGGTACGGAGCATCGGAATCCAACCAAATCATGCATGGGTCCCAAATATATGTATAAGAGCATGGTGGGAGGTTTAAAGACGAAGCATCAAAATCCCAAAGTGTGACGCGCTTCACAGATGGCAGTCATAGCTGAAAAACTCCCACTTCCGGCAAACCGGAGGGAATTTAGTGATAACATGGGATACAACTTGGCTTTATATGTTCCTATGTCCTAACCTTACACGACCAAGTATGGAATTCCACTGTTCTACCCCCTCTCGATGTCGGTCAAAGGGGTCGACGATACAGTTGACATACGGAGCATCGGAATCCAACCAAATCATGCATGGGTCCCAAATATATGTATAAGAGCGTGGTGGGAGGTTTAAAGACGAAGCATCAAAATCCCAAAGTGTGACGCGCTTCACGGACGGCAGTCATAGCTGAAAAACTCCCACTTCTGGCGAGCCGGAGGGAATCTAGTGATAACATGGGATACAACTTGGCTTTATATGTTCCTATGTCCTACTAACACGACCAAGGATAGAATTCCACTGGTGTACCCCCTCTCTGTAGCGGACCTGCACTTAAAAATAGGCAAGATCCCTGTGTATAGTGCTAGTCCCTGGATCGAATCGCTAGCACACACAGTTTACGATGAATATCATAACATTGTATCAATTTATTACACGAATGATCCAGAATTTATAAATATTCATTACAAGGTGCATAGCTCAAAGCTATCTTGAAAGAGTTAAGTAGCGGAAAACAACATAAAGCATGGAGTCCTCATCATCTTAAAGCAGCCACAGGCGAGCATGTTGGTTGAAGACTCGAAACCCTTAATCGATTCCTCACTTATCGTCCGGACAACCTGCAACAGTAAAAGCGTTGCAGCCAAAAATTGGTCAGAACCATAGGAATGGATCTGGCAAGTGATACTTGTGGACTCATAGAGGAAAACTTCTATCAACTATATGCATATATGGCTGGTGGAGTTTTGAAGGCTCTTTGCGTAAAGCAAGTTTTATCCTATAAAAAACATTTTGACTCATTAAGTGGTAACACTGGGAAACTCCAGCATAACCGTGACAACACTTGGTAAACTCCAATGTGTCAGGTGACTACACACGGTAAACTCCGGTGAGTCACTTATTGTTGTTCACTAACAAGTTTTATTTAGAAGTTGGCATGATGAGATTCTTCCATTGTCTTCCTTGTCCAGCTGCTCAGAATTGTCTGTAACCGGGGACACGGCTATGATCATAGTTTGACACTCTCGAGAGGTTGTGCACTTTCACCACAAGACTCAATCAACCCATTCTGTCCTTGACCCTCATGTAGTGAAAAGGAAAGGAGAAGATTGAGACGAGACCTTTTGGGAATAGTCCCTACTTAGTCAAGATAGGGGCCATCTATCAAGTGGCTGCACGGGAAGCAATCTAAACTTGGAGCAACTTCAAATCTCTTTGATCCTGAGTGGTTGTCGGCAGTGTGATCTATACTCCAAACCTGGAAAATCAACCTCTTCTAGCAACTTTATACTCCCAAAACTGGGGAAAATGCTTAAACCAACCACACACCCAGGTAGTTCTTTAACTTAGTTATTTTTCAAGACATTTATCAAAACAAATTATCTTTGCAAGGCTAAGCAATTCTACTAAGTTAAAGGCTACTACAACAACATGGTATGAGAGGGGTGACTATACTACTTTGGGATTTCATAACATAGCATAGCATAGTAGTGGTACTCCTATCATGCGTACTACTCAAAAATAGCTACTCATGCATAGAAAAAGTACTTAGGAAAAATTGATGCAGTGAGCATCACTTGCCTTGGCAACAGGTTGAGCAGGAGCAACAATTGCTAGAATTCCCGGGTCTCTCTGAATAGTCTAATAAAAATAAAAACAAGCCACACATAAACATACAAAACAATAATAACAATACAACAAAATATGCTATGCATGTAATAAATCTAAAACCACAAGTAAAATACTAACTTTTTGTTTTCTGGTTTTTAGAAACATGCATGAAGTCAAAATGCATTTAAAACAATTTTTAATATATTAACAACACAAAACTATTCCCAAAAAGGGAATAAACACAAATTAAATACTACTGTTTAAACAAAGTAAATAAAAAATATGGGATTGGTCTCTCTGGATAGAGGGCTTCAAAACTAAGCTATACCAATTGGATTTACTCCAAAATCTATTTTTAAACTAAAGTTATGCCAAATTTACTCAAATTTCACATTTGAAATTCAAATAAATTTAAGCTTGGCAAAACAGAAAACTAAAACTACAGAAAGATTCTACAGTTTCTAAGGATTTCGAATATATAAAAATATTTGAATTTGGCCAAGCAGATAAAAAGATATGATAAATCTAAGATGCAGGGGCTTTTCTGCAAAACAGACAGATAAATCTAATTCGAAAAAATACTCAGAAATTCCCCTGCCACATGGTAGCTTCCTACTGGCTGGATCTGCTGAGTGGGCCGTACCGATTTGTTTAAAGAAAATAAAACGTGACCGTCAGATCTAGATCTGACGGTCCATATCTAATCGACCAAGGAGTGGCGGTGCTAGGTCACCGGAGCACATCGGCCAACAGCGGCGACGGCTCAGCACCATGCATTCCGGCGAGATAAGAGGGAGAGGGGATGCACGAGTTATACCGACGGATGCAGGACGTCGAGGCGTGCTTGTTGGCGAGGTGGATGATGTTGGGGTGCTCCGGTTCGCCGGCAATCGCTCGCCGAAATTGGCTTTCGCGGCGGTGGTCGTCGGTCGTGGACGTACGCGTTGATCTGCGGCATGAAAAAAATACCGGACCATGTCAGGGTGATGCGCAAGATAGAAAAAAGGATAAAGGGAGTGAGGGGAGAGCTCGAGGTCGACGGGTTTCGCCGGGAATGGAGCTCCTTGCCGGTGGTAGCAGCGGATCGGCGGGCTTCGAGCTGGGCGGCCCGGTGGCTCTCGATAGGGGGTTTCGGGGGCACTCGAGAGAGGAGGGAGAGGGCGTTTTATAGCCGGGCTCAGCGAGATCAACGGGGCAGTAATTCACAAGAAATCAAGACGGGGAGAAACGGCCGTCGTCGAGCTGGCCGGGGCGTGATTTGGGGGCGACGGCGTCGTCCGCGACGGTGCTGACAACTGGGGCCGGGCTGTCAGCGGGAGGAGAGAGGGAGGCGGGCTGGGCTGCGGTGCTGGACTACGCGCGCGCGAGGGAGGAATTGGGCCTTGGCTCGGGCTGGTCCTTCTCCATTTCTTTTGAAACCTTTCTTATTTTCTATTTTCTATTTTCTATTTTCTGTTTTCTAAAATACCATAACTTTTAAAAAAAATTCAAAGAAATAAATTCAAACAAATTTGTAAAAATAATATTTATGCAAATAAAATATTTGGGCTCATTTTTACACAACATTAATTACCAAATTACCCATGGGTATTAAAAAGGTAATTGTTGTTATTTTCCCAATTTTGAAATATAGGTCAAATAATTTATTTTCTTTGAATATAAAACCAGTAGCACAAATGCACAAATGCAATGAAAATATGAATGCCATGCTTGTTTTGAAATTTTCAAAACACAAAATATATATATTTCAAAATTTTTTTGATTTTTTAGAATTTTCAAAATTTTAAAAATCTTGGGATGTTAAATCTCGATGCCGGTCAAAGGGGTAGATGATACTGTTGACTTCCGATCAAATGGTTAGCTAGGTTTTCTCCCAAAGCTGATGGGGCGGTACGGAACATCGGAATCCGACCAAATCATGCATGGGTCCCAAATATATGTATAGGAATGTGGTGGGAGGTTTAAAGATATATGAAGCATCAAAATCCCAAGTGTGACCCACTTCACAGGTGACACGTAGTACTAGTACTCCGCACGAAGGCTCTGAAGTCATAGCTGAAAAACTCCCACTTTAGGGTTTTAGGGTTAGGGTTTAGGGTTTAGCCCCAAGTAGGGCTAGATTTTGGTTCTCCATGAGATAGTTTACAACAACATTTCTGGTACTACACTACATCTAAATATGAGATAGTTTGGTATGACAACAAAAGACAACCGTTTTCATACTACTACATCTATACATGACATACTCTACAATTAAACACATACAGGAGTTTGTTATCATTCTCTACAATTACTCAGAAGTTCTCGCCAACACTGTCAAGTTCACTACCCTCATCGTGCTCCTCTGCCACTCTTATGTCCGGAAGGGAAGTTCATTAACTTCGTCTTGCTCTACTTTTTCTCTCACTTATACCCCTGTCAAGATACAACTTCTTGAGTAAGGTACGATCCAGTAATAAATTGCCTTTGTCATGAAAGATGTATCCAATCAAATCGTTGGATACTCTACAAATATGAATCTATCTGCTTTAGGTTTGAACTTATCGAAACTCTAAATTTCAGAAACGACAATCTAGGTGAAAAGCCATGCCACAACTCATATGGTATTGTCTCCACGGATTTAGATGGTTTCCCTAAAGTGAATGTGTTTTATTCTAACACCTAACTCAAATGATAACAATAATTTGATAAGAGATATTATTCTTCATACACTATCACCATAGAGTATGACTATGATGCGCAAATACAACATAGCACCGTGGTGTTCCATGCGGCGTAATTCGTGAAACTCTTTTCACAAGTCTTCCAATGATATGCCAAAGAGCCATAACTCAAATCTTTTTCTCCTCGATCAGTATCGCAGGAAATTCATTTTCTTGTTAAGTTCATTTTCCTACTTCACTCCAAATTTGTTTGGACTCATCAAACTTTTCAGACCAGCAATTCATTAAGTAGATCTACACTTATGTACTCAAATCATTGGTGAAGTTTACGAAATAATGATTTCCACTATTCGTTGAAGTACTCATTGATCCACACACATCAACATGTATGATTGTCAACAAGTTAAATGTCCGCTTCCCCAGGCCGAAGACGGAGTCTTAGTTATCTTTATCCATGAAGGACAATTCGCATGTGTCACAAGATCAAAATCTAAAGACTTGGAGATCCATCAGAATGGAGCTTCTTCATGCATATAACATTGAAATGACTTCAAACGATAGTGCCACACAAATGCGGTGTCATTACTAAGTTTGTATCCTTTGGCATTAATTTATGAATGTAGGATCTACCACCGTCTAGATAAGAACAATCCATTTATAATCAATGCATGATCATAAAAGATATTACTCATAAATATAGGACAATGACTTGTCACTAACATATATGAATAACCGTCTCGTTGGAGGCAAGAAACACCACAATGATCAAGCTAACAAATGACTATAAAATAACTTACTAAATGGTAGATGTAGAGGGAGAGTGTCGATGGCCACCACAACATATTGTTTGCCATCACCTACACACATTGTCCCATCATCCTTTCAAGCAACTCAAGCAGAATATCTTGTTTCATAAAACATGACCAGTGTCATAACTCAGTCATTGCTGCGAATACTTGCTTAGGTAAAACATCCATAACGGCATATCAAATATACCATCATCATTGATGACTTCCCGGTGATCTACCTCATCTTCTTGATCTTTCCGTGCAACCAAGAATTCACGAAGGTGAACATTTCCCCTTGCATGACATAGTCTATGACAAAGTATTTGCAACTGGGTTGGGCAGCAAGTGCAACACCTCATCATAAGCAAAATGTATGTCATACAGTATTTGAGCTAAGCGTGGCATCCCAGTTTCATCAAGCATGACTGTCACGTGCTCTTTTAGTGCAAATATTCTCTTCCATTTTCATCGAGAAGAAAACAGCCAAAATGATGAAAAACTTCATCAACATGACTTGCGGCGCATAAAAGCATCGAGTTCAGTAACCATTCCGAATGATCGCGATCTATCAACTCGTATCCGCGGTTCATTCCCTATGGGAGAGATCCTAGCACACTGGACTATGATGGAATTATCCGCGCGAACTTGATAATCCAAATTATCTCTTTGTTAGCGCAATCTCCGGGTTTATCTCCTAACGGGTTTTGTATCATATAGAGCTGAAAGTTTGAATCAAGGAGTATCCTCAAGGAACAGTATAAAACTATGAAGTTGGACCCACCTTTTAAGTTTCTCAGCTGCAGGATTGTGTCTGAGTCTAAAGAGGGCTAAGGGGAAGCCACCGGCCCCTTAGGAGGGCTAACAAACAGGTTATTATCTACATAGATTTTTGCAAAGTAATTTAGACTATGTTCATAATATGAGTTCATGTTTATATAACTATAAGAACTCCCACTCAAAACGAACATCCCTCATCGTCGTTTTAAGCGATCACATGATCCCCATCCACAATACTACCCCCGATCGTCACGACCGATAGCATAGCTTCAAAGGTAGACATCTCCCAGTCAATCACATCATCCATGTGACTCATGCTCGACCTTTTGGTCTCTTGTGTTCCGAGGCCATGTCTGTACATGCTAGGCTCGCCAATCTAACCTTAGTATATTGAAGTGCATAAATGGCCTACACCCACCGTATGCGAACACAGATATGTTTGACACCCAATTGTCACGGCATGCCTCCACAACGGTGAACTTTCTTGGTGGTGCATACTAAGGGAGAACACGACATTGTTATTAATCGAGGGATCCCTATATTGTTACCGCCGTATATCTAATACAAACAATATAGGTAGCACACAACATCTATTAATCATCTAATAAAATGTGTGCGACATGATATGGTATCCCGCGCCATGATCTCCATCGTGCGCTCCGGTGCCGCACCGGGTCACTGTGCCTCCACGCCAACAATTAAATATTTCGCTAAATACTTACCGTTACCATATCATATAATGCGCCCCTGCAAAATAAAGTTAGACGCCTCTACTTTATCTTTTGCATATTTTACGTGGCTGAGGGGCTTTCGCAAAAAGAACCGCCTTCTAACTTACGAACCCGCAACCACAACACCGATAAAATAATTGTCTCTATTACACCCCTTTCAGGGCCCTCCTTTGAAGATGCCATACTACCAGTGCTAGAGAGACAGACACCCGCCAGCCGCATATATGGTGCAAGCCATATGTCAAGTGCGGAACCAGTCTCGCGTTAGCGTAAGGTCGGTCCGAGCCGCTTCATCAAGCAATTCAACAGTATGAACAAATTCGCCGCGTTAGGGTAACAATTATATGATCGAGTGCCCACATATTTCTATGTGGTCTAATCCGTACTCTATATCTACGCATAGATCGGCTCTGATACCACTGAAGGGGTTCGTGTGCAGAAAACAAAAAAAAATTCCTAGCAACACGAACGATAAACTAGCCAATATCTATCTCTAGGTAGACATAAAGTAACGGAGGGAATCGATATTCATACCCTTGAAGACCGAAAGCATTATGTTTCAATGAACGTTGGCGATGAAGTCGTACGACGTCGACCTCAAGGTCGTGGAGTTGTACCGGCGACGAGTGCTGCAGTGGGCAGCACCTCCGTAGTTCTACACGCATATGGTGTAGCGACGATCCCCCGGCTCCGGCCCAGCGGCAGCAGCGGAAGATGAATAGCTCGACCGAAGCACCAATATCACGATGGTGGTATTTGGTGGAGAAATCCCTAACCCCATATGCGGCTCCAGTATTTCGGAACCACGCGTCAGGGAGGGAGAGAGAATTGGGAGACAATTGGATGCCAAAAAGGAGAGGGGTGCCCCTCCTTATATAGGCTAAGGGAGGAGGCCACCCTCCTTGGCTTAGCCATGTGGGACTAAACCCCACATGGTTGGCCGGCCAAGGGGGCAGCCGCCGGCCCTAGTGGGGGCGCACCCCAAAGAGGAGGGGAAACATCATGTATTCAACTATACTAACAAAGCTCATGATCACAATCAAGATCACATCATGGGAGAGAGAGAGATAACCACATAGCTACAGGTACAAGCCTCAGCCCCGATGAGGGACTACTCTCTCCTCACCACGGGATGCAGTGATGTCGATGATGATGGCTCCGGAGGTCAATCCCCGTCCCGGCAGGGTGCTGGAACGGAACTTCTGAACCCCGAATTAGGGTTTCGGATGGTGGCGGAGCTTTGTTGCGTTTCTGGAAAAATCCTCCGGGGATTAAGGTTTTTCCGTGAGGAATGATTTTATAGGCGTCGGAGGCGGCCGAGGGGATCCCCAAAGGACAGGGGCGGGTCCCACCCGCGGGTGGGCCCTAGGGCGCGGCCCTAGCCTGTGTGGGTCCCCCGGGGTCACCCTTTTGGCTCCGGTCTTCATTTGTCCGATAAAAAATCACCGTAAATTTTCGTCCAATTCTGGGAATATTTCTTTAAGTAACTTTCTGCAACAAAAACAGGACAAAAACAGGGAACTGACACTGGGCATCTTGTCAATAGGTTAGTCCAATAAAATGCCTCAAAATAGTATAATAAGATAGTAGAAACATGTGTCATTTATATAAAACAAGCATGGATCAATCAAAACTTATAGATACGTTAGACATGTATCAGCATCCCCAGGCTTAACTCCTACTCGTCCTCGAGTAGGTAAGTGATAAATTTTTTTTATGAGACGTGCTACCAACATAATCTTGATCAAGATAGTAATTTAAAGCACATGATATGAAATAAAGTGATCCGATACAATTGTCTATAGTTGATATAAGCAAACAATGAGTAACGAAGTTGCATTATCTAAGCAAAACTTTTCATGAATAGTACTTTGGAGACATGAAAGCATAAAGATGACATAACATGAAAGTTCTCAAGGTAATATTTTCAAGTCAAAAGTATTTGAAGCTAACACAAAGGAAGATGCAAGTTTCAGCATTGCTTCAACTTTCAACATGCTTATCTCATGGATAAAGTCAACATAAAGAATCATGATTAAGCATAAAGATATAATATAATCAACTATACCCAGGATTAGTGTTACAAGTTTTCTTTGAGTAGATGGAGAGAGAAAAAGAAAACTGACTCAACATGAATAGTAAATGAAAGGCCCCTCGCAGAGGGAAGCAGTGATTAATGATGTGCTAGAGCTTTTTAAATTTTAAAAACAGGAGGTAAAAACAATTTTGAGACATTGATACGTCGCAAACGTATCTACTTTTCCAAACACTTTTCTATTGTTTTGCCTCTGATTTTTAATGAATTGTTTGGAACTAACCCGAACTGACGCTGTTTTCAGCAGAATTGCATTTGGTGTCTTTCTCTTGTGCAGGATTGAAAAGTTCACAGAAAATTTCAGAAAAATTGGAAAAAGTATTTTTGGGAATAATAAGCCACGGAGCCAGGAGGACCCGGAGGGGGCCCACCCCAGGAGCAGGGGTAGGCCCCCACCCGCGGGTGGGCCCTAGGCCGCGGCCAGGTGTCGCCCCTGCCCCTGGAGCATCGCCTCTCGGCCCTCCTTCGCATATAAGTCACGATTGACCTAAAAACGTCGAGGGCGAGACCACTTTCCCCAGAAACCATACGGAGGTCCACCGCCATCCCGAAACCTAAATTCAGGGTCCAGGATCGCTATTCCGGCACCCTGCCGGAGTGGAGATCACCGCCATCGTCACCGCCAACGCCTCTCCATCAACCATCCGTGATGTCTCTCTCCATGTGTGAGTAGTTCCCTGCTGTAGGCAAGGGGATGGAAGGGATTGAATAAGATTGCTCATGTAATTCGATGCCAAATTGTTAGGGCAAGATGCCTAGTATCCTCTATTTGTGTTGATCATCGTTGGTACAATTAGTTATGCTTAATGCTTGTCACTTTGGGCCCGAGTGCCATGTTTTCAGATCTGATCACATTATGTTGTCATGAATATAATTGATGTTTGGGTCCTATCTACTAGTTGTATGAACTTGTTGTCAACCGGAATCGGAGACCCCGAGTGACAGAAACAGGGACATCGATGGGAATGGTTGGTAACTCGAGGGTTACATGTATTCACTGTGTGTTAATGCTTTGCTCCGGTGTTCTATTAAAAGTAACACCTTAATTGCCATTTGTTCTTTAATTGGCCTGGCTGAAACCGAATGGCAGGACAAAAGATGCCGTGCAAGTTCTTATTGCAAGCACGTACGGCTAAATTAGGAATACATGCCTATGATTGTCTAATACTTGGATGCTATATTTATTTGCTTTGTGCCCAGTTATGTTTATTTCATTAGATATCTTATTCATGCAACGCCCGTCTATCCGTCCCTATGCCTACGGTGCTTTTAATCCTGCTGTTTATAATCAATATTTCTGCTGTCACCATTGCTGCCTTTATTTTATTACTGCTATTACTGTTCTACTGCTGCCATCAAATTACTGTTACTACTGATAAATTGCTTCCAGAGAGATCCTTTTCAGGTGTGGTTGAATTGACAACTCAACTGCTAAGGCTTATAAATATTCTTTGGCTCCCCTTGTGTTGAATCAATAAATTAGGGTCATACTACCCGCGAAGACTGTTGCGATCCCCTACACTTGTGGGTCATCAAGACTATTTTCTGGCGCCATTGCCGGGGAGCATAGCTCTATTTATAAGTTCACCTTGGAGTTTTTCTGTCTGGCGTAATTTATTCTTCATCATGAAGGATAAGCGTGATCCTAAGTTTCCGATACTACCTTCCACCACAAGGAAAGGTACTGCTCTGAACTCTAAAGCTACTCTTGATTCACCTACCGTTTTAAATCAACTTGTTACACCACCTACAAACACTCGTCCTACTGTTGATGCGTCACTTTCTGGGTCTGCTACTGTTTCTGATGAATTTGATGATGCTTCTACTGTGCTTGATGATTCTGGTTCTTTAGGTCCTTTTCTGGATGCTCTTGTTGCTAAGTCTAAGGAAATTACAATTCCTGATGAAAGTCTTATTACACCTGCTAGCTCTCCTGAATTATATAATTATGAGAGTAGGTATCCTGATGATTCCTATATTGATGTTAATGATGAGTTTATTAGACAATATATGGATTGTGAAGCTTCAAAAGATCCTGATGCTTTGAGGAAATTGCTTGAAAAACATGCTGTTAAAAATCATTTCACACCTGATCCTTAGTTTGCTACTTCTCCTATATGCATTAAAGATGATGATTTTGATTTCTCTGTTGATCTTTCACTTATATCTAATGTTGAATCTGATCCTTTTTATGGAACTGAGAATGATGATGCTATAGAACACATGAATAAATTAGCTTTGATTAGCTTTTTATTTTCTGATGACAAGAAGATACATCATTACTATTTAGTAAAGTTGTTTCCTTTTTCATTAAAGGGTGATGCTAAAGTGTGGTATAATGCTTTACCTTATGGTTCCATTAAAAGTCCTCATGAATTGCTTGATGTTTTCTTTGCAAAATATTTTCCCGCTCACATGCAGCATGAGGCTTTGCAGAGAATTTTTAATTTCCGACAACTAGAGGATGAGCACCTCCCTAAAGCTTGGGGAGATTTGGCTCATTGCTCAGGGCTCGGCCAGGGCATGATATACCGAAGAATGAACTTTTTGATATATTTTATAATGGACTAACTGTTGAATCTAGGACATACCTAGATAGTTGTGCTGGTTGTGTTTTCAGGAAAAGGACTGTAGCTGAAGCTGAAGAACTAATGGCTAAGATAGCTCAAAATAATGATGAATGGAGTATTCCTGAGCCTCCTCCATTACCAACTCCGAAGAAAAGGGGAGTGCTCTTCTTAAAGCTAGAAGATATGCAAGAAGCCAAGAAATCTATTAAGGAAAAAGTTATTAGAGCTGAAGGTGTGAAGAATTTACCTCCAATTGAAACTTTATGTGAGCCTACCACTCACCCACCTATGGTAGAGTTACATTCTCTTTATGATTTTACTGTCAATGATATTCCTTATAGAAAGCCTCATAGTCAGTGTTTGGATGAATTTGATAACTTCATTGTTAAACAAACTCATTTTAATATGCAAGTTCAAGAACAATTAAATGATAACGCTCTGGTTATTAAAAATTTGCATTCTGTCTTGGAGAAAACTGCTAATGATGTTAAAGGACTTGTTAAGAATTTTCACATGGTTCAAACTCAACTTGAACAAATTATAGATTTGCTTGCTAGTATTCCTATACAAAGTGATAAACAAGCTTGTGGTGTTTTAACTAGAGGTGGCATCACTACTCAAGATCCTCTTTATCCTGAAGGACATCCTAAAAAAATTGAACAAGAGTCTCAATTGGCTGAAAATAATATTGCTAGCTCTCCTAAAAGGAAAAAGAAAAGAAGAAACATAAAGAATTAGGAGAAACTATTAATATGGAACTTGATAAAGAACTCATGGTTAATAATCCTAATGATGTTTCTATTTCTGATGCTGAAACTAAAAGTGGTAATGAGCATGAGAATGATATTAATAAACCTGAAGAACAGGAGGAAGAGACTGCACCTCCTGTTACTAAAAAACATGGTAGGGAAAGAGAGCCATGGGTGCAAAAGCCCATGCCTTTTGCATCAAAATCTCAGAAAACTAAAGAGGAGGAACACTATAATAAATTCTTTGAATGGATGAGGCCTCTCTTTTTGCAAATTCCTTTGACAGATGCTATTAAATTACCTCCTTATTCAAAATATATGAAAGATATTGTTTGTAATAAGAGTAAAATTCCTAATGAAGAGATTTCTACTATGCTTGCTAATTACTCTTTCAATGGCAAGATTCCTAAAAAGCTTGGTGATCCAGGTATACCTACTATTCCTTGCTCCATTAAAAATAATTATGTTAGAATTGCTTTATGTGATCTTGGTGCAGGAGTTAGTGTTATGCCTTTCTCTCTTTATAAGAGACTTTATTTAGACAAGCTTATTCCTACTGATATTTTTCTACAAATGGCTGATAAATCTACTGCTGTGCCTATTCTTATCTGTGAGAATGCTCCTGTTAAAGTTGCTAATTGTTTAATCCTAACTGATTTTGTGGTGTTGGAAATGCCTGAAGATGAAAATATGTCTATTATTCTTGGAAGACCTTTTCTTAATATTGCAGGGGCTGTTATTTATTGCAATAAAGGAAAAGTTACTTTTCATGTTGATGATAAAGAGCACATGGTATATTTCCCAAAGAAGATTGATACTAAAATTGGTTTGAATTTCATTGAAAATATTGAAGCCATCAAGGTTGGAGCTATGATTGTCCTATTATTATACATCATAGAAAATATGAAACTCTCATGATTGAAACAATTTCTATACAATATGAGATAACATAATTGTCTATTGGAAATTGACTTCTTTATGTCAAATAAATTTGGTGTGGTAGCAAGACTTGATCAACCTTGCTAACAAATCAATTTTAACAACACAAAGACTTTAATAACCATTAGTTTTTCCTCTGTTATTTATCTTTTACTTTTCTGTAATTTTTATTTCTTATTTAGTTTATCCCTTTTAAATATCAATATCTTGTTTTATTAGCTTATTCTAATCTCATTTAAGTCCCTTGGTAAAAGTTGTCGAAAAATTCCAGAAAAAATGGCGTAAATTTTTATTTTTCCAAAGAGCCACATAAGTGGTTGGGGCTGACCTAGGGGACCCCCCAGGGGAAGAGGCGGGTCCCACCCGCGGGTGAGGACCTGGCCGTGGCCAGGGGCCGCCCCTGCCCTATGGAGGGCCCCACCAGGTGACTCTCCACCCACTCTCTCTCTCTCACTCGAAAAACACTTCCCCATTGTTCAAACCTGAGTTCTTGCTCTTTGGTGCTGGAATTTTCGATTTCTTTGCTCAGCCCATCATTCTTGCTGAGATTTGGTAGCCTTGTTACTAATGCATGTTTGACGAATATTGTATTAGTGGAGAGGCCCCAATATCTTAAGCTCGCTAATATCTTTGTGCAAAGCTTTAATTTCATTGATGATCGATATCACCCAAGTGTGGAGTTCATGTTATATGAACAACCTTGGAGAATGCCTTTGTCTGAGTTTTGCAGTGCTCTGGGTGTGAGGAACACGAGGCTCACATGTAAGATGAACACGCAGCCCCAGCACCTCAAGGAGCTCTACGCCGGCATCTGTCATGATGACAGGAGGGATTCTACACGTGCAAAATTTGGGAGCATTCAGTTTCCAGCTGTGAGGTATTTGGGCTATGTCATAGCTCGTTGTGTTCTTCCCCGGGACAACACGAGTAACATGTCCAGTCCTGATCTTGCTATTCTTGCCACTACAATTAATCGTGATGAGACTTATAACATTGGCACTCTTATTGCTCATCGTCTTAGCACTAATAAGGTTAGAGGGACTATTTATGGAGGTATTATTGCCTCAATCATGCTTGCTACTGCGATGCTTCCTCCTAGAGAGGATGATTTAGAGTTGGATGTTATTAGGCTTAATCTTCCTGCAATGAAATCTCATCACTTTGTCCCTTTTGATTCCACTTTGGTGAACTTGCAGTATAGATTATTATTTGGTTTTGATTTGGATAACTCTCGCTATGTGATATTACCTGCTCCTATTTTATTTAACACTATTGCTAGGGATGGATACTCGTTTCCCGAGGAGGTGCTGGATGAGTAGCTCGCATCACTAGTCCCTGAGGAGGAGCCAGAAGAGGAGCCACAGGACTTGCAGTGGCAGCCACAGCCGGGCGCCAACTGGGGCGTGCCAACACCGTGGTAGATGAGTCCCACTTAGGCCAAAAGCCTAAGCTTGGGGGAGTACGTATCTCTCACCGACATCTCTTTATTTCGTTCACTCAATTATTATATGTCGGTGTGTTCGTCATTCCTTTGTATATCCATTAGTTTGCTTTTTTGCTTTCTTTTTGTTCTTTTCGGTTTGCTCAGTTGCTTTTGTTGCTCTTTTCGTTTACTACTCGAAAACCCAAAAAGATTTTCTCTTTGTTTGCTTTTTCTTTCTTATAAACAAAAAGACCAAAAATATTTTCTTTCATTTCTTGTTCGGGTTTTTTCTTCTTCGCTTTAAGTTGCTTCCTTCCAAAATCGAAAACAACAAAAATATTTCTCTTTTAGCTTTTGCGTTTTCCCTTTCACTATTTAAAAAACACGAAAATATTTTCTCTTCTTCTTTATTTTGTACAATTTTTTTAGAGTTCAACCCGTATTTGTGACGGCACTTGCACACTTTTATTATCTCCATATCTTTCGGATGTGCAAGTGTCTATGCAATAATGATGATATTTGGCAACACGGATATGATGAGGGGACTTGGTATGAACTCTATTTGCTTTCATTTTTGTACAGATGCTTATCCTCATGCTCGTGTTTTAGTTTGCCATAGTAGAAGGTTGTGTAGATGATATTGCTTAGCCCTTATGAATTCCTATGCTTAGCCTCAACTTTTTAAGAGTGGGTAATTTGTCATGTAGACATGAGCATGTTTTGCGTTGTTTATAACATGGTATGGTGAAGTGAGATCCTCCTCCAAAAGATTTATTCGGATTGACTTGGCACATGTTCACACATGTTAAAAGACTAAAAATACTGTCTGTTATGCCTTGCCGGTTTATTGTGCTTAGAATTGCAGTATCACTCTTATGCTCTATTCTTGATTAATTTTGTCGCAAAGCATGATTATGACAGTAGTGCTCTCTGATGGTCGCTCCTCAGCGTTTTGCTAGCCTTCATTTGCACCGGGTGTGATGTCCACCCGTGCATCCAAATTCTTTAAGCCAAAGTATTCCATTTGAGTCCACTATATCTTCCTATATATGGTATTTCACCGCCATTCCAAGTAAATTTATCATGTGCTACCTTTAAAATATTCAAAACATTCCTTTTTGTGACACTATTGCTAGCTCATGAGGAAGTGGTATAAGTTTAGTATATCCTGTATATCAAGCAAGTTCTTCTTTCTTATTCACCCAATGAGTATGGAAACTGTGCTCATTTAAATCACAAGAGAGCTGGTGCCAAATCTCGTAAGCTTAAAAAATAAAATAAAAAGACACTCCTCCATGACCAGTGCAAATTATGGGCCAGTTTGGCACCCTAAATTATGGGCCAAATTTTCACTTTTTGCTTTCAATTGCATCATGGCATATATTTAAATTGCTAAGTTAATAAAGCAACAGTTAGAAAAGAGTAAAAGGGGAAGCAAAACCCTTCCCAAATTTCCAAACCAAATACATTACTCAAATTGGTAAAACCAATTGTTCTTGAGTCTCCAAATTGTCCAGGAAGCTCAAGGATATATTTTATAAATAATGGCCGAGGGCTAAATTCTTAACAAGCAATTAAATAAATTTGAGAAGTCATTTTGGTTCAATTCAAATCATATTTTTGAAACCAAGTTAAACTTTCCCAAAATTCAAAATAAAAATATGGGGTGCTTCATTGTTATAATATGAGCCTCCATAAATATTTTCATAATTTATTAAGTTGCTTAAGACCTCCAAATAAATGCATTTGGGAAATTATTAAAATTACCTTATTTAAATCACTAAGAACAAATGTTGCTCAAAACAATTTAGTTTGCCACCCCAATTATTGTGGAGGTTATATATGTCATTGGGAGACTACCAGAATAATTTCAGATTCTTCTAAAATGTTTAAGAGGGTCAATTAAATACCTAAACACCTGCTAGTTTAAAAATCAGAAAAGGAAAAAATGGGCCAGGGTTTTTTTCGAAAGATTGCCTCTCCCTGTCGCCACAGTGCTCGGCACTGTGCCACCCATGGCGTCCTGTCGGTCGACGCCCGCGCCCATGACGCCGGCCCCTCCCCCTCCTGTGCCGCGCGTGGACAAGGAGGGCATCGTGCCCCTGCCACTCTCTCTCTCCCTCATCGCGATGAATCAGAAGGTTCATGTTGAAATTAGCTAAGCTTCATGTATTAGCTATTGGATATGTAATAATATGATCGATGAACTATGATTGTGATCAACTTTGTGTAATAATATGATCGATGAACTATGATTGGAAATTGTGTATTTGTACTGGTTTATCAAATATTTCTCTCTATATAATATTGGAATATGAATTTCCTGTAATGTGATATATCTGTATTTTCTATAATATACTAGTTTTTTTTCCTGTAATGATATATCTGTATTTTCTATAATATACCAGTATTTGTACGGCAGTAGAAAAATTAAAATACGTATGATATATTCTGTGGCGCACCGTTCGTGGTTTCTGTGGCGCATGAATTTCTGTGGCGCACGGGCAACATATGCGCCACAGAAATATTTCTGTGGCGCACCCAGGAAGGTGCGCCACAGAAATATATTTTAGTGGCGAGACTTCTGTGGCGCATCCTTCTATTTCGCGGATGCGCCACAGAAAGGTCTAAAAGGTGCGCCACTACTAGGCTGTTTCCCAGTAGTGGGCAGCAAGGCAAGAGATAACCTAACCTTCTTGGCATCTAGAATCCTATTGTTTTATAAACTTATTTTTATCCACCATAATATTGCATGCGATTCCAATTACAATTTTGACCAATTCTAGAGTATCCTATGAATGCATGTTTTTCCCCCGAGCCAATCACATGTATCCCTACCTATGAACCATAGAGTTGATGTGTTGGCCTGAGACAAAGATATAATTGATGTATTTATATGCTTAGCCATGCTTAGTTAAATGCTTAGCTGTCCGTTGTTTATTTCCATGATTTATGCAATTGATGGAATGTTCGGACAATGTGGAGGATGTGTGTGGTACTTAATTAATTTGCTTAAAGGCTTGGATGAGTTGCCATCGGGGATGGTGTTTTGCCTCATCCTTGTCGCCTAGGCTGAGAGTGCTTTTAGCTAGAACCAAGAACCGAGCGTGCTTCCAACGGTGGGGACATATGGAATCCCCTTTAACTAAATAACTTGTGCGGGCGTATCCAAGGGTCCTCTAGTTTGCTATTTCCATTTGCGTGTGAGTGTGTGGGTGGAAAAAGGAATGATGAGGACGGTGGTGTTTAGGACGTGGCGATTGGGAAGGGTGCTGAAATAAGCACTGAACCTGTCCTGTGGCCACAGATGACTCTTGGATAGTCTCATGCGAGGTAAAGGTTTAACCGCACCCACACGCCGGCCTTCCCCGGAAGAGGGCCAATCAGGTGAGCCGGCCGGTACCGGTGGGTAAATTAGTACACCCCTGCAGGATTTAATCTTTTCGAAAAGCCGTGTCCACGGTTATGGACAAATCTTGGGAAAGGCGGATTAGCTCATAGAAAAGTATAACCTAATGAATTAAAATTTGGCAGCTAAAGGTTGCAACTCAACGTGTGTTTAAAAGGTTTATTTCCTCGAGGGAGTGCCTTTGGTGGAGATGAGAGGTTTCTGGATACAATTTGGTTCGATGAGAACCGAAGAGGAAAAGCTACTATCTTATCCCCTTTTTGAAAACATTCTGATTAGACGATGCCATTGTGTCACTTATGTCTTCTATAAAGAAAAACTAGCTTTATGCAAATTAGCTCCATTATACAGCATTAGAGCCTCCGTCAGCATTGGGCCTATATCGCCCTACTAAACTTGCGAGTACGTCGTACTCAGTCTCTCTTTGCTGCCTTTATATGTTTGTTTCAGAGGAGGACGACACCGAGCGGCTAGGTGGTTTCTTCGTGGACGTCGACTAGTAGTCCGGGGTTCCTAGGTGGCAGCTTGGGACCGTGGAACAAGCTGGCTGGGATTACTTATATGTAGGCCTCTTAGGCCATATTTGCATCTTGTTGTTAGACAACACTACCTCGTTTCCGCTTGATGTACTGATTTGTCTGTGACCCCTTTTGAGTGTAATTTGTATCTTTCTCATATATGAGTTACTTTATGAATCTTTGTGTCGTAGAGTCTGTGATGTGCCAGTTTTTCACAAGTCGTGATCTCTTAACTATACATGAAAGCTATGTCTAAGCTTATGGCATGATCGAAGTGTTGTGTGCCGATAATCCATTCCGAGCACAACTGCCAAAGGTTTTGGCCTGGGATTGGTAAACCCAGTAACCTTCGATTCTGTAGCATGACCGGTTGCACAAAGCTTCACTGTATAGTTCTGGGGTCGGGGCGCTACAAGTTGGTATCAGAGTAGGACTGCCTATAGGAAACCCGTTATATTGGTCGATGTCGAGTCTAGTGTTCGGGAAAATTATTTTAAACCTAAAAATGAATTGTGAAAACCCTCTTAGGATTCTTTTTACTCCTTATCCAACTCGCTCTACTCTGAGTTATCTTACCTCTATTTGATTTAACGGTGCTTCTGTTCGGCTGCAGAATTCCAATCTTTAGGATCACGGGGTTGGCTTCTACCTTTAGTTTACTGGTTAGCTCTGCTCGTTTGCAAATTCTAAATCCCGAAGATAAGAAGTAGTGCGGATCGTCAAGACATTCTTTTGTTTCAGCCAAGATCTTGAACCGCAGGTCCCGGATTGTGCTAGGGCTCTGGTGTAATGATTCATGAGGGTTGTCGCCCTTGTGAGCAATATGCTATTGTGGGTCCCGGTGCATGAAGCTGATCTTTAACCCAAGATCTTTTCCGTTGAACCCTGATGTTAATTCAAACCCTACATCAGGTTGGCAAAATTTGAATTTAGTCTTCAAACTCGAGCTTGCAGCCGTAATTGACTTGTTCAGCAATACTCTTCTCTGTCACTAGCTTTAGCTAGACTCTCTGTCAGGGAACCATCTGAATCACGACGGGATTGCTCTTAGCGAGTTTTTCCATCAATAATTGTGATTCCTCCGGTAACAACCGCTTCCTGAAACCCTTTCGGCACTAGTTGTCGGAAGAGTGCTAACAAAGGCTTCTGCAATATCTTGGAATTGTGGTTAACCCGTTCCTTACTCTAAATCTGTTGTCCGACCTCTATCTGTCTGTTGACAGTCAAGTTTATCGTGCATTGGGGTGTTCTGATGCATGTTATCCTTGTGGTTCGTCAAGGCACTCCACCTCGGGATGTCAGGAGAAACAAACCCCGATACCTTGTCCATTTTCTCGGCCAGGTCAAATTTTTGTAATTCGCAGAATAAGAGCTTGCCTAGCTTCCGTTCCGTTCCACCTTGGAGTGTCACACTCTTTCATATCAAGAGGTCGTGCTTAGTCGCATGACGTACTTGATGAAATGATGCTCTTACCCTTCCCAATCCATCTACCTCCGAGCTACTTGGGCTCGAGAATGTTGAGGATGAATATCGTTGTGGTAATCGGATATTCTTAGCAATTGTTATTATTTTGAAATCCAAAGACTTCGGTGGCACTCTTAGCATGACTGGTAATCATATCATCGAGCTAAGTTGTCTGTGTTGCCAAGTCCATTCGTTCAGGTGCACACCTTCGGTCAACGAGTCAGATTCGTATCGAAACTCTCAGGACCACATCTTTTCCTTGAAAAGGAAGATTCCTCTCGCAACCAGTGACATGCGGTGGTTCGTGATACCCTGGATGTCTTCCCAGAAGTACTGCCGTGTTGTCCCCTGACCGAGTTGTCGAGTAATATCGGAGCCTTGTCATAACCATCTTCGTGTCACCACTTAGTACATATTCTGGGTGTTGGAAGTACTGCCGTGTTGTCCCCTGAACGAATTGTCGAGTAATATCGGAGCCTTGTCATAACCATCTTCGTGTCACCACTTAGTGCAATGGTTGACATATGTCGCCATGGGTCCGAGTGAATTTCGCTTGTCTCCCCGGAAATAATCACAAGTTAGTTATGCATACGTGCATTATTGAGCTGGTAGGTTGTTACCTCCGGTTCTCTGATTAAGCCATGTATGCACACCAAGCCCCTGACCGAGTCGTTCTGGAATAAGAAGAATTTGTCAAACCTCATCAGCTTACCGGTGGTTCCCAATCATGAATCAGTTGGGCTTCATTGTTTGGAGTGCATGCTGGTTCAAATTTCTCTGTGTAGTGGTGACCATCTGGAACTCCCAATCTAGCTCGTGTTTTGGAGCTTGACACGGTATCCCATGTCTTGCGAATCTAGTTACCCTGCCTTGCGGCTAACTTCCGCCAAACTCCCCTTCAGACCTGTTGAAGCCTGAAGTGTCTGTACACCTAACCAAATCTAAACCTCAAGCAGCAATGATGCTGGGTGGTTTATTAAGAGCATGACCTAAGCTTACTAGCAAAGTCGGATGTTGTGGCTCACGCACCTCACCGGAAGGCCTATTGACGAAATCTCTCAAATCTTTAACATCAACCACTATCCCTGAGGGTAATGTGTAATTTACCCTAGGTGTTTTTCCTTATGGTCTTTTCTCTATCTCAAGTACGACTTTCGCTTGAGCATTGATTGAAGGCTATTCCGAAGCCGAAGGGTGATATCTAGAACCTCTAGGAGAACCTCACTACGGAGTGGCTAAATATCTATCGGTCGATTCCCCTACTCCCTATATCTTAGGGATAGCTCGTGTGTAAGGTTTGATCTCCTTATCTAACGGTGGATCAGTGCTATATCTTTCCTTCCGCGGTGAACCCGAAGTTTTGCCAATCACACGGACAGGGTGTGAATTCGTCAGTCACGTTAGGGCCGAGCTTCTTATGTAAACGTTGGTATGTCAAAAGCGTGGAGTCCAGAAGTTGCCCTATCCTCTGCTCGACCTTGTTCGGTCAAGCTGTTCCTAGTTTGCCCAATGGTTTATGGTTTTGGACAAGGTTCCTTTTGTCTGTCACCTTAAGCCACCTTCTGTCCTTTCCGCCCTTTCGGCATATCATGTTGGTTAGCCCAATCTCTGCAACGAGGAAGATGCGTGTTGTCGTGTTCCCCTCATCCCTCTTCCTACCCTAGAATCTCGGGACGAGATTCCTGTTAGGGGGGTAGAATTGTAACAGCCCCAGTTTGGCACCCTAAAATATGGGCCAAATTTTCACTTTTTGCTTTGCATTGCATCATGGCATATATTTAAATTGCTAAGTTAATAAAACAACAATTGGAAAACAATAAAAGGGGAAGCAAAACCCTTCCCAAATTTCCAAACCAAATACATTACTCAAATTGGTAAAACCAATTGTTCTTGAGTCTCCAAATTGTCCAGGAAGCTCAAGGATATATTTTATAAATAATGGCTGAGGGCTAAATTCTTAACAAGCAATTAAATAAATTTGAGAAGTCATTTTGGTTCATTTCAAATCATATTTTTGAAACCAAGTTAAACTTTCCCAAAATTCAAAATAAACATCTGGGGTGCTTCATTGTTATAATATGAGCCTCCATAAATATTTTCATAATTTATTAAGTTGCTTAAGACCTCCAAATAAATGCATTTGGGAAATTATTAAAATTACCTTATTTAAATCACTAAGAACAAATGTTGCTCAAAACAATTTAGTTTGCCACCCCAATTATTGTGGAGGTTATATATGTCATTGGGAGACTACCAGAATAATTTCAGATTCTTCTAAAATGTTTAAGAGCGTCAATTAAATACCTAAACACCTGCTAGTTTAAAAATCAGAAAAGGAAAAAATGGGCCAGGGGTTTTTTCGGAAGATTGCCTCTCCCCTGTCGCCACAGTGCTCGGCACTGTGCCGCCCATGGCGTCCTGCCGGTCGACGCCACACCCATGATGCCAGCCCCTCCCCCTCCTGTGCCGCGCGTGGACAAGGAGGGCATCGTGCCCCTGCCACTCTATCTCTCCCTCAACTGCCTCAACTGCTCCCTTGCTCCTCCTCCCCGCTGGAACCCTAACCCCAACAACCAGGTGTTGTCCGCCGCTGCCCCCTCGAATCGCCGCCGTTCGGCGCCGCTTTGAGCTCGCCTGAGTTGCCCCTCCGGTCCGTCTCGTCTCCCTCGTCCTCCCGGTGCAAGCGTTCCGTGCTGGGGAGCCCGGGTGTCGAAGAACGGCGAGGACGCCCGGAACGCCGCACGCCATCATCGCGGAAGCTTCCGTCGCCGTTGCGCCTCCTCTGGCTCCGCCGCCATGTCCATCAGCTCCGCCTCGCCATGCTCTTCCTCCTCGAGCAGGGAATCGGCCCGGGGACGCCGCCATCGCCGTCGCCGTCCAATCCCCTCCCGTTCCGGCCGCCGCCATCCGAGCTCAACCGCGCCGCCGTCTGGCCCCCTCGTCCTTCGCCATCTGTGTCGTTGCACTCCGGGTGAGTAGGTGCACCTCCCCGTCCCCTTTCCTCTCCCTCCCCTGCCGTCCTCCGTCGCCGTCGTCGTTCCCGCCACCGCCGTCGGTCACCTCCGTTCGCTACCGTGCGCCGGCCTGGGGTCTCGGCTTGGGCCGGCCTGAGGCCGGAAGCATCGGGAGGCTGCCCGGCCCGGTTGCCCAGCCTGAGCCGGCCAAAGGCTGGCTGCCTCGGGTGCCTGCCCGGCCTGGCCGGCATCAGGCCAGCCTGCCCGAGTTTTTAGTTTTCTTTTCTGAATAAAAATAGAATTTAAATAATAGATATATTTTTGTATACTGCTTCAAAAATTGCAAATTAAATATCAAATTGTTCAGCAAAACAAAACCTATCTGTTGGTAGCATTGCCATGCCCTTCTTGAATAAATAATTTTGTCTTTACTTAAGAATTCCTAAAATGATATAAATAATACCAAATTGGGAAAATTCATAACTTATCAAATAATTAACCAAAAATTGTGAATAAAATAGCAATGTGTTCAGCACTTCAAATGCTACCAAACTATACCATTATCAAGTCATGTTTACAAATAATTATTTGATGCTATCCTCTAAGTGATTAAAAGAATTAAATTCAATTAATTAATTAATTCACTAATTAATCATCGATAATTGGAAATTCACAAATGAGATACCAAAATGATCGGAAGAACAAAACCTATTTAATTATTTCATGTTCATGCATATTTAAGCCACATCTTTTGTAATGTAATAATTTATAAATAATATGGTCACTAAGATAAATATGGGGTTGTTTCCAAATAATTGCACTAAATATTTGACACTCCATTTAATGTTGTTAGATAAATCATATGATGATATCCTTGCATAAAATTGTCATGTCATCATGTGTTTGTGCATTGCACTTGTCTTCGTGTTATTTATTTGTTCTTTTGTATTATTTTGGGTATCGATAGATTCCGGAGTTGAGGTCACCCCTCCCTATCCCGACGAGCCGTACTACACGCCCCGGCAGCAAGGCAAGAGATAACCTAACCTTCTTGGCATCTAGAATCCTATTATTTTATAGACTTATTTTTATCCACCATAATATTGCATGCGATTCCAATAAAAAATTTGACCAATTCTAGAGTATCCTATGAATGCATGTTTTTCCCCCGAGCCAATCACATGTATCCCTACCTATGAACCATAGAGTTGATGTGTTGGCCTGAGACAAAGATATAATTGATGTATTTATATGCTTAGCAATGCTTAGCCATGCTTAGTTAAATGCTTAGCTGTCTGTTGTTTATTTCCATGATTTATGCAATTGATGGAATGTTCGGACAATGTGGAGGATGTGTGTGGTACTTAATTAATTTACTTAAAGGCTTGGATGAGTTGGCATCGGGGATGGTGTTTTGCCTCATCCTTGTCGCCTAGGCTGAGAGTGCTTTTAGTTAGAACCAAGAACCGAGCGTGCTTCCAACGGTGGGGACATATGGAATCCCCTTTAACTAAATAACTTGTGCGGGCGTATCCAAGGGTCCTCTAGTTTGCTATTTTCATTTGCGTGTGAGTGTGTGGGTGGAAAAAGGAATGATAAGGACGGTGGTGTTTAGGACGTGGCGATGGGGCAGGGTGCTGAAATAGGCACTGAACCGAAGAGGAAAAGCTACTATCTTATCGGGGGCGGCGTTTCTGCACCCGGGTGCACCAGCTCCCCTTATTTTCGAGCAATTTTTAAAAATAGTCAAACATTAAAAAAAATCTGAAAAAAATTGGTGACATACATATATGAGTTTACCACACTCTTGCAAAATTTCGGAATGAAATGACAATTTATGTGCCCTGTACAAAAAAGACAAATACAGCTGTCAGAATGAGATCTAAAAACACGAATTTGAAAACACTGATTTTGTCTTTTTTGTACAGAGCGCAAAATTTGTCATTTCATTCCAAAATTTTGCACGTGTGTGGGAAACTCATATGTGTGTGTCACCAATTTTTTTCAGATTTGTTCATAATGTTTTACTATTTTTTAAAATTGCTCGAAGAAAACAGGTGCATGTGAGCTCGGGTGCATAGATGAATTTCCGCTATCTTATCCCCTTTTTAAAAACATTCTGATTAGACGATGCCATTGTGTCACTTATGTCTTCTATAAAGAAAACTAGCTTTATGCAAATTAGCTCCATTATACAACATTAGAGTCTCCGTCAGCATTGGGCCTATATCGCCCTACTAAACTTGTGAGTACGTCATACTCAGTCTCTCTTTGCTGCCTTTATATGTTTGTTTCAGAGGAGGACGACACCAAGCGGCTAGGTGGTTTCTTCATGGACGTCGACTAGTAGTCCGGGGTTCCCAGGTGGCAGCTTGGGACCGTGGAACAAGCTGGCTGGGATTACTTATCTGTAGGCCTCTTAGGTCATATTTGCATCTTGTTGTTAGACAACACTACCTCGTTTCCGCTTGATGTACTGATGGGTCTGTGACCCCTTTTGTGTGTAATTTGTATCTTTCTCATATATGAGTTGCTTTATGAATCTTTGTTTCGTAGAGTCTGTGATGTGCCAGCTGTTCCACAAGTCTTGATCTCTTAACTATACATGATCGAAGTGTTGTGTGCCGATGATCCATTCCGAGCACACCTGCCAAAGGTTTTGGCCCGGGATTGGTAAACCCAGTAACCTTCGATTGTGTAGCATGACCGGTTGCACAAAGCTTCACTGTATAGTTCTGGGGTCGGGGCGCTACAGCAGACACCCGTGGATTCGACTAGCAATGGTTTGTGAAAGACAAGGTGGGGAGGAGTGTCAACTCAAATTAAAAAAATCCTAATGGAAACCGCTCTCGAAAGTCTATAGCTTGCTTGATACGGGTTATGCTAAGTTTATTACTGCCATTCGTTGACAAAGACATTCACTACTCAAAACTATCTTTTCTCACATATTTAAACTTTGAAAAGCTCTAGCACATGATTAATCCCTGCTTCCCTCTGCGAAGGGCCTTTCTTTTATATTTATGTTGAGTCGTCACCCTTCTTTGAGCACCATCTTATAGAGCATTGCTGTCATTCTGAGTATAATGTGCTTTGTCCCAAAGTTTTAATGATTGGAGCATGTTTGAGATACTCTCTCATTTCTGAAAACTTTACATCTAGTGTCTATTTAATATCTCAAGAGGTGCCCGGCATTTATGTTTTGCTCTACAAAAGGGGCAAGCGAGAGATCACTATACCGTACCTTGTTATATGCATTGCATCGGTGCTATTGGTTACTTGTGTCTAAATTATTACTTGTTATCATTTTGTGTGCTTTGCATGAGTCTTCATGATTGCTTAAGTTCTATTGTTTTTGCAACCTCTTTCGTGTGCTTATTAAAATACTGATCATGGTTCAAACTTATATGCTTTAAATGACGCAAATGTGTTTGTCAAAGTTTCTTTCATCGCGTCCAGTTTGTCAACTGAATTGCTTGAGGACAAGCAATAAGCTAAGCTTGGGGGAGTTGATACGTCGCAAACGTATCTACTTTTCCAAACACTTTGATATTATTTTGCGTCTGATTTTTAATGAGTTTTTTCGAACTAACCCGAACTAACGCTGTTTTCAGCAGAATTGCATTTGGTGTCTTTCTCTTGTGTAGGATTGAAAAGTTTGCGGAAAATTCCAGAAAAATTGGAAAAAGTATTTTTCGGAAGAATAAGCCACGGAGCCAGGAGGACCCAGAGGGGGGCCACCCCAGGAGCAGGGGTGGGCCCCACCCGCGGGTGGGCCCTAGGCCGCGGCCAGGGGTCGCCCCTGCCCCTGGAGTGTCGCCTCTTAGCCCTCCTTTAAGTCACGATTGACCTAAAAATGTCGAGGGTGAGACCACTTTCCCCAGAAACCATATGGAGCTCCGCCGCCATCTCGAAACCTAAATTCGGGGTCCAGGATCGCTATTCCGGCACCCTGTCGGAGTGGAGATCACCGCCATCATCACCGCCAACGCCTCTCCATCAACCATCCATGATGTCTCTCTCCATGTGTGAGTAGTTCCCTGCTATAGGAAAGGGGATGGAAGGGATTGAATAAGATCGCTCATGTAATTCGATGCCAAATTGTTAGGGCATGATGCCTAGTATCCTCTATTTGTGTTGATCATCGTTGGTACAATTAGTTATGCTTAATGCTTGTCACTTTGGGCCCGAGTGCCATGTTTTCAGATCTGATCTCATTATGTTTTCATGAATATAATTGATTTTTGGGTCCTATCTACTAGTTGTATGCACTTGTTGTCAACCGGAACCGGAGACCCCGAGTGACAGAAACGGGGACATCGATGGGAATGGTTGGTAACTCGAGGGTTACATGTATTCACTGTATGTTAATGCTTTGATCCGGTGTTCTATTAAAAGGAACACCTTAATTGCCATTTGTTCCTTAATTGGCCCGGCTGAAACCGGATGGCAGGACAAAAGATGCCATGCAAGTTCTTATTGCAAGCACGTACGGCTAAATTAGGAATACATGCCAATGATTCTTTAATACTTGGATACTATATTTATTTTCTTTGTGCCCAGTTATGTTTATTTCATGAGCTATCTTATTCATGCAACGTCCGTCTATCTGTCCCTACGCCTACGGTGTTTTTAATCCTGCTGTTTACAATCAATATTTATGCTGTCACCATTGATGCCTTTATTTTATTACTGCTGTTACTATTCTACTGCTGCCATCAAATTACTGTTACTACTGATAAATTGCTTCCAGAGAGATGCTTTTCAGGTGTGGTTGAATTGACAACTCAACTGCTAAGGCTTATAAATATTCTTTGGCTCCCCTTGTGTCGAATCAATAAATTAGGATCATACTACCCGCGAACACTGTTGCGATCCCCTACACTTGTGGGTCATCAGACATGCATGCTTTCGTCAATGAATCTTTAGCAGAAAAATCCATTAGTCCCCCATGCCAAGCAAAGCTTTTAGACTTTTGAGAGCGGCTGAATAATTAGAGGAATGATGTCACTCCCCATTCTCCATTTGTTCCGCTAGCCATAGGTTACCGATTTCTCGAGTATTATGTGTGAAGGAGATGTAGTGGGTTATATTTATATTTTCATATGAGACACAGAGTCTCTTGCCAGCTCTCTTGCAAATTTAAATGAGCACATATTCCATACTCATCAGGTGAAAGGGGGGAAATGACTCTACTTGACATAGGATATAACAAACTTGCCTACTACTTCCTCATGAGCTAAAAACAGAGGCACACAAAGAAATATTTTGAAGGTTTAAAGATAGAACATTACAAATTTACTTGGAATGGCACGAAGTACCATGTATGGGTAGGTATGATGACACTATTGGAAAGATATTTGTCTCAAGGATTTGGATGCACGAGCAGTATTCCCGCTCAGTACAGAGTTTTGGGTTAGCAAAAGGATATCAAAGCAACCAAGTAACAGTAACCGGTACAAGAATGAATGTACAACATACATTAAGCATAAGCACAAGACTCCATACTGCCTTCCTTGTTAACCAAACAATCATTTGATGAAAATACTTGACTATTGAACTTACAGGTATGAAAAATATATAAATGCAAGCTTTAATGATAATTCATCACTAATGAGATTTAACTTAAATAACAAACAAGTTTAAAAATTAATTTACTTAATACCTAAAAACAATTGAAAAGTATCAAATTACCCAAACATGAAGATCTACAAGACTATGTAGGCTTTTCTTTATATCACTACCACATGCACGACATTCTTTTGCTCTAACCATTAGCCAAGCAACCAAAACAACTCTATAAAAATTATAAGTGAAGCACAAGAGAGTTTAATAAAAGTAAATAGTATCTCGAAACAAGATAAAATCTAAAAGCGAGAGCTTACTAGCAAACGAGCAACAGCTAAGAATACTCAACAAGTAAACAGGAAAAGCAGGAGTATTCTAATAAAAAAAGTGCAGCGTGTATCTCTCCCAAACAAGAATGATATGATCTAACATTTTAATGACCAGCAAACAAAACAAAACAAACTAACGCTCCAAGAATAGCACATAATATGTAAAGTGGTAAAAACTTAGTTTGAACAGACACGACCTGATGGTTGACGATAAAGAATAGGGGATGCATTGGGTATCCCCAAGCTTAGACGCTTGAGTCTTCTTCAATATCTAGAGGGATGCCATGGGGGCATCCCCAAGCTTGAGCTTTTGTCCATTCTTCATCTTCTTGCATCATCCTCTCGTGAAACTTAAAAACTCCCTTCACACAAAACTTCTAATAAACTGAATAGAGGGGTTAGTACTCTTAAAATAGAATCCACTTGGGTGCTATAGTGACACATTGAAAATACTCAATTTAACATTAGCTACTGTATACCAAGCTTTTGTGTCACCTTTCCACAAAAAGAAATCATAAAGAAAGCTCGTATAAGAGACAATGCAAATAAAGACAGAAATCTGTCAAAACAGAACGGTCTGTAAAGATCGCATTTTAAAAGGAACTTACGAAGATCAAATCAGAAAACTCAAAACTAATGAAAGATAGATAAAATTATAAGTATTGCTGTCAAAAAGTTGCAGAAAAATATCACGTTCTGGGATTTTCAAAGATTTTCTGTAGGAGGCGCATAGAATTTGTTTCCGGACAAACAACACCTCACATTTTCGATGCATTAGAGGCTACTTCTTGGCACAAAAACCAAAAGAAAAAGAAAAAGATACAGCAGCAAATTTCTCTTAAGTGAGTAACCTATGGTTTATCGAATCCATGGGAGGGAGAGGTTGAAAGTATCCCTCTCAAGCAACCCTGCAATTAAGATGCAAGGAGTCTCTTGTGTCCCCAACACACCTAATACAATGGCTAATTGTATAGGTGCACTAGTTCGGCGAAGAGATAGTAAAATGCAAGTGATATGGATGGTAAAAGGTGATTTTGTAATTCTGTAATAAAAATGGCAGCAAGCGAACAAGTGCCAAAAGTGACTGAAAACGGTGTATCAATGCTTGGAAACAAGACCTAGGATTCATACTTTCACTAGTGACTAACTCTAACATAACTAAACACATGATATTTCCCACAAAAACATGCAAGGTAGACGTTACTTGGAGATTATTCTTTCGTGGATCAAAATAGGATGAGAATTGCGTAGGGCTACAAAAGCACACCTTAAAATTCGTATTCCACATCAAAGGATAGTACTAACAAACACCACAATATATCTCTTGAATAGTCTCTTTCTAATACATCCACGACACGCGCACTGTCACCATCGCACCATGGAGATTATACTAAACACAAGCATCAAGAAATCTCATGATCTATTTAATCCAACAAGAATAAAGAACAAACTCATGATGAAGATCTCTCTAATCTATTATCCATAGAGTTAGACATGGCACCCACACTGTCACCATGGCACCGTGATCACAAGGTGACTCTGGAAATTATACTAGATAACATCACTTGAGCAACATCATATCCATTACATAATTAAATAAGGAAAGACATCATGTATTCAACTATACTAACAAAGTTCATGATCACAATCAAGATCACATAATGAGAGAGAGAGATAACCACATAGCTACAGGTACAAGCCTCAGCCCCGATGAGGGACTATCCTCATCACGGGAAGCAGCGGTGTCGATGAAGATGGCTCTGGAGGTCGATCCCCGTCTCGGCAGGGTGCCAGAACGGGAACTTATGAATCCTGAATCAGGGTTTCGGATGGCGGCAGAGCTCTATTGCGTTTACGGAAAAAATCCTCCGAGGATTAGGGTTTTTTTTGTCGGGGATGATTTTAACACTAGTAGAAAAACAGTTACCCGTGGCGCACCATTTTTGGTTACCCGTGGCGCAGGGCCCTGCGCCACGGATTACCACGCCACGGGTAACACTTTAGCCGTGGCGCACGTGCCCCGGTGCGCCACGCATAACAAATTAGCCATGGCGCACCTCTACATCCTACGCCACGGCTAACGTGCGCCATGAGTACATCATTACGTGCGCCACGGGTGAAAGAACATCTCTTAGTTTTAGTGATTTAATGACAACACATATTATGGGCTAATCATGTTTGGTTAAGTGTGTTGACAGGCTTTTAGGTGGTTAGACCCAAATGGTGAAAAGATCGAAGTAAAGATCAAAGATGAAGAAGAGAATCTTGAAGAAATGGGTTTCTGGTATTTTCAGGACCGGAAGTTCCGGCCCTCTGGGCGGAATTTCCAGGGGGCGGAAATTCCGGCCTACGGGCGGAAGTTCCGGCCCTAGCGCGAAATCGACTAAGTCTTTTGGGATCCCTCTGTGGAGGGGTCCCGGAACTTCTCCCCGGAAGTTCCCCCCAGAAATTTCCGGTGGTGCGAAAATTCCGGCCTACAGGCCCGAAGTTCCGGTCCCGGAACTTTAATCTGGAAGTTCCCCCCGGAAATTTCCGGTGGGGCGAAAATTCCGGCCTACTGGCCGGAAGTTCCGGTCCCTGGAATTTTCCGTGGGATTTCGACTAAGTCATTTCGGGGATCCCTCTCTGGAGGGGTCCCGGAGGTTGTGGGCGGAAGTTCTCCCCGGAGATTTCCGGCCCACCGGAATTTCCGGCCCTTTAACCCGGAATTTCCGGCCTCCCGTTTCCTGCAACGGCTAGAAATCCTGGAGGGGTATAAATGCCCCTCCACCTACCTTGAGCCTCTTAGCTCTTGCAATTCTCTCTCCTCATTAAAGGCAAAAGCTCAAATCGAAGAGATCTCTCAATCCCTCCACCCAAATTCGTTGATTTTTGGAGGATTGAAGGAAAAGGCCCCGATCTACATCTTCACCGAGCCGTTCTTCATTTCCCCCTCATTCACTTGAGGGATTTCATTTCTAGGGTTAGCTTTGTGTTACCCTAGTATTCTTGTGCTTACTACTTGTTGTAATTCTGACAGATGTGTTGATTTGGGAGCCCCCAATTAAGTTGTGGGTGTGTGCCCCAAAAACATTGTAAAGGCTCCGGATTCCGTCTCGAAGGATTCCGATAGTGGAAGGTGAACCAAACCCTCGGGTGCGGTTCATCGGAGAATAGGGTGAGGCCTTTGTGGCATCTTGAGTAGGCCTCTTGTGGCGAGCTCACACCCCTCCAACGAGATGTACTCCCTTAACAAGGAGGAACTCGGGAATACATCCTTGTCTCCGCGTGCTTGCGCCTTCGGTTATCCCTTTCTCTTAGTAGTCTTTACTTGTATCGTTAATTTCCTAGTTGTTTTAGTTTGCTTCTCATATAGGTAAATTCACCGTAGTTGCATATCTAGATAATTTACCTTTGTGTTAAGCCTAAAATCGAAAAAGAATTAAAAATTGGTGTAGCACCTATTCACCCCCCCTCTAGGTGCCCATACGATCCTTTCAATCAGTATCAGATCCTTAGCTCTTAAGTTGGGCTTCACCGCCTAAGAGAGTATGGGTGACGGTGATGATGTTACGGGTGGTAGCACTCCCCCGGTGTCCATGGATGATCTCAAGAATTTGAAAACAAGCTTGACATCATCCATGAACACTCAAATGAAGGAGTTGCGTGCTATGATGAGGCAACTCTTGAATGGCAATAAACCACCCGCCGCACCATCCCTAGAGGCTAATGCTTCCGCCGCTCATAGTGGGGAGGGCGAACAACACACTAATGAATCCCCTGCTAAAATTGATAATGGGAAGGAGGAGTACCATGGTGTTACATTTAAGTACTCCGTCGACCCACCTATCCCGCATCCTCATATAAACAATAGGGGTGATCCACCTAAGTTTAATCCATCTTGTTTTTCTAACTGGCAATTTCTTATGAGATCTCATATCAAGAGCGCTTCGAGCGAGCTATGGAGAATCATTCAAGTTGGGTTCAAGGCCGTCGACCCAAACAACATGATAAGAAGAGAAGTTGTGGATGGTCAACTCAATGACTTGGCTCTCAACATGATTCATACCGCCGTGGGAGAAAAGCACATGTCTATCATCGAGCTTGCCACCACCGCCAAAGAAGCTTGGGATATTCTCACTCAAGAGTTTATCGGTAATGAGAGCATGCAAAGGAATAGATTTGAAGCTTTGAGCAACCAAGATGAGGGCTTTTTCATGGTAGAGGGTGAAGATCATGAAGAAATGTATTGAAGACTCAAGACCCTTGCTACTCAATTTCGAGCCCTTGGTGCAACCTATGTGGATGATGCTTGGATCAAGAGGAAGTATGTGAGCGCCCTTTGGCCGTTCGAATCCACCGACTTGAAGAGTCTCCAAGGAAGACACAATTACCACCTCATGTCATCTAATGAGGTCATACAAGAGATGGCGGCATACAAGGTGGCCGCCAAGAACACCGAAGATGCTCGAGCCCGAGCCATTGGAATGCATAGAGGATCTTCACTTGCTTTGAAGGCCAAGGTTGTGGAGCAAGACGATGATGATGAGGCTCAAGAAGATGTGTCACATTGGGATCCCAAAGAGCTTCAAGATACTCTCAAGGACTATGCGGCTCTCACATCTAAAGTCTTTTGGAAGAGTCCGTCCAAGGCAAGGGATTTTGTCAACAAGCCAAGTGGAAGGAAGGAGGGTGGCCAAAGAGTTCGTTGGTGCTACAATTGCCAAGATAAATATCACTTTGTGGCCGAGTGTCCTTTTGAGAATCGAGAACTTCATGGAGGAAAGCTTATTAGGAAGGACAGGTCAAAGGACACCCATAAAAAACCTTTCTTCAAGAAGAATGCCATCAACAAGAAGCCTCCGAGAATTGTGTTGCTTGCTCAAGAAGAGTATTCATCCGGAAAAGAAGAACAAGAGCCCACAATGAAGTTGCCGCTATTGCTATTGCTTCTTCATCTCCTTCCCTATTTGAATCCCCCAATGAGAATGTCTCTAACTCCTCCGCAAGATGCTTCATGGCCAAGACCACCAAGGTATCATCTCCCTTATCTCCTAAAGCTATGAGTAATATGGATGATGCTACTAGTCTTAAAATCAAAGAGGAAATAGTTGCTTTCGATCACTTTATCACTAACATGCAAGGTGAAACAAAGAAGCATGTTGAGACTCTTGTGAGTCAATATGGTGAAGCTCAAGAAATGCTTGAGATCAAGGGTAAGATTGAAAGAGAGGATGCTATGGAAATTGCATCCTTGAAAGACAATCTTGAAGAAGAGCATGAGTGACGGGGATATACCCTTTGGGTCCCCTATCATTGGTGTACCTGGTGCGATCCAATCTACGGCCCACCTGGCAGGCCCAAAGAAGCCCATGAAGCACGACTTGGAGTACAATACAAGAAAACATGTAAACCCTACCTGGCTCCCTTTATAAAGCCAGGCAGGGGATCCCCCACAAAGAAGGAGAGAACAGATACACAACACCCGCCGCCGGCGGCACCATTGTAACACCACCATCATCATCTATACAGATCAGACAAGCAGGATGTAGGTCTTTACCTCACTATGAGGGGCCGAACCTGGGTAAATCATTGCTTGTCAGCCGACGGAACTACCAGCGCGCCATCTCTCTCCCCCTCAATCAACCCGGGGTACTTGACCCAGGGATTTGCCGAGCCCTAACCTCGACAATTGGCGCCGTCTGTGGGAAGAACGCGCGCTGGATTCAACGTTTCGGCGGCTCTAATCTTCATCAACAACAACACCCCTCGCGCACAGACTACAGGGCAGCAGCAACACCTGTGTTGCGGACATCACCGACGGCGACTCGGAAATTATATCGACGATCCCTTCGGTGGAAAGATTCGAAATTGAGTTTTCTACAAGCTGTTAAAATTTCAGCGCGTTCCAACGGCTGGATCTTCCTGGCCGACCCTCACACTGAACCTGTGTCAGAACCCCGACGAAACTTCGTGCGGCTTCGGGAAAATAATTATCTAGGTTGACTCGGATATCACTTTGAAGATCCCTCCGGTGAAAACATGCGGAATACAATCCCGCACCACTGCAAAAAATTGGAGACTATTCCAACGGTTAGATCTCCGTCGGCGCCCCGAGGACTGCAACGGATTTCGGATCTAGACAAATCCGCGAGTGCAGGTCGCGAATTCGACTTCCGAGCAATTCGACTTCCTGCCAAAACAAAGAGTTCGGCCCCAACTACAATATGGATAGCAAGCGATCAACGGAGGCTGGCGGCCTCGCCTTCATCGACTTCGCCTCCATCGGCTCCGCCTCCGACACTCGGGGGCTGGCGGCCTCGCCTTCGTCAACTTCGCCTCCATCGGCTCCGTCTCCGACACTCGGGGGCTGGCGGCCTCGCCTTCGTCGACTTCGCCTCCATCGGCTCCGTCTCCGACACTCGGGGGCTGGCGGCCTCGCCTTCATCGGCCCGTCTCCGGTCCCCCGCGTTGACTACTTCCGCCGCGTCGACTCCGGTCCGCTGCGTCGACTACTTCCGCCACGTCGACTCCGGTCCGCTGCGTCGACTACTTCCGCCGCGTCGACTCCGGTCCGCTGCGTCGACTACTTCCGCCACGTCGACTCCGGTCCGCTGCGTCGACTACTTCCGCCGCGTCGACTCCGGTCCGCTGCGTCGACTACTTCCGCCACGTCGACTCCGGTCCGCCGCGTCGACTACTTCCGCCGCGTCGACTCCGGTCCGCCGCGTCGACTACTTCCGCCGCGTCGACTCCGGTCCGCTGCGTCGACTACTTCCGCCGCGTCGACTCCGGTCCGCCGCGTTGACTACCTCCGCCGCGTCGACTCCGGTCCGCTGCGTCGACTACTTCCGCCGCGTCGACTCCGGTCCGCCGTGTTGACTACCTCCGCCGCGTCGACTCCGGTCCGCTGCGTCGACTACCTCCACGCGTTGACTCCGGTCCGCCGCGACAATAAAATCGCCTTGGCCGCACCCGATGCTCTCCCGGGTGCTGCGCCACACAGGCCGCAGCATACTCGCCTTGGCCGCATCCGATGCTATCCCGGGTGTTGCGCCGCACAGGCCACAAACAAATTCGCCTAGGCCGCCACTCGAACCATTCGGGGGCTCGCGCCATACAGGTCTAAGTCCAGCCTTGGCCGCCACTCGAATCACTCGGGGGCTGCGCCGCACAGGCATAACTCGAAAATCCTAGGCCGCCACTCGAATCACTCGGGGGCTCGCGCCATACAGGTCAAAGTCCAGCCTTGGCCGCCACTCGAATCACTCGGGGGCTGCGCCACACAGGCATAACCCGAAAATCCTAGGCCGCCACTCGAACCACTCGGGGGCTCGCGCCATACAGGTCTAAGTCCAGCCTTGGCCGCCACTCGAATCACTCGGGGGCTGCGCCGCACAGGCATAACTCGAAAATCCTAGGCCGCCACTCGAATCCACTCGGGGGCTCGCGCCATACAGGTCCAACAACACAGTAGGCCGTTTGGCTGAGCGAACACTCTAAACTCATTCGAGTTCCGCAAGTAAGCCATCGGGCTGAAAACTGCAACATATAGTAAGCCAACAGGCTGAGAATAGGACTCTGTTTTATCAGTGATTCCTTAAGTTCCTTAAGTAAGCCCACGGGCTGAATGAGAACTCGAACAGATCATTCGAGTGCACCAAGATTCAGTAAGCTCCACGAGCTGAAGAAACAGGTACAGTAAGTCAAACCGGCTGAATACACAAAGTAAGTCACACAAAGCCAGTCGCGACTCCAACAAGTCGAGTCTCTTCTTTACTCCCATCGGGAGCGGGCTTTTCGACTGAAGAAAAATTGAGTTTAACCTCAATTGCAAGCAATTCAGCTTAATCTCGGGGGCTACTCCCATCGGGAGCGCTGTACGCGCACCCGATAGACTCAGTCAAAACATTGCCGACTAAAGCATCCTCTGTGAGCCCTCAACGGCTAGAGTCAAATTTGTATAATTATCCCTTTTCAGGAACAAGACGGCGCACCCGTCGGAACAGAAATACCCGACATACCCGCATCTGCTTCGACTACATCGACTGCGTCTTCATCGACTGCGTCTCCATCGACTAAGACGATCGCACCTTCTTCGACTATGCCTGCTCGACATGCTGCTCTTAGTCTCTGCCCGATTCTTCGAATCGACCAGACACTCGGGGGCTACTGACGGGGATATACCCTTTGGGTCCCCTATCATTGGTGTACCTGGTGCGATCCAATCTACGGCCCACCTAGCAGGCCCAAAGAAGCCCATGAAGCACGACTTGGAGTACAATACAAGAAAACATGTAAACCCTACCTGGCTCCCTTTATAAAGCCAGGCAGGGGATCCCCCACAAAGAAGGAGAGAACAGATACACAACACCCGCCGCCGGCGGCACCATTGTAACACCACCATCATCATCTATACAGATCAGACAAGCAGGATGTAGGTCTTTACCTCACCATGAGGGGCCGAACCTGGGTAAATCCTTGCTTGTCAGCCGACGGAACTACCAGCGCGCCATCTCTCTCCCCCTCAATCAACCCGGGGTACTTGACCCAGGGATTTGCCGAGCCCTAACCTCGACAATGAGCTTAGAGTTTCTCTAGAGCAACAACTAGAATCTATAGAAGAATCAAATGATGTAATTGTTGCTAAACTCATTAAAGAACATGATCATGCAATTGCCAAATACAAAGCTTGTAAGAAAGAAAAGGTTGAGCTTGGTGTTGGTCATTCTAGACTAACCGAGGAGCTAGAGAAGCTCTCTAAGGCCTACAAAGCATTAGAGAGTGAACACTCTACCCTCACTAAGTCGTATGAACAACTTCAAGCTCAACCACCTAAAAATGATGAGCCTAGTTCCTCCACTCAAATTACTTGTGATCATGCGCATATCATTGAGGAAAATGCTAGGTTGAAGATCAATCTTGCTAAGACCATCTCCCTAGGTAAGAAACCGTTTGTAACTTCATAAAAAGGGAGAGTTGGTCTTGGGTTCGTTGAGGAGGAAAAGGAGAAAGAGAGCTTCATGAAGGATGCTAGAGCTCCTCAAGATAAGAAGGCCAATGTTACTAGTGCTCCTCAAGCAAAGAGTATCCCTCAAGCAAAGAAGAAGTTCAACATTGCTAGTGGTGGTGCCACAAGGGGCAAAACCATTAGTGATGACTTTGCGGGAAAGACTAACCCCCACTATATTATATATGTTGATTATTATGGGGATGTCTATGCTAAGTTTATTGGTCCTAGAAATGTTCCTATTGATCATTCTATTTGGGTTCCTAAGACCCTTGTTGCTAACAAAAGAGGACCCATTGAAAAATGGGGACCTAAATCCAAGCAATGATTTCTTGTAGGACTATGCTTCCGGTGGGTCAAAATGGGTGCTTGACAGTGGATGAACAAAACATATGACCGGAAGCAAGGAGTTAATGACGGAGTTGAGACCAAATCTAAATAAAGCAACCGTCACTTATGGAGATCGATCAAAATCCAAGGTATTGGGCTTTGGCAAGGTGGTAGTCGCTAAGGATATCACCCTAGCGAATATCATGTTTGTCAAAGACCTTGGCTTTAATTTACTTTTCGTTCGTGCACTTAATAAGATGGGTTTCGCCGTCTTCTTTGATATTGATGTTGTGGTACTCTTGTGGAGGAAGACTCTAAAGGTCGCTTTCGTTGGGTACGTCGAGGATGATTTGTTTGTGGTTGACTTTTCGGGGGAAACCACTTCAAATTCGATGTGCCTATTCGGAAAGGCCGACAAGGGTTGGTTGTGGCATCGCCGCCTAGCCCATGTCAACGTGAGAACTTTGCAAAGTCTTCACAAGGGTGGCCACATTCTCGGACTAAAAGAAGATGTCTCTTTTGCCAAAGATCGTGTTTGTAGGGCTTGTGTTGAACGAAAGATGCATGATTCTCCCCATCCTTCCAAGACTATTATTTCATCCAAGAGGATCTTGGAGCTCCTCCATGTGGATCTTTTTGGTGCCGTTCCCGAAGCAAGTCTTGGTGGGAAGAAGTATTGCTTGGTGATTGTTGATGACTATTCAAGATTCACTTGGGTTTATTTCTTCAAGTCGAAGAGTGAGACCCAACAAACCTTCATCGACTTCTCCATTGAGATGCAACATCAACACAATGTCCCCATATTGGCAATTAGAAGTGATAATGGCCCGAGTTCAAGAACTACACCCTCAATGATTTTCTTAGTGAAGAGGGCATTCTTCATCAATATTCCGCAACCTATACCCCTCAACAAAATGGTGTAGCCCAGAGGGAGAACCAGACTCTTATGGATATAGCAAGGTCCATGTTAGCGGAGTTTAAGACTCCATTGAGTTTTTGGGCGGAGGCTATTTCCACGGCTTGTCACTCCTCCAACCGGCTCTACTTCCGCAAAGGGTTGAACAAGACCCCCTATGAGATCCTCACCGGCAACAAGCCTAACATCTCCTACTTCCGTGTCTTCGGTTGTAAGTGTTTCTATTTGATTAAAGGTTGTTGCTTAACTAAATTCGAATCTAAATCTCTAGAGGGTATATTTGTTGGTTATGGTGCCGAATCCCACACTTATAGAATCTATTATAAAGCCTCACGGCGTATCATAGAATCTTGTAGTGTGGTGTTCGAGGAAAATGACGGCTCCCAAGTGGAGCAATTTCATGTTTCCGATGTAGATGATGTAATTCCTCAAGAAGCCATAAGAAGAATGGGTGTGGGATTTTTCCACCCCATTGAGGAACCCCTTGTGGCGGATCGAGAAGGACAATGCTCTACTCAAGTGGAGCCTTCATCTACTCAAGAAAATCTAGCCAATGAAGAGCCTATTGCACCAACCGAAGAACAAGTTGAAGACCCTCAACCCCTTGATCAAGTTGCTATGCAAGAGCCCAACTCTCCTATCCATGATACTAGCCATGATCAAGACCTTGCTCAATCATCTTCTTCTTCAAATGTTGAAGCCACACCAAGTGATGATCAAGGTCAACCTTTCGGTCAAGACGGGGACTCAAATAATCAAGATGATCAAGTGATACCTCCAAGATGCAATGAGGATATCGAAGCCCGTCGTCGAGCTAGAGTTGCAAGAGCCATGGAACTTCGTGAACATACTCTTGAGAAGGTTATTGGTGATGTGAGAGGCAAAGTATCCACCCGGAGGCAATTGGCAAAGTTTAGTGATCATCAAGCTCATATTGCCATGGTGGAACCGAAGAAAGTGTCCGAAGCTCTTGAAGATCCGGATTGGTTGCAAGCCATGCATGAAGAGCTCAACAATTTCGAGCGCAATAAAGTTTGGAAGTTAGTTGAGAAGCCAAAGGAGTGCCGCAATGTTATCGGTACAAAATGGATTTTCAAGAATAAACAAGATGAGCATGGCATGGTGGTGAGGAACAAGGCTAGATTGGTGGCTCAAGGGTACTCTCAAGTTGAAGGCATTGATTTTGGAGAGACCTATGCTCCCGTGGCTCGCCTTGAGTCCATCTGTATCCTTCTTGCTTATGCATCCCGTTATAACTTTAAATTGCAACAAATGGATGTTAAAAGTGCCTTTCTCAATGGTCCTTTAAAGGAGTTGGTGTTCGTTAAGCAACCCCCGGGGTTCGAGGACCCAAACTTCCCTAAGCATGTCTACAAGCTTGATAAGGTGCTCTATGGACTTAAGCAAGCACCACGTGCGTGGTATGAGCACCTTAGAGAGTTATTGTTAGACCGTGGATTTGAAGTTGGGCAAACTGATCCCACTCTTTTTACTAAAAGGGTTAAAGGGGAGCTTTTCGTATGCCAACAATATGTTGATGATATTATATTTGGCTCGTCTAACAAAGCTTTTAATGATGAAATTTTAAAGCTTATGACCGATAGGTTTGAGATGTCTATGATGGGCGAGTTGAAGTTCTTCCTTGGATTTGAGATCAAGCAATTGAGAGGGGGGACTTTCATTAGCCAAGCAAAGTATATTCGAGACATGCTCAAGAGGTTTAATATGGCCGATGCTAAGGATAAGAAGACACCTATGGATACCAAATGCCATCTACAACTTAACCCAAAGGGTATAGATGTGGATCAAAAGCTCTACCGCTCCATGATAGGTATCAAGCGGCTCCTAAGGAAAGCCACATGTTGGCGGTCAAAAGAATCCTATGATATTTGGTTCATACCCCAAGGTTTGGTTTGTGGTACCCAAGGGATTCATCCTTCACTCTTCGTGGGTTCACGGATTCGGATTGGGCCGGTGATCAAGATGATAGGAAATCAACTTCCGGGGCTTGCCAATTCCTTGGTAGGTCCTTGGTGAGTTGGTCTTCTAAGAAGCAAAATTGTATTTCCCTCTCCACCGCCGAAGCCGAGTATGTGGCCGCCGCTAGTGCTTGCACTCAATTGTTATGGATGAGGCAAACTTTAAAGGAATACGGTGCCATTTGTGACAAAGTGCCTCTTTTATGTGACAATGAGAGTGCTATCAAGATCGCCTACAACCCGGTGCAACATTCAAGAACCAAGCACATTGAGATTCGTCATCATTTCATTCTAGATCATGTTGCCCGTGGAGATATTGAGCTTACTTATGTGCCAACCAAAGACCAACTTGCCGATATATTCACGAAGCCACTTGATGAAGCAAGATTCACTTATTTGATGAATGAGCTAAATATAGTGGATTCAAGGAGTGTGACTTGACCATCTTGCATACACACCTATAGGTCAATTCCATATTTGGTTTAGGTGTAGGCATGGACATAGGGGGAGTGTTGTCCTAACCATTGGGCTCTCCCTCCCCCCATTATGCCTATATTAACGCATTCATTGTTCTTCTCTATATTCAATTCATGAATTGTGAGCTTAAATGATGAGTTTTGAGTGAGAACCCAAGATATATCTTCGCGGTGTCTCACTCTCCCATACTCATATATGGTGGCTTCGGCCACCGACCTCCTCATGTGAGGAGTTGGGTCTTATTTGGTATTCATTTGGATTTTCTAGACCTATATGTGTCACTATGTGCGTGCTATGGAAAATCACTCATGCTTGGCCTTTCACCTTTGCATCTTGCAAACATGAGTGTCGTACCATATTAAGACAGTTTGATATCTTGTCCTAAGCCCCAACTTATCCCTGAACCATTGCTTTCTATCACTCGTGTCCAGTTTTTGTGTGTGGCATTTTATCCTGGAAGTCTCTCTGGCGGCAGGCCGGAAATTCCGCCCCCGGCCGGAATTTCTGGTCTAAGTGACCGGGCACCTTTTTGGCTGGGCCGTGGGGTGAACTCGCTCTTCACGAACAGTTCTTCCACCCCCGCGCCCTCATCTTCTCTCTCCGCTCGGGAGCACCCGCCGCCGGCCGACCTCCCCCGGGCCGCCTCCACCCCGGAATCTTCCATGTTTTTTCCGGATCTGAATCTCCTTGACGAGGGGATCCTTCCCCACCGCTCACTTTTCACCATGGACGCCGGTAAATACCTCTATTTTTTAATCTAGGACGAACTCAAAATTCGTTTAACCTAGGTGATTTAGATGGTGTTTGCTAGTTTCTATTGGTAGGAGTGTGCATCTAGGCTAAGTTCTCTCTGTATAAAGTAGTGTTTTGAAAGTAGCTTATAATTTGGTTAGGATTCAACGGAATTTCCGTTCGCTACACAATGCCGGAACTTCCGGTGTGCAGCCGCCGGAAATTCCGCCCGTCCGGAATTTCCGCCCCCTGGCCGGCATTTCCGGTGGGGGGGGGGGAGGAAATTCCGCCCTTGGGCCGGAATTTCCGGTATGAGCCTGACAAATTTTGCTACTTTCTCTTCACCACTATTTCTTTTTAGCCACCGGACATGAGTTCTTACCTTTTCTTGCCCATCTATCTATGCTTCCTTTGCAGGTTCGAGTCACTCTCGTATGCGCACCAAGCGTGCGGCCTCTCGCACTCCTCGTGGCACTCCTCGCCCTCAAGACATCGAGTTTGATTCTGAGTCAGACCAGGAGATCTTGGCCTCACACCGCTCTCAGATTGATAGGCAACGCAAGAAGAAGAAGGTTGTGCAGGTGGTTCTCAGTGATATGAGAAAGTCCGAGTTCATTGAATGGCGCAAGACGGACTTTTATGCAGAGCCTCGTGATCTGGAGATTGACAATTGCTTCTGGTGCCATGAGCAGGAGATCCTCTTCAAGGAAGTGTATATGGTCATGTCTGAAAAGAAGAGGGTTTGCCCTATGAAGGCTATTGACTTTGGTCACCTAATGAAGAAGCAAGATTACTTTGGGACTGCTATCCGGGTTGTGGACTGCTTGGGACTGAGGCGTCTGATGGATACTGAGTGCAACTACAATATCACCATGATCCAGCAGTTTTATGTGACTTTAGTGTTTGACACGGATGTGAACATTGGGATGACTTGGATGTTCGACACCCATATGCTCACCTCCAACTTCAGGGAGTTTGCTGACATTCTTGGTTACCGGTTTTCTGGCTCCATACTGAATGAGGGGACTCGCATGCATATCATTGGGTCTCTTATGACAAGGCTCAGCTGAAGGATCTTTATAGTGATGAGCGCAAGGTTGGGACCACCTCCAGCCTCCTTCCTCTCTATGACATTCTCTTGCGCATGTTCCGGGAGTCCATTGCTCCAAGTGGTGGTAACAATGATGCTATTCGTGGAGGGCTTGTGAATCTTCTTCACTTTGCTCATGAGACAGCTACTCAGGGTACTCTTCGCCCCAATGCGAACCCTGTGGACGTTATGGACTATATCTTCAACGAGATGTTTGACTCTATGATCAACAAGAAGGTGCCTCCTTATGCACCTTATGTGATGAAGCTCATCAAGGCCAAGTATCCGTTTTATGATGATGTTACAGACCCCGATGTGGAGCTTACCTGTGAGACTCATGGAAGGGTCAAATTGAACCGGAAGTCTGCTCATCTCACTCGTAGTGCCTCTTCAGCCCGTCGTGCTCCCCCCACGACTCGTGTCCCTCCTAGTGCTCACGAGGGCTCATCTTCTGAGGGTGCGGCTCGCCCTAAGCGTTCATGGATCAAGCGTGCTATAGAGAAGGTTCTGTGTATGAATGTGGCCATCCACAAGGAGAATTATCATGGCTACGTCGAGCGCCGTACTATCTTGCAGAATCAGCAGCAGATCATGGCTCATCTTCAGATGCCTCCACCTCCACCTGCGCAGCAGATTCAGCCCCTTGTTCACTACAAGCACTGGAACAGCAAGTTTGTGGATTGGACTATCGACGTGCCTAAGGATGAAGACAGTGAGGAGGAGGAGGAGGAGGAGGAGGAGTCCGAGGCCCTGGCATCGGAGTGATCTTTGTGGGACGTTTTTAGCATCGCTCTTTTCCCTTTTTGGTGTCTTGATGCCAAAGGGGGAGAAGTAGTTCTTAGGTGTTCGGGTATTTGCATGGGTTGGGCACAAGCTTCTCTTTGTCTCATTTGCCTTTTCTAAGCTTGTGCCTATGTATCTTTCCTTTCATGAGTTAAACTATGTGATGTGTGGTGTAAGACATGCAAACCTTTGTGACCTACTTCATGTTATTGGTGTTATATAAGCTCTTATCTAGGGGGATCTCCTATCGAGGGGGAGCCCCAAATTATACTTGTGTGTGTGTTGTCATCAATCACCAAAAAGGGGGAGATTGAAAGAACATCTATTAGTTTTGGTGATTTAATGACAACACATATTATGGGCTAATCATGTTTGGTTAAGTGTGTTGACAGGCTTTTAGGTGGTTAGACCCAAATGGTGAAAAGATCGAAGTAAAGATCAAAGACGAAGAAGAGAATCTTGAAGAAATGGGTTTCTGGTATTTTCAGGACCGGAAGTTCCGGCCTTCTGGGCGGAATTTCCGGGGGGCGGAAATTCCGGCCTACGGGCAGAAGTTCCGGCCCTAGCGTGAAATCGACTAAGTCTTGTTGGGATCCCTCTCTGGAGGGGTCCCGAAACTTCTCCCCGGAAGTTCCCCCCGGAAATTTCCGGTGGTGCGAAAATTCCGGCCTACAGGCCGGAAGTTCCGGCCCGTGGAAATTTCGGGAGGAAAAACGACTAAGTCATGTTTGGGATCCCCCGGAAATTTCCGGTGGGGCGGAAATTCCGGCCTCCTGGCCGGAAGTTCCGGCCCGTGGAAATTTCGGGTGGAAATATGGCTAAGTCATTTTTGGGATCCCTCTCTGGAGGGGTCCCGGAACTTTAATCCGGAAGTTCCCCCCGGAAATTTCCGGTGGGGCGAAAATTCCGGCCTACTGGCCGGAAGTTCCGGTCCCTGGAATTTTCCGTGGGATTTCGACTAAGTCATTTCGGGGATCCCTCTCTGGAGGGGTCCCGGAGGTTGTGGGCGGAAGTTCTCCCCGGAGATTTCCGGCCCACCGGAATTTCCGGCCCTTTAACCCGGAATTTCCGGCCTCCCGTTTCCTGCAACGGCTAGAAATCCTGGAGGGGTATAAATGCCCCTCCACCTACCTTGAGCCTCTTAGCTCTTGCAATTCTCTCTCCTCATTAAAGGCAAAAGCTCAAATCGAAGAGATCTCTCAATCCCTCCACCCAAATTCGTTGATTTTTGGAGGATTGAAGGAGAAGGCCCCGATCTACATCTTCACCGAGCCGTTCTTCATTTCCCCCTCATTCACTTGAGGGATTTCATTTCTAGGGTTAGCTTTGTGTTACCCTAGTATTCTTGTGCTTACTACTTGTTGTAATTCTGACAGATGTGTTGATTTGGGAGCCCCCAATTAAGTTGTGGGTGTGTGCCCCAAAAACATTGTAAAGGCTCCGGATTCCGCCTCGAAGGATTCCGATAGTGCAAGGTGAACCAAACCCTCGGGTGCGGTTCATCGGAGAATAGGGAAAGGCCTTTGTGTCATCTTGAGTAGGCCTCTTGTGGCGATCTCACACCCCTCCAACGAGACGTACTCCCTTAACAAGGAGGAACTCGGGAGTACATCCTTGTCTCCGCGTGCTTGCGCCTTCGGTTATCCCTTTCTCCTAGTTGTCTTTACTTGTATCGTTAATTGCCTAGTTGTTTTAGTTTGCTTCTCATATAGGTAAATTCACCGTAGTTGCATATCTAGATAATTTACCTTTGTGTTAAGCCTAAAATCACAAAAGAATTAAAAATTGGTGTAGCACCTATTCACCCCCCCCCCCCCTCTAGGTGCCCATACGATCCTTTCAACGGGTATGTGTTCTGGAAACTAAAAAAAATGCCGCCGCCGCCTGGAGGCCGCGTACGGAGCACGTTCGTGTACACCAGCCGACTGCGGGGGGTTTCGCGCGTCAAGACGAGGACGCGGGGAGGACGACGACCTAGGTGCGGCGGCCGGGCGCGGGGGGCTTCGTTCCCGTCGGTCCGCTCTCACGGGGGGCTTCGTCCCGGCCTTCGCAGGGGGGCTTCGTTCTCGCGACCGCCGCCGGCGTCGCGCATGTGCGCGTGTGCCTTGGAGCTTGACGGCCACCACGCGGGACGAGTGCAGCTCCTGGAGTTCTTCCTCCATGTATCAGCAGCTCCGGTACGCGGGGGGAGGAAGCCACCGGCAGACGGCTCCGCGGCGCCAGTGCGAGGGGCCTTCATCCTCCATGTATCAGCAGCTCGGGTCGGCACGGGGGGCTCCGTGCTCGACAGGTTGCCGACGGCCACCGCGGGGGGCATCCTCTGCTCGCGTCCTCGACATGGCCGACGCGGGGGGCTTCGTCCTTGTCGGCTCATCGCTCCTCCGTGGAGGGCTTCGCCCTCGTTCCTCGCTCGGCAGCGTGGTGGATGACGCACGGATCGAGCGAACGATGTGCACATCGTTGTAGCGAGACATGGATTGTGTGCTTGTTTCGATCCGCTGCGAACCGCCAGATCATGGCATGAAGCCCCCGCCACCGTCAGATCCATGACACAAGAATCGATCTAGGATGGCCCCTGCGAGTGACCACATCGTGCGAAAAACAAAGTCCTGCAGCGCACGTGCCCGGCCTGCCAGATTAGGCGAGATGCGAGGGGAAAGGGACAGAGAGAGTGCAAGGGGACCGGGCGTACGTGTGTGAGGGGATCCTCAGCCAATCAGATACGAGTATGGCATAGCACACGGATTGTGTGCTTTTCACAGCCAATCATGAAGAAACTTGTATTTTTAGTGGTGGCGCAGCATATCTCCGCGCGCGATTGATAATTCAGTGCCCGTGGCGCACCGAATATCTGTGCGCCACCGGTATATGGGGTCAAATGTTTTGATACCTCGGTCAGACATAATAGTGGCGCACTAAAATTTCGTGCGCCACGAGTATATGGTTACCCGTGGCGCACCAAATTTTTGTGCGCCACGACTATGTCTGTGCACCCTGGCCGCTCACATTCCAATTTAGCCATGGCGCACGGGTGGAAGGGGTGCTCCACGGGTAATGGCTTACTAGTGGCCCACTGCTTTTTGGTGCGCCACGGCTAATAGTAGTGGCGCACCAAAACTGCGGTGCGCCACGACTATTTCGTCCACCTATAAGCCTTTTCCTACTAGTGTTATAGGCGTCGGAGGCGGCCAGGGGAAGCCCCACAGGGCAGTGACGGGTCCCACCAGCGGGTGGGCCCTAGCGCGGCCAGGGGCCGCCCCTAGCCTGTGTGGGTCCCCCGTGGTAGCCCTTTTAGCTCCGGTCTTCATTTGTCCGGTAAAAAATCCCCGTAAATTTTCGTCTAATTCTGAGAATATTTCTTTAAGTAACTTTCTGCAACCAAAACAGGGAACTGACACTGGGTATCTTATCAATAGGTTAGTCCAATGAAATGCCTCAAAATTGTATAATAAGATAGTACAAACATGTGACATTGATATAAAATAAGCATGGATCAATCAAAAATTATCGATACGTTTGACACGTATCAGACGGCTGCTCTACTAGATTTTGGGAAGATACGTGGTTGGATGACACCTCGCTATGATCCCAATATCCATCACTCTACAACATTGTTCAACGGAAAAATGTTTCGGTTAACAGTGTGTTATCCAGTGCCCCACTGAATATAAGTTTCAGAAGACCCCTAATTGGTGACAAATGGGATGCTTGGTCTCACTTCTGCCATAGACTGATGGAGGTGCATTTATCGGATTCAGCCGACACCTTTGTGTGGAATTTAACGGCCAACGGTATTTTTACGGTCAAGTCTATGTATGAAGATTTAATGAATGACCACACGAGATTTTTACGTAAATACCTATGGAAACTTAAAATACCACTCAAGATAAAAGTTTTTATGTGGTTTCTTAATAGAAAAGTCTTGTTCACGAAAGATAACCTTGCTAGAAGAAATTGGCAGGGATGCACTAAATGTTCTTTCTGTGGCTCAGAGGAGACTGTGGGCATTTATTCATCTCGTGTCCGTTTGCAAAAATTGTTTGGCGTATTGTTCATAGTACATACAACATTACACCTCCTGCTAATATTACTAATATGTTTGGTAATTTGGCTGAATGTGGTCGATAAACAGACTAAAGCCCGAATTCGTATTGGTGTTTCAGCTATCTATTGATCAATTTGGACATGTCAAAATAACCTTGTTTTAATCGAACAAGAACTTTTCATGTTTTGTAGGTTATTAATATGGCAGTCTATTGGATTCACCTATGGACTTTCCTCCTACCGTCAGGCTTCTAGATGTCACTGGGGATATATTCAGCCAGGCTTCATGACAGCATATTAGTAGACTACGAGATGCTTAGTTGCTTTATGTTGTCCCTTTCCATGGTTGATATATGTTTCAAACTTGACACATGATATGTTACATATGTAAACTTTTGACTTTCTAAAATAATGCAATAAACAACCGTGTACATCGATGCAGAGGCTGGGCACAAAAAAAAAAGTAGGGTAGGGAGCACTTGTTTATTGGGCTCTGTGGTCTGGTGTATGTATGCATGCACGGAAGTCGTTGGGTTCCTGCGGCGTGCAGTTGCATCATGCATGTCTTGTCCTCTTCCTGTCCCCCGTCCCTGTCACTCTAATCTACGTACCACTCTGCAAGGCGATGCAAAGCTAGTACAGTAATAGGAGCGGTACCGTATATTGTACTGTACTAGCAAATGTGCCCATGTGTTGTAACGGAAAAAAACTAATTTTTTGCAAACGACCATATAATTGGTGAGCGTGAGAATATAAACAGATTCACCACCTATTAATCCATTATTTTTGGAACAATTAACAACTTTGAGAATTAAACACATCGGTGTAACCAAAGCATGACATTATAGGTTGGTAAGTCGAGAGATATACCTTGTCTAGATTCATATTTAGGAATAGGCGAAATAGCCTCGAGAGGTTGACAAATGTGCGGCAGAGCGCGACGGACCTCCCATCGTTCCTAGTCCACACGGCTTGCAAAGACAATATGCCGTATTTGTTTGGAATATTAAATTTAAATTTTACACAAAAATCATTCCCAAATAAAGCAATAAACTCCCCAACTGTCTATGCCTCTTGCTTAATTTTATTCTCTTTTTTTCAGACACAAAATTTTCTGAACCATAGTTTCACATCCTTGATGGAAAATATTCAAGGCGAGTTGACATACCAACTTTGCAGTCTGTAGGGTTTGACATGATCTCTTCATCGGCAATAGGTCCTTTCCCTTTCCCCTCCCCTTGCTACAGTAGAGAGCGGCGAAAGGGATAAGGTTTCGTTCCCTCGTTCTTCCGCCGGGGAGGCCGCTGGTCTTCTCACCCTCCGGCCGCCGTTCTGGTGGCGGGATGGTGGGGGGGCCGCGGTTCTCTGCTCCGGTGGTGTAGATAGTAGGGGTAGGTCCCCAGTCGGCGCCGTCAAGGTGGTGGTGCTGGTGTCGGCGGGGAATAAGGGTGCCGGCGGTTCTTCCCCACCTCGGTGGCGTCCTTTGGGGTGCTGTCGACGAGCGGCCGGCGGTGTGTCCTCCCTGTTCTGGCGTTTCGGGGAGTCTTGGTCCTCCTGGTGGGCTCGTCGTTGCGGAGGCGGCGACCGGCTGTTGGAGTTTTTGTCCCTCGGCCTCTTCTTCGTCTTGGTAAGGTTTCTCCTAGCCTTACCTTGGAGGTTCTGGGGGTGCGGTGGTGCTGGTCCGGCGGGTGTTGTCGGTTCCTGCTGCTGCTTGTTCAGGAGGTGGCCTCGTTTCTCTGTCCGGCCATGGTGGCGAGGGGAGAAGGGGTTCAGGTTTTTGGTGTTCGTTGCAGCTCGCTTCTTCTCTGGCCGGCCGTGGTGGCGAGGGGGGATGAGGCGGTCTGGTTTGTTGGTGAGCTGGAGTGCTTCTCCGGCGGGTTTCGGTCCCTTCGGCCTGGAATTGATGCCTGTGCAGGGGAGATGGTCCGATGGTGGTGGATCCGGAGCAGGTGGTCGATCTTCGGCGACTGGAGCTGGATCAAGGTTGAGAGCATTATGGCCGATGTTCGTTCATCGTTTTAGATCCCGGCGTTCGACGGCGGGTGGCTCTTGTTCTTCGAAGGCATGGAGGTGCTCTCCCTTTCAGGTTTGCTGGCGGCCTGCCTTCCTTTCCTCTCCGGGCGATGCTGGAGATTGGGAGTGGCGGCGGGCTTCGTGGATGTTCAGCTTCCTTGCTGTTGTACGGGTGGTTCGTTTCCGGCTGTGTTGGACTGTGTTTGTACTCTGTTGTATCTCTCTTTTATGAATATATGCAAGTTTTTCTCAAAAAAAAAAAAGACATGATCTCTTCCATCAATTTGTCTAAAAACTTACGCGTATAGCACCGATGTCCGTAGCTATGTCTAAAGCACAGTAGCGCACACGATTGCATGGACTCTGCACTGAACATCATGTATGCTTTGCCTGCACTCGCAAGAACCAGCCCACTGTGATGGTCTCTGATGACGGAATCTCGAAAGAACCTCTGTACATGATATTTACATAGCAGCAAGACATAGCAAAAGCAGTACTACCAGGTTCAGGAAGACTATGGGGAATACGACGATTCCACAGGGACGACAACGCCTGCAAGGGACAGCAACGCTTGCACATGAACCAACTGGCCGCCTGCTCTTTGTGTGAAGTCCTCGCTATCCTCAAGCATCGTCGCCGCACATCCTCCGGCGTCTCAGCTCGCCGCACATCCTCCGGCGTCTTACCGCTGTGCAGGTCCATATGCACGCGGCCATATGGTTCGTCCGGAGCCTGGAGTGGAACTGCTCCTTTCCTCTTCTCTCTGCTTCTTCCGTCGCACGCCGCCACCGCTTGCACGAAATCCGGCGTCTGCATCGCCGCTATGTTCACACGTCCCGACATTCGGAGCTGCGCTCGCTCGTGGAAAACTTCACGCGTCAGCAGCGGGCACCGAGCCAGCTACAGCGCTGCATGTTGCTTGGCCGGCGGCGAGGACGCCGCCCCCGCTTGTCGCCGAGCTCATATCCGTCAAGCCGGTCTCCTGCATCCGCGCGCCGCTCGGCCAGCGAGGTCGCGGCGCGCCCTTCGAGTTTGCCCGTCAATGATGCCTGTTTTCGACGACTGCGTGCGTGACCTGCTGCGATGCTTTGAGGACTCGGGAGGCTTATTTATGGGACGGCTGCGTACCTGTTTGCAGCAGATCAATATCGAGAGGAAGGAAAGAAGGAAGAACGGAACGGATATAGAGATTGGATTGGGCGCGGTGTCGGATGATAAACGTAAGGAAGAAGCGTGGTAAAGATTTGGTGCAAGGGTAAAACAGTAAAAATTGACGGACGAACCAAAGAAGCCTTAATGCCTTTATTATTAGGTAAAGATTTTCTGTGACGCGCAGCTAATGTCGACATACCAGCTGTTGAAGGACATTAAGAAAGAAGAGATGAAAAAATACAGGGTTACATTGTCATGCTCGTGTCAATGCTATAGTATTTTATTTGTAGCAAAGTTTGTAAGATTGCGCAATAGGTAAAACAATGAATTATTGCCAAGAGGTTTGAGTGGATGTTTTCTATAAAATATAGTTGAAATGATTTCCTAGGATTTTTTGTATAAAATTCAATCCTACGAATCAAGCAATACAAACAAGAAAAATTACAAAAGGATTTCAATTATACAAATTCTTATGAAATTCTTTTTATTAAAAATGCCCTTCTGGCTTGAACTAATCGGGTAATGGTGGTACAAGGATTTTAGCTTAGTTAGAGCATGTCCACTAGAGAAAGGAGAGAAATCGAAGGAAGGATAAAGAGGGAATGTCATAGGTGTAAATACATCCACTTTCCAAAAATTATATTTTAACATGTCAAAAAAATTAGGTGAGCATACGGACATTCTATTTCCGCACTCAAATTTTCACGAAAAAATAATATTTTTTATGACCTATGTAAAAAAGACAATTTCCGGTGATCCAAAATGAGTTTTAATGAGACTTTTTTTTGTCTATTTTACGCAACGCACGAAAAATATCATTTGTCATGAAACTTTTTGTACAAACATAGAATATCTGGATATATATCCGAAATTTGTGTGCCAATTTTTTTGACATTTTAAAATACATTTTTTTATAACGGGTGCATCTAGACCTACGAGCTAAAACATCGTGTCCAAAGAGGCCTTGCTTGAGTGGCATTTCATGGGGATCTGGAATCCTGTGGTAGGCAGGTATTTTCAATCTCCTAGATAAATTGCCACATGTTGGAGAAAAGGAAACTTTTGGCCCATGGAAAATCTTCTGGGGATAGGAGCGGGTGTGTTTGGTAGCCGGGTGGCCTATCTCAGCCCATACAAGCTAAGTCGATCTAGCTATGCCAACCTCATACATGTGTGTTTTATTTATTGTGTTTGGTAGACTGTATGAGCTGAGCTGAGTTCAGTTAAAATCTTGTTTGGTACCCTGTACGAAGTGAGCCAAGCCACATAAAAACAAAAGCAATCAGGTCCCTGACCACAGACAAAATAAAGCAATCAGGTCCCGGGTTGACTTGGAATCGGACTCCAGCACCGGCACCGGCACCGCGACGCGCCGCCTCCGTGTGCCACCTTCGTGAGAGGAGCTGTCGAGGTCGCGGCCGAGCTCCGCGTCCAGCTCCGTGCCGACGAGCTCCACGCCGGCCGAGGACACGGCCGAGCTCCGAGCCGCCGCCGTGCTCCGCGCCGGTCGAGGTTGAGGGCGCGACACCCTGGGATGGCGCAGGGCGGGGCGGGGCCGGAGTGGGTAGTGCTAGTCGTCGGGGCAGGTGGTGCGGCAGGAATGGCGACGAGGTGAAAGAAGAGAGGGAGAGGAGTCGTGGGGGAGAAATGACGCTCGGGCGTGCGGGGTGTGCGGGGCAGACGACCGGTGGGTCCCACGCGTGCGGAGTTTTCCGCATGAGCTCGGCAGGACCGAGGAGAGAAGCAGGGCTGAGAGGCAAGTCGCGGCGTGGTGGGTAGGGGCCGAAGCACACGACCCGGGCTAACAAACAACAAAATAGCGTATGGAGAGGGAATTTCTGAGAGGAGCTGTTCTACCAAACACGCCCTTAGCTGTGAATAAATCAAACCAATGAGCAGAGATGCATAGAGTATTAACAGAATCATCAGAAGCAGGTTTGAAGAATGGATTCCAAGCTTTTGAGCCCTCTAGTCTTTACTCACACCAAAACTCTGACTGCCTGAAGCCAGCAGAGCGCTGGATCTAAAGAAAATCCAGGAGTAAGAACCATTCGTACCTGCTGAATATCTTGGACACACTTATTAGTGGCACATCCAGTGTCATGTCAATTAGTTGGTTGTCTTGGACCAAGTCCTGCATCTGCATAGGCTGATCATGAGGGGGAAAAGAAAGTGAAATTTCACACAAATAACCTTTTTCGTCACGTTTTTCACAAAATGACCCCTAGTTTGAAATTTTTCACAAAATAACCTATTTTTATGACGCCCGCCTATAAGGCGTCACACTCTACTATTTGACGGTTGAAGGCGTCATTGACCGTGTGACGCCATCCCGCCGGGCCACTTTGGTCGAAAGTATGACGCCCTGAAGAAAGGTGTCATACCTTAACGTGTGATGCCCCTGTACAAGGCGTCATACATATATATTTTTTTATAGCGCGGGCACACGTGCCAACAAAGGATGATAGGGCACACGAATCAACGCTCTCTGGACACAACCAGCGCCCCTTCAAGAGTTGAGAAGGTAGAACACATCAAAAGGTGCCCTAATTAGTGAGGAGGTCTCACCCTTTGGGCTATAAATATACCCTTGAGCAGGAGGAAGAGGCAGAGCATAGCAACAGCTAAGAGATATGATTAGTGTAGTCAAGATCTTGTATCTGAGCAGGAAGAAAGGGGGACTCCTCTATGAACGAGCTTCTCGAAGATGTCGTTGGGCAGTTGTCGTGGTGTGGACATATGCCTAAGTGTAGGCTTTTAAGGTGTGGGAGCAGCTTGCACAGCCGGCGGCATCTGCAAGCGGGATTGGGCACTAGCGTGCAAACTAACACACGATGTGTACCCAGGTTCGGAGCCCTCGTGGTGAGGTAGCACTCCTACTCCTGCTTGTGTTCTTGCTTATTCACGGTGTATAGGTTACAAACTTGCTCCTTGAGCTATATATGGGCGTCCGGCTGAGGCGGCCGGGTAACGTAGTCTAGGGTTTCCAGGAAAAAGTCTCTACTTCTCTCTGGTCCAGCCTTTTTCTCTATACCCTCGAGCCTTCTCCTCTATCTGGCCGCACCCCCCCCTTATATAGGGCTGAGGAGGTGCTGTACATTGCTGGGTCCGGCTTGATCCCTATCCGGCTCGTCGGTGATCGACACACCGTTCTCATTCATCCGGATGGACTTGACCATCGCCGAGTCAGCCGTCGCGTAGGCGTCCGCGATGGACATGAGCTCGGTCATCATCTCGGGGTTGACCCGGAGGAGCTTGTGCTTGAGCAGAGTGTTGTCGCGGCAGCCGTTGGTGAAGAACTCGATGGCCTGGCTCTCGGTGACCCCCTCGCAAGAGTTGCGTAGGTTGGACCACCGGGTGAGGTACTAGCGGTCCCTCTCACCTGGCTTCTGGACGCAGCCGGCCAGGTGCCGTGGGCGACCCGGCCGCCGGTAGGTGCTGGCGAAGTTCCGGATGAAGACCTCCTTGAAGTCCAGCCACGAGTTGACGCTGCGTACCAGCAGGCTGTTAAGCCATGTGCGCGCGGAGTCCCGCAGCATTAGCGGTGCGTAGCGCACCGCCACTCGCTTGTTGCCGCCTGCGATGGAGATGGCGGTGCCGTAGTCGAAGAGCCATTCCTCTGGCTTGCTGGTGCCGTCGTACTTGGGCGTGTCGCGGGGTAGAGCAAAACCTTTGGGGAAGACCTCCGTCGCGATGTGCGGGCCGAAGCAGGGATGGCCTCCATCGTCTTCTTCCTCAACCCGGCGGGATTCCTCTAGTGCGTTGATGCGGTAGCGGGCGTCGTTGCCAGCCTCCGGTCCTGTTGTGGACTTTGTCTTTGCCGGCTACTCGTGGAGCCGGCTCGCGCGCCTTGCCCTTGTCATTCCGACTGCCCCATGCAGCCGGCTCGCGTTCCTTGCCCTTGTCATTCCGACTGCCTCCTGCAGCCGGTCCGCTGTTGCGGTCCTTGTGCGGGCCTGAGTTGACGTTGCGTGCCCGGTGTGCGTGCGGGGAAGAGGCCTGGCAATCCTGCCGAGTCGCGCTGGCTGGCGGCGGGCCGGTTGGTCCGCCATCCGGCGACATTTCTCTAACCAGACTGTTGGTAGCGGAGCCGGCCTGCCGCCGCTCGTAGGAGGCCTGCATTCGGTTGGCGGCGCCAACGAGGTCGAGGATGCATTGGTGTTGGAGTCGCAGTTCTTCCCCTTACACACCGTTGAGCTCGGCCACGGCGGCTTGCGCCGCCCTCATTTTCTTCGCGGGGGTGCTGTAGACGGGTCGTCGGAAACCTGGTGGAGCGGCTGGATTGGCGACGTTGTCCATCTCGGTCCCGAGGTGGCCTACGCGGCGCCTCACTTCCTCCTACCGGCTGGAGTGAACCGGCACCGGGGTGAAGCCATGGGCGCTGTTGTACTCGCGGACCTGCGCCTCCAGCCGGCGCTCCGTGGCGGCGACAGTCTCAACGCTGTCGAGAAGGCGTAGGCGTGCTGCGTCGAGCTCCTCCGTTGCTGCCGCTGGGTCGGTGTTTGTCATGGTATTGTCGAATCTAGCCGCGATAGGGGTGTCATCGAGCTAGGTAGAGAGGTGGGTATAGGAGATGTAGGCGATTCCGGTGACGGGAGGAGCACGAGTTTACCCAGCTTCGGATCTCGCAACGGTGGCGAAACACTACGTGCTGCTATAATTCACTACAAGGCAATATGAGCCGATTACAGTGAAAGTTAAAGCGTCTACCTTTACGGCGTCCCTTAGGCCAGCTTATAAAGGCATCCGAACCTAGGGCTTACAGGAAGCAACCTAACCGACTAAGTTACAGAGTTCTACTCTAATCCGGCTTGGGCCTTGCCTTGAGGGCTAAGACATCCACATTGCGGACCGCCTTCTGGAACCTTCCCTTAGCCGGATGGGCCTCCTGTGCTTCATCGTACTGGGCCGCCCGATAAGCCGGATTCCGGCTTACCACCACTATGGGCCACCCTGGTACGCTGGCTTTAGTCACTTCTGTGATGGTACATGTTCGGCATATCCCCAACAATAACCCCCGGAAAGCTTCAAGTTCTTCAGTGGTGGCTTTAGTTCTCCGGCAATGTATTGTCCGAGAAATTCTCCATCCGTTGTTAGACTTGTAGCATTCCCAAAAAATTATTGCCGTGCCGAACAGCTTTGTCGACTTCGGTGTGCCGGCTCAACATGTCGGAAAAGCACTTGAGTGCGTATTAACATGCGTCCAGCGATTTGATGGATTTGTCAGTCCCGGCAGAGTGAGTGGAGCGGCATCTTTGAATGCAGGGGCTAGTTTCCGTTTTTCCTGTGCTGGAACCGAGGCGTCGGAGGGAAGGAACTCCTCACAACGGCTCGATCCTGTGACGCGTGGAGGAAAACTCGTTCCGGACCGTTGCATGAATCTCGGCACTTCCGCTAAAAGCGGGTCGCCTCGTCTTCACCACGGTCACAGCTCCATCTGCAACCCTAGCCCTCATCTCCAGATCTCATCTCCTCCGAGCGCCGGTTCTTCCTCCGCTCCTCCGTGCTCAATGGCTTCCAGCAGTCCAAGCTCCCCCATCATCGACGCGATGCCTCTCGACACGGCGCCGCCGATGGGAGGTAAGGTTTCCACCGTCGCCGCCGCCGGATCCGTGCCTTTCGCTGCTCCCTTGGCCTCTTCTTCCTCTGCTCCGGTGGACTCCTCCTCCGCAATTAGCTGCGACGAGGTTCCCTTCGCCCAAGCCGCAGCTGAAGCCGCAGCCTCAGTAGCTTCGGCTTCTGCAGCTGCCGCAGATGTGGCCGAGGAAGCTCGAGCCACTGAAGATGATGAAGAGGAGGAAGCCGGCGACAACGAAGGCGCCCCCAGCAATCCTACCCACAACTGGGCTTGGTCAGGTGTGGAAGACGGCGAGTTGATGGGAATGGCGGCTGACGGAGTCACGAGTCGGCGCCGTCTTGGCGATCCGCCTTTGGTGACCCGTCCCCGACTCCCATCAAGGACAAACAGGGTACTTCTCTCTTCCCATATTGCCAGGGGGTTCTCTTTGCCGCCCTCGGCTTTTCTGATCGAGATTCTGGACCACTATGGCCTCCAGCTCCATAACATCACCCCCAATAGCCTCCTTTACATATCCGGCTTCGTAGTGCTGTTCGAAGGCTACATAGGATTAGCTCCTAGGTTAGACTTCTCCCAGTATTGCTTCGGAGTCAAGAGGCAGACAGTCAACAAAGAACTGTTGGTTGCCAGCTCCATCAGCTTCAACTCCCGCCGGGATATAGATTGGTACCCTCAGGTGCCAATCGTCGATTCGGCAAAGGGGTGGGCGTCCACCTTCTTCTATTGCAAGGACGTGGCACCTCCAAACCGGTTGCAGGGGCTTGCCCCCTTTGTAGATAGGGCCGGCACTCCCTTGCCCTCTTGGAAGAAGAAACCGGCAGCGAAGATGCCGGCTGACCTTGCCGCCATCAAGGCGAGGATCACAGAGTTGATCTCCAGCTCTCCTCCTCTAGCGAGGGAGGACACGATAATCTACTGGATGAAGAGACGGATCCAGCCCCTCCAACATTGTGCTCGCCTCTTGTGCGAGTACACGGGTAACTCTGATCCCATGCGGATCAGTGAGAAGGACCTGGAGCAAGACTTCTTTGAGGCTCGCTTCAACAAGCTCATCAAAGCCCGACCTAACGAAGGCCGGCAATACGAAGAATTGCTGCCAATGTATACGGCGGCCAACCCTCCCCCAAAGGTACTTTGTTGGACCAAAGTTCAATTCTTTTAGAGATTCGGCTTTGCCTTTAATGGACTAACATGTAATATGCCAGATTCCCAAAGTCTCCGCCGCTCGTCCCGCTGGCACGTCCTCGTCCAGCAAGGCAGCCAAGCAGCTCATCTCCTTTTCTTCGTCTTCTGCAGAGAGCCGGAAGAGGAAGAGCCAATCACTCACGATTGGCGCCAAGTCATCCGAAGATGATGACGCCCTTGTTGGGCTTAACATTCCCAGCAAGAAGTAAGTCGGCTAAAACATCTCTTCTTTGCTCTGCTGTATTGCCGGATTTTCTATTCTTATTCCTTTGTCTTTGCAGGATAAAGAAGGGCACACCTTTGAAACAAAAGGTGTGTGCCACGCGGAAGAAGGCCTCTCCCGCTATCCCTCCCAGCACTCCTTCGGCTTCGAAGCCGACACCAGTGGAGGAAAACTCCACCCGTGCCATGGCGGCAGGTCCGACTCTCGGGAGAGCCGGGATTATACCTCCCACCCAATGGACGAAGATGACGGGGAAGGTGGCAGAACCTTCCTCTCCACCAAGGGCTGAAGCTTCGGCTAATGATGCCTCGACTTTTCCTCCGATTAAGGCAGAGGCTTTCGACGACGAGGGGCGCATCAAGCCGGAGTTCATGAGCCGATTCATGCGTGCTCCTCAGCTGCCCCGAAAGAAAGGAACAACCGTCCGGGACGATGAGCCGGACGAGACCAAAGCCTATGACACCTTTGATGTCATATAAATCCTTGAAGATCAGCAGAATTACTTTGCTGAAAGCTTTGAGGCCGGCATGACCCTTCTCCGCGAGCATTACCAGGTAAATAACTTCCCCGGTAGCCCCCGAGCACTATGCCGGGTTAAGTTTTACAAACTAGCCGACATAGTGGTCCGAGTTAATGCGTATGCATATGTGATGCATGTAAAATGAATACATGAACTTTGCATTATAATACTCATATTTCAATCATATTTGCATCATATGAGGGTTATATCATTGTTTTATAATGATTTTGGGAAGATTTCACAGTTTTCCTATTTTTCTGGAATTAACCCTGCGCTGGCAGAAAACCTATTTTCTATATTTTGATGTTTCAGGGACCCAAACGGCAGTCCAAATGACGGGTAATTTAGGAGCATTATGTTTTTGGAAGGAACAAAGCGTAGGAACGAAGGAAGCGAGAAAGTGGAAGCCCAAAGTCCAAAAGAGGGGGGCCCACGCGGCTAGATTCCTTGGCCGCATGGGACCACTCATCTGGGCCCTCGTGGCTCCGTTGTCGTTGATATTTCTTCCAGAAGCTTCGTCTTGACCTAAAAAACGACTATAAAAATAGTCTCTCCGACGCCTTTCGGAGGGGAGCGCTGCCGAAACACAGAAACCACGAAACAGAGACCTGAAGCTGCAGATTGGAGGGGGAAAACTCCGGCGGGGCGCTGCTGGGGTGGTCTCCATCTTCTCCAACATCTCCACCATCGTCACCATGATGAAGGGGGAGTAGTCCACCCCCTGGACTTTGGGTTTGTGGTGGTAACTTGATCTAATCTCTCTATGTATGATCATTGTTGAAGTCCATATGATGTGCCTTGCATGAGTTTGGATCTATCTATGTAATTCCTATGGTGGATATTACGGTATGAGATGATATTTGTTATGCATTTACCGTTGTGTTGGATCTTTTATGACTTGTCATACTTTGGAGATATTCTATGATGCATGTGATGGTTTGATTTATGCATAATGCCTTGTTTATCCTTGTCATGAGGTGATTGACACCACCAAGTGTGGGTAGATGAGACAGATGTGGTCATGCACACGAAATATAAATCATTGCACTACTGTTTAGAATATTGTCCATTAAGAAGTATGATGTATGTTGGTACGGGATGGCCAAGGTGACAACGGCATATGTATTGAGTGACACAATACAGCCCAACATCCTTTATATGGGGGTAAAAAGGAACAAGTATGATGTGGGAGTGACAGCAAACCACGCTAGCCTTACGAGGGTGACCTAGCAACACAAATGATTATTTCTTTCAACTATGTGTTTTAGGACATGTAGCCGTCATAGAAGTTTACCATTAAAGCATGACAATTGTGTGTATTTTTTATCTATAACATGATAATCACCATAGATGGGAGAGAGGATTGAGTGAACCCATGAACCCATGTCCATTGTTCCTATAAGAGAAAACATTTGTCTTGTCCTCTTGTATTAAAGAGGATTGGGACACTTTTACATTCTTGTTTTGTTACATTAAACTTCCATCCATTAAATCAACCATCTTGTTCTTTAAACTTGTTTAGTGTATAATCAACTAAAACTTGTGACACTTTAGTTGTAGGGAATAGATAACTTTTCCTTCTTGCTCCTACGGATCGATACCCTACTTCCACATTGAGAGGTGCTACAGTGATCCCCTGCTCTTGGGAGTTATCAATACGCTTAGCCCCCTAACGATAAAATGTCATCCTATAGCCAGTCTTGCTCGTCAATATAACTTTAGGCTTTTAGCACCTCTTTACGCAGATCCATCGCAAAATTGGTGCTAAAACCATCAACTTTTTTGGTGTGTGAAATCAGGAGATGCGCCGGCTAAAGACTGAGCTGGCGAACAAGGACGCCATCATCGCCGGCTTTGAGGCGGATCGCGTCGCGTACCAAGGTATGAATGCCGAAACCTTAACTTTTTATAACAGGCTTATCTTTATACTGCTGACATTTTGTCTTGCAGACGCCATCATCAAAGCCAAGGAGTTTGCCGAGAACGTGGGCAGCCTCAACCGGCTCCGCAACGAAAATGTTGAGCTAAATAAGCTTAACCAGTCAATGACGGCCGAGCTGGAGACGGTCAAGAAGAACCTCGTCCAAGCCAAACAAACCCTAGAGACGGAGAGGCGGAAGCACAAAGACGCGCTCCGTGAAGTCCAGGATCGGCTTGACAAATGCCTTGATGAGTCGTTGGCTATCGACAACCAGCTTCTGAGTAAGTTTCGTTTAAAAACCCATACTCATTGCTTTCTGTCTTAGCAATTTTATAATTGAACTTCGCTTTTCCAGCTCCGGCGGGTTACGGCCATGACCTGTTAACGGAGAACCGGCTTGACTGGATCCTGGAGGTAGGGGAACTGCTCCTGAAGATTCTTTCTTCGGGAAATAAGCTTGTCGAGAAATTCTTTCCCGGCAACCCCGAGCCACTGACGGACCTTGCGAACCTGCCGGCTGAACTGGACGAAGCGACTTCTTCTTTTGACGAACGGCTTCGCTCCAGCGCACGCGGAGGCGCAAAGATAGCCCTGGGCCTAATGATGGCACACTATCCGGAAGCGGAGGCTTGGCGCGTCGCGGCCGGCTTTCCTCTTGAGAAAGAGGACGGCACTCCGCTGGACGAGAAAGACCGGAAGAAGATCCTGCACTCCGTCTCCGGCTATGCCAGCAAGGTTGCCAAGATGGTCTCCCTCACCACCATTTTCAAGGAGGTGTCGTGCCCGCCGACTCCCGTCTAGTCCGATGATGACGGCGAAGAGGCGAACAAGTCTGCATGAGCCGAATTTGCTCCTTGAGCCGTCCATCCCTGAAAATGTAACATTTGATGTAAAGCCGTCCAACATTATGCATGTCGTATAAACAACCAAGTCTTTGGTTGTATTTAAGTCAGCTTTTTAGTTCCAAATTTGCAATTTTTATGCCATCAGTCTATTCTGACCTTGACACCTTAGCCTTTAAGCACCGGCAGACCTATTGCGAAGCAAACTTGGAGAGTAACAGGGTACGTAGGACCAATCTGTTTAGACCCAGAACAAGTGCCGCCTTTCAATGCCGAAACGCTTTGAAGCAACCCGGCGCAAAAAGCTATCAGAAAAATAATTTTTGGCAAAACATTATTTTTCATCACCTTAAGGCGGATTCAACATGAAAGATAGTTTACCACGAAGCAACACAGGAAATTTCAGGTAAACAAAAATAACAATAAGGTCATTGGGAATAAAGGATGGTACAGATTCTCGAATTTCACGTGAGAGAAACCAATTTTTATTTCATGATCACATTGACATGGTTACAATAGAATTTGCTAAGTGTAAAAGGGATGTAGCTGAGCGATATTCCACGGACGTTTCGTCTCATCTAAGTCGTCATCTACATTTTCCTCTTGTGACCTTTCTTCCTGGGATCTTTCTTTGAATCCCTTAAGTCGAGGAGATAGTATGACCCGTTTTTCAGAGCTTTGCTGATAATGAAAGGTCCTTCCCATGGAGGGGATAACTTGTGCTGCCGGTTTTGTACAAGCCGAATCACTAAGTCGGCTTCTCGAAAAGATCGATTCCGCACTCTACGGCTCTGATAGCGACGTAAATCTTGCTGATAGATGGCGGATCGTTGGAGTGCTAACTCTCTTTCTTCTTCGAGGATATCTAAGACGTCTTGACGTGCTTCTTCTGCGTCTTCTTCAACGTAGGCTGTGACTCGAGGCGAATCGTGGATCATGTCAGTTGGCAGTACTGCTTCTGCTCCATAAACGAGGAAGAAATGGGTGAAGCCAGTCGATCTGTTTGTGGTAGTACGAATACTCCATAAGACTGCCGGGCAATTCATCAACCCAAGCGCCGGCTGCTCGATGCAATGGGGTTTCAAGCCTCGGCTTAATACCCTGCAGAAAAATACCATTAGTGCGCTCTACCTGTACATTGGATTGCGGATGTGCCACCGATGCCACGTCGAGCCGGATTTTCGATCGGCTGTAAAACTTCGATAGCTCACCGACAGCAAAATTTTTGCCATTATCAATGATGATGCTATGCGGTATGCCGAACCGAGTTGTTATCTTGACGATGAACTTTATAGCTGTAGCTCCGTCGAGTTTCTTGATGGGCTTTGCCTCCACCCACTTTGTGAATTTGTCGACCGCCACCAGCAGATGAGTTAAGCCTCCCCTTGCAGTCTTGAAAGGTCCCACCATGTCGAGCCCCCTGACCGCGAACGGCCAAGTTATAGGGATCGTCCGGAGCTCCTGTGCTGGCAAGTGAGCCTGCTTTGCATAGCGCTGACATACTTCACAAGTCTTGACGATGTTGATAGCATCCTCTTTAGCCGTCAGCCAGAAGAAACCGTGCCGAAACGCCTTAGCGACCAACGCCTTTGCCTCCACGAGATGCCCACACTCGTCGGAGTGGATTTCCTCAAGGATTTGCCGCCCTTCTTCTGGAGAGACGCATCTTTGGAAGATGCCGGATGTGCTCCGCTTGTAAAGTTGTCCGTCAATGATTGTGTACGCCTTTGATCGGCGCTCAATTTGGCGGCTCAACACTTCATCGTCCTTTGGCAGTCTTTTGTTCATCAGAAAATCAATGTATGGCGTGGTCTAATCTGGAGTTACCAGGCATACATGAACTGATTCTGCCGACAAGGTGTAGTCTTCGTCGCCGCCTTTGTTGGACGGCTTATGCAGATGATGGAGAAATACATCTGGAGGTACCTCCTTCTGCCTGGAACCTATCCTGGCTAAGGCGTCAGCAGCTTCATTGTCGTCTCGGGAGATATGCCGGACTTCTAAGCTGGCAAAACATCTGCCGAATTCGTCGACTGCACCATTCCTTTTGGTTCGCACAACCAAAAAATCCGCCATTGTGGGACTTTTCGTGTCCCAACATCTGTCAAGCTGTTGTACAACAAGATCCGAGTCGCCATAACAGAGGATGCGTTTCACTCCCAACTCCTTAGCCATATGAAGGCCATGGAGGAGAGCCTCATACCCTGCTACGTTGTTGGTAGCGTTGAAGTGGATTCGGAGGACATAACTGAGCTTGTCACCCTTAGGCGACTGACATGGTTATGATCATCGGGTCCCACCTGTCGGGTACCTGGTAACCATTGCTCGAAAGGATTCGTCGGCAAGCACATCTGGAGGAAGGCACAGGCCCAAGTAAAGGGCAGCGCAAGGTCCCTTGTTGGGTCAGATTAGGGTTAGGGTTACGTTTTAGACCTTGTAAACCTACCCGGATACGGATACCCGAGACCTAGCCTACTATAAAGGCTGGGAGGAGCCGCCGGGTAGAGGGGAACCGAGATCGCATCGCCATCATCAGCCCTTACGGCGACATTGTAACACACAAATAAACCAGCAAGAGAATACAGATCGTTTTACCTCACCGGGGATCCGAACTCCGGCGATTTCCTGTGTTCCCTGTTAGCCGCCGGTGTCACCCACGTCATGAAGTTCTCGATAAACCCAAGTCCCTCAAGGAGGGGCGCTGCCGAGTTGATCCCTCGACAGTTGGCGTCATCTGTGGGAATTCTCGATGTGGGAACTCAGGCATCTGCGGCCCCTTCACCGACAATCCAAGATCCTGCAGGGCTGGAGGACCCGATCTTCTTCGGCTCCCTCTGCTTCACCCCGCACGCGCAGGAGGCGCGGGCGATCTTCGACTCCCTGCGGAGTAGCGTCTCCCTGACGTTTGGAATCGTGCGACTCCTAGCAGATCGGCACGGTATCCTTCGTTTACCCGACGCCGTTCGAGCAGCAACGACGGATTCATCTTCATCGCCAATCTCGCCTTCGGAACACCCATTGGACGGCTCCACCAGCGACTCCCTGGAAACGGCTGAGTCCAGATCTTCATCGCCAACCTCGCCTCCGGAACACCCTTCGGACGGCTCCACCGGTGATTCCCCGGAAACGGCTGAGTCTAGATCTTCATCGCGAACCTCGCCTCCGGAACACCCTTCGGACGGCTCCACCAGTGACTCCCTGGAAACAGCTGAGTCCAGATTTTCATCGCCGATCTCGCTTCCGGAATACCCTTCGGACAGCTCCACCAGCGACTCCCTGGGAGCAGTTGAGTCCAGATCTTCATCGCCAACTCCCCTCCTGGAGCACTCGCCAAGCAATCTCATCAACGACCCCCTGGAAACAGCTGGGTCCGAATGCTCGTCGCTCTATCTCGACGATGCTGTTTACCCTGAGGACGTCACTAGTCCCGTCGAACCCGACGCTTACAAGCACGCCCAGAGCAAAAACCGCTTCTTTGATTCAATGCAAACCGCCACAACCCGCCCTGTCCAAGTCTGCATGATTAGCGAGAGGACCGGAGACTCACAAGGATCACAATATCCCCGAGAATCACAATCGGCGAGGCCGCAATGGCCAGGATAAAGGCGGTTGTGCAAGATGCAACCCCGCTCGGACCCGACGCAACGAGGGAAGAGCTGGTGGTTTACCATCACCTCCTCCACGACCAGGCCAAACGCTTGAAGAGACGAAGAGCAGAACTTGACGACCGACAACGCCGCGCACAAGAATCAAGTGAGCGGAGGGCCGCATTGTCGTCCCTTCGCTCCTCCGCTTCAGTGCACACCCCTAGGGAGCGGGGGCACACATGCCATCGTTCAAGACTCGACGACATGCCCGAGGGATCTAGACGGGAAGCGACTCGAAGCCTCGAGTCCTCCTTCAACACAGTAGATGCAAACGGCTGTGTGCTACCCAAAACACCGCAAGATGCTGCCATGGCATTAGCGACATATTTGCTCACCACGCAGCCTCAAGATGACGATCCGCGGGCAGAACTGCACAGGCAGATGATACGAGGAGTTGGTATGCTCGGAACCGCGCTGCAAGCTGCCGGGTCACCGGCCACAGCAGTAGAACCAGCGCACCCGCCGCCCAGACGCGAACGCCATCGAGAAGCCTCACCTCGGCATCATGTCGAGCACCCAACAATGACAGCACGTGATAGGCGTGCGTAGGAAACAGTGGATCGGAACCGCCGAGCACGTGGTGAGGACCGTAGCATGGCTCCGCGTGTGGTAGTCGAGCAGAACCACACAAGGCGCGAGGAGAACCAGAGAGCGCCAGACCCGGAGGAAGAGGAAGACGAGCCGTGTGGAGCCAAGTGTTTCATCCGTCGCATACGCGAGTCCCGCATGCCAACAGGGTTCAAGTTGACATCGGAAACTCCAAAGTACGACGGACTACAGGAGCCGAAAACCTGGATAGAAGATTACCTCACGGCGGTACAATGCCAGGGCGGTACGCGGAACACAGCGATGCAGTAACTACAACTGCAGCTTACGGGTTCGGCACGTGCATGGCTTAAGAGTCTACCCGCAGACACCATCGGGTCCTGGAACGACTTAGTCACCACGTTCACCCAAAACTTTCAAGGCACATATAAACGCCCGGCCACGGCAGAAGAGCTCAGAACCTGCGTCCAAGGATCAAGTGAGTCACTGCGCTCCTATATCCAGCGCTGGACAATAATGAAGAATACCGTGGAGAAAATATCAGAGGAAAACGCGGTGGATGCCTTTGCACGAGGATTGCGAAGGCGAGAGCTCAAGGAAGAGTTGGGGCGACGGAAGCCGAAGACGGTAGCCCAGCTGATGGATGTCGCTAATGACTGGGCAAACGGTGAGGATTACATGCGCAACGATCGGCCCAGGGGACACGACGATCGTGACTATCAGCAAGACTCGGGGCGAAACCGCGGCTACGACCCCAGGAAAAAGAGGAAGTTTCCCAACTTTGACCCGAATGAACTAGCCGAAATGGTAGCGGCAGGTTTTCACAATGATCGAGAAGGGAATCGCCGCAGGAGAGAATGGCGGCAGCGACAAACTGAGCAGGACGGAGAGCAAATGCTTACAGGTCCATGCCCCTTCCACCCGTACAAGGATGAACACGGCAACATTAGTTCGGGTCATCAACTGAAAGAATGCCGCAAGTTTGAGAAGTTATTAGCGGCATACAGGCAGATCCATCAAGCCGCGCAGAACAAAGGGTATTCAACAATCCCGGGAGTGATGGTGCAAGATGCACCCGAGGCGTTACCACTCCCCCCGCCACAACTGGCATCCGTAATCCAGCCACCACCTCAGCAATTACTACCACCCCCGGCTGCGGCAGAACCTTTCCCCGCCCCGGTCGGTCATGTAGGAATGATACAAAAGGGACGTCCCTCGAACAGGACCCAAAAGTTGATAACCCGATAGGTCAATCTAGCGGTGTCAGCACCCCCAGCCACTCCTGACTACCTCAATTGGTCCGAGTGCAGGATCACATTCTCAAGAGAGGACCATCCACCCCAGGTGCCACGACCAGGTCACGCCGCCTTAGTACTCGGAGCCCAAATCGGTGGGTACGTCATGAGTAAGGTCTTCATGGACGGCGAAAGCGGCATTAACATCATCTACGCCAGCACACTGCGCCGCATGAAGATCTCGCTCGCAGCTAGCCTTGTAGACTCTGACACTTCGTTCCATGGAATAGTACCCGGGAAAGCTGTATATCCCTTGGGAAAAATCCATCTGGACGTAGTTTTCGGAGACCCGGCAAATTTCCGCAAAGAGAAAATCGAATTCGAAGTCGTCGACTGGCCCTCACAGTACCACGCCATCCTGGGCCGCCCGACATTCGCAAGGTTCATGGCCGTACAACACTACGCATACCTTTTACTCGAAATGCCAGGACTAAACGGCATAATTACCGTTCGAGGGGACTACCGGACGTCGGACAGCTGCGACAGGGACTTCAACATGATCTCCGAGTCGTTTGGGATGCACGAAGAACTCTCACAGTTGAGCTCTTCGACCGATTACAACCTTCCACCCGCAACTCAGTCAACGGCACCCGACAAAGAGTTCAACAAGAGCAGCGACACGAGAACCCATCAGGTGCACCCAACAGACCCAACCAAAACGGCAATCATATCCACCAATCTGCCCTCCGCATAGAAAAGCGCGCTCGTCGAGTTCCTCCGTGAGCACTGGGAAATATTCGCCTGGTGTCCTGCGGACATGCCAGGCATCCCCAGAGAACTCGCCGAGCACGCACTTGAAATACGCCCTGAGGCCAGACCTATCAAACAGTCCCTCCGGTGTTTCGCAGAACCGAAGCGCAGAGCCATTGGCGAAGAAATCAACCGGCTCCTCGCAGCCAAGTTTATCCGGGAAATAAAACAAGCCACCTGGGTAGCAAACCCCGTCCTTGTCCCGAAGAAGAACTCGAAAGTGCTACGCATGTGTGTAGACTTCACGGCTCTCAACAAGCATTGTCCCAAGGACCACTTTCCCCTCCCATGCATCGATCAAATCATTGACTCGACCGCGGGATGTGCTCGTCTGTCCTTCCTGGATGCCTACTCAGGCTACAATCAGATCCGCATGAAGGAAGAAGACGAAGAGAAGACAGCATTTATCACACCCTATGGCGTATACTGCTACACCACGATGCCTTTTGGTCTAAAAAACGCAGGTGCAACTTAACAAAGGTGCATGCAAGCCTGCCTTAAAGACCAGATCGGCAAAAACGTCCAAGTATATGTGGACGACATTGTCATCAAGACAAAAGACGAGGCCACGCTCCTCGACGACATAGCCGAAACCTTCGCAGCACTCAACAAGTATCACATCAAGCTCAACCCAACGAAGTGCGTGTTCGGGGTACCCGCCGGGCAACTGCTCGTGTTCCTCGTATCAGCCAGGGGCATCGAGGCGAACCCTGAAAAGATACAAGCAATCCTGTCAATGGAGGAGCCAACCAACCTCAAGGGAGTCCAGCGCCTAGCGGGGCGAGTCGCAGCCTTAAGCAGATTTATCAGCAGATTAGGAGAAAAAGCCCTCCCGTTCTACCAGCTGCTGAAAAAAGCAGACAACTTCGAGTGGACAGAGGAGGCTCGCAAAGCATTTGCTGAACTCAAGCAGACATTGTCAACGAAACCAGTTCTGGTGGCACCCCAGGAACGGGAACCTCTATACCTGTACCTGGCTGCAACCAAACAAGTAGTCAGTATGGTGCTCGTAGTCGAACAAGCAGAAGAAGGAATGATACATGGTGTCCAGCGCCCAATCTACTACGTCAGCGAGATACTCTCGGTGTCAAAACAACGGTACCCGCACTACCAGAAGCTCGCATATGGAGTATTCATGACGGCGCGAAAGCTGACGCACTACTTCTCCGAGCACCCCGTCACGGTGCTGACAAATGCGCCCTTGTCGGATATACTCAACAACCCAGAGGCAGCAGGTCGAGTAGCAAAGTGGGGAATCGAATTGTCGCGCAGAGACATCACATACCGACCCAGAGACGCACTCAAGTCCCAGGCCTTGGCAGATTTCTTCGCGGAATGGACAGAGATTCAGACTCCAGGTCCCCCGGACCTGTCCAATTCCTGGATCATGTATTTCGACGGGTCGAAGAGGCACGAAGGAGCCGGAGCAGGTGTTATCTTGATTTCACCCAAAGGAGACAAGCTGAAATATGTACTGCAGATGAATTTCAAGAAGGCATCCAACAATGAGGCAGAATATGAAGGCCTACTGCACGGCATGCGGATGGCAAAGGCCTGCGGGGCAACGAGGCTCATGATCTATGGGGACTCGAACCTCATAGTCCAACAGACAATGAAAGAATGCGACGCAATATCTGCCAACATGGCAGCCTACAGGGATCTCTACAATACCCTAGAAGGAAGCTTCGACGGGTGCGAGTTGTGTTACATCGCACGAGGAAGCAATGAGGAGGCTGATAGGCTAGCCAACATTGGCTCCACCTGCGCACCCGTACCCGCTGGAGTTTTCCTTGAGAAGATAAGAAAACGCTCCATAGAGTACAAGGACCCCGACGCTCCGGCAGCAGCAGCCCTGGCCGCCGGCTTTGAGCAACCAGGTGAACAAAAGAACGAGCCATCAGAAGCCAATTCTTATGAGGTCTTCCTCGTGGAACCTTCCTAGACTCAGCCGTACATAGCATACCTGCTATGCCAAGAGTTACCAGAGGACCCAGTCGAGGCCCGCCGAGTCACTCGGCGCAGCAAAGCATTCGTCACGGTCAAGGGAGAGTTGTACAAGAAAAGCGCATCAGGGATACTACTGCGATGTGTCGAGCCAGAAGAAGGGAGGAAAATTCTACTCGATATCCATGAAGGCATATGTGGACATCACGCGAGTAGTCGGGCACTCGCAGCCAAAACGCGACGAGCAGGATTCTATTGGTTATCCATCATGCAGGACGCCAAGGAGATAGTCCGCCGATGCGCTGGGTGTCAACGGTTTGCAACCAAACCACACGCCCCCGCGACGGAGCTAAACATGATACCAATTGCATGGCCCTTCGCACAATGGGGACTCGACATGGTAGGCCCGCTGAGAAAATCTTCTCCCGGGGGACACACTTTCCTTTTGGTGGCAGTAGACAAATTCTCCAAATGGATCGAGGCCAAACCGGTCACCAACGCGGGTGCAACGGCAGCACTAAATTTCATCAAGTCCATCGTCTTCCGCTTCGGAGTGCCCCATAGCATCATCACAAACAACGGGTCCAACTTCATCGCCGATGAAGTCCAGACATACTGCAAGGAGCTGGGGATAAAGCTCAACTTTGCCTCCGTCGCGCACCTGCAAACCAACGGATAGGTCGAGCGTGCCAACGGGCTCGTCAGTAGTGCTCTCAAGAAACGGCTTCTCGCGCCCTTGGAGAGAGCCACTGGCGCATGGGTCGAAGAGCTACCGTCGGTACTATGGGGCCTGCGCACAACGCCAAACTGCTCAACAGGGTTCACCCCCTTCTTCCTGATACATGGAGCCGAAGCAGTACTGCCTGCCGAGGTCCAACACAACTCGCCTCGAGTGGCAGCCTATACAGAAGCCAGGTCGAACACGGCACTCGAAGATGTCATAGATGAAGTCGATGAGGCACGGGACATTGCACTCTCGAGATCAGCGGTCTATCAGCAGAGCTTGCGCAACTACCACAGCCGACGAGTGTGCGACAGATCCTTCGCCGTAGGCGATTTGGTACTGCGGCTAAAACAGAAGAAAGGCCACAAGTTATCTCCTCCCTGGGAAGGACCATACGCCATCGTCGAGATCGTTGGCAAAGGAGCATACAGGTTAAAGGACTTGGCAACGGGCATCGTCTACTCCAACCCGTGGAACGTTGCGCATCTAGGACGTTTCTACCCCTAGATATTATCTCTTTTTTGTGATCGCCACAACTTGTGAAATAAGGCCCCTTGGCCATCCTGCTACTTTTTCTCACCGATAAGCATCAATAAAGTGGGTATGCACACACGTTCAGATTTCAAACCAGCAGAACCTCTACTAAGAGTCGATTTAGCTTGGGCCGCACCCGACACTCGGGGGCTGCGCCCCACAAGCTACTTGAAAAATTTATCTAACTCTACTAAGAGTCGACCTAGCTTGGGCTGCACCCGACACTCGGGGGCTGTGCCCCACAAGCTACTCGAAAAATTCATCTAACTCTACTAAGAGTCGACCTAGCTTGGGCCGCACCCGACACTCGGGGGCTGCGCCCCACAAGCTACTCGAAAAATTCATCTAACTCTACTAAGAGTCGACCTAGCTTGGGCCGCACCCGACACTCGGGGGCTGCGCCCCACAAGCTACTCGAAAAATTCATCTAGCTCTAGTAAGAGTCGACCTAGCTTGGGCCGCACCCGACACTCGGGGGCTGCGCCCCACAAGCTACTCGAAAAATTCATCTAACTCTACTACGAGTCGAACTATCTCGGGCCGCACGCGACGCTCGGGGGCTGCGCCCCATAATCTACTCGAAAGAGTTCACCTAACTCTCCTCTGGCTCAGCTCGTGTTACCCCGATGTTCGGAGGCCGTACCTACCAGGAGCAAGCTCGGCAAAGGAGACAAATCATGGGTCGATCCGCCGTCCAGAAGACAAGGGGAATTACACAAATCATAGTAACTACACAAAGGCACATGGATTTACAGGAGACAATTCGGGCTACAGATCAGCATGCGGACGACGGAGAGTTGCAGCAGTTTCCCTTTCAAGGAGAGCAACTGCATTTCTGGCGGGTCCATCAGCAGCTGCATAAAATGGATCCAAAGTTGTATTCTCCCAGTCAAAACCAGCAGGCGGCCCCCTTGAAATATTTTCCAAATCCAGGTGCGGATGGTGGATAAGGACAAGTGCAAAAGCAAAACGAGCACCTGCCTCCAATTGCTCCCGCACAAACCCTTCAATAGCCTCGCCACGACAAAATTTCTTCATCAAGTCAGCCAAACTATGAGGCGCCAGGTTAAGAGGAAACAAGGCTTTGTAAACCAATTCCAAGGCAGAACGGCAAGACTCAACGAAGGAATCAACTTGATCGACCCGATCCTGCAGAGTAACAAGTACGTGCCCTCTATCTCGGTCCGACCAGAAGCTGGGAGCGCCACGAGCAACAAGATCCGCAACAACATTAAGTTTAAGCCGGACTCGCCGAACCTCCTCGCCGGAATCAAGTTGAGCACCTGTCAGAGAAGTTCAGCTACGCAAGGTTACAGCAAAACCGCTAAGAGAACAAGCAGAGACAAAACTTACAAAGGAGATGGTCACTCAGCTGCCGCAACTCGGAAAGGATAAAATTCTCCCGTTCAACAATAGCGGCCTGCTTTGACTTCAGCACAGCCAGATTTGCTTCGACTACTCAAAGCCGGCGTTCGGCCTCTTCAGCCCGTACCCGCAAGCGGTTGACCCGAAAGGTTTCTTCTTCTGGCGGCGCAGAAATGGAGGAGACGCGTGGTTGTTTATCACAGTTTACCAAAACAGACGAAGAGTTGGAACCACCAGCCTGACGAACAAACAGAACAAAGCCAAGCAAAAACGTTAGATCTCCCATCTGGCCTGGTAAAGCCCGGGTTAGTTGCTGCTCCTAAGGGACACAGCAATACACTCGCACGCGACAACCCACCAAGAGACAACACACACTCGCATACAGGCAAAAGCAGAACTGATCCCAAAGTTTAACACAGTTTACAAGTACAAAGCATAATAGGAACATTACAAGACCAAACAACTAAGAAGAGGGAGCAGCAGGTGCATCGAAGGTACAGGCCTGCCGCTCCAGCATCTGCGACAGCTGCTCCGCAAGTTTACGTGCACGGGGTTGGAGGGGTCGAAGGTCTACCTCCATGCCGTCGGGTCCCTTTGGAAACTCCGAGGTAACTTTGTTGAGGTCACCTTGCACTCCATGCCCCATCGCGAGCGATAGCACAGTCTCCGCACCACAGATGGTCTGTTCACGACTGAACTCGCCAAGCGGGCCGCCCTCTACGCCGAAGGACTCAACAAGGTCATTGAAAGTTTCGGGTGCATTCTCTTCCTCAGGATACATACTTTTCCTGATTGAGGAGAACACACCCGTGGCTTTCACCACAAGATCGCGAGTGCGATTGCCATAATCCCACGCCAGAGATATGGCATCCGACAGACAGTCCACGCGCTCGCGACCCGCAATATCGAACTTCACACCAAGAGCACCTGCGCAGGAAGCCGAGTTAGCCAACTGCATAGGTTAAAGCAATATAAGCTTTAGCAGCTAAACTTACTCGACAAGGAAGTCGCCAACAGAGTCGCCTGGCCAGCCAAATCCTAATCACGCTTGAAGTTTTCCCGGGATTCTTTTTCCCGCTGATTCTTCAATCCTCTAGTTCCTTCTCAAGTGCGGTGACCCGAGTATCCAGATCGGTAGCACGGCGAACAAGGTTCTGGTTCTCAGTAATCGCAGTATCGAGGGCTCCTGCGAGGAATCGCAAAGTTAAGAAGGAATCAGAACAATACAAATGGACAACAAGCACATATACAACAATGAAGGAGAAAAGATACCTTGCGAGCTCGCAAGCTTCCCCCGCAAGTCGTTCCTCTCAGTCTCCACATGCACATATTCTGAGGCCAAGTCCAGCATCTTGTGAATGTAAGGCTGTGAAAGAAAAGGCCAGTTAAAAGATAAAAGGCAAAGAGAGAGCCCGCGCCCAATTGCATACAATTGCGCCCGGCCTCGGGGGCTACTAAGGGTAAAACCCAGCGATTCGATGGAAGCTCACGTGTCCGTCGCGCCTCGGGAGCAGACCCGAAGAACCATCAGCAGGAAGAGCCGAACCGCCAGGAGGAGGAGCCGAACCGCTAGCAGGAAGAGTCGAGCCACTGGCAGAAGGAGCTGAGTCGCTAGCACGAGGAGGCGAGCCGCTAGCAGGATCGTCCCTGACAGAGACAGTAGGTGACTAAGCAAGACGCAATAAAGGCAAAAAGTATCAGGGTTAAGGACAAAAGTTCCTCACCTGTCGCACTCGACATTGATCACGGGCACCTTGTTATAGATGTTCCACCGTGTTGACACCCGAGGTTTCTTCGCCGGTGGAGGAGGTTTGTATGCCAGAGGAGTCGCGTTTATCACTTCCGTGTCCTCCAAAATAGGCGAATCCGGAGTAGGAGAAGAACCCGAGGTAACTGCAGGAGCATCGGGTACGTTGGAAGGATCGTCCTTCCCCGCATTCGCGCTCTCGCCAGCAAACTCGAGTTTTCATTTTCGAACGACTTTCTCGTTAGCTCGAGGGGAAGAGTTGTTTTCATCGTCATCATCGGAAGACTCCTCGGCAAGAGCCTCAGACACAGAACCCGAAGGCTCATCTGTCTCCACCGGAGCTTTACCCGAAGGAATTGTCGGGTAGGAAGTCAAGATAACATGTCCCTACAAGGAAAAGGATGTTCGTCAAAGGGTTTATGAAATTGAAAGAAGCGCCAAGTAGATTTAGAACTTCGGTTACCTCGGGAAGGGGATTTTCGTTACTAAAAGGAGTCGCGGCAGTGGACTCGACGAAGGAGTCATCTCTCTTGAGGTGAGTGATCTGGCGCACCCGTGCCTCCAGCTCCTCACCCGAAATCTCTTCGGATGACGTTCTTGTCGGGTCCTGAAGCCCGGAGTACTCCCACATACCGTGGACTCTCGCCTGGAGTGGTTGGATGCGTCGTTTCAGAAAAGTGCAGATAAGCTGCATCCCAGTCAACTCCTTGCCAGGCGCGGAGCGGAGAGAAGCGACTCGAGATAAGAGGTCGTTGGCCTCTGCTTCTTCCGTGGGACTCAGGTCATGCCTCCAGGTCCTTTTCGATTTCACTTGAGCCTCGAGGGAGAAGTTGGGCACCTCCGCTTCTCCTTCCACTGCGAAGTAAAACCAGCGTTTCCTCCATCCTTGCACGGATTCGCTCAGTTTGATGTCGAAGTAGGGGACATCGTTGCGAGTCTGAATGCCGAAGCCTCCAGTCGCCAAGCTACGTTGAGCAACCGTGTGTTTCTTCACAAAGAAAATGCGGCGCCACAATCCCCAATGGGGATGCACGCCCAGAAAACACTCACAAAGCACAATGAAGCAGGCGATGTGGAGGACGCCGTTTGGAGTAAGGTCGTGCAATTGCATGCTGTAAGCGTACAAGAGGCCTCGGACAAAATCATGGAGGGGAAAGGATAGACCCCGCGTCAAGAAATCCATGAAGACGACGCGCTCACCGGCGCGAGGAGAAGGAGTTACCTCGTTCCCGGCGCATCGTACTCTGCCGCTCGCCACCGCTGGCAAGCGGCCGTCGGCCCTCAGACCGGAGAAATGGCGGTCGTTGACGGTGGACGCTTCCCAATCTCCTTTCAATATCTTCGGTGGCACGGTGGTGGCGCCGGAGGTGTTCTTGCTCTTCTTGCCCATGGCAAAGGAGTAGGGGAGAAAGGCAGATCGGAGAATGCGAGGAAGAAGAACAAGAAAAGGAGGAATGGCTGCAGAGATGAGTTCCATTGGGGATCTTGCCCTTTATCAAGCCCATGGTTGGTGATCATAGCCGTCGGACGTGCGGTTGCATCTCTAGCCCCGCATCGAGCTGTCCACGTGTCGGTAAGGAAGTGAACTGGCACCCCCCACTACACCGCCGGGCGCGGGAATCAAGGGTGTCGCTCCGTATTTTGTGCCGTGGTCAGTCAATGCGCCGCTGAACCGGCGTGCGAAGTGGTCTTGCTCTGGCAACCGTCGCAGAGTTACATCAAATCAAGTGCTCAGAGGCGACGTCATCCATGACGTCGTAAGGCTTCTGGCTCCTCTCCCGTGAGTCGTACTCGCAGACATTCAACTAAGCCCCAGTCGATCGCATCCTGGGCAAATTATTATCTTCCCAGATTGCCTCCGCGGCAACAAATCTCTGGATGCCACGTCCACGACGTGAAGGTAAGACCAACGGATCCGTTCCGTTGGCCTGGGACTCGCCTCAGACTGTGAAGTATCCAGTAAATATCCACGCCTACGGTGTGAAGAAAACCCTGACGGACGCGTTGGGTACCCATCACATTGCAAGAGTCGAGATTTTGTAAGACCTCAAGCGGCAAAAATCCGGCTACGCTTGCCTTATCCGGGTTCGGGTCCGGGGACCCGAATCTGAAGTAGCTTAGTGTTGTTTTGCCCGAGTGCAGTTAACTGGACCCGATCCGTCGTGTGTTCCAGGCTCGCTAAATGTCATCCCCACGAATCCACCTGCTCCGATGCTCTTTCGGACTCGGGTTTCAGTCATGTTTATCTATAGGCAGGCCTGCTCCGATGCTCTTCCGGACTCGGGTTTCAGTCATGTTTATCTATAGGCAGGCCTGCTCCGATGTTTTCCGGACTCGGGTCTCAGTCTTGCTTACCTATAAGCAGACCTGGTCCAGTGTTCAGGTCTGGGAACCCGAACTCGAAGCAACCTATCAAGCACAGTTAGCTGGATTCGAACTGTCAAGTTCTCCAGACTCGTTAAAGCGATATCTTTGCGAATCTCTTTGTACCGATGTCATCTCCAGACTCGAGTAATGGCTTCTCAGCTAAAGAATCGTGTAATGGTTAGGAACTCGAACTAGAGTCTCCACCTGATTCTACGAATCACCTGAAGACTCGGGGGCTACTGACATGGTTATGATCATCGGGTCCCACCTGTCGGGTACCTGGTAACCATTGCTCGAAAGGATTCATCGGCAAGCACATCTGGAGGAAGGCCCAGGCCCAAGTAAAGGGCAGCGCAAGGTCCCTTGTTGGGTCAGATTAGGGTTAGGGTTACGTTTTAGACCTTGTAAACCTACCCGGATACGGATACCCGAGACCTAGCCTACTATAAAGGCTGGGAGGAGCCGCCGGGTAGAGGGGAACCGAGATCGCATCACCATCATCAGCCCTTACGGCGACATTGTAACACACAAAGAAACCAGCAAGAGAATACAGATCGTTTTACCTCACCGGGGATCCGAACTCCGGCGATTTCCTGTGTTCCCAGTTAGCCGCCGGTGTCACCCACGTCATGAAGTTCTCGATAAACCCAAGTCCCTCAAGGAGGGGCACTGCCGAGTTGATCCCTCGACAGCGACTTTAGCACTACTCCAGGCCCCGAGCCCTCCTTCATCTTTGAGCCATCAAAATGCATTATCTAGTACTGAGAATCCAGCAAAGGTGTGTTCTCCATCACCTCTGTCCAGTCTGCAACAAAGTCGGCTAAGACTTGAGATTTGATGGCGGTTCTCGGCTTGTACTGGATGTCAAAAGCTGCTAACTCAATGCCCCATTTGGCGACTCAGCCCGTTGCGTCGACATTGTTGATGATATCCTTCAATGGAGCTTTGCTGACCATCGTGATTGTGTGATCATGACCGCTTTTTGAGGAGCTTGTACAAGGGCAATGCTTTTTCACCAAGCCTGGCTAATGAATCGGCTAACAGCCGCGGCGGAACCCGTAAGCCACTCTATGTCCTTCAGACAAGTCGGTCTCTCGATGTTCTGAATCGCCTTTATCTTTTCCGGGTTAACTTCAATTCCTCTTTGAGAAACAAAGAAGCCTAGAAGCTTGCCTGCGGGGACTCCGAAGACGCATTTTGCCGAATTAAGCTTCATCTGGTACTCCCTTAGATTTGCAAAGGTTTCCGATAGATCGGCGATGAGGTCGCCGCGCTTCTTCGACATGACCGCAATATCGTCGACATAGACGTGAACATTGTGGCCAATTTGCTTGTCTAAACACCGCTGCATACACCTTTGGTAAGTAGAACCAGCGTTCTTTAATCCGAAAGGCATTGTGACATAGCAATAATTGCCATATGGCGTGGTGAAGGACATCTTGATTTGATCTGACTCCTTCATCTTTCTCTGATGGTAACCCAAATAAGCATCCAGAAAGCACAACATCTCGGAGCCGGCAGTTGAATCAGTGACCTGATCGATATGCGGTAAGGCAAACGGATCTTTAGGACAGGCTTTGTTCAAGCCAGTGAAATCAATCCACATACGTAGCTCAGAGGTGTTTTTCTTTGGGACAAGCACGGGATTTGCCAACCAATCAGTGTGGACAACTTCACGGATGAATTTGGCGGCAATGAGCCTTAAGATCTCCTTTCCTACCGCCTTGCGCTTCTCTGTTCCGAGCCGTTAGAGACCTTGTTTGACCGGCTTAGCGTCTTTATTGACTTTTAAGGAGTGCTCGGCAAGTTTCCTCGGGACACCTAGCATGTCAGATGGAGACCAAGCAAAGATATCCCGGTTCTCACGGAGAAACTTGACGACCTCGCCTTCCTATTTGTCGCTGAGGCCGACACCAATGATGGCCTCCTTTGTCGGATCATCTTCTGAGAACTTGATATTCTTGGTGTCATCTTTTGGCTTGAAGCTTGATTCGACTTTAGAGGACGGATTTTCAGTTGCTGTCATCTCATTAGGACTCATTGTCTTCTTGAGATCCTACAATTCTTTCCTGGAGATTTCTTCTTTAGCATGGACGACATTTGCAGCTTTACACTCCTTTGCCTTCTTGAAGTCTCCCTTGATTGTGATGATCCCGTTGGGTCCCGCCATTTTAAGCTTGCTGTAGATGTAGCATGGCCAAGCAATGAATTTGGCGAAAGCCGGACGCCCAAAGATTGCATGATATGCACTTCTGAAAGGAACCACCTCAAAAGAGACGTCTTCTATCCGAAAATTTTCCGTGCCGCCAAAGGTGACCTTCAGGGTAATCTTTCCCATCGAAGAGGCTTGTCGTCCCAGCACAATCCCATGAAACTTGTAGCGCCCCGACCCCGGAACTATACAATGAAGCTTTGTGCAACTGGTCATGCTACACAATCGAAGGTTACTGGGTTTACCAATCCCAGGCCAAAACCTTTGGCAGGCGTGCTCGGAATGGATCATCGGCACGCAACACTTCGATCATGCCATAAGCTTAGACATAGCTATCATGTATAGTTGAGAGATCAAGACTTGTGGAACAACTGGCACATCACAGACTCTACGACACAAAGATTCATATAGCAACTCATATATGAGAAAGATACAAATTACACACAAAAGGGGTCAGAGACCCAACAGTACATCATGCAGAAGCGAAGTAGTGTTGTCTAGTACAACAAGATCCAAATATAGGGCCTAAGAGGCCTACACATAAACAACCCATGCCAGCTTGTTCCACGGTCCCAAGCTGCCACCTGGGAACCCCGAACTACTCGTCGACGTCCACGAAGAACCCACCTGTGTGCTCGGTGTCGTCTTCCTCTGAAACAAATTCATAAAGGCACCAAAGAAAGACTGAGTACGATGTACTCGTAAGTTTATTAGGGCGATATAGGCCCAATGATGACGGAGGCTCTAAAGCTGTATAGTATCTATTTTGCATAAAGCTAGTTTTCAATTAAAGAGAGGAAAATGACCCTTGGCATCGACTACTCAGAGTATTTTTCATAAAGGGGATAAGAGAGCAAACCTTCCTCTTTGGTTCTCATCGAACCATTTGTAACCAGAAACAACTCATCTCCGCCAAAGGCACTCCCTCGAATCACCCTCGAGGAAATGAACCTTTTATCACACGTTGTAATGCAACCTTTAGCTGCCAAATTTTAATTAAGGTTAAAGTTTTCTATGATCCCGTAAATCCATTCCCAAGGCGTCCATAACCGCGGACACGGCTTTTCGAAAAGATTTACCCTGCAGGGGTGTACTAATTTACCCACCGGTACCGTCCGGCTCACCTGATTGGCCCTCTTCCGGGGAAGGCCGGCGAGTGGGCGCGGTTAAACCTTTACCTCGCGTGAGACTATCCAAGAGTCATCTGTGGCGACAGGACAAGTTTACCCAGCCTATTTCAGCCCCTGCCCCCATCGCCATGTCCTGAACACCATCATCCTCATCATCTCTTTTTCCACCCACACACTCACGCGCAAATGGAAATAGCAAACTCGAGGACCCTTGGATACGCCCGCACAAGTTATTTGGTTAAAGGGGATTCCATATGTCCCCACCAATGGCAGCACGCTCAGACCTTGGTTCCGAAGACAGGAACTCGCACTTAGGGGCAAGAATGAGGCAAAACACCATCCCCGATGGCAACTCATCCAAGCCGTTTAAGAAAAATTAATTAAGTACCAATAGTAACCTCCATGCCCGAACATTCCATCAACATCAATATCATGGAATTAATCAATGGACAATAAAGCATTTATCTAAGCATGGCTAAGCATAGCTAAGCATATGAAAACAACAATTAAGTCTTTGTCTCCAGCCAACACATCAAAACTATGGTTCATAGGAGGGGAAACATGAGATGGTTCGGGGAAAAACATGCATTCATAGGATACTCTAGTATTGACCAAAATTGACATTGGAATCGGATGCAATATTATGGTGGATAAAATAAGTTTATAAAACAGTAGGATGCTAGATGCCAAGAAGGTTAGGTTATCTCTTGCCTTGCTGCCGGGGCGTGTAGTACTGCTCGTCGGTATAGGTAGGGGTGACCTCAACTCCGGAATCTATCGATACCCAAAATAATACAAAGGAACAAATAAATCACACGAAGACAAGGTGCAATGCACAATCATGATGACATGTCAAATTTATGCAAAGATATCATCATTCGATTTCTCTAACAAATTAAATGGAGTTCCAAATAATTAGTGCAAATTATTTGGAAACAACCCCATATTTATCTTAGTGAACACATTATTTATAAAATATTACATTACAAATGAAGTGGCTTAAAATATGCATGAACATGACAGGATTAAGTAGGTTTTGTTCGTCTGATCATTTTGGTACCTTATTTGTAATTTTCCGAGTTTCGATGAATAAGTAGTGAATTAAATAATTATTTGAATTGAATTCCTTTAATCATTTTAAAGAATAACATCAAATAAATATTTGTGATCATGATGTGATATCAGCATAGTTTGATTTCATTTGAAGTGCTGATCACAATGATATTTTATTCACAAATTTTGGTTAAATATTTATCAAATTATGAATTTTCCCAAATTAGGTATTATTTATGACATTTAGGAAATTCTTAAATAAACAGCAAAAATAATAGTTCAAAAGATCATTACAAAGATACTAACAGGTAGGGTTGGTTTTTCTAAACAATTTGGTATATGATTTGCCAAATTTGAACCAATATTTAAAAATCTATCATTTCTTTTATTTCACTTTAACTAACTTAGAGGCCGGATATTCCGTCTCCCGGATATTCCGGTGCCCTGTTGAAATCTCCGGTGCCAAATATCCGGTGACTTCCAGTAGCTCCGATTTCTGGTCCTTAGCAGAATTTCGTCTCCGACCGGATATTCCGGTGCTTGGAAATATCCGGTGACTACCAGTACCGCCGAGTTCTGGTCCTTAGCCGAATTTGCCACGGACCGGATATTCCGGTGTCTGAAAATATCCGGTCCGGTGCCAGGCAGGCATGCGGCGACGGACATCGACACAACGGCACAGAGGGGGAGAGGGAGGGGGTGAAGCCAAAAGGAAACGCGGGCTCACCCTGAGCCCGTGGGCTTGGTCGGCGCGGAGCGGGGGTGGACGGAATCGCCGGAATCGAAGCCGGCGGGCGACGGCCGAGGTTGAAGAAGACAAGGATGCGGGCGTCGGCTCCGGGCTTCCCGGTCCGATTCCTTGGACGGGGAGGAGCGGCACGGTGAGGCGGAGCTAGTGGCTGCGATGGTTTGCTTCGGGGCGGACGGAATCAGCGGGGAGCTCGACGGCGATGCGACGACGCGGCAGCGGCGCGCGCACGACTTCCTCAAGCTAGGGTTAGGGTTTTCGCGGGGAGAGCGGGAGCAGGTGGAGGGGAACGGGTGAGGGAGAGGCAGGGCGTCGTGAGAGGGCCGCTTGACCAGCAGGGAGCAGGTGGCGCGGCGGCATGGCGCCAGTGCCCTTGCAGCACAGTGAGGAAGGAGGGAAAGGGAGAGGCTGACAGGGGGCCCCACTAGTCAGAAGTTTAAACATTTCCCCTCTTTTCCTTTTCCAAATAAAACCAGCAGGCTGTAGATATTTAATTGAGCCCTTTAAGAAATTTCATAATTTCTGGAAAAATTCATATGGGCTCCCCATGTCATGAGGAAGCTCCACAAAATTTGGTGCCCCAAAATAAATTGTTTAGATTCAAAAATATTCATATTGTTGCAATATGGTCATTTTTGATAAATTGCAAATGTATTTATTTGAAGCACTCAAGCATTTCCAAAAATAATGAAATTATTCAAGGAGGCTCCTAATTTAAGAATGAAGCTCCCCATAATTTTAGTTTGAATTTTTGGAAAGGTTTTAGCTTGGTTTCAAAATAGGATTTGAATTGAACCAATTTTTGGATTATCAAATTCATTTCTTATTTGGCAATATTTAGATTTTGAGAATTGGTTATAAAATGTAATCTTGGAACTTCCTAAACAATTTGGAAGTCCAAGAATGATTGTTTGCCAAGTTAAGCAATTGCATTGGTTGGGATGTTTGGGCAGTTTGCTTCCCCACTTTAATTGGCTTCAAAGTGAATTATTAGAAGTAGCAATTTCATATGGATGCCATGATGCAAACAAGAATGCAAAAAAGTGGAAAAATTCTTCGTAATTTTCAGTACAAGGCTGGGGCTGTTACAACTTCACATTGTTGTGGCTGAGTTGTGGCGTAGAGTATGTTGATGCTGCTTCCTCCGTCCATGAGCACCTTTGTCAACTTGTATTTGTCGACTATAGGGCTGACGACCAGAGCGTAGGTGCGCGTTGTAGGGACTCTGTCCGGGTGATCGCTGCGATCCCATGTGATGGGAGTGTCGGACCAATCCAAATACTGAGGAACTGCAGGTACCGTAGCATTAAGTTCTCACCAAGCCGCCTTTTCCTTGCGAGACGAATCTGTTGCCAGATTGACGATGAGACTTTCAGTATGCTCAGGGAAATTGGTGCCTTTTCCTTCTTTGGATGCCGCATCATCAGATTCTGAAGCAGCGTCTTCCTTCTCTTTGTCGTCCTTCCTGGATTTGCGCTTGTTCCTTGTCTTGCTGGCTTTGGGGTCCTTGGCGATGTCCCGATTAATGTAACATTGCTGGATCGTGTGGGAGCTCATCTCATCCGGCCTCAGATGATGGACACAGGGATTGTGCTTGATGTCGTCGTACTTCACCATTGGCGGTCAGGCTGGTTGGTTGATTGCCGCCTTTTTTGTCCAGCCACTTCCCGTTACTTGGGCCGCCTTTACAAAGGTTGCAGCAACTTCGTGTAAAGGGCCGGCTTGGTCTTCAACCTTCTTCTTCCCGGACTCACGCCGGTGTGTTTCACCATCTTCCCTATTGTCATCGTCAGCAGCGGCATATTTGTTTGCACAAGCCAGTAAGCCGCCCAAGGTTTCCGACTCATCGCTATAGATCATGAAGCGGAAAGTCGTCCCCTTCCTTAGAGACTGCTTGAAGGCATGAATTGCCTGTGTTTCTGAGACGCCCTTGATTGCTACTGATGAAGAGTTGGGTGGTGCCCCAAGCGAAGGCGGAGATGTAGCAAGCAGCAATTTTCCCTCGATAACGAACCGAGGTTTATCGAACCACTAGGACCTTGAAATCAACAACAAAGTGAATGAAGGAAGTCCCGTAGTTGACACTGTATGAGGAGTAGTGATTGCCATGCAACGGATGCAAATAGAGCTATAAGTGTATGAAAGCTCTCCAATGGAACTAGTGGGGGTGCATCCAACTTGCTTGCTCATGAAGACCTAGAGCTCACTTGAGGAGGCTCATCCTTGGAATATACAAGCCAAGTTCTATAACGTTAGTTCCCCACTTAGTTATACTACTAAAACAACATGAGAACTCTCTACAATGAAGTGTAGGTGCTATTAGCACAAGTGTGGTAGAAAGGATAATAGTGTTGCTCCCTCTCTCTTTTTCTATTTTTTTGGATTTTGGGTGGCCTCCTTGGCTCTTTTAAATGCTCTCTCATTTGGCCTCCTTTGGGCTCTTTTATTCTTCTCTTTTTATTTATTTTATACCTCACTGTAGGAGCAACACTCTATATTACAATTGGATCATCACACTTTTTGGTACTCATAACTCATAAAAATAATACATGATGTATAAAAGGAGATATGCATGATCGAGCGTAGTGTGGAAAAAATGTAAAACATGTGGCAAGCCACACAGCACACTAACTCAATGATCAAGCAAACTATATGGTAATGAAGAATGACATCAAGTCATGTAATGTAATGATGGATGTTGCATGGCAATGTATCTCGGAACAACTATGGAAATGCCGTGATAGGTAGGTATGGTGGCTGTTTTGAGTGAGATAGTTGGCTTATGTGTAGGAGAACAGGATGAAGTTTTCCCACGGAGTTGGATGTACTCGCGAAGTATGCACCAATCTCAATGTGAGAGAGGGCATTGCGCAACACCGAAGAGGCTAGCAAAATATGGAAGTGGAAGTGCCAAAAAACCAAAACTCACAATGCATTTCGTATATTGCAAACAACTAGCAGTTTCAATGTTCCACAAATGGTTAGAGACACCCCGAGAGGGATCGTGGCGGCGACACAAGTGCCCCGTTGGCTTCCCCGACCGTTGCAGTAACTACCCACTAGGAACTTATTTTCAACTGAGCAGAATTCATGACACATTAGCATTGTTGACTTAGGTTGTTTAGTTCAGAAGAGTACGGCTCCACGCTTTACTAACACATCTCCACTAATCAGCTCTAACACCATTAACCAACACATTTTAACCATTAGTTATTTTAATGTCTCAAAACAATTGAAAAGTATCAAATTATCCACATAGTGATCTACAAGACTATGCAGGTTTTTTTTTCTACTTCATAGCACTACCACATGCATAGCATTTGACCGATCTAACACATTAACCAAGCAACCAAAACAACTCTCTAACAAATATAAATGAAGAACAAGAGAGTTTAACATCAACCACTAGAAGCTCTAAATAAGATAAAAGCTAAAAGCAAGAGCTTACTAGCAAACAAACAGTAGCTAAGAATACTCAACAGAATATAAGCAAAGCACAGGAGTATTCAAATGAAAAGGCGGAGCGTGTCTCTCTCCCACACAAATAAAACAAGGATCAAACAAGCATATGACCAGCAAAATAACAAACAAAACTGAAAGTAAAAAGACGCTCCAAGTATAGCACATAATATGTAAAGTGATAAAACTTAGTTCAACGAAGACGACCTCATGATAGTCGATGAAGAAGAGGGGGTGCCTTGGGCATCCCCAAGCTTTGACACTTGATAGTTCTTGATATTCAGAGGGGGTGCCATGGGGGCATCCCCAAGCTTGAGCTCTGATCCATTTTCAATTTTTTTCATTATCCTCTCCTTTGGAACTTAAAAACTCCCTTCACACAAACCTTCTCATAAACTGATTAGAGGGTTAGTCCTCATAAATTAAAATGCACATGTGTTCAACTCAAGACAAATTACAAACAACTTTATTAGGCATTAGCTACTGTTCACTAAGTCTCAATGTGGCACTCCACCTCTAGAGTATCACATTTCACGATAGTAAAGAGACGAATGCAAAATAAAAGCAGAATCTTTCAAAATCTGAACACTCCGTAAAGATCGAATTTTTTGAGGCACTTCTGTAGAAATCAGAAAACTCAAAACTAACGAAAGATAGATAAAAGTATCAGGCTTGCTGTCTAAACATTTCAGAAAAGGATAAAATTCAGAGATTTTTTTGGATTTTCGAACAGTGAAGGACATAAATCTGTTTCTGGACAGCAAAACAACACCTCGCACTTTCAATGCATTAGAGGCTAAACTTGGCACAAAAAACCAAAAGAAAAGATACAATGAAGTTGCTACAGAGGCAACAACTTCAAGAGTCAAGAAAGTAAAAAGCAAACTGAAAGTAAAAGATGGGTTGCCTCCCAACAAGCGCTTTTCTTTAACGCCTTTAGCTAGGCACAATGCCAAATATCAAGTTTTTTCAAAATCGAGGGCATCACCATTCTTCAAATGAACTCTAGCAAATTTATCATAAATGCATTGGATATTACCAATATAGGTTTGAGAATCACCCTTCTCCCTTCTCTTTGGTTGACTACTCTCATCATATAGATTTTGAGGAGCAATCCAACCGAAATTGTCTTCCAAAACGTCGGATATCCCTAGGAGTTTAAATGGTATAGCAACATCAACTTTTTCCTCAATCTCAGTTTTGCGAGTGTACTTCCTTAGATTTTCATCCCTAACATCCAGAGAATAGTGAATATTAGGACATGAACCAAGGGCACCATAACGAGCAAATATTTTCCTAGCTTCCTTAACTATATCATCAAATTCATGGAGAAGAGTATCTAACACAAAATCTTTTTCCTTTCCTCTCTCCATGCTATCAAGCTTATGAAACATTTCCTGTAATATTGTATTTAAATTAACAAACCTCTTCTCAAGACGAGCAACCAAACAGGATATAGCGGAATCATAACTATTAGTTAGTTCTACTATTGACCTTTTATCATGAGTATAGAGTTTGCTAACGAAAGTGAGGAATTCTTCAATATTATCCTTTCCAACAACACCCCTACCAAACTTAGGAGAAAACATGGCTACTAGATAAAAGATAAACAAAACTGAAATAAAGATTACACTAATTTTTTTGGGTTTTGAAATTTTGCAACAAGAAAAATAAGCTAACGAGAAATAAAACAAGTAAGACAAAAACAAAGTAAAGTGATTGAGAGTGTGAGACTCCCCTTGCTGTAGCTCCAAGATCCCTGGCAACGGCGCCAGAAAAGAGCTTGATTGCTACTGATGAAGAGTTGGGTGGTGCCCCAAGCGAAGGCGGAGATGTAGCAAGCAGCAATTTTCCCTCGATAACGAACCGAGGTTCATCGAACCAGTAGGAACTTGAAATCAACAACAAAGTGAATGTTGAAGATCTCTGGCGCTTAATCTTCAACAGACGTGGACCTGCAAACACTCAACCAAAATACTTTGCCCCCAACGGCGGAAAGGTTGTCAATCTTTCCGGTCTCGCAGAAAACAAAGCGGTTAATTGTATAGTGAAATAGATAAATTATGAAAATGGACCAGAGGAGTAATGATGGTGAAAAGTGGTGAATAAAAGTTGCAATCAATGTAAAAAGATGGACCGGGGGCCATGGGTTCACTAGTGGAGTCTCTTAAGTAAATAGAACATTCATATGATGGGTAAACAAATTACAGTTGGGCAATTGACAAGATTATAACACAAACTTAATCTAGCTATGACAAAGAGAACATGATAATATTTAAGTAGGCATCACGACGATGAACAAAGACCATTGAGTCCAACTGCATATTTCTCTAAAAGGTCCACCGTGGGATCGCTATCCAGCCTGTCACCCATCGGTATTAAGTTGCAAGCAACAGACATTTGCATTAAGTAAAGCGCATGAAGTAAGCAATATTAAATATCAAAATGACTTTAACACCGCTGTTTTACCCTTAGTAGCAACAGCACACCCTCGCCCTTAGACGTTTATGTCACTCGTGCCCAGGAATAAAAGGGGGCATGAACCAACTATCTAGCGTAAATACTCTCTCTTGGAGATACACACAATCACTTGGACAAAGTAACTACGCACATCGGAGAGCATGTAAGAACATAAATAACATATAAGAATCATGCACAATCTGATCATAACTATATAATCTATCGGATCCCAGCAAACACATCACATAGCATTACAATAATCGATCTTGATCATGTTAGGCAGCTCACAAGATCATAAGACATGAAGCACAAGAGAGAGAGAGACTACCATATAGCTACTGCCATGGACCCAAGGTCCAAGGTGGGACTACTCACAAATCATCCCGGAGGGAGGCATGGCGATGAACAGCCCTCCGGGATCGATCTTCCCTCTGGCAGGGTGCCGGGATTTGCTTCAGAATCACCCCCGAATTAGGGTTTGAGGTGACGGCGCCTCGGGGTGACTTTTCTGGAAAATAATGGCCGCTCCGTCGTTTTTAGGATTTGATAGGCATCGGAGGAGGCCGAGGCGGTGCCCAGGGGCAGGGGCGGGCCCCACCCGCGGGTCCAGGAGGGCGCGGTAGGCACCTGCCTGTGGTCCCTGGGTGGCCCCCCCCAGGTCGCCCTTCGGTCTCCATCTTCGTCTTGGCGTAACAATAATATCCATAACTTTTGGTCCAATTCCAAGAATATTTCCAGAAGTAAATTTCTGAAACACAAAAACAGCAAAAACAGGGAACTGGTACTAGGCATCTTGTCAATAGGTTAGTCCGACAAAATGCATAAAAATGATGTGATATGATAATAGAAACATGTGACAACATCACAAAATTAGCATGGATCACTAAAAATTATAGATATGTTTGACACGATCAGCCCTCGCAAGCATTTTTGATTTCGCTCCATCGTGAAATGAATTCATGGCTATACTCGTTCTTTTGCTGCACACACCGATGTAAGTCGAATATCGACTTGGGGCGTTTATACGTGCCCTCGAAGTGATGAATAAAGACGCGCTTCATGTCACTGCTGGTACGAACTGTCTTCTCTGGCAAGCCTTCAATCCACTTGCGTGCCGTCCCGGTCAACATCAGGGGCAAGAAGCATACTACGGAGTCGGCACTGCCTTCATATATGTCGCAGGCACTGACGTAATCTGAGAGCCAGGTCTCACGATTAGCCGTACCGCTGTACTTCTCCACCATCTTTGTTACGTTCGACAAAGTTGGAGGTAGGACTGATGTTTACTACACACTTCTATTCTTGTAGACTTGTTGGGCCTCCAAGTGCAGAGGTTTGTAGGACAGCGACAAATTTCCCTTAAGTGAGTAACCCAAGGTTTATCGAATGCATGGGAGGTAGAGGACAAAGATATCCCTCTCAAGCAACCCTGCAATTAAGATACAAGAAGTCTCTTGTGTCCCAAACACACCTAATACAATTGTCAGTTGTATAGGTTCACCAGTTCGGCGAAGAGATGGTAAAATGCAAGTGATATGGTTGGTAAAAGGTGATTTTGTAATTCTGTAATAAAAATGGCAGCAAGCAAACAAGTGACAAAAGTGACTAAAAACGGTGTATCAATGCTTGGAAACAAGGCCTGGGCTTCATACTTTCACTAGTGACTACTCTCAACATCATTAACATAATTAAACACATGATATTTCCCACAAAAATACATGCATGATAGACGTTACTCGGAGATAATTCTTTTGTGGATCAAATAGGATGAGAATTGCGTAGGGCTGCGAAAATCACACCTTAAAGTTCGTATTCCACATCTATGGACACTTCATGCTGTCACTATCCGCATCCAAAGATAGTACTAACAAACACCACAACCTATTTCTTGAATAGTCTCTTTCTTCAATAACACAAGCATCAAGAAACCTCATGATCTATTCAATCCAACAAATAAAGAACAAACTCATGATGAAGATCATTCCAATCTATTATCCATAGAGTCACACACGGCACCCATCATGTCACCGAGGTACCATGATCACAATGGTGGCTCCGGAATTCTACTAAATAACACCACTTGAGCAACATCATATCCATTACACATAGGGAAACATCATGTATTCAACTACACTAACAAAGCTCATGATCACAACGAAGATCACATCATGGAAGAGAGAGATAACCACATAGCTACTTGTGTAAGCCTCAGCCCCGGTGAGGGACTACTCCCTCCTCATCAAGGGAAGCAGCGGTGTTGATGGAGATGGCCCCGGCGGTCGATCCCCGTCCCGACAGGGTGCCGGAACAGGACCTTCTGAACCCCCGGAACTTGTCGGCGATGGCGGCGGAGCTCTGTTGCGTATTTGGGAAAATCCTTCGGGGGTTAGGGTTTTTGCGTCGGGGATGATTTTATAAGCGTCGGAGGCGGCCGAGAGGTGCCCCACAGGGCAGGGGCGACCTGTGGCTGCGGCCTCCCCCTGGCCCACGGGTGGGACCCGCCCCTGGCCTGTGGGTCCCTCCCGGGGTCGCTCTTCTGGCTCCGGTCCTTATTTCCTCAATAAAAATCTCCGTAAATTTTTGTCCAATTCCGAGAATATTTCCAGAAGTAACTTTCTACAACAAAATCAGCACAAAAACAGGGAACTGGCACTGGGCATCTTGTCAATAGGTTAGTCCAATAAAATGCCTTAAATGATATAACAAGATGGCAAAACATGTGACAATGACATAAAACAATCATGGATCACTCAAAAATTATAGATACGTTTGAGATGTATCAGCATCCCCAAGCTTAACTCCTACTCGTCCTCAAGTAGGTAAGTGATAACAAAATAATTTTTGATGAGACATGCAACCAACATAATCTTGATCAAGATAGTAATGCAAAGCACATGATGTGAATGAGGTGATCCAAAACAATTGTCTATAGTTGACATTAAGCAAACAATGATTAACAAATGCTAGCTAACAACTGATAGAAACTTTTCGTGAACAAGTGCGTTGGAGACATGGAACCATACATAAGGTTTAGAAAGAAGAATTTCAAATTATGTCTCCAATGTAAAGTATCAATCATTCTTCAAAGCATCTAATTAGTTATTCATGGAATAGCCAAGCTCAAGTCAAGTGTCCTAATCCATCTACTTCACAAATCAACTATTTCGAAGTCTACTCAACTAGTGCAAGTAAGAAGTGGCTTTGGCACCATGATGTTATGGCAAAGAGAACAATGATGGAGGTTTGGAAGGTCAAAAAGAAAGGCTCAAACAGTGGAGAAAGTAACCATAAGACAGAAGGAAGTCCCGTATTGACACTGTATGAGGAGTAGTGATTGCCATGCAACGGATGCACATAGAGCTATAAGTGTATGAAAGCTCTCCAATGGAACTAGTGGGGGTGCATCTAACTTGCTTGCTCATGAAGACCTAGAGCTCACTGGAGGAGGCTCATCCTTGGAATATACAAGCCAAGTTCTATAACGTTAATTCCCCACATAGTTATACAAATGAAACATGAAAACATTCAACATAAAGAGGGGATAGTTCTTGATATTCAGAGGGGATGCCATGGGGGCATCCCCAAGCTTGAGCTCTGATCCATCCTCGATTTCTTCATATTCCTCTCCTTTGGAACTTAAAAACTCCCTTCACACAAAACTTCTCATAATTTGATTAGAGGGTTAGTGCTCATAAATTAAAATGCACATGTGTTCAACTCATGACAAATTGCAAACCAACTTCATTAAACATTAGCTACTATTTACTAAGCCTCAATGTGGCACTCTACCCCTAGAGAATCACATATGACGATGGTAAAGAGACAAATGCAAAATAAAAGCAGAATCTGTCAAAATCTGAACAGTCTGTAAAGATCGAATTTTTCGAGGAACTTCTGTAGCTCAAATCAAAAAACTTAAAACTAACAAAAGATAGATAAAAGCATTCTGGCGATTTTAGGATTTTCGTGCAACAGGCGCACAGAATCTATTTTTGGACAGCAACACAATACCTCGCACTTTCAATGCATTAGAGGCTAAACTTGGCACAAAAAACCAAAATAAAAAGATACAATGAAGTTTCTACAGAGCCAATAACTCCATGATTCAAGAAAAGCAAAAATAAAACTGAAAGTAAAAGATGGGTTTCCTCCCAACAAGCGCTTTTCTTTTAAGCCTTTTAGCTAGGCATGATAATTTTAATGATGCTCTCATAACAATAAGAGTTGGAACGCAAAAGAGAGCATCATGAAGCAAATATCAAACAAATTTAAGTCTAACTCTCTTCCTATACATAGGCATCTTGTAAGAAAATAAATCACTGGAGCACAAAGCATTAAGCATAGGAGGCAAAGCAAGTGCAACATTAAAACATTCAACATAAAGGGGGGAAACTTCATAAGATGAAAATTTATATAACCACACTTCCCTCTCTCATAATAACTTTCAGTAGAATCATAAGAAAACTCAATAACATAGCCATCACATAAAGCATTTTTCTCATGATTCACATGCATAAAAATATTATTACTCTCCACGTAAGCAAAATCCTTCTCATTAGTAATAGTGGGAGTAAAACTATCATAACCATCATTGTAATCGTCATAAATAGGAGGCATATCATAATCATAATAAACTTTTTCCTCAATAGTAAGTGGACTGAAAATAGCACATTCATCATTATAATCATCATATATAGGAGGCATAGTATCATCAAAGCAAATTTCCTCCCCAAAGTTTGGGGAACTAAAAAGATCATATTCATCAAAACCAGCTTCCCCAAGCTTAGAATTTTCCATAGCATTAGCAATAATGGTGTCCAAAGAATTTATGCTAATAACATTGCTACTAGCATGATTGTTATGCAAATAAAGTTCCATAGGTTTTTTAATTTTCTCTTCAAAAGCATCATGACCAATTTCAAGATAAATTTTATAAAGCTCTCTAATTTTTGTTTTTGTTTTCCATTAAACCGAACTAGTGAAATAAAAACAAGAAACAAAAAGATTTAATTGCAAGATCTAAAGAAGATACCTTCAAGCACTCACCTCCCCAACAACAATGCTAGAAATTAGCTTCGTCGTCGGAGTGTGAGTACCGTTTACCTTACCTCCCCGGCAACGGCGCCAGAAATTAGCTTGATGTCTACTACACATTTCTATTCTTGTAGACTTGTTGGGCCTCCAAGCGCAGAGGTTTGTAGGACAGCGGCAAATTTCCCTTAAGTGAGTAACCCAAGGTTTATCGAATCCATGGGAGGTAGAGGTCAAAGATATCCCTCTCAAGCAACCCTGCAATTAAGATACAAGAAGTCTCTTGTGTCCCCAACACACCTAATACAATTGTCAGTTGTATAGGTGCACTAGTTCGGCGAAGAGATGGTAAAATGCAAGTGACATGGATGGTAAAAGGTGATTTTGTAATTCTGTAATAAAAATGGCAGCAAGCAAACAAGTGACAAAAGTGACTAAAAACGGTGTATCAATGCTTGGAAACAAGGCTTAGGCTTCATACTTTCACTAGTGACTACTCTCAACATCATTAACATAATTAAACACATGATAGTTCCCACAAAAATACATGCATGGTAGACGTTACTCAGAGATAATTCTTTTGTGGATCAAATAGGATGAGAATTGCATAGGGCTGCGAAAAGCACACCTTAAAGTTCGTATTCCACATCTATGGACACTTCATGCTGTCACTATCCGCATCCAAAGATAGTATTAACAAACACCACAACCTATTTCTTGAATAGTCTCTTTCTTCAATAACACAAGCATCAAGAAACCTCATGATCTATTCAATCCAACAAATAAAGAACAAACTCATGATGAAGATCCTTCCAATCTATTATCCATAGAGTCACACACGGCACCCATCCTGTCACCGAGGTACCATGATCACAACGGTGGCTCCGAAAATTGTACTAAATAACACCACTTGATCAACATCATATCCATTACACATAGGGAAACATCATGTATTCAACTACACTAACAAAGCTCATGATCACAACGAAGATCACATCATGGGAGAGAGAGATAACCACATAGCTACTTGTGTAAGCCTCAGCCCCGGTGAGGGACTACTCCCTCCTCATCGCGGGAAGCAGCGGTGTTGATGGAGATGGCCCCGGCGGTCGATCCCCATCCCGACAGGGTGCCGGAACAGGACCTTCTGAACCCCCGAAACTTGTCGGCGATGGCGGCGGAGCTCTGTTGCATATTTGGGAAAATCCTTCGGGGGTTAGGGTTCTTGCGCCGGGGATGATTTTATAAGCGTCGGAGGCGGCCGAGAGGTGCCACATAGGGCAGGGGCGACCTGTGGCCGCGGCCGAGAGGTTAGTCCAATAAAATTTCTTAAAATGATATACCAAGATGGCAAAAACATGTGACAATGACATAAAACAACCATGGATCACTCAAAAATTATAGATACGTTTGAGACGTATCAAGGAATTGCTCTCTGATTGTTCTGCCAAAACACTTGGGGTCGAGGTACTGGGCATCTATGGCCGACTTCCTCTCCTCGATTAGGCTTCGAACATCATTAGCTGAAGGCGGCTTATCACCTGATTTTCCTCGCCTTGGTTCATCCCTATGACGGCTTTGGCTCACCCGACTCGCGTTACGCGGAGGGCTTGGAGTCCTTTGCCATTGTGGAGGGGGTATGTACTTGGAGGGGTTATCTCCCTATTTGCACGGTGGAGGCGGCGGTGGAGGTGGCATATTATCTCTGTTATCCTCCCTTCGAGGTGGATTCTCCCCTTCTCGTCGTCGCTCTTGGCGAGGTGGTGCCTCATTTTCCTTGCAAAGGTCCTCCTTTCGCTCCCGGCTTCGATGTCCTCCCCGGCTGTTACCAGCTTCACGATGGCGCGATGAACCTGTTCGAGACTCTGCCCCTTTAGGTGGTTGTTTGTCCTTCGGGTCCTTATCGCCGCCCTTGTTGTGGCTGCTTGAGCTGGCTGGATCATCGTCTTGGTCTGCTGGTGCAGCAGCCATTGGCTTCTTCGCCGTCGAGTTGCAAAGACGAGAGTCGTCAAATAGCCTACCCGACTTGACCTGCGAGTCGTTTTGCTGCTGCTGTGCAACCTCCAGTAGATAAGCCGAGTACTTGAGGTGAGCGTCGCGATCCAATGATTTGTCGAACATGACCTACTAGGCCGCCTCCATGTTTTTGGCTGGGGTGTTAAAGTAACACAAATTGGTCACCGGATCACGTCGGTGGTGGTACTTTCTCCAGACTGAGTTAACATGGTCGGCTTCCCACTTGCTGCGGAAACCCAGCTTCTTGTGCAGGTTCTTGTCGCGAGCCGGACGGAAAACATCGTCGGCCCCCTTTTCTCTTTGCTTCCGGATGAATTCTGTTTCCTTGTTTGTGAGGTCGACTTCGCGCTACACTATCTTGGCGGCCTGCTCTTCCAATAGGACACGACGCCTCTCAATGTCGTCCAGCGATGCATTAGGAGGGAGTGGGGTTAGCAGTTCCAGGTACTTTTCCATCTTGACCTCGAACTCCTTATCTAACGCTGCTCTGACCGTAGCATTAATGTCGTCTCTATCAGCCGGCAATTTACTGGCTCCTTCATTGGAGCTAGTGGCGGTATAAAGCCCACTTTTTGATTTCCAGCTTCTGGAGTTTTTTCTTCGCCATCAGTGGGTTTTGAGGCGACGGGGTTTCCTTTCGGATCAGAGACAACATCACCCATTAAGACCTCGACGGGGCGTCCCAAGCAAGACGCAACTTTCCGACTAAAATCGTCGGATTCTCTTTCAGATTCAAGGTCCTGCTTCATATGAGCAGTGTCCCCTGATCCGGCTTCCGAATCAGCCCTGGCCTGCAAAGTAGGAAGGATAGACTCAGGTTCTGTCATCGACTCGTTAGAGCCGGATTCTCCTAAGATGCCAACAAAGTGGAAGTCCGGCACTGCCATAGTCGAACTTGCGTCATCTTCGGAATCAGCATTGAAAGCTAGATCTAGGTCGGCGATCTCCTCAGAGTCCAGATCCGATCCGTCTTCGAAGTTGCTAGGGAGGGTGGCGGGCATGCTCGAGGTGAAGCCGAGATCATCTAGAGCCTTGGCGGTGAAGCCGATGAAGATGTCGATGCCGCCGATGGCGACCGTGGACCAGCCGGTGGGATCCTCCTTTGCCGGCGTCCAGAAGCCGTTGTTGAGGACGTGGCCAGCTCCAGTCTCGTCGAAGTAGCTGACCAAGCCGACCGCGATGGTGTCGCCGATTCCGCCGGTAGATCCCGCCTGGAACGTAACCCCGGACATCTCTTGCCCCACGGTGGCCGCCAACTATCGTGGTATTGTTGAATCTAGCCGCGATAGGGGTGCCATCAAGCTAGGTAGAGAGGTGGGTATAGGAGATGTAGGCGATTCCGGTGACGGGATGAGCATGAGTTTACCCAGCTTCGAATCTCGTAATGGTGGCGAAACCCTACGTGCTGCTATAATTTACTATAAGGCAATATGAGCCGATTACAGTGAAAGTTAAAGCATCTTCCTTTACGGCGTCCCTTAGGTCGGCTATAAAGGCGTCCGGACCTAGGGCTTACAGGAAGCAACCTAACTGACTAAGTTACAGAGTTCTACTCTAATTTGGCTTGGGCCTTGCCTTGAGGGCTAAGACATCCACATTGCGGGCCGCCTTCTGGAACCTTCCCTTAGCCGGATGGGCCTCCTGTGCTTCATCGTAATGGCCCGCCCGATAAGCCGGATTCCGGCTTACCACCACTATGGGCCACCCTGGTACGCTGGCTTTAGTCACTTCTGTGATGGTACCTGTTCGGCATATCCCCAACAGTGCTGGCGATGATGGGCGTGGAGAGGCCTTGGAGGAGGGTCTCGACGGAGCTCGGGGTGTTGTTGCGGGTGCTACCCTGCGGGTCGAGGGGTGCGGCAGCGGTGACCATGACCTCCGTGTAGGCGCGAAGTGCGGGGCTGCTCTCGCAGCTAGCCGTCTCGAGGAGACGGTCAGATCAAGCCTGCACCACGGCATGGTACTCGGGGTGACGGTGACGTAGACGCGGTGCTCGCCGAAGCTGATGACGGTGCCGCTTTCGAGGAAGGCGGAGCCGGTGAAGCAGGCGGCGTTGTCGGCGATGAAGTCGATGGAGCCAAAAGTGGTGACGAGGCCGGTGGAGACTCGCTCGCCGAGCTGACTGCGGGTTCCCGTGCAGAATGTGACTCTAGCCGTTGTTTCCTACCCCACGGTGGGCGCCAAATGTCGTGGTGTGGACATATGCCTAAGTGTAGGCTTGTGAGGTGTGGGAGCAGCTTGCACAGCCGGTGGCATCTGCAGGCGGGATTGGGCAATAGCGTGCAAACTGACACACGATGTACCTAGGTTCGGAGCCCTCGTGGTGAGGTAACACTCCTACTCCTGCTTGTGTTCTTCCATATTCACGGTGTATAGGTTACAAACTTTCTCCTTGAGCTGTATATGGGCGTCCGGCTGAGGCGGCCGGGTAACATAGTCTAGGGTTTCCAGGAAAAAGTCTTTACTTCTCTCTAGTCCAGCCTTTTTCTCTATCCCCTCGAACCTTCTCCTCTATCTGGCCGCACCCCCCCCCCCTTATATAGGGCTGAGGAGGTGTTGTACATTGGTGGGTCCGGCTAATTACACGCTGACTACGGGGCCGGCCTCCCGACCCGGACCCGGCGGGTCCGGCTACAGTCTTCTTCCTTCCCACAGTGTTCTTCCATCATGTATAGTGGACGCGCACGGTATGGAGGCGCCGTTGTCGGGGATGTGCGAAGCCGGGCGGCCCGCGTCAGGTCCCTGCCGGCTCCTATCCCGCTGGGCCCGGGCGACGTGAGGCCTGCGGCTGCCTCTGTAGCCACGCCGCTCTATCGGCGACCTTGGCCGGCTTGGGAGCAGCCGGTGTTGAGCCGGTTCGGCCGAAGGATCCAGCCGGATTGCCTTGAAAACTTGTCCTGTAAACTGCTATGATCACCTGGGGGTCATCCCCCCGACAACAGTGACCAACGACATATTTGAGGGGCTCGGCATAGAAGCGTTCCCTCATGGTTAAGAGAGAGGATTAGTGTAGTCAAGATCTTTCTTTTATGTGAGAACTTTATTGTATCTAAGAGAGAGGTTTCTTAGTGTAGTTAACATCTTGTATTTGACTTACATCGAGGGTCTCTCATGGTTCGTTGCGGATTTTTTTAATTAAGCGAGTTGCATATTTTGATTACATCGAGTCAAGCCATTATTTTGCCAATCTGATGTTGTAAACCTTGGTCTGATCTTTTTTCCTGTCTTAATGCCTCGGACGGAGGCGTCATGTTAGTCAGTGTGACGCCCCTTTCAGAGGCGTCATACAATTAAGTCCGAGCGTACTTCCGTTTGGGGTCTATTAGGGGACGGAGTTTGCGCGGACCTAGCAACTGGTTTAACGCCTTAGTCTGACGCGTCGTGCTGCGAACGGTAACGCCGCCGAAGAAGGCATCATATTCTGAAATTAGGGTTAAGGGACGGCTCGCGCGACGCCTTCATCTCCATTTCCTTTCTCCCCTTCTGCTAGGTCACCCCACCCGCCGTCGTTGCCCGTCCCCAGCCGCTGCTCGCCGCCCACTACTAGGAAACTAGCTATAGGTGGAATGCTATTCTGTGGCGCACCAGTGTTGCATGCGCCACTAAACAAATTTTAGTGGCGCACCTCTCGGCGTGCACCACTAAATTCTAGATTTTTGTGGCGCACCTGGAGGACATGCGCCATAGAAATCTACATTTTAGTGGCGCACCTTGCTCCATGCGCCATAGAAATGTGGTGGGTTGGCCATTTCTGCAAATTTCTGTGGCGCATGGGGCCACATGCGCCACAGAAATCTACATTTCTGTGGCGCATGTTGGACGTGCGCCACAGAAATGTAGATTTCTGTGGCGCATGTTGCATATGCGCCACAAAAGTTTGAAAAAATCAAAAAAAAATCAAAAAATCCAAGAAAACTCAAAAAATAAAAAAAAATCAAAAAATTCAAAAAACCCAAAAAAAACTCAAAAAAATCCAAAAATAAAAAAAAAACAAAAATTAAAAAATCCAAAAAAAACTCAAAAAATCCAAAAAAAAATAAAAAAAACTAGAAAACTTAAAAAAATCAACAATTCCAAAAAAATATTTTTCTAAAGAAAAGAAATTTTATGAAAAGTTTGAATTTTTCTGAATTTCTAAATTTTTTTGAATTTTTGAATTTCTTTTATTTTTTTGTCATTTAAATTTTTTTACATTTTTTCTTAAATTTCGAATTTTTCGGATTTGTTGAGTGTTTTTGAAGTTTTCGGGATTTTTGATTTTTTTTTTTTTGGATTTTTTGATTTTTTGTGGATTTTTTTAGTTTTGGATTTTTGATTTTTGAGTTTTTTTGGATTTTTTGAGTTTTTTTTGAATTTTTTGAAGTTTTCGGAATCTTTTGAATTTTATGAAACTTTTGAATTTTCTTTTGATACTTTTGAAGTTTTTGAAATTTAAAAACAAATATATAAACATATATATATACACATACCACACATAAACTACACACACATCTATACACATACAAGGGATAAGAGGGTTGATATGATACTTATATATATCAATAAGAATTTAGTAGCATAAGGGTAGCTGAACTGAATAGAACTTAGAAGTTAAGCATGCTTGGGTTGGAGCAATTTGAGGATGTGTGAACTAGTGGGAAGTCATCGTTTGGGATGGGTTAAAAATTCAGAAAAATTGGAAAAAATTCAAATAGTTAGGTTTTTCCAAAATATTTCATTTTTTTTGAATTTCCAGGTTCAAAATTTTCCAAAACATTTCTGTGGCGCATCTGGCCCATGCGCCACAGAATTACAATTTAGTGGTGACGTTTCTGTGGTGCATCCACCATGCACCCACCATGCGCCACAGAAAGTCAAAATGGTGTGCCACAGATAGGGTTTTCCCTAGTAGTGGCCCCCCCCCCCCCCCCCCCCCCCCCCCCCCCCCCCCCCCCCCCGCCGCTGTAGGCCACCATCGGCCGCCGCCATGGGCTAGTTCGTGGCCGCCCCGTGCGTCTCCGGGCCGTGCGCGTCCGCCCCTTGTTCACCGTCGCCGCTCCGTGCTCCACCGCCGCCGTCCGCCGAATCGAAGTTCAGAAGGTAATGTCGTCCGAACCCTGTCATTGTATTGGTTGAAATCTTTGAATTTTAATTATGTTTACAAACCCTAGTAATTGAACTTTAGGATTCGATTTACTAGCAGTAAGTAGTTTAGGAATTGATTTAGTAGTATTAGGATTTGATTTAATCCGAATAGGATTTAGTAGTAGTAGTATGATGTAGTAGTAGGATCTGTTAGCTTATAATGTAGTATGATGTAGTATCCGAATAGGATTTAGTAGTAGGTTGTAGGAGATGGCCTAAAATCATTAGGATGTGACCTAAAGATTTTGATTATAAGTTTAATTATGATGTTGCTAATATGGATAACAGTGGTTTGTTGTTAGTACTAGACATATTTGTATTTGTTAGTTAGGAAATAGTAGATTTGTTAGCTGGTTATGTTGTAGCCACGGATATAATTATTTGTCAGTTCGTTAATATTAGATTTTGGTTATTTGTTGGTTAATTTAGTCATTAAGTAATGTGTATTTTTGGCTAATATTAGCTCTCTCGGCATGATTTTGGCTAATATTAGCTCTCTCGGCATGATTGTTATCGTAGTCATCACGTTCATATTGGTTATTGAAAACCGGACTCACAGGTTGTGTCAAAGGAGGTTGGCTCATTCTTGTGTCATAAACTTCGGGCTCTGCCTCAACACATGGGTCATCACGTTCACCCGAGCTAGTTCTTTCACTTACAGAAGCTTCGAGGTTCAAATCATGTGCCGCCGAGCACCAACCTTCCTTGTGGCAAATAGCTCTAACGATTTGTCTTGTGAGGCCAACACAACCGCCTTGTAAGCTTCCTAGCGATTCTCGGAGTCAATAGGCATGGTCTTCCACCGAATGTAATGATCGTACCCAACATTGTATCTTCCTTCCAAGTCAACCACATCATTTTTGTCCCTCCAATTCAACTCACTACGGACCTTACCCACAACATCAACAAAGCTAGGACTAGTCTCAAACACCATAACTATCTCTTCCGGGTCTCTATAATCAATGTCTCTTTTCGAAAAGCCGACAAAGTCCACATGATGAACATTCACGATTCTCAACAACATCTATAAACAAGATGACAACAATTAATTATAGAGACCCGAAAAAAGCTATCTAACAAGGTCCTACGGTTAGGGTTAGGGTTAGGGTTAGGCCCTACCAAAATACCTAGGGCTAGGGCTAGGGGGGTTAGGGTAAGCTTCAAATCATCATAACAACCACATATGGCAAACATATCAAAGCAATCTTAACATTGAACCCCAACACCTAGTTCTAGGGTTTCCAAATACAAGAATAAAACAACCAAATGTCAACATTTTAGTTGGACAAAAACAAGGGGAAGAGAGGAGATTACCTTGGGAACTGACGAGGAGACGAAATCCACGGAGAAATCCCTCCGATTTGGAGGGATTGGAGGGGAATGGAAAAGGGAATTTGGGTGAGGAGAGCTCAAGATGTCGAGCTAGAAACGAGGTAAGTGGGGGGCTGCGGGGGCTGGAGCTCCTTAACGTCCAAGTCGTCTAACGCCGCCGACTGAGGCGTTAAACTTTATTTCCATGACGCCCCCCTCCAAGGCGTTAAGGTCCTCACTGCAACGCCTTACTCGGGGGCGTCATACCTCCGTCCCCTAGGTCCACGCCGATGACGTCACATGGTCAATGACGCCTTCAACCAGGGCGTCAGATAGTAGAGTGTGACGCCTTATAGGCAGGCGTCATAAAAACAGGTTATTTCGTGAAAATTTTCAAACTAGAGGTCATTTTGTGAAAAAGTGACGAAAAAGATTATGTGTGAAATTTTACGAAAAGAAAAGGGCAGTACCCGAAGCAAATGCCCGAGGTGCACTAACCCCAAGGCCTCCTACCCCTCCCTACCCACAAGGCCACAAGATCATGAGAAGAGACTGCCATGCGAGAGCGGTGATATGGAGGCCGGGCTACATGTAGCCCGGTTTTCCAAAAAAAATTGAATCCGCAAATTTAACTTTCAAAAAATTATGAAAAAAATTATGGTCGTAGATAATACTATGATCTACCACTGTGAAAAAATTCAACCGCAAATTCAAAATATTTTGATCTACGCAAAAAAGAGAAATCTGGCAAGATTTCAAATTTTATAGATTGCGCACTGTTCACCGAGTCAGCTCTGCGGATTTTCTCTTTTTTTGCTCAGAACAGAATACAAGGAATTTTTGATTGAAAATTTTCATAGTGGTAGATCAATATATTATCTACAACTATGATTTCTTTCAGAACTTTTCGATAAAAAAATTTACAGATTATTTTTTTTTTGGAAAACCGGGCTACATGTAGCCCGACCTCCATCTCGACTTTCCCCTGACATGCCCATGACCATGTCCTCTCTTCCCCACTTTCCGTCCTGCCTCCTCTCCTGCAACGAGGACTTTTCTTCCATTTGCCTCCCCCATGCCCGCCTGCAGCAACCACCATGTCTCCGTCATCCGCCTCCTGCCTCCCCCATGCTGCATCTCCTTCGAATAAATGTGTGCAAGGGAGCAAGACTTTCTTGGCAACTTTGCTCAGACAAGGAACGGCGTCGACTGTCGGAGAGAGAGAACTCGGGAGCTGTTCCAAGTGATTCACAGGTTGCGGCTGCGGACTTCAGGACAGGAACAGATTCAATGCGAATTCTGAATTCACGGAGACTCTCTCTGACTCGTGACGACATGTTGCATGCATATGGCATTCATGCCTGTGCTGGCTCTCCTCTTCCTCGCTGCCTCGCTTGCGCGTTCTTTCTCTCCTTTTGGGTAGGGGGATCTTGCCGGACAGTGCCGTCCAGTTGTACTCCATCAGTGGTTTTAGGAGTTCCAAGGTTCTCTTGCTCAATTTCAAAAAAATAAAAAAAAAGGTTCTCTTGCTCTGTCTGGCTCACGGACGCAGTACAACAACTACACGCATGCGCCATTGAAAGCTTTGCTGAGATCTGCAGACGGAGGCGTACAAGCTGCCTTCGTTAAGATGGATTTTGCGTCTGTAGAAACACAACCAATTTCACATGATCCACAGGGAAACTCTTCCAAGACCACACACACATGATACAGCCGCTGTGTCCCTCGAATCGCATGTGATGCGTGCGTAAAAGGCAATTCATTGCCCTACAGCTCTCCTCGGTGCAACACAACTGTCAGGCACATGAAACTAAGCCCATGCTGCTTCCAGCAACGGCTTACTATGCATCACGCTGTTCATGGTCTGAGCATTCAAGCGCCCTGGTGGTCTGATTTGGTGCACAGAGATGCATGCATGCATTCATTGTAAAATAATCAGTCTGCGCTAGCTCTTCCTCTAGGGACTACTCCTACCCTGTAGCTGTTCTTCATGACAGATAGGGATTGACAGATAGTTACTGGAGTAGCAGGCAGCTTACCTATTGGTAGTACAGTAATGCTGTTCTGATGGTCATTTCACTTGTTACATTGATTATCATTATGGCGTGCATATGCAGCAGCCTGGCGCTAGTGGTAGTGACTTCAAGAGTGAGATGTATCTTTCAATGGAGTGGCCTTTTTTCAACGACTCGCGTGCTGTGTTTGTTCTTCTGCTTGCGAGATGTAAACTGAACACCTCCCCGTTAAAAAAACTGAATATCCCGGTTAATCTTGATGGGGTTTTCAGTCGTGAGATGTACTTAATTAGAGCATCACCAACATGTGTTATTCTTCCTTTTTTGGCGAGAAGGATCTATATCTTACAAAAGTTTACAAGTACTAAGAGCATCTCCGCTCGTCGCCCCCAAGCCCCCCCATAACCTATGGGGCGCGCCAGGTGAAAAAGGCGCCCAATCGCGCGCCCCATAGGCCGATTTTATCCGGGGCGGCCCGTTACTTCGTCCGGCGCTACCAGCCCAATCCCGCGCGTCGGGGCGTGTTGCGGTAGCGCCGGACGAAATGACGCGCGCGGGCCCACCGTGTCATTGACACATAAAGAACGACGCGAACCACCGTCGTTTCGTCGCCGTCCCGCCAAATCTTCGCGCCGCCCACTCGTCGCCCTCGGTCGTGGCCCACGCCTATCATACACACATGAAGTTTAAACGGCACGGTCGTCGCACAAGGATCGACGTGCCCCTCTACCGCTGTTAAAAACCGCCCCCTCCTCTCTCTCTCTCTCGCCGCACACCTCTCTCTCCCTCTCGCCGCGCGCACCCGTTCTCTCTCTCGCCGCCACAAAGCCATGGGATTCAACCGACGCAACCACCCAGCGGCGGCCAACGGCTTCGGCCCGCGCAGCCTGCTCAAGCACGAGGCCGAGGCACTCTTCCGGTCGTGGTACCCGTGCCCTCCGGACATGCGCGCCGGGCACAAGTTTGCGATCGACGTCACTGGCGTACCGGTGCCGGACGTGCCTCGGCCTCGGGAGACCGACTGGACCGCCGCCGTCATGCACCATTACTGGCACGAGCTCACCGCCGAGCAGCGCCAGCAGCCAGAGTGGGCGCCGTCCAACACCGAACGCTACGAGGCAGAGTTTCGACGGATCCACCACGAGAACTTCTGGGACGGCGAAGGGCCGCCGCCGCGTGAGCGGAACATCGAGGGCCGGTACGCCTTCTGGGGCGTGCAGGGCCGCACGCTCGCGGCCGTCATGGCGCACATCGACGCCGGCGACGAGCCGCGACTCGAGACGCCCCCACCGACGGCCCCGCATCCGCCCCCGCTGTAACAGCCCCAGTTTGGTACCCTAAAATATGGGCCAAATTTTCACCTTTTGCTTTGCAACATTGCATCATAGCATCCATTTAAATTGCTAATTTTAAATAAAGCAAGATTGGAAATCATTAAAAGGAAACAAATCCAATCCCAAAATTTTCAACCTCAATGCAATCGCTCAAATTGGCAAAACAAAATATTCTTGATCTTCCAAATTGTCCCGGAAGTTCCAAGGGTTCATTTCATATTTATTTGGCAAGGTCAAATTCTTGCCAAACAAATAAATAAAATTAAGATTTCAAAATGGTTGCAAATCAATCCTTATTTTTTAAACCAAGTTAAACATTTCAACAATTCAAAATAAAAATATGGGGAGCTTCATTATATTATTATGAGCCTCCCAGAATATTTTCATAATTTTTGAAGATGTTTTTCTCCCTCAATTAAATTGCCAAAGCTTCTGGTTTAAAAAAAAATAGAAAGGGGGGGGGGGGGGGAAGATGCCGGCAGGGGGTTCCTGAAAATTGCCGCCTTCTTCTTCATGTAGCTGCTGTAGCGACCGAGCGGGCGAGCTCCCGCGCGTCGCCACCGCACCCGCCCTGTCGCCACGCTGCAGTTTCCCCTGGTGGATAAGGAGGACGCCCTCGTGCTGCCCTCTCTCTCCCTCCCTCATTTCTCCCGTTCTGAACCCTAACCCTAGTCCTACCCGAGCTCCTGCCCGCCGCCGCCGCCGTCACGGATGCCGTTGAATCCGGCCGCCCCGAAGCAAACCAACGCCGCCACCGTCTCCGCCTCGTCGTCGTTCTTCGGCTAGGAGGAATCGGACCCGGACGCTTGGAATCGACGCCACTGTCTTCTTCCTCTCCGGCAACGGCCGCACCTCACCGAGCTCCTCGCCGCCGTCTCCATCCCTCTTCTTCCTCGCCGTCCACGGCATCACCTTCCTGGTGAGCTCGCCGTCCGAATGGACACCCCCGTCCTTCTCCTCCCCCCTAGGTCGTAGATGCCCTCGTAGTCTGTCGTCGTCCGCCGCCGTCGCCGACATACACGTCGCTCCGGTGACCACTAAACAGCGGCGCCGCCCGTTCTGGGCTCCCCATGGACAGGCGCGTCGAGCGCGCCTGGTATCACGTCCCCGCGGGCCCTCTTCCGTCGAGCACGACCTCGCCACCGCCGGCGGTCACCACCGGCCTGGGAACCGGTCCGGGCCGGCCAGGAGGCCGGCTGGCTCAGGTATGGGCCCGGCATGGGTGCCGGTATGGGCCGGCCAGGAGGCCGGTTGGCTTAGACATGTGCCCGGCCTGGGATCCGGCCCAGGCCGATCTGGAGGCCGGCCAGTTTTTTTTTTGAAAAATAATAATTAAATAAAGGTTGTTCCAAAATTTGCAAATGATATACCAAAAGGATCAGCAACTCAAAGGCTATCTAGCTATGCTATTTTCACATCATGACAACAAATTTTTCCTTTGAGGTTATTTCAAAATGGTTAAAGATTTAAATTTGAATAATCGTTTAATTCGCCGTTTATTCTTCGTTAATCAGAAAAATGCAAACGAAGTATCAAATTGATCAGCAATTCAAATGCTATCTAATCATGCTAATATCACATCATGACAAAAACTTTTAGTTTGGTGTGATTCCTTAATTGGTTAAAGGAATTAAATTCAAATAATCATTTAATTCACTATTTATTCATCGATAATTGGAAAATCACAAACGAGGTACCAAAATGATCAGAAGAACAATACCTATCTATTCATGTCATGTTAATGCATATTTAAGCCAGTTTTTAGTAATGTAATAATTTATAAACAATGTGGTCACTAAGTTAAATATGGGGTTGCTTCCAAATAATTGCACTAATTATTTGGCACTCCATTTAAATTGTTAGCTAAATTATATGGTGATATCATTGCATAAACTTGACATGTCATCATGATTGTGCATTGCACCTTGTCTTCGTGTTATTTATTTGTTCTTCTGTGATTGTTTGGGTATCGATAGATTCAGGAGTCGAGGTTTCCCCTACATACCCCGACGATCCGTACTACACGCCCCGTCAGCAAGGCAAGAGATAACCTAACCTTCTTGGCATATAGCCTCCTATTGTTTTATACAATTATTTTATCCACCATAATATTGCATTCGATTCTATGTCAACTTTTGGTCAAATGCTAGAGTATCCTATGTAATACATGTTCCCTGAACCCATACATGTATCCCCTCCTATGAAACATAGGCTTGACGTGATGACCGGAGTTAAAGACATATTTTGTTGTATATATATGCTTAGCCATGCTTAGTCGAATTCTAAATTGTCCAGTGATTTATTTCCATAATTATGATATTGATGGAATGTTCAGACATGGTGGATACTCGTGGTCTCTAAATTTTTAAAATGCCTAAAAGGCTTGGATGAGTTGCTATCGGGGATGGTGTTTTGCCTCATTCTTGCCCCTAGGTGCGAGTTCTTGTCTTCGGAACCAAGGTTTGCGCGTGCTGCCATCGGTGGGGGTATGGGATCCTTACTAACTGAATAACTTGTGCGGGCGTATCCAAGGGTCCTCTAGTTTGCGCTTTCCATTTACGTGTGAGTTGCAAGTGGATGAAGGCGCGATGAAGAGGGTGTGGTGGTGTTTAGGGTGTGGCGATGGGGGCAGGGGCTGAAATAGGCTGGATAACCTTGGATAGTCTCATACGAGGTAAATGATTAACCGCGCCCACTTGCCAGCTTTCCCCGGAAGAGAGCTAATCAGGCGAGCCGGACGGTACCGATGGGTAAATTACTACACCCCTGCAGGGTTTAATCTTTTCGAAAAGCCGTGTCCGCGGTTATGGACGCCATGGGGATGGATTTACGAGATCATAGAAAACATGAATTTAATTAAAATTTGGCAACTAGAAGTTACAACTTAACAACATGTGAAAAGATTCATTTTCTCGAGGGTGATTCGAGGGAGTGCCTTGGTGGAGATGAGTGGTGAGAAATGGCTACTATGGGTTCAACGCGAACCGAAGATAAAAGTTTACTATCTTACCCCTTTATGAAAAACCCTCTGAGTAGTCGATGCCATGAGTCGTTTATGTCTTTATAAACGAAAACTAGCTTTATGCAAAACAACCACTATACAGCTTTAGAGCCTTGTTATCATTGGGCCTATATCGCCCTACTAAACTTGCGAGTACGTCATACTCAGTCTCTCTTTATTGATTATTAATTATTTCAGAGGAGGACGTCATCGAGCAGGCAGGTGGGTACTTCGTTGACATCGACGAGTAGTCTGGGGGTTCCCTGGTGGCAGCTTGGGACGTCGTGGAACCAGCTGGCTGGGATTTGTTTATCTGTAGGCCTCTTAGGCCATATTTTGGATCTTGTTGTTTAGACAACATATTTGGCTTCCGCTTGTTATAATGATGGGTCTGTGACCCCTGTTGTGTAATTTGTATTTTCTCGCTATATGAGTTGCTATATGGAGAGCGGTGTTTTGGCTCCCGGGCTCCAGGGAGCCCGGTATTTTGAAAATTTTGAAAAGCACATTTTTCTGTTTCAAAAAAATGTGAAAAAAATCACAGGTGTAGGTACTGTCGAGACACACGCCCGTGAATTTTTTTGACTTCAAATTTGTTGTATTTTGGGCTGTGCAAAAAAGACAAATTCTGACAGATTTCAAAATTTTGAATCTGGGTATGTCGATTCAGAAATTTGTCTTTTAGATCTAGCCCAGAATAAAACGAATCTGTCCTTGAAATTAGGCACGCTTGTAGATCTGGGTGATATCTACACCTGGTATTTTTTTCTCGATTTTTGGAAACCAAAATATGCGCATTTTCAAATTTTGAAATCCCGGGCTCCCTGGAGCCCGGGTTCCAAATGCACTTTCCGTTGCTATATGCTCTTTTGTGTCGTAGAGTCTGTGATGTGCCAGTTGTTACACAAGTCTTGATCTTTAATCTTTTCGAAAAGCCGTATCCACGGTTATGGACGCCTTGGGAATAGATTTACGAAATCATAGAAATCATGAATTTAATTAAAATTTGGCAAGTAAAGGTTGCAACTTAACAACATGTGAAAATGTTCATTTTCTCGAGGGTGATTCGAGGGAGTGCCTTGGTGGAGATGTGTGGTAAGAAATGGCTACTATGGGTTCAACGCGAACTGAAGATAAAAGTTTACTATCTTACCCCTTTGTGAAAAACCCTCTGAGTAGTCGATGCCATGAGTCGTTTATGTCTTTATAAATGAAAACTAGCTTTATGCAAAACAACCACTATACAGCTTTAGAGCCTTGTCATCATTGGGCCTATATCGCCCTACTAAACTTGCGAGTACGTCGTACTCAGTCTCTCTTTGTTGATTATTAATTGTTTCAGAGGAGGACGTCACCGAGCAGGCAGGTGGGTACTTCGTTGACATCAACGAGTTGTCTGGGGGTTCACAGGTGGCAGCTTGGGACGTTGTGGAACCAGCTGGTTGGGATTTGTTTATCTGTAGGCCTCTTAGGCCATATTTTGAATCTTGTTGTTTAGACAACATATTTGGCTTCCGCTTGTTGTAATGATGGGTCTGTGACTCCTGTTGTGTAATTTGTATTGTCTCGCTATATGACTTGCTATATGCTCTTTTGTGTCGTAGAGTCTGTGATGTGCCAGTTGTTACACAAGTCTTGATCTCCTTATTATGCATTGATAGCTATGCCAGTGTTTGTGGCATGATCGAGGTGTTGCGTGGGAGCGGTAATCCCATTGTCCTTCGATTATGTAGCATAGCCTGTGGGTTACATAGCCTCTCTGTATAATTTCGGGGTCGGGGCGCTACACCCGCCCCGTCAATGGGCGCCCAGGGCTTCAACGCCGCCCCCCTCCGGGTCTGCGTCCTCCGCCACAGGCTCCACATCGCGCTCTGTCTTCACGCCGCCTGCCGCCACCCCCAAGAGGGTAAAAACGAAGGTGCCGTCGTCACTCTTGCAGGAGCTGATAGCGGCGCAACAGCAACTCGCCTCCGAGGACGACCCCGAAGACATCGCCGCCACCTTCGAGGCATCGGTGAACACCATCCCGCCGCTCGACGCGTCATGGGCGTGCGCGTGGTCGCTCCAGGACCACCTCCAGATCACCGGGGCGCCGATGCTCGACCTCACCGGCGACGAGGACGGCGGCGCCAACGACGACAAGGCAGGGCCCAGCGGCAGCGGCGGTGATGACGAGGCAAGACCCAGCGACGGCGGCTACACCGTCAAGGAGGAGAATTTCGACGTCTTCAACTACCGTTAGATTAGTTTTAGTTTAAAGTTTGCCAAATTTCATTCGAATCTTGTAAAAATCCCTAAAATTTGAACGAAATCGTGTTTAATTTCGTATTATAAATTTTTCATAAAAGAAATTTGGGGGCGGCGAGTGGGGAGAGGCGCACCCCATAGGCGCCATCTCGTCAGGACGCCCCCCATAGCGCTCGTTCTGGCACCAATCCGAACGAGATTTGGAGGACGCGAAGAGAGATGCTGTAAGTATCTCAAACATAATAAAAATTACATCACGATCATTAGACCATCTAAAGACCACTACGGCAGTTAGTCTATGGCCCTATGGGAGATGGCAATGACTTGTTGATAATAGTCAAATTGTACCTTTGAGTTTCAAAAAATGGTAAAAAAAAAAAATCCACGGATGTGTACGCATACTTATATATTTTTGTATAGTACCGGTGAAAAAGACGTTCTATTTTGGTCTGTAGAAAAAATAGTGGGCATAAAAAAAACACTTTTTTGGCGAACATCTTGTCTTTTTTCTGTGGCCCAAAATACTAAGTTTCCAACGAAAATTGCTACGTCCGCAGTGGATGTGTATATGTACTCTTTTATTTTGTTTATTATTTTTTAGAAACCTAGAAATACAATTTTGAAAAACGAGAGCACTGGTACTCATGTGCAACTAACACTTTCCGCGTGTCCCAAAAAAATTGACCGGAAAAGCTATAAGTATAATGGGGTACCCAAAAGTAGGTAAGCTGTTGGATATGTTCTTGCTACTCTTTTATATTTTACTCCATACATTTCTTTCATTAATATGGCCGTGAAATAAACCACAAAAATGGACCGATAAGAGTCTTAGACTACTCATCACGAGTCATCAACAATATTCTTACAAGGCTAAAATGCTTTTTAAAGCTACAGGGCTACATTTTTTTTTATGATGCTACAAGGCTATAAATAAACAATCAAAGTGAATGTAGGATGAGAGCGGCGATATTGCGCCCGGGCGACAGGTAGCCCGGTATCAGGAGCGCTGAATAGGCTTTCGAGATCTGTGACTCCGGGTCACATTCACTTTCCTGGCAAATACGGGCCATTTAATACAAGAAATTTAAGCTGTGTCTACGTATGGCCTTTGGTTGTGTACATGGGCCAAATTTCTTGTACTGCCGCGATGAGAGAGCAGGGGACCGGGATGGATAAGAGAGACGAGGCTTTCCAGACGATTTTCTGGTGTGTTCCTCAATTTAAATTTGGTGAATTTTTTTTCATCTACACCATGCCATAGATGCTGAATATTAATGCTCACTATTTGCGTGACCTTTGGATGCAGAATCCGATTTTGTTGTTTGGAATGAGAAAAACTTTTCCCAGGTCGGAATTTGCTCGATCGAGTGCTAAATAGTTAAGTCCCAATTTTGTAATAACTGTGCTATCAAGCTTTAACGACTGTTCTTCATGAGCGGTTGAAAAATTGTGACGAATATGTTTTTAGGCAAGATCAATCTTGTATTCGCATTACTAATGAAATGATGTTATCTACATAATTGTATTCGTGGCTTCTTTGAAAGGCATTTGGAACTATTATTTTGAAGTTAGACAGGGGAAACAAAGATCTGGATCACCATGTTAACCAATGAATTTGCAATTAAAAGGTGTCTGAATTAGAGCTATAGGACCTAATACAAAGTTAAGGAAACACAATGTCATATATTTTCGGGAAATCTAATCAGCAGCAGCAGCTTATATTTGGCAAAACTATACGCACAACGTCAGCCGTTTGTAAGCGAACGAGTGGGTAGACTCGCCGCAGCGCGCTCCTCGGGCCGTCGACTTCCTCTTCCTCCTCGCCGCTATCATCCTCTCCCTCCGCGTCCGCCTCCGATTCCCCCGCGGAGCACTCCATCAGGAGGAAGAGGAGCCCTCGCTCGGGAAGCAATCATCGGCGGCCGCGGCCCGCCGCGGGAGGAGGAGCTTCTTGCACAGGCTTGCGGTGTCCACGGCTCTTGCGGCCGCGTCGCTCGTGTTCCAACCACTCGCGTCCTTGTGCCTCTACCCCTCCTTGGGACAGTGTGGTCCAGTGTGCTGTCCTCACAGCGCAGCTCGCCGCGCATCTCTGGGCAGCGGGGACCGTCACGGCGGAGAAGGCGGCGACCACGCGCGCCCACCCGGCACACCTCCGCCTCTTGGCCGTGGGGACCGTCGCGGCGGATAAGACGGCGGTCGAAGCCTGCCGCGTTCGATTCCGTCGTCTCCAACCTCCTCGGACCAAGGCGAGATGTCTAATAGCTCCACCATGACGAGTTCATCCTCTCCAGCGAGTATCGGGTGCTGGTGTGCAGCGTATGACCGGAACACGACCGGCGTCCAGAACCTACGGCCGTCGGCGTCGTGTTCCTCACCGTCGCCATGGACCTCCCCCGAGCTCCGTCTTCGTGTCTAGCAGCTCCGCCTTGCCGACGGCTTCCTCCACCCCGAAGATGCCATGCTGATAAATTCGTTTGTGATGATGAGAAGCCCCGCGAGCGGCTCTGGTAAATTCATTTGGTTTTCTACGTGCGCCACCACTTGACTTCCGAACTGAATTTGGCCTAAAGTAGTAGCCCATTGCTTGAATTGGGTGTCGTAGGTCATGTGCAACAGTAGCTAATCCTAATTCCTTTTGTGGTGTTCTGTTCTCTGCGGAAATCCACAAAGCATTGGTGTCTTCCTTGCTATTGCATACAAGGTGCTTGGTGAACTGCTTGTAAGAACAATATTTTGTCACACCGTATTGTTGTTGAAAGAACAACTATGCCCGAGATGTCGCCTAGAGGGGGGGGTGAATAGGCGATTAAAACTTTTTCTATTTAGGGGCTTGATAATTGCGGAATAAAACTATGTGTTTAAAATAACAAGCCAACAACCTAAAATTCTAGGTTTACCTAAAGTGCACCAACAACTTATGCTAAACAAGGCAAGCAACAAGGTGATAGCTAAATATAAACATCAAGCACGAAGGCTATCACAAAGTAAAGTGCATAAGTAAAAGCTCGGGTATAGAAATAACCGAGGCACGCGGAGACGAAGATTTATTCCCGAGTTCCTCCTTGTTAAGGGAGTACGTCTCGTTGGAGGGGTGTGAGCTCGCCACAAAAGGCCTACTCAAAATGCCACAAAAGCCTCACCCTATTCTCCGATGAACCGCACCCAAAGGTTTGGTTCACCTTCCACTATCGGAATCCTTCGGGGCGGATTCCGGAGCCCTTACAACTTTTGGGGCACACACCCACAACTCAATTGGGGGCTCCCAAATCTTGCCGAAGCTTCACAAGTCGAAGTCTTCACGGCACCACCACCGTCTAGGGTACACAATGCACCCAAGAGGCACAAAGCTCTTGGGAACACAATGCACCCAAGAGTAACAAGCTTCTCAACGTCAATCCCACGAATCACCGTGGAGAGCACAACCCGATGCAACTAATGCAAAAGACAAGAACACACCAAGTGGTCAAATTCTTCTCCCCAAAATCCAACCAAAGCAACTAATGCTATGGAGGGATTTAGGAGGAAGAACAATGGAGAAACACCAAGAACTCCAAGATTTAGATCCAAAGAGTTCCCCTCACTTAGAGGAGAAATTGATCGGTGGAAATGTGAATCTAAACCTCCTCTCTCTTTTCCCTCAAAAAGAAGCAAGAAGTATTGGAGGGATTGAGAGATCTAAAGCTCAAGAGAGATGGCAAAAATGGAGGAAAGAAGAGCTCAAATGGTGGCCAAAAGTTCTTGACAAAATGGGGAAGAAGACCACTTAAAAGGGAGGGCAGAAATCTGCCCGTTGGAGGCAAAAACGTGAAAGGCCGGCCATCGGGCCGGCCTGGCCGGGGAATGGCCGGGAAGGCCACAAAGGGAAATCCGGGTGGGCCGGCCATGGCTGGCCTGGCCCGGCCATGATGGCCGGCCAGGAAACTGAGAGGCCCCGGTCATGGGCCGGCCATATGCCCGGCCTGGCCGGCTGCTTCGCCCTTTTTTTTCTCTCTTTTGATTTTCTGTTTTGAAAAATCGACCGAACCGAAAACGCAATAACTTTCACATACGAACTCCTTTTCGATATTCTTGGACTCGTTGGAATCGTCACAACAAGGACTACAAGAATATGCAGAGAAACATCATAGTCCAAGAAAATATTATAAAATTAAATGGGGAAAGGTAAAAGCTCCCATTTGCAAATCGGAAATGCAATAACTTTCACCCACGAACTCCGTTTTCGATAATCTTGGACTCGTTGGAATCGTCATAACGAGCACAACAAGATTATGAAGAGAAACATCATAGTCCAAGAAAATATTATAAAACCAAATGGGGAAAGTTAAAAACTCATTTTCGCAAACCGGAAAATCCGAAACTTTTGCAATTGACGTCCGAATGAAGTAAAACCAATTTTGTTGGAAAGAGGACAATAAAAGCAACCTTTGAAAATGGCAAACAAGCAATGGAGATTTTGCAAAGAAATGGAAGAGGTAAATCTTACGCACGGATGAACCAGCAAAATCTCCAATACCGAAGCCGCAAAAGAAGATGCATAAGAATACCGTTTTTGGTGACCTTAGCCTTGTCATGACAAGCACGACAAGCACCAAGACCACACCACGATAAGAGACAAATAAGAACCAATAAAGATGATAGCATGGATACAAAGGTTTGTGCTCTCTACGACGATATGATCATGATATTCGGTCGAGAGCCCCTCTTGATAGTACGGTTATCTATCCTATAACCCGGTCTCTCACTAAACATCATGAGACCGGTAAAATAGAAACCCTAGCAAGATCATACCTTTGCCTTGCGCATTAATCCACTTTGAGGTCGATGAAGATGATCTTCATCTCCTCAAGATGCACCACCTTCCTCGATTGCGCTTCGGTGAAGATTCACATGACGCTCCCCCATACACCAAGATGGGAGACGCACTCTTCGGCAAATCTTCACTTGGCCTTGAGTGATGATCAACTCGCACAAAGCCTTGATCAACACACACTTTTCTTCTTCCCTTAACCTTGACTCCAACAAATGGAGAACAAGCAAACAAATGGACAACCTATAAATATAGCTCAATGCAAATATTAGTCCATAGAGATTGTCATTAATTACCAAAAACATGCATGGGGGCAACCATGCACTTTCAGTTGTCCTAATAGAAATAGCATCATATTTAGGTGGATTCTATGGATGTGTCTTCTCGATGCTTATGGCTAAAAATATGCAAACTTTGGACTGGTGCTTGTAGGTAATATTTGAGGTGCAAGATTTTGATTGAGATTGCCGCCATGGAGATTACCATTGTTAATTTTGAACATTTTACAATTATTATTGTGCTACCGTTTTAGTTATATAGTTTGTGTAGTTACCGGGGGTGGAGTTTTGGCTCCCGGGAGTATATGCTCCCGGTTTTTAAAATGCATTTTCAGAAAATTTTGAAATTTCAAAAAAATCGGACAAAACAATTCGTGTGTGTGTCTCCGCATTTTATATGCTCACGAAGTCGCTTCACGGGGAACCGATATTTATCGTGTCGTGTGTAAAAAAGGCAAATTTTAATGCTACGAAAAGGCTTTTCACAAGACAGTTTTTGTCATTTTTACACAGGGAACAAACAATATTGTTTTTCGTGAAATTTGTTGTGCGGACATAGAACGTCATAATGTACACACCATATTTTTGTTCAGAATTTTTTGACTTTCCAAAATGTTTTTCCACATGCTCCCAATTTCCGACATGAATTTCCGGTAGTTACTCAACAACTTAGGTAAATATTAATCAATGATTCATGAAAAGAAATACGAATTTATAGGTAGGGTATTGTTATCATCATGGAATTAATGTAGTTACCCAACTCTATATAATAGTTACCTCCCGGTACTAGTGTAGTTACCATGTGTTCATAATATAGTTATCCACCACGAAATCGATGCATTTATCCTATTCTCGTGGTAGTACATCCTAAACTGATGGAGTTACCCACCCTAGAATGATAGAACTACCACCACGTAGTGATAGAGCTACCCACTCTAAACAGGTTAAGTTACCCACCTAGTAGTGATGTAGTTATCCACCCTAAATTGGTGGAGTTACCCATCCAGTAGTGATACAGTTACCATCCTAAACTGATAAAGTTACCCACCCAGTAATAATAGAGTTACTCACCTAAACAGATGAAGTTATCCACCAATCATTGATAGAGTTACCAATCTTATACTGATATAGTTACCACCCCGTAGTAATGGAGTTATCATCCTAAACTGATGAAGTTACCCACCTAGTAATCATAGAGTTACCACCTTGTAGTGATATAGTTACCCATCCTAAATAGACGAAGTTACACACCCATCAGTGATAGAGTAACCAATCTTATACTGATATAATTACCACCACAGAGTGATAGAGTTATCACCCTAAACTGATAAAGTTACCCACCTAGTAGTGATAGACTTACCCACACTAAACTGATAGAGTTACCCACCCTAGACTAATAGAGTTACCACCTAGTAGTAATGGAGTTACTCACTCTAGACCGATTAAGTTACCCACCCTAGACTGATGGAGTTATCCACCCTATACTGATGGGGTTACCACCCAGTAGTACTGTAGTTACCCATCCTAGACCGATGGAGTTACTGACCTAGTAGTGATGAAATTACCCACCCTAAACTGATTTAGTTATCCACCCTACGCTGATGGAGTTACCACCCCATACTGATGAAGTTACCACCCCATAGTGATGGAGTTACCACCCTAAACTAATGAAGTTACCCACCCAATAGTGATGGAGCTATCCACCCTAAACTGATGGAGCTACCACCCTAAACTAATGAAGTTACCAACCCAGTAATGATAGAGTTACCCACCATAAACTGATGGAGTTACCCACTTTAGACCGATAGAGTTACCACCCCCGTAGTGATGCAGTTACCCATCCTGAACAGATAAATTTACCCACTCAGTAGTGATAGAGTTACCCATACTAGACTGATAGAGTTACCACCCCGTAGTGATGGAGTTACCACCCAGCAGTGATGGAGTTACCCACCCAGTAGTGATGGAGTTACCCAACCTAGAACGATGGAGTACCCACCCAGTATTGATGGAGTTATCCATCTCTTTTAGGGGCGTAGTTGTCACCATGAACTTGACAAAGTTATCTCCCTAAAACCTATGGAATTACACATGTGTTTTAGTGTATATTTACCCACTTTTACACGATACATTTTACCCTCCCAAAGTGTTAACTCACTTATGGAACTAGGGGGTAACTTCAAAACTTAGAAGAATAAAAAAGAACAACCAAAAGTGGGATATAGTTTTGAACCAAAATGTAATCGTTGTTTGGGGTGGTAACTTACATACTACAGCCTGGTAACTCACGTGTTAGTGGTTGCTAACTTTTGGGTTGAAAAAAAATATCGTTGGAACATATTAACATGGGATCTAGTTTCGAAGATCTCGAGGCGACTAGTCCAACGATGAAAACGGATCATAAATCGCATAAACGATTTGAGCTACAAAATATTTAAATTTTCGAATTTGGCATTTAATGCGGGATGACATCAGCTTTTGGATTTTAGTTCATGAATGCTAATTTTCTCACAGATCGCTTCCTAGGCTGTAAAAAACCTGCACGAACTCCAAATGTGGTTAACGTAGGGGTGTAAACGGATAGGATAATTTCCGCACCGAATCCTGTTCCGAAACCGTTTTAAGCAATCCATATCCGGTTTGAAGAAATCCGACGGATAAGGATATCCGATTCCGAATTTGACACCGGATACGGTATAGGATATGGTATGAAAAATAGCCCCCGAATATGGATTATCCGAAATTTAAATAGGATTATCCGATGATTTTAATCCGAATAATCCGATTTTCTACCAAAACATCTAACCTAATAGAACATAATTAGTGGTTAGTGAGTTGTAAATTTCGTCCATTAAATAAAAACTCACTTACATAGTGATTGTTGTGACTATGGAGTACAACTTTGTTAGGTTATTAGCATATTGAACTATTATTTTTGGTTGTATGGTTTGCCGATATACTTATACGCGTACATATCCGATTAAATTTTTTTCTTACCGAATCCGCTCCGTTTCCGTCCCCGAATCCGTGATATGATATATCCGACCCCGAATCCGCAACCGGTCATTATCCGCTCCGGTCCGAATCCGATGAAAAAATATGGTATAGAATATGGTAACAACAAAATCCGATCCGATCCGATCCGATCCTTTTACATCCCTATTAACGCGTGGGTGTTTACAGATTTGCCAAATTGAAACAACTTCTCCATAGTAGCGTCCTATATTTTTACTGATAACACGGCCGATCCGTCTACCATGGTACACACAAGTTGCCAGAAATATGGGCAAGACAAGCTGGCTTTCTGGGCAGCGATGTGGGACCATGTACAGGGTTATACAAGTCCAGACGCAGAATACACAGAAAATACATAGAGAAAACATGTCAGGATCAGAGACCGATGGATGATGGAGATACCGAGCTGCCTGTAGCTCGGCCTCTGAATGGAGTTTTCGATGATCTCACACAAAAAACGTTAGTGTAGGAGAGTGTGGGCTTGACATCCAACCAGGTATGGCCTTTTCGTATACGGATGGCCTAGAGTCCCCTGGCTTGCCCTGAGGCAAATAAAGCCTATTTAGCCATCCAGCAGTGTATGCAACGCGACTTATTTTGGTCGAGGTGACTTGGTGTTTAATTTTTTTGAAAATCTATCTATAATCTATTATACACTAAAAGCTTTAAGAGTCTAGAATAGAGCCACCACATTGATCCACATCATCCGAATTATTTTGATTGTTAGATCTAAAATCTATGGTTAGGATTTACACAAATAGCGTAACACTAAGAAAAGGTTGTGTACTCATGTCACGTACAAAACAAAGTCGATCATAGCATACATTCTACCGTACAGTTTTTAAAAAAGCTGATCCGTGAGAACCTGCCTGTGGTAGGATGGTTAGCAGGGTGGTTGTACACCCAACCCATCAGAGTTCAAACCCCAGGTTTGACACTGGGGTTTCTAATTTAGGCGGAATATTCTTCAGTGGGAGGCGACGTTCCCGTCGACAGCGAGACGACTTGGTGACTTCGTCAATCGACTCGACCCGCCGGCTCAGTTTCTCGGAGGTGCTCATAGGGGTAGGATGTGCGTGTGTGCGTTCATATGGGTGAGTGTGTGCACGTGTATGAGCGTCTACGTTTGTACTGTGTTTCGCAAAAAAAAAAGATCCTAAAAAAAACTGATAAAGCCCAACTCATTGTCGCCTGTGTCGCGTGTCAAGCCCGGCCACGTTTTCTTCACTTCGCTCTTTTTTTTAGAAGCTATCTCTTCAGTATGGAAAAGAAACCAACCGACCTACAATTCACTCCGTTAATTTTGCACGCCGCTGGCCGACATCAGATCGTGTGAAGAGACTCTGATTTGGTGAAGTTTCTTCGTCTCGCACATCTCCTGCTCTGCCTACATCACCAAACCTGTGCCACCTCCACCTATATGACCGGTGCTATTAGGGCATATACAATGGGGTGATGTCAGCCTTCTCTTAAAGATGCCACGTTGGATTTTTGCTTAGTTGGAGGAGAGAGAATGAGGGAAGAGAGGGTTGTCTTCCCTTAGCTAAGAGATGATCTCTTAAATATTAAGAGAAGGTTATTTTGTCCATTGTACCACATGCCTTCTCTTATTAAGACAATTTCATACTAAATTTAGTTAATTCTCATTAATTGCTAGAGATGACAATAAGAGATAACGCATTCTACGACCGATATTTATTGCCTTCTCCAAATGACGTGGAGATCTAAAAGAAGATCCGTCTTACCTACCATTGTACATGCACTTAGCATTATTCGGCCGATTAAGGAACTGAGCACAAGTAGAGGTCACTAGATGGATGCATGCTTATCATCGGACGGCAACAAGCTGAATACATGGCTCTGATTGCTACAAGGAAAAACGTGAATCGAGAGAAGTGTTGCAACGCGGAATACATCAGATCCGTGCGTCGTGTTCATGTGTATGTATATGCGTATCATTACGTACCTGCATATCCTGTTCAAGAAAATACCATTACATGCATGGATATGGCTGCATGAAGTCCATGCATTAATTAATTTCAGAATACGATTTCAATTTGGTCTTCTATTTTCGTCTAAGGTGTCACACTTTGTATCAGTAATAACCTCCGGGCAAATTTGATCGAGTTCTATCAGATATACTTATATTTATCCCTATTTTGCCTGCAGTCAATATATTTGTTATTATTTGGACAATCAACGGTTTTAAATACCTAGAAACATTATAATCATATATGTGTTGAAGAGTCTCAAAAACTTGCTTAGCTGTATTATTGGATTTTGTAACCAACAATTTTATGCTAAAGTGAAATTCTGTACACTCACTAAATTTGGTACGACTTCTAAGAGTACGTATTCTTATAAATAGCAAGTATAGTGAATAGAAACATGAGATCATAATTATACTCCCAAAAATACATAATAATTAAGACATCTATGATCTATTGATCTCGCAACACGTACAAATGACATGGTCCTACTATTTAATGTTCTCAGAAAAACATGATAATATATCCCAGGATGGGGCTAAAAGTCAAACATGATCAAATATTTTTTGTTTTACAATTTTTCATACTTTATTATTCACAATTACTTATATGTTGTAACCGAAGTGGTTTCCCACATAAAGAGCTACTGCCTCTGTAATGATTTTTGAAAGTATATATTCATAATAATATCACAATAACTATTGGTACAAGAACATAATTGCATTTTTGAAGGATATAACATGTTATAATGCCTAACAACACATTCAAGTGGCACAAGCCATCGTAATATGATGCTCTCGTAAAAAAAATTGTGTTTACTCAGCCCAACAAATCAAAGACTAATAATGATGTTTCCAACCTAATTGTGTTAGACACATCTGAAGGAGTTTTGTACCGGTGTTCGCCACTACAACATGAACTTCCTAAAGCATATGCAGAAATCATTCTTCCTAAAGCAATCTGAATTAATTTTTTAGTTAAACCCTTTATTCATGATGCGGCAAAATTAAACTTTATGCATTAGGAAGAACGATTAATCTTTTACAATTTTATCCACCCCTCAATCAACTCAACCATAGCAGACAATTCTCCACATGCCCATACATCATCATAATTAAAACTCATCAGATCATAAAGGGTAGTTTGACCAACAAAGCACAATAGAACACAAAAAGGAGGGATATGACTTATATTCTTACGAAAAAGCAAGAAACCACATATATGATCAGTATATGGTGTTTTGGAAAATAACATAATAATTATTTTAGTTGCACAAGGGTTATAGTTTATCTAGCAAAAAATTTACATGGTCGTATAGAACCGTATATTTCCAATAGCATAATATGACCATAAATATATAGATTTTTTCACAGTCACTTTTGACACGTTAGTTTATTTAAAAGTTTCAGAACAACATAGAAAACTAACGTTGATATATACACATGTTATCTATATATAACATATGAAAATATATTTGGATGCAAATTTGGCAGTACATACTATACATGTAAATCAGTAAATATACTTTTATGCATTTTTTCAGAATTTTTAGAGATTTAGAAATGAACTCTTTGTATAATCTAAAACGAGATTACTAGTGCTTGTGTACCACAAGGGCTTTTCACATTATTACGGTATAATTTGTCAGCCGCACACTATGTTGCTTGCCTTAAATGGCGGATTAAACTATTGAGCTTCCATCTTAGAGCACATGTAGTCAGACCGGGCAAAATTCACCATCTATATGTCTGCGTTTGTGGAAACGTCCAGTTATGTTCGCGGACACAACCTGGTTAGGACAACTCCAACGCGCTGACCCAAACAGACCTGTTTTTAGTTTGTTTTTCATCCGTTTGGGTCGGCAAATGGACAGTGCTCCGTCCCTGTCCGGCCTTTTCTGGCCACTGCACCCAATGGGCCGACCCATTTGGTCCGCCCCTTTCCTTTTTTTTTAGACAATAGATTTCAAAATAATTTACAAATAGGCAATGGTAGCAAAATAATAGTGCCATATAGGCATCAACGTAGTCACCAAAAAGATGAGCCAGGTCCCATTTGCCTCGGCATTACATAGTACCCAAAAGATTAGCCCGAGGCCCCATTTTGCCCAATTTTCAACATTGTTTATGGGCAACTGATGCATGTAAAATGCATACATGAACTTTGCATTATATTACTTATATTTCAATCATATTTGCATCATATAAGGGTTATATCATTGTTTTATAATGATTTTGGAAAGATTTCACAGTTTTCCTATTTTTCTGGAATTAACCCTGCACTGGCAGAAAACCCTATTTTCTATATTTTGATGTTTCAGGGACCCAAACGACGTCCAAATGACCTGAAAATTTACGAGCATCATTTTTTGGAAGGAAGAAAGCGTAGGAGCGAAGGATGCGAAAAAGTGGAAGCCCGAAGGCCAAAAGAGGGGGCCCCACGTGGCCAGATTCCTTGGCCGCGTGGGACCCACCAATTTGGCCCTCGTGGCTCCGTTGCCGTCGATCTTTCTTCCCGAAGCTTCCTTTTGACCTAAAAAACGACTACAAAAATAGTCCTCTGACGTTCTCCAGAAGGAGGCGGTGGAGAAACACAAAACCAAGAAACAGGAGACAGAAGGCTACCGCCGGAGAAGATCGGAGGGGGGAAATGCCGCCGGAATCACCTTCGGAGGGCTCCTCCGTCCCCCCTCCGGAGTCTCCATCAACATCACCGTCAAGACCAGCACCATCTCCATCACCATCTTCGTGATCCACTTCATCCCCCTCATAGTTTGAGATTGTTCGAACCCTAGCTATTGTTTAAGTGCTATTCTACCTGTGTATGATTGGCTACTTGTCATTGTTTGGGGGTGAGATAATATTTTCAGATTGTGTTGCATCACTTATACCATTGAATCATATCATGTCTTTGCGTTGTGAGTAGTTCTCTCATGTTCCTGGGGGCTTAGGATGAATTGGCAATGATTTTTATATGACATGTGTGGGTATTTTGTCTAGTTTTTATCTTTGATGTAATTCTATGATGGTGTTGTGCGAACGTCGACTGCACATCACTTCACCTATATGGGCACATAGGAGAGCACCGTAGTGTAATGGAGTGAGAGAGACTTGGGAGGACATGTAAACCTGAGACCGAATCATGAAGTTGCATTATGAGGGCATTGGTATCGGTGACCTTAGAGTTTAAGGCTATGGTGGGACTCTATGTCTTAATAACTCTTGTGCAGTCATTTATTTTGCCATAAAAACCATCATAGGGGGGTTTAGTTTATTTATTTAGCTTTACCTCCAAGAGGGCGCCGTTCCACGGCGACCCGCAGATGACCAAGAAGGTGGCACTCACGGGTGACGGTTCCCGCACCATCATCATTGGTGCCCACCTCACCGACAAATAGGAAAGCACGCTCGTCGCCTTCCTTCGGGAAAACTCTGACGTCTTCGCGTGGGAAGCGTCAGGTTTAGCCGGCGTACCAAGGGAGGTGATCGAGCACAAACTGGCGGTAAACGCGGATGCCCGCCCCGTGAAGCAAGTTCTGCGAAAGCAAAGCAAGGAGAAGTTGGAGTTCATCGTCTCCGACACCGACAAGCTACTGGAAGCCGGCGTCATCAAGGCGGTGCCCCATCCCACTTGGGTAGCTAACCCTATGGTGGTGCCAAAACCGATGACCTCCAAGCTGCGACTCTGCATCGACTTCACAGACCTGAACAAGGCCTGCCCCAAGGACCCGTTCCCTCTTCTGCGCATCGACCAGATCGTAGATTCCACGGCCGGCTGCGAGTCGCTGTGTTTCCTGGATGCCTTCTCCGGGTATCACCAGATCTTGATGGCGGTTGAGGACCAGGAGAAGACGGCCTACATCACCCCCAAGGGCTACTACTGCTACAACCGGATGCCTTTCGGCCTCCGGAACGCCGGCGCCACCTTCCAGCGCGCGATGCAGGCGTGCCTCGGGCCTCAGCTGGGCCGCAACGTTGAAGCGTACATCGACGACATCGTGGTCCAGGACCTGCACGAGACCTTCGACAACCTCCGCCGGGTCAACTTCAAGCTCAACCCTGACAAATGCGTGTTCGGGGTCCCGTCCGGCAAGCTGCTGGGTTTCCTAATCTCCCACCGGGGGATTGAGGCGAACCCCGACAAAATCGAGGCCATCGAACGAATGGAGGCACCCCGGCAGGTCAAGGATGTGCAGCGCCTCAACGGGTGCATCACCGCACTTGGGCGCTTCATCTCAAGGCTTGGAGAGCGGGCTTTGTCGTTCTTCAAGTTGCTCAAGAAATCGGGCCCCGTGGAAAGGACCCCCGAGGCCAAGGAAGCCCTCCAGTCACTCAAGCGCTACCTCGCCTCACCACCAATCCTCGTGGCCCCAGTGGAGAAGGAGCCTCTGCTGCTGTACATCGCGGCCACCAACCAGGTGATCAGTGTCGTGCTGATAGCTGAACGCGACGCACCTCCGAAGAAGTCGAGCAAGGGCGAGCGTCCCGGGGATCCGTTCCCGGGGCAATCAAGCAAGAAAGGGCGGCCGGGCGACCATGGGTTCGAAGATCCCAGCACCCCGTCCCCTCCCGTCATCATCAAACCCCGCATTGAAGGAGACGAAGGGATCCACTCCGAGGCGACGCAGCCGGGGGCTACTCCAACAACACCCCGGAGCGCCGAGGACGTGGAAGACACCGAACCGGCCAAAGGTTCGGCAACCCGCAAGGTGCAGCATCCGGTCTACTTCGTCAGCTCGGTGCTGCGCGACGCCCAGGAGCGATATCCCATGATGCAGAAGCTATTGCTAGCAATCCTGATTGCTTCCCGCAAGATGAGGCCATACTTCGAGGGGCAGCCGATCACGGTGGTGTCCAAGTACAATCTGAGAAGCCCCCTGGAGAACCCGCTGGCCACTGGACGCATCTCGGCGTGGGCCATGGAACTTCAAGGCTTCGGACTCAAGTTCGAGCACACGGACAACATCAAGAGCCAAGCACTGGCTGACTTCACGGCCGAGTGGACCGAGACGGCATTCGACGACCCAGAGAAGGAGACAAGCCTTCCCAGGAAGGAGGATCCCGACACCTGGACCATGCACTTAGACGGCTCCTACACCAAGGGGCAAGGAGGTGCTGGGGTCGTCCTCACCTCGCCAACCGGCGACCGCCTGAAGTACGTCGTCCAGATGCACTACAAAGGAAACATATCCAACAACACGACGGAGTACGAAGGTCTGCTCACGGGACTTTGTGCTGCCATCGGGCTCGGCATCGGCAAGATCATCGTTAAGGGTGACTCTCAGCTAGTCATCGAGCAAGTCAGCAAGGAGTACGCCCGTCCTCAGATGGCGCCATACGCCGAGGAAGTGTGGAAACTCCGGCGGCGCTTCAGCAGCTTCAGAGCTGTTTACGTCCCGCAGGAGGAAAACATGTCTGCGGATGAGATGTCGCAACTGGCATCCAAGCGGGAGCCGGTACCTCCCGGGATCTATATCGAGGTGCTCAGGCAGCCTTCAGTCTCTCCCGAGCACGCCCTCCCGGAGGACGACCAGGAGGATGAGAAGGTGGCCCGCCGGGCCAAGCTCTATGTCTTAATTGACGGCGAGCTCCACTGGCGATGCGAGAACGGAGTCAAGTTGCGATGCATATCACAAGAGCAAGGCCGCGAACTGCTGAAGGACATACACGAGGGGATATGCTCAAGTCACGTGGCGTCAAGGTCACTGGCGGGGAAGGTCTGCCGCCAAGGGTTCTACTGGCCAACAGTACTTCACGACGCGGAGCAACTAGTCAAGACCTGCGAAGCCTGCCAGTACTATGTGAAGAAAACGCACTAGCCGGCTCAAGCGCTACAGCGATACCAATCTCCTGGCCGTTTGCGGTCTTGGGGCTGGACAACGTCAGCAAGATTCCAAAGTCAGTGGGAGGACATGAGTACCTGTTCGTGGCAATCGACAAGTTCACAAAATGGGTAGAGGTGATGCCAGTTCTACACCAGACGGCTCAGGCCGCCATCAAGTTCATCGAGGGGATCGTCTACCACTTCGGAGTCCCAAACAGAATCATCACCGACAACGGCACTCAGTTCACCAGTCGAGTCTTCCTCAACTTCTGCGAAGAAATGGGTATCAAGGTGTGTTTCGCCTCGGTATCCTACCCAAGAAGCAATGGGCAAGTGGAGCGAGCAAATGCAGAAGTTCTCAAGGGGTTGAAGACCACATCCTTTGACAAGCTGGAGAACAAGGGAAAAAAGTGGATCGAACACCTGCCAAGCGTACTGTGGTCCCTCAGAACAACGCCAAGCAGAGCCACTGGAGAGACACCTTTCTTCCTCGTCTATGGAGATGAGGTTGTCCTGCCATCAGAGCTCAAGTACGGATCACCCCGGGTGCTCGCCTATGATGAGAACACGCAAGAAGAGCGAAGGATCGATGACATAAACCTGCTGGAAGAGAGTAGGTGTCGGGCTTCCTTACGGTCAGCTCGGTACCAGCAAGGACTCCGCCGATACCACAGTCATCATGTTCGCTCGCGGGAGCTGCAACCCGGGGACATGGTACTCCGCAAGAGGCAAAAAATGGAAGGCCTGAACAAAATATCATCCAAGTGGGAAGGACCCTTCCGGGTCACTCATACCCTGAAACCCGGAACGGTGTACCTGGAGGACGAGAAAGGCAGGCCGGAGGACAACGCCTGGAACATCGAGAATCTTCGGAAATTCTACCCCTGATTACGAACATGAATCGCAAACGTCGGATCTGTTAAAGCACGCCATGGGGACTAGTGTTCTGTAATTGGGTGTAAGACTTGTCTCCAACGGAATAAAAGATAAGTGATTTCAATTTCGTGAGCCTCAATTCTCGCATGCAAGCGTTTTATCCTTAGCAACCCGTAAGCAGGGGGCTGATATGTGCCGGTGGCTGACAGGTTGAAGCGCCGCGAGTGGCCTCACGGGCAAGGCACCGCCGCCCGATCGTGCCGTACTGCCGCGGAAAGGAGGAATCGGGCAGTGCTGTGGTGAGACGAAATTCACCACAGAAATGCACTATCAACTGTGCTTGCGGCTTGCTTCGGATAACGCGCTAGCATGGTAGGAGAGAGGGTCCATTCTTTTCCTACTGAAAGTTTGCTATGTGCAGCTCCTTCCTGGGAGAGCATCAGGCGGCGGAACGCGACCAAGAAGCTGGATACCCGGGGAGGACGGGATGGATCGAGGACGCGGCAGGAAAACAGCTAAGTCCTTGCGTCTGCATTCGGCACTTAGGCATAACATCTCGCTCGAAGTCAATACACCATCGACCTGCGCATGTTTGACGGTTGATGAGAGCCTTTGCGGGGGTAGGCTCCACCCCGGCGAACGGTCTGTTTCCCTCTGGCCTAGTACCCGGTGGAGAGGGACTCTCGGAAGGTATAGTCCTACGTAGGGGTACATCTATCGCGCAGAGGTAGAGTGCTTGGCACCTAAGAGGCGTCCTCTGAAAACCCAACAGCGCGTTAGTGCAAAGGAAGATTTGGGAAATGACCCCGAGAGTTGAGTCTAGGGTTGCATTCATCCGAATTTACATTCTGAATAACACTTCTGAATTTACATTTGGTTCTGCAACTACTTAAGCCTATGCTGCTAAGGCCAGCTCAGAGCTAGATCTCCTAGCTGCGCACCCTTGTCTTCTTCATGCCTAATGGGTGAACTCTCGATTCTCGGGGACGCCTGGGGAAAGGGAGGGAACTCGGAAGGATTTTTCAGGCATCTCATGGCCTTCCTGCGCGTCCGGGCGCCTGATACGTGTCAAACGTATCTATAATTTTTGATTGATCCATGCTAGTTTTGTGATGTTGTCACATGTGGTTTTTATTATAATATTAATCATTTTTATGCATTTTGTTGGACTAACCTATTGACAAGATGCCTAGCGCCAGTTTCCTGTTTTTGCTGTTTTTGTACTTCAGAAAAGTCACTTCAGGAAATATTGTCGGATTGAGCTGCAAATTTACGGAGATTTTTTATGCGACGGAAGACACCTGTGGACCAAAGGGCAGCCTAGGGGGCCACCCAGGGGGCGGATGCCTGCCGCGGCCCCACCTGGACCCGCGGGTGGGACCCGCCCCTGCCCCCTGGGAACCGCCTCGGCCCCCTCCGATGCCTATAAAATCCCTTTTAACCTAAAAACTACGGGACGGCCATTATTTTCCAGAAAAGTCATCCCGAGGCGCCCTCAACTCAAACCCTAGTTCGGGGGTGATTCTGAAGCAGATCCCGGCACTCTGCGGGAGGGGAGATCGGTCTCGGAGGGCTCTTCATCGCCATGCCTTCCTCCGGGATGATTTATGAGTAGTCCCACCTTGGACCTTGGGTCCATGGCAGTAGCTAGATGGTAGTCTCTCTCTCTCTTGTGCTTCATGTCTTATGATCTTGTGAGCTGCCTAACATGATCAAGATCAATTATTGTAATGCTATGTGATTTGTTTGCTGGGATCCGATGGATTATAAAGTTATGATCAGATTGTGCATGATTCTTATATGTTGATTTACGTTCTTACATGCTCTCCGATGTGCGTAGTTACTTTGGCCAAGTGATTGTGTGTATCTCCAAGAGAGAGTATTTATGCTAGATAGTGGGTTCATGCCCCCTTTTGTTCCTGGGCACGAGTGACAGAAACGTCTAAGGGCGAGGGTGTGCTGTTGCTACTAAGGGTACAATAGCGGTGTTAAAGTCTATTTTGATATTTAATATTGCTTACTTCATGCGCATTACTTAATGCAAATGTCTATTGCTTGCAACTTAATACCGATGGGTGACAGGCTGGATAGCGATCCCACGGTGGACTTTAGACAAAGATGCAGTTGGACTCAATGGTCTTTGTTCATTGTCGTGATGCCTACTTAAATATTATCATGTTCTCTTTGTCATAGCTATATTAAGTTTGTATTATAATCTTGTCAATTGCCCAGCTGTAATTTGTTTACCCATCATATGAATGTTCTATTTACTCGAGAGACTCCACTAGTGAACCCATGGCCCCCGGTCCATCTTTTTACATTGATTGCAACTTTTATTCATCACTTTTCACCATCATTACTCCTCTGGTCCATTTTCATAATTCATCCATTTCACTATAGAATTAACCACTTTGTTTTCTGCGAGACCGGAAAGATTGACAACCTTTCCGCCATTGGGGGCAAAGTATTTTGGTTGAGTGTGTGCAGGTCCACGTTTGTTGAAGATTAAGCGCCAGAGATCTTCAACATTCACTTTGTTGTTGATTTCAAGGTCCTACTAGTTCGATAAACATCGGTTCGTTATCGAGGAAAAACTGCTGCTTGCTACATCTCCACCTTTGCTTGGGGCACCACCCAACTCTTCATCAGTAGAAATCAAGCTCTTGTCTGGCGCCATTCCGGGGATCTTGGAGCTACAGAAAGGGGAGTCTCACACCCTCAATCACTTTACTTTGTTTTTGTCTTGCTTGTTTTATTTCTCGTTAGCTTATTTTTTCCTGTTACAAAATTTTAAAACCCCAAAAAATTAGAGTAATCTTTATTCCTGTCTTGTTATTTTATTTTATCATTATGTCTTCCACTGAAAACACCAAGTTGTGTGACTTTACTAGCACTAATAACAATGATTTCATATGCTCTCCAATTGCTCCACCAGCTACTAAAGCGGAATCTTTTGAAATTAAGCCTGCCTTGTTAAATCTTGTTATGAAAGAGCAATTTTCTGGTGCTAGTACTGATGATGCCGCCTCTCATTTAAATAACTTTGTTGAGTTATGTGATATGCAAAAGTATAAAGAGGTAGAAAGTGACATCATAAAACTAAAGCTTTTCCCTTTCTCTTTGAGAAGGAGAGCGAAAGAATGGTTATTGTCTTTGCCTAGAAATAGCATTGATTCTTGGATTAAATGCAAAGATGCTTTTATTGGAAAATATTATCCACCTGCTAAAATCATACAATTAAGGAGTAACATTATGAACGTTAGACAATTTTATAATGAACATGTTGCTCAAGCTTGGGAGAGAATGAAATTTATGGTTAAAAATTGTCCCACACATGGATTAACTATGTGGATGGTTATCCAAACTTTTTATGCAGGTTTGAATTTTTCTTCAAGGAACCTCTTGGACTCGGCCGCGGGAGGTACCTTCATGTCCACAACATTAGGTGTAGCAACTAAGCTCATGGATGAGATGATGACAAATTATTCACAATGGCATAGCGAAAGAGCTCCAAGTGGTAAGAAGGTAAATTCTGTCGAGGAAATTTCCTCTTTGAGTGATAAGGTTGACATGATTATGTCTATGCTTGCTACCAATCAGTCCCATATTAATCCTAATAATGTACCACTTTCTTCATTAATTGCCCAATAAAAGGATCAAGTTGATGTAAATTTTCTTAATAGAAGTAACTTCAACAATAATGCTTATCGAAATAATTTTGGTAGTAACATCTATAAGCCTTATCCTTCCAATAATGGCAACTCATATGGTAATTACTATGGTAATTCTTATAATCCTAATAATAATGTGTCCTCTGATCTTGAAAATGTTTTAAAATAATTTATCACTTCGCAAAAAGCTTTCAACAAAATTGTCGAAGAGAAACTTGAAAAACTGGATAGACTTGTCTCTAAAGTGGAAGATCTTGCTCATGACGTTGAAATTTTAAAAATTAGAACCACTCCTCTTCAAGACAAGCCTACTGAATCTTTAAATGCTATTTCTATTTAAATTAATGAGAATGAAAGGATGATGGCTCGCTTGAAAGCTAGGTGGGCTAGAGAGAAAGAAGAAGCTAGAATTGCTGAAATGAATAGGAAAACTGTTAAAGTTTATACTATCCAAACTAATAATGAGGAACCTCCTAGCATATTTAAATATGATGAAATTATTTTTTATAATTGCAATCTTACTAAAGTCATAAAGTTCCTACAAAAACTTGCTAAGTCACCAGATGCTAGTAAATTAAATATTGCCTTCACCAAACATATTACCGATGCTCTTATCAAGGCTAGGGAAGAAAAGCTTAAGCTAGAAACTTCTATTCCTAGAAAATTAGAAGATGGATGGGAACCCACTATTAAGATGAAAATAAATGACTTTGATTGTAATGCTTTGTCTGATCTTGGTGCTAGTATTTCTGTTATGCCTAAAAGTTTCTATGATATGCTCAATTTAAATCCTTTGGAAGTGTGCTATTTAAATGTTCATCTTGCTAATTCTTCTAAAAAGAAACCTTTGTGTAGAGTTGATGATGTACTTATTTTTGTTAATGATAATTATGTTCCCGTTGATTTTATTTTTATGGACATTGAGTGTAATGCTTCTTGTCCTATTATTTTGGGGAGACCGTTTTTGAGAACCGTAGGTGCCATTATTGATATGAAAGAGGGAAATATAAGATTTCAGTTCCCCCTCAGAAGAGGGATGGAGCACTTCCCTAGAAAGATAAAAAAGCTTTCTTTTGAATCAATCATAAGGTCAAGCTATGCTCTTGATGTTGCAAAGGCCTCCAAAAAAACTTGATATTTGGCATTGCGCCTAGCTAAAAGGCGTTAAAGAAAAGCGCTTGTTGGGACGCAATCCATCTTTTACTTTCAGTTTGCTTTTTACTTTTCTTGAGTCTTGAAGTTGTTTCCTGTGTAGCAACTTCATTGTATCCTTTTATTTTGGTTTTTTGTGCCAAGTTTAGCCTCTAATGCATTGAAAGTGCGAGGTGTTGTTTTGCTGTCCAGAAACCGATTTCTGTCCTTCACTGTTCAAAAATCCAAAAAATCTCTGAAATTTATATTTTTCTGAAATTGTTGTACAGAAAGCCTGACACTTTTTTATATCTTTCGTTAGTTTTGAGTTTTCTTATTTGAGCTACATAAGTGCCTCTAAAAATTCGATCTTTACAGACTGTTCAGATTTTGACAGATTCTGCTTTTATTTTGTATTCGTCTCTTTACTATCGTCAAATGTGATACTCTAGAGGTGGAGTGCCACATTGAGGCTTAGTAAACATTAGCTAATGCCTAATAAATTTGTTTTGCAATTTGTCTTGAGTTGAACACATGTGCATTTTAATTTATGAGCACTAACCCTCTAATCAGTTTATGAGAAGTTTTGTGTGAAGTGAGTTTTTAAGTTCCATGGGAGAGGATAATGAAGAAATTGAAGATGGATCAGAGCTCAAGCTTGGGGATGCCCCCATGGAATCCCCTCTGAATATCAAGAACTATCAAGCGTCAAAGCTTGGGGGTGCCCAAGGCATCCCGTCTTCTTCATCAACTATCATGAGGTCGTCTTCGTTGAACTAAGTTTTTGTCACTTTACATATTATGTGCTATACTTGGAGCATCCTTTTACTTTCAGTTTTGTTTGTTTGTTTACTGGTCATATGCTTGTTGGATCCTTGCTTTGTTTATGTGGGAGAGAGACACGCTCCGCTTTTTCGTTTGAATACTCCTGTGCTTCGCTTATATTTTGTTGAGTATTCTTAGCTGCTGTTTGTTTGCTAGTAAGCTCTTGCTTTTAGCTTTTATCTTATTTAGAGCTGCTAGTAGTTGTTCTTAAACTCTCTTGTTCTTCACTTATATTTGTTGGAGAGTTGTTATTGATAAATTGCTTGAATTGTCAAAGTGACAAAATGCTATTCATGTGATAGTGGAATGAAACGAAAGCCTGCATAGTATTGTAGATCATTATGTGGATACTTGATACTTCTCATTTGTTTTGAGATATTAAGATGAATGCTCAAACTTGCTGGTTATTTTAGTAGAATTGATTAGTAAAGAAATACTGTTAAAAGCTTGAAACTGTATGGTGTTTCGTAGTTGTTAATTCATTAAGCTAATCTTTCTATCAAAAGAATTGTTTGGTCAATAAGGGAGACGGTGTGGAGCTTTTATGGTTATGATTTACTAATGTCTTATGTTACTCTGTTATCGGTTAATATTAGATGTTTGCTTTAAATACCTTCTTTGGTAAGCCTAAAAATTCGTACTGAGTGTATGGTTCACTCGTGCATCCAAATCCCAAAGCCAAACTATCTTGCTAGCTGAGTCCACCATATCTACCTATGCATGGTATTTCTTGCCATTCCAAGTAAATTTGTCATGTGCTATCTTTAAAAATTCAAAATATTCCTTTTTGTGCCTCTGTTTTTAAGCTCATGAGGGAGCAGTAGAGAGCTAGATATAACTCGTGACGAGCAAGGTCATTTCCCCCCTTTCACCCGGTGTCGATGGATTACATCTTCACTTGAATCAACCCGAGAGCAGCTTAAGCAAAAATATAAATATAACTCACCATTCTCCTCCGCGCAATGAAAATCTGAGAAATCAGCTCTAAACATTGGACAGTGGTGAAACCAAGGAGAAAGAGGAGCGTACTCGCTTCTCTAAAAACTAGCTGCTCTCACAAGTCTAAAAGCCTTGCTTGTTATGGGGGACTAGATAGCTTCTCTGTTGTGAAGTCGTTGATGAAAGCATGCATGTCTCAAAATTGTTTTACTTCTATTTCATAAAAATAAAAAGCTCTATCACATGACTAATCCCTGCTTCCCTCTATGAAGGGCCTTTCTTTTACTTTTAATGTGAGTCAGTTTTCCTCTTCCTTCTATCTCCACCAAAGCAAACATCTAGCATTGACCCTAGGTATCATTGATCATATTGCATTGTCAGATTAAACATGAATCTTTATATTGACTTTACCGTTGGAAGTTGAAGCTTTTTGCTAAAACTTACATCTTATTTGTTTTGATTCTCAAACACTTTTGTCATGGAATTGTTACCTATGTGAATTAATCAAATATGTGGATCACATTGCTTTCATGTCTTTAATGTACTATTTATGAAAGGTTTTGCTTCAATGATTCAACTTGGTTATTCATTGCTTTCTTGCTATCAACTATAGACAATTGTTTTGTATCACTTTATTCACATCCTATGCTTTGCATTACTATCTTGATCACGATTGTGTTGGTTGTATGTCTTATCAAAAATTATTTTGTTATCACTTACCTACTCGAGGACGAGCAGGAGTTAAGCTTAGGGATGCTGATACGTGTCAAACGTATAATTTTTTATTGATCCATGCTAGTTTTGTGATGTTGTCACATGTTTTTATTATCATATTAATCATTTTTATGCATTTTTTTGGACTAACCTATTGACAAGATGCCTAGCGCCAGTTTCCTGTTTTTGCTGTTTTTGTATTTCAGAAAAGTCACTTCAGAAAATATCGTCGGATTGAGCTGAAAATTTACGGAGATTTTTTATGCGACGGAATACACCTATGGACCAAAGGGCAGCCTAGGGGGCCATCCAGGGGCCACAGGTGGGTGCCTGGCACGGCCCCACCTGGACCCGCGGGTGGGACCCGCCCCTGCCCCCTGGGCACCGCCTCGGCCCCCTCCGACGCGTATAAAATCCCTTTTAACCTAAAAACGACGGGGCGGCCATTATTTTCAAGAAAAGCCATCCCGAGGCGCCGTCAACTCAAACCCTTGTTCGGGGGTGATTCTAAAGCAGATCCCGGCACTCTGTCGGAGGGGAGATCGATCTCGGAGGGCTCTTCATCGCCATGCCTTCCTCCGGGATGATTTGTGAGTAGTCCCACCTTGGACCTTGGGTCCATGGCAGTAGCTAGATGATAGTCTCTCTCTTGTGCTTCATGTCTTATGATCTTGTGAGCTGCCTAACATGATCAAGATCGATTATTGTAATGCTATGTGATATGTTTGCTGGGATCCGATGGATTATAAAGTTATGATCAGATTGTGCATGATTCTTATATGTTGATTTATGTTCTTGCATGCTCTCTGATGTGCGTAGTTACTTTGGCCAAGTGATTGTGTGTATCTCCAAGAGAGAGTATTTATGTTAGATAGTGGGTTCATGCCCCCTTTTGTTCCTGGGCACGAGTGACAGAAACGTCTAAGGGCGAGGGTGTGCTGTTGCTACTAAGGGTAAAACATCGGTGTTAAAGTCTATTTTGATATTTAATATTGCTTACTTCATGTGCTTTACTTAATGCAAATATCTGTTGCTTGCAACTTAATACCGATGGGTGACAGGCTGGATAGCGATCTCACGGTGGACTTTTTAGACAAAGATGCAGTTGGACTCAACGGTCTTTGTTCATTGTCGTGATGCCTACTTAAATATTATCATGTTCTCTTTGTCATAGCTAGATTAAGTTTGTGTTATAATCTTGTCAATTGCCCAGCTGTAATTTGTTTACCCATCATATGAATGTTCTATTTACTCGAGAGACTCCACTAGTGAACCCATGGCCCCCGGTCCATCTTTTTACATTGATTGCAACCTTTATTCATCACTTTTCACCATCATTACTCCTCTAGTCCATTTTCATAATTCATCTATTTCACTATATAATTAACCGCTTTGTTTTCTGCGAGATCGGAAAGATTGACAACCTTTCCGCCGTTGGGGGCAAAGTATTTTGGTTGAGTGTGTGCAGGTCCACGTCTGTTGAAGATTAAGCGACAGAGATCTTCAACATTCACTTTGTTGTTGATTTCAAGGTCCTACTGGTTCGATAAACCTCGGTTCGTTATCGAGGGAAAACTGCTGCTTGCTACATCTCCGCCTTCGCTTGGGGCACCACCCAACTCTTCATCAGTAGCAATCAGCGTCAGGCAGCGAAGCAGGGAGAGCACCTCGGCTGCCACCTCGCTCATGGCATTGTCGTCCGCCTGTGACAAAGGGAAAATTCGGTCAGGATCTAGACCAGGCCCAAGAGGAGCGAGGGGTCGGAGGAGCTACGACGCTTACCTGTTCAATGGCATCGAGCTCGGCCCAGAGCATGGATTCCCCCGGGATCCCTGCGGTTTTCTCTTTGAAGGCCGCCAGAAGCTGAGCCCTTCGAAGGGCGCGCACCCGGGCCTCCTCCTGGGTTGCGGGACCGGAAATGGTCGCCAAGCGTGAGACGCCCATGGCGAGGGCCAAGCGCGACACCACCTCGTCTTCCTCTCCAGCGGCACGGGCCCCAGCTCCCCTGGGTGCCTCCGCCGCGCCCTGATGCACGGACGCCGCCGTCAACGTCCCTGAGAAGGACATCTCAGCCTCTCTAGACATGGCTCTGCGATCTGTGGAGGGGCAGGGAGGGCAAGGAACAAGAAGAAGAAACGAGCTAGGAGATGCTGAGGAGCTGGGGGCTGGAGAGCCTTTTATAGGCCTTCCACTCCCCACTGGCCCCTCGACGGTACAACTTGTGCAGTAATCAGGGCGAGTTTTGCGAAAAACCGTTCTCATTCACACCAATTCAACTAGAAGGCCAAGCGGCGACAAGGGTACAAGTCTTTTGTCATCTCAAGATCTACAAAAGGATCTACTTTTTACAAGGAAAGTTTGGTCCCCACGCGAACGGGGATTACCGCCGCACAACGGAGGGCGCTACTTCCAGAAGTACGTCGACAAGGCCGCCAAGAAGGAGGCCAAGGACATCTTCGGGGGCGCTGCCTCTGTACCGTCCCCCACGTCCTCAAGGAAGCGGGCTCCTCTCGACCTTGACGTGGAAGGAGTCTTCTTCATCCTCATCCTCATCCTCCTCATTGTAGCAGCTTCTACGGCTGCTGCTGTCGCTCTCCGCGCAGCAGTCCTCACACCCTCCGTCGGCGCGGAATATCTTCACGGAGAGCGTCTCATCTCCGTCGTACTCGAACGACAAGCACTGCCCCCGGGTGAGGTGATGGGAATGCGCGAACACTTTCCATCCCCTTCCCAGGAGCATGGAGTCATCGACGGTGTACTCCACTTCGACCCAGGAGGGGCTGTTGGGGAAGCCGTCCACCTGCAGCCAGTAACCGGTGGGCCGGTCGTCGTCCGTGTCCACCGCTGCCGCGAAGGAGTCCGGCAGATTGAGCTGGCTGCGCAGTCTCCTGTCCAGATCCATGACAAACTCGAATGGAGGGAAGCCGGTGTGGGTCGTCCTCCGTGGGGAGGGTCCGGAGAACCTCCTGCCCCGCGGCCTCCACGGCCACGACTTCCTCGACCACGGCCGCGGCCGCCGCCGCGACCGCGCCCCGCTCGACCTCGGGAGGCAGCCCTCCCACGGCTGCCAGTGGCCACCTCCGCCACCACTGAGGAAGAACGGGGGCGGCCAACTCCTCTCCTAGCCCCTGCCATCGACACGCTCAGTCCTGCGGAAGGCTGGGGTTGGAAGAGGAACGAAGACGATTGAAGATTTTGAGGGGCGCCCTTGCCTTTAAGAAGGCTCAGGTGCGCCTTCGACGGCCGTCGCCTCGCCTTTTCCGCTTCCGAAAATCGAGGAGGCAGGCACAGTTATTCCCCCAAGCGGATAACTCCAAGACAGTCAAGACCTGACGCCGGGGACCCACTTTGACTCTTTTTTTGTCATAGCCCCGGCAGCAGAAGGACGTAGCCGCCGGGACTATGCCCGGGGGCTACTGTCGCAACAGTGGAACATGGGGTTCCCCTGATGCGGTCAAAGTGGGTCCACCGCCTGTGGGCCCACCAAGAGGGCAAGCAAGGACAAGGTTCAAGACTGGCAGATGCCCCCCCATCTGCCCCACGGCGACAAGACAAGCACGGCATCGACAACCACGGTGAAGGACCAGGGGACCCCCCGGGGCCCCCTTCAACCCGGCAGACGTCGCGGAGGTCCCGGGGACCCCGATGCCCGGCAGGAGGCCAGGCTCACCCCCGGGAACCAACCTCGGGACACGCGAAGAAGACATGCTTGCCAGTCCCGGGTGGAAGCTCCTAGAAGACTTGGGCGCCAAGAAGATGGAGGCACCGCGGGGGGACAGGGACGAAAAAGGTGTCAGCCTCTGTCCGCCCGCCCTGGAAAAGGTGGGCGACCGCACCTAACCCCCTCAGAAGAATACTTGGACGAGAAGAAGCCACGTCACCCCCAAAGAAGAACCCGAAGGGGTTTTCCCGCCAAAACCCCTCCGCCCCAAAGGTGCACCTGTGGGATCCCCTTAGCCTATAAAAGGAGGACCAAGGCATCGGAGGGAGGGGACGGATGCCCATAGAGTCGGAGGCTAGGCTAGGTAGCGCACAAGAAAAAGAGTAGCATAGGCGAGAGGTGATCTCTTCCGGGTCAGGATCTGCTCGTCTTCAACCTCTAGCCGACACCTCCCGGGTTCGCACCCGCAACCACCTCTATAAAGCTACACCATGATATACCACTCAATCCAGACATGCAGGAGTAGGGCTGTTAGCCTCCGGGCGGCCTAAACCTGGGTAAACTCCTTGTGTCTCTGCGGTGCTTGCTTGTACGTAGATCTCGAGCTTAGACGAAGTCCCCCGGTGGAAGACGTTTCTCGGCCTCCTTCGCGCCCCATACCGAACCTAAAAAGGGGGTATCCTTTACTCCCGGTGTCCGTGATCCAAGACACGACACGCTCCAATGCACAAACGTGCTCACATAAAATCCTTGGGCCTATCCCATGAGGGAGACACCCCACCACTAATGAGGTATTCTTGAGGACGTTGACCAAACCCGTACAATTTGCCCGGAACGATCTCCACAATTGTATTGGAGGTTCCCAAAGCTTCATGACTCGAAAAACTTCACGGCACCACCAACCGTGTAGGGTACACATTGCACCCGAGAGGAACAAGCTATCAGGAACACAATGTAACCAAGGGTAATAAGTTCCTCAAACTTCACTTACACGTATCACCATGAAGAGAACAAACCGATGCACCAAATGCAATGACAAGAACACACTAAGTGGTGAAATCCTTCACTCACAAATCCATCAAACCAACTAATGTTAGGGAGGGATATGAGAGGAATAACAAAGGAGAAACACAAAGAAATTTCAAGATCTATATTCAAAGGCTTCCCTCACTTAAAGGAGAGATGAATTTGTGGAATAATGGATCGAGATCTCCTCTCTCTTTTCCCTTCAAATGGAATAGTGAACCAATCAAGAATCGATGCGAACAACGAGATCGGACAATCATTGATGTGAAACATTGGATGGGGACGCAGCCGAAACAACATGGACTTGCAATCCTCAACCACCATCCCAGAGGGTTGGAAAAATCAAACCTTTCTGCAGACCAAAACGAGCAAAGAGATTTAAGATGCTGCACCAAGTCTTTCCTCTTTACGACGCTTCTATGTAGTGGTCAGACTTGAAAACGAGGACGGACGACTTCCCTTGAACGACACACTAACTATCAAGATTCAAAGGAAACCAATAGATATGTCAGCACGTACCCATACTGGCAATTCGTCGACGCCAGAAACGTTGACGGTGTAGGGAGAGATCGGAGAGACATCATTCCAATGCGTCATTGTCAGTTGTCACCACGAGCTCGTCAATGTCGTCATGGAGATTGAAACCAAACTGTAACATTAAAAACCTTTCAACACCACCGACCATAGGCTGGAGGTCTCCACCCCTCCTACGGCAAGAACGACAACTAGAAAAGGTGGAGACCCGTCGATTCACGGATAAACACGACGAGAACGGTGTTGATGGCGACGACGGCGGCTACCCTAGGTGGTTGCCTCGGTTATAAAACTTAAAAACCTTCTGTTTTGATACAGTGTCGAAAGTTTCCAACCTCGTCATTTGAACGAAACCGAGGAGAAAAAAAAAGGAGCGAAAACGGTCAAAAGAAAAAGAACCAAACGGCCTGATGAGTGATGACTCACGACTCACGAGCAACGAAGAAGATGGAAGCGGCAAAACGAGACCGGATCAACAAAAGTGACCCTAAGATGGAAGTTTAACATGAAATGAACCGTATTTATAAGTTTAGCATGATCTAACCTTTTTCATAACCGCCAAACTTTCTGGCGTTTGTAGACCGAGTCAAACGCCATGGTTCGCTGAAAGGATTAGTAACCCGTGAAAGCTAAACTATCACAGCGCCATTTGATAACCCAGCGGCATTGAATATTTTCCCAACCTGATAGTTGCAGGTTCGAGCGCTGGCAAAGCATTTTTTTAGCTATTTGCATTGTTATAGCTAATGTTTACTTCTTACGGCAGGGAAAATAAAATTGCGGATTAACAATGCATTTTTTTAGCTATTTATGATACGGAAAAAATTAATCTCAAAAATAGATAGCTAATAAACATGCGCCGCAGCAAAAAAAAGTAAAATCAGATGGTTGCAAGTTCGAACAGCAGCAAAGCATTTTTTTAAATCTATTTATATGTTACAGTGGCATTATAGAAAAATAAAAATTATTAGACGAGAAAATAAAATTGCGGATTAACATCGAGCATGATTTTTTCGCTATGCTACAGGCACTAGACAGAAAAAAAATCTCGAATATAGATAGCTAAAAAACATACGTTCATAGTCAAAAAAATAAAATCATAGCTAATGCAGGTTCGAGCGCCGGCAAAGCATTTTTTTTAGCTATTTGCATTGTTACAGCTAATGTTTACTTCTTACGGCAGGGAAAATAAAATTGCGGATTAACAATGCATTTTTTTTAGCTATTTATGATATGGAAAAAATTAATCTGGAAAATAGATAGCTAATAAACATGCGCCGTAGCAAAAAAAGTAAAATCAGATGGTTGCAAGTTCGAACAGCAGCAAAGCATTTTTTTAAATCTATTTATATGTTATAGTGGCATTATAGAAAAATAAAAATTATTAGACGAGAAAATAAAATTGCGGATTAACATCGCATGATTTTTTCGCTATGCTACAGGCACTAGACGGAAAACAAAATCTCGAAAATAGATAGCTAAAAAACATACGTTCATAGTCGAAAAAATAAAATCATAGCTAAAAAAACATTCGTCATAGGTGGAAATGTTAGACAGGAAAATAAAATTGCCCATTAACAGCACATGATATTTTTAGCTATATATGCTATAGGCATTAGACGAAAAACAATAATCTCGAAAATTGATATCTCAAAAACATGCATCATAGTCGGTAAAATAAATCATAGCTAAAAAGACATGCGTCGTAGGTCGAAATGGTTGCAATTAGAACCCAGCAACACATTTTTTTTAATCCGTTTTATTCTACGACGGCATTAGACAGAAAAATAAATTTATTTGAGGAAAATAAAATTTTGGATTAACAACACATGATTTTTTTAGCTCTTTATTATGCTACGGACACACACAGGAAAAAATAATCTAAAAAATAATAAGCAAATATCATGCATCAAACAATAATCTCTCGAAACAGGATTTCGCCCCGCTTTATAGATAAAGCAAAGTTCCACAACCGAGTCGAAACAAGACAAACACACACCCAACACGAACGCACCCAAGCCACTCAAAGTCAGAAAGCTGGGGCAGCAGCACAAGTAAGCCCACCTAAAGATAGGAAGACCGGGGGGGGGGGGGGGGGGGGAGAACAAAAGGGGCTCCCCCAAGAAGGAGCTCAGCTGCTAGAGAGCGAGGAGAGGTGACGTGCAGCTCCCAAGAGGCTGTCAAGCATACCGTCCAGCCGCTCTCTGTCCCGCTGCCTACAAAGCGGGTGCCAAAGCTGCAAGAAAGCCATGAATTTAAACACAGAATCAGAAGCATGGCGAAGGAACACCCTCTCGATAACCATCTTATTCCTAATCGTCCACAGGGTCCAGGACAACGCGGCAAACACTGTCCAGAAGAGGCGTCTACCCCTCCCGGGCCTGTTAGCCTGGGTTTCTAGGAACTCCCCTAGGTCTAGGGCCTGCCATGCAGGCCCCAGCGCCTCACCGGTAAAGAGGATATGGGTTCCCGTCTCCGGGATCCCACATAACGGACATAAGCCGTCCCCCGGCCCATGACGTTTTGAGACCTCCACCCCAGAGGGTAGGCGGTCCCTGAGCAACTGCCACACGAAGATCTTGATTTTCAGCGGGACCGGGGACTTCCACAAGTGGGCCGCCCACGGGCTGGGGGCCCTGTGAAAAGACCCCGATAGGCCGACTTCACGGAGAAGCACTCGGACAGCGCGACACGCCAAGAGATCCGATCCTGGCCCCCTGGTACTGAGTCCGGGAGGGAATCCCGCAGCTCATTCCAGGCTGCCGCCTCGGCCTGTCCAAATGTGCGCCGGAACGAGATGTTCCAAGACCCATTATGGACCGCCAAGGCCACCAGCTGGGCAGGATCGGAGCAAATGGCAAACAGTGAAGGGAACTTGACCTGTAGTGGTAGGTCCTCCAACCACAGGTCGTGTCAAAAAAGGGTGCCCTCCCCATCCCCGATGGAGAAGCGGGCACCCATACGGATCTCATGTTTGATGGCTTGGATGGCCCGCCAGAATTGGGAGCCGTCCTGACGGTCACATGCGAGGAGGGGGCGACCCTGTAAATATTTAGCTCTGATGATCACCAAGATTAAATATATATTTATCTTGGTTGGGTCCTTAGATTAATATTTATTGGTCAAACCACTTAAACATCAAGTCACACAAGGTCAAACAGAGCAATTGGAAGGAAAACACAGTCATTAGTGAAGCATTTGAAAAAGTTTTTGTTGGTTCTGAATTTTGGGTCTTGTAAAACTAAGTTTTTCTTGGTTCCAAAATTTGGGATGTGACAGATCCTTCCCCCCTTAAAATAAATCTCGTCCTCGAGATTTGCTAGGTGGGGTAACAGGGGAGTATGAGGGCACGGTCTTTGGAATGGCTGTCCTTCCGAGATCATTGCTGCTTTAGTGAGGTCGCCATGTGAGATCTTTGAAAAATAATTGATGCTGCGAGGCTTTCTTTGTTGATAAAACTTCTTTGTTGAGTTCCGATCCTTGATGATGGGGTTGACTTGACGATCGACACAGATGGATCATTTTGGTTGGTTGTTTCCAGATATTACGAGGCTAAGGCATAAGGAACTATTTATTAACAAGTTCTGGTATACGTAGTGCAGGTCTTCCCCCCTTAAAAGGGGTTTTTTTTTGAACAGTCATGTTGAGGGTTGCAGCTGGAGTTGACTTGGAGGCATTGTTCTTCTTGAGTAGCTTGACGATCTTCGTCTCGGTTGTCAATCCTTGGTGCTTGGGGTTGGTGCAGATATCACTTCCTGATATTTTCGTCTTATGAGGGTTACAGGAGGGGACGCGTGGTTTTCAGGATGTGTCGAGTCTGCGTACTCGACTCTCTCCGATTTCTAATTAGAAAAAGGATGTTATAAACGTCTAAGTTCGTCTGGACTTGCTTGGTGGTTGGTGTTGTCCACATCAGGTGCTTACGTCGTTTGATTCTTCTGGATATTCCATTGGTTATTTGTCTTCATGCTTGTCCTTCGTTACCTGAGTAAAGGAGGAACTTCATTGCTGACTTCCTTGGTTCTTGAGCTTCATGTCAATAGTCGCTGCTCGTGCTTTCTTGAATCCTCCTTCGGTGTGATTGGTCGAGGCAAGTTGAAAAGGATGATTGCTAGATAGGTAATGTCGATGGGGCTTGCTTCCTGGTCCAATTCTGTGCAGATGGTCTTCAGTGTTGATCGCCTTCGATCTTGATGATGGTGATCTTCTCGATACCAACTATATGTGGTTCTTTCTATATCACCTCTCTTTTTGTCAAAACTTGTGGTTAGATAAGGCCAGTTAGTACCGTCACAAACTGGGGTCAGATGTTAATCTAGAATTTGGTAAGTTGGTTCAAAAGTCACGGCTTAATGGACTTTAGAAAAATTAGTGAAGAATCTGCACACCAGTTGTTTTCCAAACAGGTACCTTTGTCTTTCTTGCTTCGACTAGTTGAGCCGGGTTGAACTAAGATTTTTGTTCGGCAGATGATGTCGATGGCGTCCTTATTCCTGGGTAACTTCATGTTGACGATCTTTGAAGTTGGTTTTCTTCGGGTTGGTTGATGGCGATCTCCCTTGGATGAATCTTGTGCTTGAGGCTTCATATAATCTTCAGAAAATCAGCGGCAGGCTAGGGTTCTCATCCATCCTTCCCAAGTTTGTGGTGATAGGTAGGAGTTAGTCGAGGTTTTTCCTTGGGTTTATTTCACGGGACAAATTTGGGTGGGTCAAACCTAGCAAGGTTAGCGCAAGGGATTAAAGCGCCACTAACTGCTCGTCAAGCGGGTAGGTATATGATCCTCTTTGAAACCCATCATTACCGTCGGTCTCTGAGCTCGAATCTTCATAGCAACTCTTATGCCCTCCTTGAATTCCTATGGTTACCAATCATAAATGAGTCTCCATATGTCCTCGCTTCATGTCAAGGTTTGTGGTCCTAGAAGATTAGTTGGTACTATCGGGGACTTGAGTCAGACGTTAACCTAAAGCTAGATACGATAAGTTGGTGTGGTATTCTTGTAATCTCACAAGTTAATTTTGTGAGGTGGGGCTCGTGTCTTCGCGAGGTTGGCATGCAATTGCAGTTTCCTTCAAGATCTTGACGCACTTGCTCCAGATGGTGCATGAAGTCCATTGTCTGACTTGTTAGTTAGGTTACAAAATTTTCCGGCTATGTGGCTAAGGATCGGGGGTCTTTTGTATCTTGCGGAACGGTCAGATCTTAACGGGAGATGGTTTAGATGAGAGGAAAAATATTTTAGAAAGGTTTTCCTTGGCGGGTTTACATCCGCAACAAGGTACAACTATGGCGATGAGGTATTATATATATATATATATTCCATCTCACAAACAACACACAAGCAGAGTACACACAAGCAAGGTGCACACAAGGGTACGTCTAGTACCAACGGACGCCTAATCCTCATGGTAGTCGGGGTAACCAAGGTTCCTATCATAAGTTTTTTTTTCCTATGGGTCGTTGTTAAACATGGTTGGTCAAGTTTTCATTCTATCGCCTTAGTCTTCCGCTGTCGGAGTTGCAACTTGAGTAGAATTGTTGATGTTGAGCTGAGGTCTTCGGAAGTCTCTTGCTTTGTTGACATTGACGATCTTGGCATTTGCATATCAATCGCCTGAGGTTGAATGTTGAGTATTTGTGATGGAAGCTTCTTGTGGGTGCTAACTAATTAGGTCTCACTTGGGTTCATCGTCAAGTATACTCTTGGTTTTGAACAGAAGATTTCTTGGAAAATCTTAAAATAGAGGGGTAAGACGTTGAAATATTTGAGGAGATGAGAAGAGCGAAGCCATTTTAGGACTCCTCTAGATAAAAATATATTTTGGTAGTAACATATTTTTAACAAAAATATTTGCTTTCCTAACTAACGTCCAGGCTAACTAAGGTCTCCTACAGTCAGGATGGCTCTGATACCAAGTCTGTCGGGACCCCGGACTAGCTGTCCGAAGTACCCTTGTGCCTACAACATCAGCGATCCCATGATCAGTATGTCGCTGAGCACAATCAAACTGGTAGCAAAAGAACATCCATGTATACCGAGTAAATATACTTACTTGAGTGAAGTTATAAACTTCAACAGGTACTTGCAGCGGAATCATCAAATAGCGTGGAGCCCAAGTCTCTTGCCATAACCCTACAGGCAACTGACTGGGAGAACGTCCTAGTTCGCATAGCCGTCAGCGAAATCTTCTTCCTTGTACCGCTTCTCAAAGTCTGGCCAAGACAATAGCCAGGGACGAAACCAATATGAGTACATTGGAATGTACTCGCAAACCATCCGGTATTTAATTATTGGAAGGATTAATGCATAATAATATGGTGGGAGGCTCTAAGGTATTCCTTTGTTTTGCCAAAAGTATTTTTCTTTTAAAGAATAGATATCTCCATATCCTTGTTGAAAAAAAAAGATAAGACATTTGAAAAAGAAGTTTCTTTCAATAGAAATAGTTTTTCTTCAGAAACTCCTCTAGTGGGATCACGGCCCGTCGTGAAACCTTCCCCTTCCATTTCATTCATACCGATCCCTTGGTATGATACCAACAACATCTCCGTTTAAAAACACAAAACTTGCACATAGGTCTAAGTAGGGCCTTCCAACTGTCCATATCCGAGGACTCGGCTATTCGAATAGTTTTACACTCTGCAGAGGTTGCACACTTTACCCACACCATCCGGTAAACTCACCGTGTCAGCCACGTCCCGCCATACAAGTTGTATGCGAAGTTGAGTAACCGATCATAACCTTTCGCTATGTCCATGCTAGTACAAAGTTCCTCTCAGTGGGTTTATCATCCCCGGCACACCGTGTGGATCCAACATATCTCTTTATCAACACGTCCTTTCATCAAACTCGGACTCCACACTGCCACGACGGGAAACCCACCGTAATCACCCGGTATGATACGCATACACTTTTATTAATCGGTTCGGGGGTCCTTGGACCCTTAGGAGGAGTTTGAGGCACCTCATACTAACATGGACAAACTACGAGTTAAGCCCCGTTCCCATATGTGGGGTAATGTGGTCGCACAGGTTTCGGCTGGTCGACGTAAGTACTAAGACACAATGTGCATTTTTCTCAAAACCTTCATACTCCATCTTTTCTCCAGTTCCAAAGCTAATCATTTAGCAACAACTTGGGTAAAACACAAGTTCACCCAAAGATTTTCATAAAGAGGATTTTTGAATAAAACATTTGTTTTTCCCAACCTAGAATTTTTCATTAAACACTACTATATAAGGGGGCCTAATCATGGCATATAATTTAGGTAACACTTTTTAAAAGGTTTTAGTGGCACACACCACTTGAAAACATTTCATGCACCTTAACATATGTAAAACATGCTTAATCAAAATAGTAGGACAAAGGGTATGATCAAATGGATGGCTTGCCTTGGTCAGCAACTTGTCCCTGGTCTTGATACTCTTGATCAATAAAAGATAATAATAATAGTCCTTTCCCTTCGGGATAAGATCCTCTCCGATGTCGTAATCGTCTAAACGCCGTAAAAGAAAAGTACACACAATCAAACAACCATTCACCAAATCATCACAAAAATATGATCTTAGAAACTACAGCAAGCTACTGACCTAAGGAAGTCAACTCAATTGGATTTTGGTAAATTATAATTTGCCGTTATTTTATTATGATTTTACTAGGGCAGAAGTGAGCTAGGTCACGAATTAAGTCACGATTTAATTTTCTGTTGCTCAGAAAATAAGCCCTTTTAGGGACAACTAATATTGGTGGTTTAGGAGATAGCAAAATTGGATTTGGCCTAATTGAGTTATTAGATTTATAGAAACAATTGATTTGGTACAGAAGGTAATTAACACAAGATTTAAGGACTACTCTTTTTCTGTTTATCAGAAAATTGTGATAATTTAAGGAGAGCTATAGTTCCTCATTACTAAGTTAACAAAATTGGATTCAATTCATTTGGGTACTTAGAGCACTAGAGACAAACAAGTTTATATTAAAAACCTTCTGTTGCAAATACTTTACCATTTAGTGGTTTTTAACCTAAATGGGGTGGGACCAGTTGGTTGGACAGATAATTTAACAAGCTATCAGGGAGTGAAAGTTTCATAATTTTTGAATCTACCAAACTCTAGATATTGATTTATATTTAAAAACATGCATTTCTGAGTACTGTTCAAAAACAGGAGTTTTAAAATAAAAGATGTTGATACTTGTACAATAATAACTGAGTTGAGAATAGACAGGAGATATTATATAGATCTCCATAGTTTTGGGAACACTTAAATTTTGGAATACTTTTACTTTTACTTTTCCAAATAATGGGTATTTTTGGTTGCTGCTGAAACCAAACATCTTTGAAAAGGGAAGTTGGCCAAAATAAGATTGTAAGGGATATACGTTCTATTCTTCTTGTCATGACATGATCACCAAGATTAAATATATATTTATCTTGGTTGGGTCCTTAGATTAATATTTATAGGTCAAACCACTTAAACATCAAGTCACCCAAGGCCAAACAGAGCAATTGGAAGGAAAACACAGTCATTAGTGAAGCATTTGAAAAAGTTTTTGTTGGTTCTGAATTTTGGGTCTTGTAAAACTAAGTTTTCCTTGGTTCCAAAATTTGGGATGTGACAATTGGCGGCCGTCTTGCCCGAACCCCCGCATGTTCCAAATGAATAGGTTGACATTCATTGGATCACCTCGGGGGTGGTCCCGTTACGGGGGACCGATCGGGCCCTACCAGAGGTCGAGGGCCTGGACACTGCTTTAGGAGGCCGTCCACGTCGCTTCCCCAACCGGGAGGAAGCAACGGGGACGTCCCCCTCGGGCACAGGAGATACACCACTGCCGGACCCCGGTGCCGCCTGCACAGGTCCAGCGGGTGTGGGGGGCCCTTGCCGCTCAAGCTCAGACTGAGCTCTAGCCGACGCTAGGGCCCCCTCGTAGATCTCCTTCGCCTTAATCGCAGCAATCTGCTCTAAGCGGGGTCCTCGTTCCCCGCGGAAGACCACGCCACAATCTGTCGCCACCTGTGCCAAGTGCTCGAGCGAAACCGAATCGAGCACCGAGAAACGAGAACCAGAGGGGGGGGAGGGAGGTAGGGTAGAAGGGGGAGGCTTAGACCGGGGAGTACCTGAACCAACGTCGCGAGCCGCCGCCCGACGCTCCGCCAGCGCCGCGACCGTAGGCTCCACCACCTCAGCCCCGGCCCTAGCCCGAGCAAGCCGGGAGCTGTGCCGAGAAGGGGGTGGTGGGGAGGTGTGGAGGCGATGAGGAGGGCGGGTCTTTGCGCCGGCCACGGGGGTGTCGGGGAGGACCGTGACCTGCTCCAAGACCGGGTGATCCGGCGTGGCGGGGACCAAAGGAGCCGACCTAGGAGGGTCAGCAGGGGGTGTGCCAGGCGAGCGCTGGTAGCACACCATCCCGACAAAGCGTGGGGATTCAGGAGGCCGGACCTCCATCCCCACACTCACGCAGTCCTCCTCTCCCTCCGCCACCTCCTGCAGCGAGGGAAGAGGACCAAGCGCCGTGGAGATAAGGCCCGAGAGGTCAAGGGATCCCGGACCCTCACACAGGTTAGACCCGTACTGAGAGAGAGGCAGCCCTAGAGTCGAGGACGGGTCGTCGCGAGGACACAGTGGGGGCGCCACGGAGTGGAGAGTTGAAGCAGACTGGCCAGGCGGGCCAGGCGGGGGAGCAAGGGCCTGAGCCGACGCGGAGGGGGCCCCCCTGCAGAAGGGTGCGACGTGGGCGAAGGCATAATCTCCTCAGGAAGGGGACGAGAGTCCTCACCCCCTTCCTGGCATCGTCAGACGGGTCCCCCTCCCCCCCCGAGGACTCATCCTCCCCCGAGGAGTGGCTGTGGTCCGGGGAGTGGCGCGAGGGTGGGGACGGGGACCTCGGCCGGTCCCCCTCCGACTCCACCTCCACCACAAGAGACCGCCCCGCCCCGTCGAAGAAGAACGGCGGCAGGGGGCCGCCATCAAACAATAATCTCGAAAATTAATATCTCAAAAACATGCATCGTAGTCGGTAAAATAAATCATAGCTAAATTAAAAGACATGCGTCGTAGGCGGAAATGGTTGCAATTAGAACCCAGCAAAGCATTTTTTAAATCTATTTTATGCTACAACGACATTAGACAGAAAGATAAATTTATTTGACAAAAATAAAATTTTAGATTAACAACGCATGATTTTTCTTAGCTCTTTGTTATGCTAAAGACACCACTATAAAAAATAATCTAAACATAGTAAGCAAATATCATGCGTCATAGGGGTTCGAACCTACAACCATTCTGCGGTATCAAGGAATTCGGCCACTGAGCTAATGTCTAACAGTATTAAATATATGCTTCCATGCTTTACTAGTCCTTTGGGTGAACCGCCACTGGTCCTAGCGCTTAAGTCTACGGTGAAACGCCAGAGGCAATGGCGTTGGACCTGGGCTGCAAACGCCAGAATGTTTGGCGGTTTTGAAAAGGGTCAGATTATGCTAAACTTTAAAATTTGGTTTATTTACCGTTAAACTTTCATCGTAGGGTCATTTTTGTTGACCCGGCCGCAAAACGAAACACAAGGGCGCTCACATGTTGGGTGTACAGCAAACATTTGGCACACCTTTCGCTCTCTCTCCCTTTTTTCCGGCCTGTCCGCCCTTTCCACCTCCCCACACCACAAAACTCTCCCACTATCTCCTATTCTCCTCTCTCCACGCCGGCCACCTGCTAGAGTGCTAGTGGCATGGGCTAGGGAGCCCTATGCCTCGCGTGCATGTCCGCGCGGGCGCCGACATAGGCATGGAACCGGCCGCCTCGGATGTGGCAGAGTGGGGGGCAGAGCGCGCGGAGGTTACGGGGCCAGGTCCCGGCGAAGAAGACGCGGCGCACGGACCGGGCTGTTCTCCTAGAGGAGGCGGCCGCCGTAGGGAGGGGGAGGTGCCGCTGCGGCTGCGGCTCGGGAGGCCGAGGCGGCGGGCGGGGCCCGGCACGCCGGCACCGTCGTGGAAGTTGGAGGCTTCCCCGGGTTCGCCGGAGCGGGGAGGAGAGGCGGAGATGGCTGCTGCTCCGGCCCCGAGGAGGAGCTCTGCGTCCTCGGCTTCGGCGCGGCAGCTGGGCGCCAGCCTGTGGGAGATCCACGACGTCACGCGGGAGGGCCGGCGCAACGGGGGGCGGAGGCGCCGGAGCGGGAACGGGCTCGCCGGTGTCGGCGTCGATGTGGATAAGGTGAGTATTTCCGCAGTTTGGTTGTATTGTACTACAAAGATGCCAGAAACTGCGGTTAGTTAGTTGTGCTACAGCGTGTCGTATTGTCGTATAAGAATCAGTTTGGTAGTATGAATTACTTGACTTCTTCACAAATCACAACAAACATGCAAATGGGTCAGCTGTAAAAAAACATTTGGATTGAGTGTAAGCTCTATGTGCTCCCTGGTAATTAGTTCTGCACAACAAGATTACATCCATTCCAAGCAGGTCGTAGTGTTATCCGAACCAGACGGGTGCAACCATTTTTGCGATTCAGTTTATGTGTTGTTCTGCACATTGTTCGTAATTAATTGGGCGCATATAATAAATTTGTGTCGGCAACGTTTGGTGCTCTTGCTTGAATTGATTTTCTTTGGTACCACTGTCTTTGACCTCCCACCAATTCAGCATTCGCTAGGTGGATAGTGTGGACCTTTCTAGTCTGTTGAGGACCTTGAGGCATTAGTACCATTGCTTCAGAACGGAGAAAACTAATTGCCTGTCGGAACTTAAAATTGAGCAAATTGGGCCAGAGTCTAAGTTTGTGCAAATAAAAGATAGTGTGGACCTTTCTAGTCTGTTGAGGACCTTGAGATATCGCTAAGAATTGGAAACCAATTGCTTGTCGGAACTTAAAATTGTGCAACTAGGGAGTATAAGTTTGCGCAAATAAAAAACAGAGTATTACGTGCTTCTATTGCTGGACACATGCACATTTCTTCAATATTTGGTGTTCTCTGTGCTGGATGTTCTCTCCCCTTGATGTCAGAATTCATATGCATATGCTAAGAACATACATCTGAACATTGAAGAGATCCTACCTGCTAGATGTGCAGAAGTTTGTTGTTCGCTATTCCTTAGTCGTCTGCAGTGGCGCGGCTGTTAATGGAGCCTTGGCAAGACTAACTGCTGTGGCATTAGCTAGCATTTGCGCTAAGAAAGTTCCTTTCTAGCCCCTAAGGTATCAATGTTCCTTAAGAGAGGTTGGTCGTACGAGCCCAAGCGGCCGCGTGGAGTCGCCGGGAGGTGGCTCTGCCGTCTGTGTGCTGAATTTATTACAGTATATGTGGATTGCACTAGTCCTTTCATATATGTGGATTGCACTAGCCCTTTCAATCAGATTGGAATTATCGTTGCGTTGGCTAGTGCATGAAGCTTGACATAATTTACTGTTATCTTATCTAGAGTAACCTTTAAATTTTCTTCTTTTCCATTCAGCCTCAGAGTTCAGGTGGCTTTGGTACGAATCTTGCAGATTCATCTGAGGATCTACGTAAGTTGCATCAAGAAAGGAGTCATGCAGTACAGCCTTTTTCACCTGCAAGTTATACCAGCTCAATCGGGGTGTGTATTTTCTCCCCTGTTACCCTTTTTGTTGCTTCGGTGTCCTTTGTGGGCATGGTGCTATGTGGTACTGTGTACTACTAGGAACAAGATATTTTTTGTTCTCATGATTTCCTCTGTTTTCTCGTTGTGCATGAATCTAGTAAAAAAACATGTTTAGAGTGGAAGAGTGCATTTTAGCATGCTTTATGAAGATTTTATTGAAAATTCTAGCACAATAGCACTCTAGTTTATGCTCCTGTTATTGAAAAGAAACTATGATAGCCTGAAAGTATCTGAACAGTGTTTTAGTTTGTTTTACTGCTGTTTTGGCTATTTATTCTTTGTTTGGATGAACAAAAGCATGATTTTATTTTAGTAATAAGGACAAAAAAGAAAGAAGTTATCTCGTGGTAGTTTGCCTGTTTCACAAATTGCTTCTATTTTGGACAACTAATTTTTTTCTTCATTCATTGATGCAATTGAATACGTTCTGTTTGTAGCTCTGTCTTCAAGTTGGAAGAATTGCATGATCAAACACATTTCTAAAAACGACATGATTCTGTACCTCTCCATTTTACAGGGGTCCAATATAGACCAAGGTATCAACCTAGGTCATGCTCTGGATGTCAAGGGTGGAACAAGGGTACCAGGTTATAACCTTAATACGTCAACCGGACTATTGAAGGTTCTAAATAGAATTTGGAGCCTGGAAGAACAGCAAACTGCTAATAAGTCAGTGGTTAAGGGCTTAAAATTAGAATTACAGCAGGCGCAGGCACATATTCAAGAACTTAAGCAAGAGAGACGAGGATACCGCCATGAAGTTGCTTCACTAATGAGGCAACTCTCTGAGGACAAAATTGTTCGGAAAAATAAGAATCAAGACAAGATTGAAGGAGCCCTTTGTTCCCTACAAGATGAAGTAGAGGATGAGAGACGGCTTCGATGGCATTCTGAGGATCTCCACAGGAAGTCTGGCATGGAGTTATCTGAGATAAAATCAGCATTTCTGAAGGCACTTAAGGACCTGGAGAAGGAGAAGAAAACAAATGGCCTCCTGGAAGACCTTTGTGATCAGTTTGCATTGGGAGTCCGGAACTACGAAGATGAAGTCAGCATGCTAAAGCAAAGGCATGTAAATATTTATGAACACAAGTTTGATAAGTCCGTGCTTCATATTTCGGAAGCGTGGCTTGATGAAAGAATGCAAATGCAAAATATTAATTTCCATGAAGACTTGCTGCAGAAACCTACAGTAACAGAGAGGCTGAGCAGTGAAATCGAGGCCTTCCTTCTTGCTAAAACATCAGCTAGCTCTAAGAATAATGTCAAAGGCATGAATGATACTAGGCGAGATTCTAGCTTACGTCAGCAATCCCTTGAGTCTGTCCATTTGAATGGAACCACAAGTGCTCCTCAGGCAGCTGAAGATGACGACGATGATTCTGTTGCTAGCGATTTGCATTGCTTTGAGCTGAACATGCATGGAAATGGCAACCGGGATCATCACCATAGAGGACCTCACAGAAGTGGCACAGCTAGCATGGATGAACCAAAGAGATCAGGATACTCTTACAGTACAGCTGGTGAAAGTTCGCACATTTCGCATGTGCCAATGCATGCACAGAAAGACTCCCACAGAAGTGCTGGAATTGCTCCAGAACAAGTGCTGAATGAGATCGGTTATAACAGGAAATCTCGAGGATCACATGGTGACTCGTTAAATCATAATTTGGACTCCCGTCCTGCTGACTGTCTGGGCCAGGAATCCCTCGATCATTACTCCCGAACAAGTCTGTTTTGCGAAGGCACAAATTCAGGGGATTTATGTAATCCCCACAGTCCAGCATGGCGACAGAACTACCAATCCACGCCTTGGGGACACGAGATACTTGAATGCTCACCGGAGCTGCCAGTAGGGTTGAAAGAGAACACCCTGAAGGCAAAACTACTTCAAGCACGGCTAGAAGGGCGGCATGCCCGGTTGAGGGCGTCAGGAGGTTCATTATCCAGCAGGAGAAAATGAGAGTCGTTGCAGTTTCCGTGCAGCAAATCAGTTGTGCAATACAGACGACTTATGTACCTGGACCGGACATTGCCTTCTGTTGGTAGATCCTAGTAATACTGTGCATTGCAAGCTGCGGCAGTATGTGAATCCTTTGTAACTAAACCTCTATGTAAATTAGCTCTTTAATTAGCTGTCCAGGGGATGGTTGAGGAGGCCAATAACTCAACTTTGAGAAGGTTTTTGTGTATGGCACTTGCATGCTGATAACCTTTCTATATTTTTTCCCACGGCAAGTCGTATGACTATTTCCTATGGCACCCATTCATTCTTCTGCAGAGTGAAGATTAGTGGTATGGTGACCAGAATAAAAGCAGATCACTAGTGAAGTACAGTATCTACTACTCATGGGTGCACATTGCTCATGTGCACCTTGAGGGCTTCTTTGAATCATAGGATTAGAGAACAAATGAATTGGAAAAAGACAGCAATTCGATAGAAATGTAGATGCAAAACAAAGGAATACAAAACAGAGGAAAAGTGAAGGAATAGTCATTTGGATGGAACACAGGAACGAGTGTAAAAAAGAGTTTAGAGTGGATGTTAAAATTCCTATGGCTTGAGGTGTAGGAATGCAATCCGCAGGAATTTTAGAGGTGTCATTCGTTTGATTTAAAAAAATCATATAATTGGAATCATCCATTATTTTTATAAAAATCTTTCAATAGAAATTCGAAACAGCTCCTGAGCTCACATGCTCCTGGCTGGTTAGAATTTTTTTATAAAATAGTTATATATTTTTAAAATTCTAAAAAAAGACAAGAAACATATGGCATTTTTGTACATACGTGTAAAGTTTTCGTGTCGAAATAATATTTGTGATGCTCTGTGAGAAAAAAACAATTGTCAAAATAGGATTGTGAAAAATATCTTTTAGAATACTAATTTTGTTTTTTCTGCCGAGAGCCCCACAAATGTCATTTCATTACGAAAATTAGCACATATATATATAGAAAATATGGATATGCTTGTAGAATTTTTTATAATAGTTTACAATTGTTTTTATTTTTTTCTAACCAACCATGAGCATATTAAGCTTGGGAGCTAAAAATGCGATCCCATCTTTCCACGAAACAGGCTTTTCGCCCAGCTTTACAAATAAAGCAACATCCAACAGACAACCACCGATACAAACGCAACACTACACATGCTGGGGCAGCAGCAAACACACTCCCAAGGACACGAAAAGAAAAAACAAATGGAGACATAGGCGGATCGACTAAACTACTGTGACCCGCATCCGCTGCGCCCGCAAAGAAAGAACCACCACGCTCCTAGCACCGAAACGTCAAGTACCAAGCAGCACCTTGAAGAAGGAAAGCACCGCTTGCTGCCCGGACCAGCGAGCTGGCCCTAGGGTTGCCCCCGGCACACAGGGAAGCGGACGAAGGGTAGCCACGGCGTCCTTCAGGAAGGGATGATGCCACCCGAAGGCGGCACCGCGTCGGTGTCAGCCGAGCCGACAAGGATTTCTCCCGAAAAAACCATTTCCGCAATCCCGGACGATCCGAAGCACAGAAGCCCGTGAGAGCGAGGCCTCACCACCACCTGGCACACCACCCGCCAACATACGCCACCACGGACACGGAGCCACCATCGTCGTCTCACCGAAGCCAGCTTCTCGAGGTCTGCAAGATGGAGGCGAGGAGTAATTTGAGTCGGAGTCAGCAGTACCGCGGCCGCGCGGGAGGGAACCGCCGGGGGCGGTAGTCGACCGGACGCGGCAGCAAAGCACACCGGTCCCCTTCAGGTCCGGTCACGCTACCAGACCTAATGGGGTCTGACCTGTCCCAATCAGGCCCGTAAAGTCCGCCGCCACGCTGCAACAGGCCGGCCGCAGTCGCCGATTTGAACTCCTACTCGGTCTACACCCCTACCATCTGCAGAGCGCTCCGCAGTGCAAGCCAGCCCGCCTCGACCCAGATATGGCCCGAAGGGCCTAGATCTGGGCCGTGGGGCGCTGCCGGCGCCGCCTGTTGAACGCCGCCACGCGCAGCACTGCGCTGCTCCGCAGGTCCACGCCAACACCGCCGGAGAGGCCGCTCCCCAGCCACCGCCGCCGCCCCTAAGATGCACCGCCGCAGGGATCCGCCGCCCCGCGAGGCATCCTCCGAGTGCGCGGGGAGAGAACGGCAGCCGCCGCCGGCACCGCCCGAGCCGCGCTCGGCGGCTCGCGCCGACGGCGGCGGGAGGGGAGAAGGTGGGAGGGGGCGGAGAGGGAGGGAAAGGTGGCCGCGCCGGCCGCCGCGGGGGCGGCGCGAATGCGTACGCGGGAAGGGAGGAGGGGGGAGGGAGGGGCCGACGACGCGGGCCGGCCGCCGCCGGACGCGGGCGGCTAGGGTTAGGTCGCGGTCGCGGGAGGGAGAAGGGTATGTTCCCTATTGCTGGATCGGTCTTTCGCGATCCCATCTTTCAATCCAAAGAGACCCTGAATGCGTTATAGCTGAAGTTATGAGTCCGTAGACTGAGATTGCAAATGAGTGCTATAAATACATTATACGACATGTTTTTAGATATATACTCCTGCCCCTTTTGACGATGTGCTATGATGATTTTTTTTTTTTGAGGAATACTATGATGATTTCTTTGATCTTCGTCAACATACACACGTTTAAAAAATGAAAAACCACGACCAGGTTAAAGTATCTCAAAAAACAAAAATGACCAGGTTAAAGAAAAGAAAGAAAATCCCAAGTCCAAATTCCGACATGACATCTAACTATGAAAGCACATGCTTTCCACGCTGACGCGCCTTTCCCAATTCCACCCCTCGACTAACCCGTTATTATTATATAACCACCTTCCTTCCTTCCTCCTTCCACCTTCCTCCTTCCCCTCTCCTCCCTCGGCTTCTCGCCGGCTAGGGTTACGGCCCACCCGTCCCGCGCTTCCTCCCCCTCTGTACAGGCGGCGGAGCGCATGGCCGGCCGAGACGCGTCCACTGCGGTGGGGGAGGCGGAGATGGACCCGGACTTCTCGCCCGGGGACGGGGGGCCCAGCTTCGAATTCGCGTTTAATTCAGTCAACTTCTCCGACAGGGTGCTGCGGATAGAGGTCGTCGCCAGTGAAGACGCGCCCGGGTCCCGTCACGACGTTGCTGGAGGATCCCTCGCCGATTGGGCGCGCCACCGAAAGCGCCGTCGCGAGGAGCTCGCCAAGGAGAAAGGTAAAATTTGCTGTTTAACCACCCGATTGAATTATGTTTTTTTTTCGATTTGTGGCCTATTTTCGTAAAATTTCTGGTCAATTTTAGCCGACCTTTTCTTTAAGATTTGTTATTATGGCAAAAAGGGAACAGCGATAGAAGAGAGTTCTTATATTTGTATGTGGCACTGATATTTTTCAGCGGCCTAATAAGTATCAAATTTGTTCACTAGACACATAGCAATTTTATCCTCTATACACGTGCAAATAGAATGCAGCAAATCTGTAGACACATATTTGTTTGACATGAAATGTAGAATAGGAGAGAGATAGCTTTTTGGCTGATACATAGCCCAAGGGTGACATCCCCATAATCCTCTTGGGGTGTGTCTGTTGAAAATGAGACATTTCAATGCTGCCCCATGAAATGTAGACCATTGTGTATTGACAACCTATCATATGATTGGCATGTGTTTTCTTATGCTCAATGGTGTATCTTCCTTGCGTAGTTATCTCACATAATTTGACCATTGTGCTTCAGCTTAATTACTGTATGTATATATAACGTGCCAATGTACTTGTTTATATAGCTAGTTATTCTCATCTGCAGAGTTTGCAACACATATGTCAGACCAGACAAATTGCAACGAAGTTGAAGCAGAAGAATGTGATGCATATGAAGAAAACCAAGAAGAACCTGTAGCGATGATAGAAGAATCTCCACCTAGCGTTGGTCCAGATGGTATGACAGCTGAAAGTTGTACTACTTATTGTCCTTGTAGAATTTTATTTTTGCGGGGCCTTGTAGAATGGTTTCTAAACTTAAGTCTTCCTGTACGAATAGCAATCAGAATTGTCATGTAAAGTGTTAGCTGTTTGAAAGGAAATTCTTGTTAGGCTATCATTAAAGCTTTTATTAGTAGGAAAATCTGGATTTCCATACTGAATTAATTTTCTTTTGGTTTAGGTTAGATTGAGTGATTGACATACCAGGTATTTCAGAAACGATTATTTTTTGCGTGATTACTACGTCAAATCTGCAAATTGCTGACCTAAAATAACAATCGTTATGTAGGAAGAACATGTTATTATCATCATCAAATGTGTACATCGATGTAGAAACTGTTTCATGACCTCATTAGGGAAATGATGATTTCAAATGTTTGGACAGGAGAAGGGGCTCTCCAGAATTCTCTGCGATCCTGTTCTTGTTACACACATCTAACGTCAACATGACTGCTTTCGTTTTTGTTCATCTCTCTCTTGTTTTAATCTTTTAATTGAAAAACTTAAGGCGAATATTATCATGCTTGATATCACATAGGTAGTACTTCTTAAGATTGCGAATGACCTGTGGTACATTCCAGACTTCCAGTATTCAGTACTAGTACAGTCCTTTGTTTTGACTAGTTAGCCCATGGTTGCCTGTCTCACCATATGTGTAATATACTGTTAAGAAACCAATCCTAACAAGATAACCACCAACTCTTAGTTAACCCCATTTTTTTCTTGTTGGTGGCTTGAACTTGGTTCTGCTAGTTGATGCTTGCGTGGCATGAAATACTAATTAAACAGCTTAATACTTGGTGTGGTCATTGTTACTTGATTGATTTATGTGGAATCCTGATAGGATCCTTGGGGTAACATCATTGTTACTTTACTCAATAAGCTACAAGCTTGTGTAGATTGCTGGATGCAGTTTAAATGAGTTAGTCTTTTTGTGATGATTTTCTTCTCTTTTGCCATATTTCTAGGCCTCTTGTTTCAAGAAAATATTTCTAGGCCTCTTTGATTCACATGATTTCCAACACAGGAATAGGAAAGATACATGGCATATTGTTTCTCACAAGAATTGAGGACACAGGAATAACTAAGTAATAGAAGTCGTTTGTTACATCATAGGAGTAACACAAATTTCCTTCAGGATTAGGTGCATCATAGTTGTCAATAGACACAAATGGAAATTTCCAATAAGTTTGATTCTGTGGAAGTAAGAGAGTGCAAAGTGACCCATTAGAAAAGTTCTTAAGGATCTAATCCTAGAAATCAAACAAGGTCTATTGGAGAAAATCATAAGGGTTAAGATCCTACAAAATTCCTTTGATTGATTAAACCCTGTGTTGATAAAGATGAATATGCACATGGAGATGAACAAAGTGTTGCAAGTATTTTTAATAATAAAAAAGCTGCCTAGTGACTCTGTTCTCTATCTTCGGCTCCCGTTTTGTGTTTCTCTCTCTAATCTTTGTATTGTGCAGGTGAAGAAGGACAAAGTATCGACTCTTGGACCGTTGTGAGCACACCAGTTTTACGAGTCAATACTATTTATATCAGTTCAGCTATTCTTGCTGCAAAAAGTCAGTTCTTTTACAAGGTAATTCTGATAATCTTCAAAATTGTGCTGATTCTGTAGTCAGTTTGCTTAGATTTCTAATAAGGTTCCTTGCTTCTTAGCTTTTCTCAAACGGCATGAAAGAATCAGATCAGAGGCACGCAACACTTAGGATTACTGATTCAGGTAATTTGATAGCTAAGTGAACTTGTTCTTCCAGTTCCTATAGTTGATCCGGATTGGCTACTCGGTTGTATTATTATTTTCTTTGTTGTAGATAAAAAAGTATCATTAATTATGGTAGTAAAAGGACCCTGTTACCATGTTTCTGGCACACATTTTTACTAAATAATGAAATTGTAACAGAAACTCGGAAACATGGTCTTTTTTTGTTGAGCGGTTCCGTTGAAACTTATGGCTGCTTGTTTTCATTCTACTTTTATCAGAGGAAAGTGCCCTTATGGAGCTTTTAAGCTTTATGTACAGTGGGAAGTTGACAACAACTGAGCCCACTCTTCTGCTCGACATCTTGATGGCCGCTGACAAATTTGAGGTTGTTTCTTGCATGAGGCACTGCAGCCAGTTGCTAACAAGCTTGCCTATGACACCAGAATCTGCACTACTCTATCTAGATCTCCCATGCTCCATTTCAATGGCCACTGCTGTTCAGCCTCTCACAGATGCAGCCAAGGAATTTCTTGCCAATAAATACAAGGATTTGACTAAGTGAGTGGTCATCAGATTGAGCTACTTATTCCTCTGTCCTTTTTTTTCATGGAAAGTATAGACATTATTCTCGGAAAGTCATTATCAAGGGCACTCAAGGTATGGTTTGTCTCATTTCAGGTTCCAAGATGAAGTGATGAATATCCCTCTTGCTGGGGTCGAGGCCATCTTGTCAAGTAATGACCTACAGGTGGCATCTGAAGATGCCATCTATGACTTCCTGCTCAGGTGGGCTCGTGCACAATATCCCAAATCGGAGGAAAGACGTGAGATCTTGAGTTCTCGTTTACTTCCTCTAGTGCGCTTCAGTCATATGACCTGCAGAAAATTGCGGAAGGTCCTGACATGCACTGATATAGACCATGAGCAAGCAACTAAATGTGTCACGGAGGCCCTTCTATACAAAGCCGATGCGCCTCACCGTCAACGTGCTCTCGCAGCAGATTCAGTGACATCTCAGAAATTTGCAGAGCGAGCTTACAAGTACAGACCTCTGAAAGTTGTCGAGTTTGATCGACCCTACCCACAGTGTATAGCATACTTGGATCTAAAGCGTGATGAGTGCTCTCGACTCTTCCCGTCAGGACGGATATACTCGCAGGCGTTCCATCTTGCAGGACAGGGCTTCTTCCTGTCAGCGCACTGTAATATGGAGCAGCAGAGTACGTTCTACTGCTTTGGCCTCTTCTTGGGAATGCAAGAGAAAGGTTCAATGAGCGTGACAGTAGATTATGAGTTTGCTGCAAGGACAAGACCGTCAGGGGAGTTTGTGAGCAAGTACAAAGGGAACTACACCTTCACCGGTGGTAAGGCAGTTGGATACAGGAACCTCTTTGCGATTCCGTGGTCGACGTTCATGGCTGACGACAGCCTCTTCTTCATCGACGGCATGCTACATCTGAGAGCCGAGTTGACGATAAAGCAGCCCTAGTGAGATGCATTAGCCGCCTGACGTGCCTCTGCTCAAGTCCAGCTTTTCGTGGGTGGGTATTAGTGCCCAAATTCTATGTGCTGCAGATATCTTCTTGTTTTCTCAATGCGCTTAATACTTTTGTTGATAGACAGTTTGGTAATGACAAGTTAAAAGGCTACAAGCCCCCCCTTTTCCTTCACTTCGAAGGATATATATTTTTTGTGTCAAGAACTCCAGATATTGAAAAGGTGATACCAGGTGGTGATGTAGGAGGTGCAACTGAAATACCAAAACCTGATCGCTGACGGTGCTAGACTCTAGCCAGAACCTGTGTTGGTTTTTTCTCCCCATTTTCAATTTGCGACAAGTATTTCGGCTCTTGTTGAGTCATTCAGACTAGCTGGTACACACCATCATCATCGTAATAAGTTGGATGGAACAAACTTAATGACTTAATGTCAATATTAAATAAGTTGCGTAGTATATAATGTTACTCTAGTTTTAGCTGGTACGCTAGCCAAGCTGACGATAAAACTTAAAAGCTCTCCAACATTAAATTGGTGCCTCCACCTGGGGGGCCGGCATTGCCAATCTTGCATGCGGAGAAGCGCCTCGTTCACTGAATTTATCCCCAGTTCACCTGAATTTTACTACTCCTACTCATCTTGCATGCGGATAAGCACCTCGTTTCCAACCCAGCCAAGGCTTCATATGGACAAGCGGACAAATCTAACTCGCAGAATCAATACTCCTTTTTTTAGACGCAGAATCGGTCGCTATACGATACGCACGCGTAGACGTCGAGCGCTCCAGCTTCACGAGACAAGGACCGTGCAGCGCCCCCACACGAACAAGCTAGAGAATGCGAAACGAGCCGAGGGGCGTCGCTGGCTAGCTACGCGGTCGCCGTCGGCAGGGACGACGACGGCCGACGGCCCAACGGCGCCTCTAACAGCGAGACGCCATCCCCCGGCCTCCTTCACCTGCGCAGCGCAGAAACAGCCGGTTTTCCGTGCTGTTTTTCTTCGCTGTCGCTGTCCCATGGATCCGATTCTTCACTTGCTTCCTTCTTTGTCGGTGCATGGCATCCGCTGCTTCTTTGGTCACGACCTACTTGATTCGCCGTATTAAAAAAAAACATAGGAATAGAAGAAAATGTAGAGGTTGAAATGTGTATATCTTTTTTTTTAGAACTTGTAGGAAATAATAATAGATGTGGCTTGCAACATTATAACTCATACTACATTATTTGCTCATGGAATTGTACTCAATAATGTATGAAAATCACCTTTGCATTGGATATTGGTTTAACTCGTGGAATTTATCGGAGGAAGACGGTACAATATTTATGGAGTTACAATATTGTTTAAATACTGGAATTATGTGTCATACTTTGTATGTATAGCCCGGACACATGTATATTGGAATAACCAAGTTGTTTGTAGGTTGGCTCCATGAATTGATAAAGCTTGCGAATCTGATATTTGTTCGATATCGGCACACAACTCGCATGTGTGTGTTTGGGACTATGCAGATAAATTAGACTCCTTATATGCTACTAATGATCGTGGTTTGTTTAGATAGCTAGGAATCTTGGCTTAAATAGTCCAGATGAAATTTATCTGTAGTTTAACAATTTGATTCAAACTGAAATTAACACTGTACAAATAGTTCCTAACCCTTGGCCTCAACAGATCATTGAGAGCGGCACCACGAAAAAGGATCGAGTAACAAGAGAGGAATCTTGGCTTAAATAGTCCATATGAAATTTATCTGTAGTTTAACAATTTGATTCAAACTGAAATTAACACTGTACAAATAGTTCCTAACCCTTGGCCTCAACAGATCATTGAGAGCGGCACCACGAAAAAGGATCGAGTAACAAGAGTTAGACTAAATTCGAAATAGAAACATACAATATATGGTGTTTGGTTTCCCTACAGGAAAAATACAAACACAGGAGAAATATCCCGAACGACCGGCTCTTCTCTCCTCTAGCTCCTTCTAGTCCCCTTGAGAGTCGACTCTCTTCTTCCTCCGCCGCCCCTGGTCCTCTCTCTCCCTGCTGGCGCTACCGGCCGGCGAGATGAAGATCTAGGTGGTCTGGCTTCTTTTGTTAATAGTAGAATAGTTAGTTGTTGTTGTTTGCCTAGATGGCTAGTTGGCGTCATGCCGGTGCTGTGGAGTGAGTTGCCGGAGAAGAGCCAAATCCGGCGACTGTCGACGGCCTTCCTCTTCTCGGTGGTGCTCTGGTGGTCAGAGCCGAAGGTGGAGAAGGTGGAAGCCATCGGGATCTCCGTAAATAAGGCTGATTTTGCAGCCTCAGATCTGGTCAGTGCGATCTTTTCCCTTCTCCTTTGCTGTGCCATGGTGGTGGAGCACAAGATTGGGTTGAAAATGGCGCTGCTCTGCTCTGTGGTTGAGCGGGTTGTTGCTGGCGAGCATGGTTTTCTTGCTGCTTTTGTGCAGATCTTTATTTCTTCATCGGTACCACTGTTCCGGTGCCTTCTTGGTGATGGAGATGATAAGTGGAAGCAGCACCTCGCCGGATCTGAAAGTAAGCAGGCAGATCTTGAGTGTCCTGGTCCTGCAATTTCAAGATTCAAGGATGGAATCCAGAATACAGTTCTTGAAGATGCAATTGGTGTTAGAGCTCATCAACGTTTGCTGTTCAGAAGCTACGCCGCCCTCTGTCGTGGTCGAAGGGCGGACTCCTCTGGAATCGACGCCGCCCACGCCGGTGGTAGAATGGCGGTCTTCAAGCTGGCGTTTCTTCTGGCCGAATGGCGGTCTGTGTTTTTCCTCCTGGCCAGTGTGCCTGATGGGAGGCAGTTTCTTCTTCTCATGAGATCCATGGCGAGGTTTCATGGAAGCGTCTTTGCCCCAAGTGGCTCTGTCCCCGGCGGCGACGACGCCATTCTTGTGTGGAAGAAGATTTGGACCCAATTGCTTTTTCTGTCTGTTCTCTGGGGTCCTCTTTGCATAAGAGTTGGACCAATTTGTTTTTACCTGTTTCTTTTGGATCTATATGTAAGTTGTACTGATCTTATCGGAATATAAATGTAATGTTGTTGTTGTGTTCAAAAAAATACAGGAAAAATACAAGAATAATTTTAAAGGATTAGGTGCAAGACATAATCGTCACCGAAAGCAACTTTTATTGTATCCAATTTCTGTGAAAAATTTAAGTTTTCTTTTTTACCAAAGAGACCCTTAAATTATGAGAAACACGCACTTGTGGTACATATGAACTTGCCACAATTGGGCACATTATGGGCAACTCCAATGACATCCCCAAACTGTCTCTATTTGTCGGCTGGGGGGGGGGGGGGGGGGGGGTACCGTTAGGCCCCCCCGCCCCATGGACAACTTGTTCGGCTTGTGCCTTTTTTGACACATTGTGTGTGTTTGGATGTGCCCGCCTCCACGCCACAAATTGACCAAACTGTCCCACCCGTCAGCCACCCAGATCCATCCCCCACCCATTCTCTCTCCTATCCCGATTCCTCTCTCTCCCACCAAATCGCCGTCAACCGCTACCCCGTGTCCGACCACGTTGATCCACAAACCATGTCCCACCGTTGCTGTCAGATGACCTGCCTCGGGTTTCCAACGATAAACGAGCTCGGGAGACGCAAGGATCCGACGCAGCCGCGCTGCGTATGCCGTTCACCTCCAACGTCATGTGAGGCCGATTGAGCTCGAGCAGCGGCTCTGCCTTCGTAATTTGGCAGCAGCTGCTCGGATTCGCCGGCTGCAAATCCTCCAAGTTCTCGAGCTCCACCTCGGTTTCCTTTGCAGACAAGGTGTTTGGTCTTTTGAACAATAATTCTTTAGCCATTGTTTCACAAACTCTCTCGGGTGACAATCAATGGACATTTTTGTGATCTTTGTCGCATTCTTTGATGCCCGGGTCATGGATAGTGGTGACGAGTTCTTCTACAACAAATTCAAGGAAACATCGGCTGGTGATTTGTACGATGATGAAGACATTTTGATCGTAGCGACGTTTCTCTCCTACAAGGAACTGCAAAATGCATTCCCCAAGTTTTCAAGGGATCGGCACCGAGAGATGCCATGATCGATAATAAAAGACCATGTCCAAATCCACAATGAGTACTTCAAGCGTGATTGTATGCTACATCCTCTCCATCTTTTCCGGCGATTCTTCTAGATATGAAGACATGTGTTCATGTGGATTTTGCAGGGAGTGAGGACTCATGATGATTTACTTCGAAATGTAGAAAGATGTCGTTAGGAAGCTTGGCTTTTCTGGTTACCAGAATTGCATTGGTGCTATTCAGATGCTTACGCATGGAGTTGTTGGTGATGTTGTTGATGAGTACATGTGCATAATTGAGTCGACATGTTTTGAAGCAATGCACACGTTCTGAAAAACGGTGGTTCCGGTGGTCAGCAAAAAAAAAAATACTTGAGAGAACCCAATGTCGCGGATACAACTCGATTGTTGGTGATCAATGCTTCAAGACGGAAACCCGGAGATGTGCATATATAAACGTAGACTGCATGCATTGGTTGGCTGTGGTATATGTCGTCTCTGGGTGGCATCAACTGTACTTGACTGCAAAGGAGACGGCTTGATGCAGGCTTACGATTTTCATCAAGGTGGGCACAGACCGAGATTTAGTTATCCACATCGGCAGATCTGAAGCGGGTGACGTCCCACTGGACAGTTTGACGCGGCACGTTGGGCAAAGGTGCCTACGGGTTACGGGCTACGAGCGGTCGTCGTCGTGAAAAGCGGAATTTGAGGACGCCACGGCTGCAAGCAAAGCAAAAGCGGCCATCCGTCGGAATAAACTGGTCAGAGATCAGATCAGATCAGAAAGAAATCAAAAGGTGAGAAAGAAACACAAACATGGTTAGAAAAAAAATGGACAGTCAGTACTTATCAGTGCCAGTGAAATTAAGGAATATGCCTCTGTCCCTTTTCTCCTCGCTGAAGCTTCTTCAAATTCCCTGACTGGTTAATACGTACGTACTTAATAGTCTGTTCGTCTATCATCCTTTGGACTCTGGTTACCGACAAAAACTTGAAGATAATCACATCACCACTAGTACCAAATTAAGAGCAACCCCGAGTGAAGAAAACACAGTGGTCCGACTAAGTGGCTCTACACGACCGTTGCAGTGTGAGTGCACGCCGACGTGTAATCACAAGCACGTTGCACGACGGCGATGGGCTTAATTTGCAATAATTGATTTGGTTTATCTATAGTATACATCACACACTGTACGTAATGATCTCGTTTATATCGTATACATGATTGGTGATTAGTGAGAGCTACGTCTTAACCACGACGACTAAGAGGTTGTAACGTTACAAATTAGCAGATGCTACATGCATCAGTGCATGCATACATCGGGCCGATGGACAGAGACAGCGCGTCTCGCGCGGCCCCACGCCTCCGTCTTTTCTCCAGTTCATGCGAATATGATGTACCATCCCCCTCTCTGACTTATTGTTCGATTGATCACCGACAGTCAATCCGCTTCGCTCACACCTTGTATTTTTTTTTCTTCACAAACACCAGCTCGCATTGTTCGAGGTACGAAGCTGACGCTGCAAGATTTCCTTTGAATTAACTATTCTGAACGTATCCATTTCTTTTAACTTGTGTGTGTAAAATGAACGATCAGGTAGAATTAGGATCTACTCGGATACTCTCCCGAGCCCCATCGTTATCTATTTATATTAGGCACATATGCAGTGCTGACTATTACAAAGGAGTTGGACTCTAGGTCTCTTTATAATAGATATACGAATACAAGACTATTCCTATTCTAACATCCTCCCTTAATCACAACTTACTTAAGATGAGATTATGTTTGAACTCCTAGAAGGTACGCATCGGAAGCGGTTTTATGAAACCATCAGCAACTTGATCCTTTGAAGGAACAAACTGAATTTCCAACTCCTTTCTGAGAACTCTCTCTAATAAAATAGAAGTCTGTCTCAATGTGTTTTGCTCTTGCGTGAAACATAGGATGCTCCCAGATTATCACACCACAGACTCGGTGGTTGAGTCAACTTGACACCAAGCTCTTTTAGCAACGACTGCACCCATATCATCTCAGCTGTAGCATTTGCCAAGGACCTGTACTCCCGTGCTGTGATCTTCTCTGAAGACGACAGAGGTGTAGAAACTCATGTGCAACCCTACATGCCAGCTCGGGCTACAATATCATGAGTATACTTGGTCTATGTAAGAAACCAGACCATCTCGAACTTTCTGAACTTCAATTCCTAGAAAGTAATGAAGATCACCAAGATCTTGCAAAGCAAATTCCTTCCTTAAATCTGTTAAAAGAGCATTTGTGGCGGCTTGTGAGGAGCTAGCAACGATGATATCATCAACATAAATGAGCATATAGATGGTGACGACAACCTTGTGATAGATGAATAAAGATGTATCAGACTTGGAAGCAACAAAACCAAGTCTAAGAAGTTGAGAACTCAGCCGAGAATACCATGCACGAGGCGCTTGTTTGAGTCCATAGATTGCCTTGTCAAGTTTGCAAACATAATTTGATTTGAGTTTATGTTCATATCCAGGTGGTTGTCTCATATAGACCTCCTCTTCCAGAACGCCATGAAGAAACACATTCTTGACATCCAACAGTCGCAAACTCCACCCCCGAGAAGTAGAAAGTGCCAAAACAAGTCTAACAGTAGTAATCTTGACAACAAGACTGAAGGTATCCTCATAATCAATACCGTATCGTTGCTTGAATCCTTTGGCTACAAGACGAGCCTTATATCTGTCAGAAGAATCATCTGCTCTTTTCTTGATTTTATAATCCAGCGACAATCAATTATATTTGTACCATGTCGCGGAGGAACCAACCTTCAAGTTTTGTTTTTCACAAGTGCACCATACTCCTCATCCATGGAATTTTTCCAATTTTTATTGTTCATTGTATCACGCAGATTTGTTGGCTCGGCAGAACCAGTCGAGAGACACCATCTAACAGTGTCGTCTTTATCTTCCTTTGGTTGATGAATTCCTTTAGAAGCACGAGTAGCCGGACGAGCTGGAGCCACACCAGTAGCTACACGTGAGGAAGTAGAAGAGGATCCCGTCTGCATGGCGTTGTCAGGAGCAGCAGGACTGGATGGCACGGACGTCGCAGTCGACGACGCAGATCCCGTCTCAGTGTGGGAGTGCGCTGCAGGAGATCCGTAGACGACGGTGTGGCCGAATGCGTGGTGTTGGGACCGGCCACAGAGGAGATGCGTGCAGAAGATCTCTCTGGCGCGGGTGTTGACGTGCGCGTGGCACTATGGCGACCTGATGCCGCAGGTGACACAGGCGGCGTATGATTGGGTGGCTGGTGATCCGAGATTGCAGATCCCGGAGCAGATCTTGACAGGGAATCGACCTCGTGTTCTGTATTTTCCTCCGTGTGCCAGAACCATATGATGATGTTTGAGCACTATTTTGACCTGAATTTTCTCCTGTTTGACGAGCCGCAACCTGTGGAAGCACACAACCAGGTCTAGCAAGAGGGTTAGTAGCATGAGTATTAGCCATGTTGAAATCATCAAAAAATTCACTACCCTGCTCAAAAGGACGAAGGGAGGGATCAAGGAGAAGAATTTCTTCTTAAGTAAGGCACCAACATTAGGACGAAGAGACGCAAAAGGAAACACACAGCCTCATAAAAAACGACATCATGTGAGATATATATGCGTCCCGTGGATACTTCAAGGCACTTAACACCTTTGTGACGAGGGCTATATCGCAGAAAACACAGTGTTTTGAACGAAACACAAGCTTTCGTTTATTATAGGGATGAAGGATTGGCTAACACGCACATCCAAAGACATGTAAAGAGGAATAGGATGGTCGAGTACCTAGGAGGCGATGGACAGGGGTGTCATTCTTGATAACTTTTTTTGAATTTTTTTTTTGAAATTAATTCATTCTTGATAACTTTGCTAGGAAGCATATTAATAAGATATGTAGCTGTGAGAAAGGCTTCATCCCAAAATTTTAGAGGCATGTGAGCATGTGCGAGAAGGGCTAACCCAACCTCGACGATATGGCGATGCTTTTTTTCAGCAGCCATTTTGCTGGTGTGCATGAGGACATGAGACATGATGAGAGATTCCCTATGTTTGGAATAAGGGATTCAGTTTTTCATACTCTCCTCCCCAATCAGACTGCACCGTAAGACTTTTTCGATCAAGCTTAAGTTCAACAAGTTTTTGAAAGTTCACAAAGGCAGAGAAGGCATCTGATTTTTTCTTGAGCAAATATATCCATGTAAACTTACTATAATCATCAATAAAGCTTACGTAATAGTCATGTCGACCAATAGAAGTAGGATCAGGACCCCATACATTAGAGAAACTAATTGAAGGGGAGCTGTAGATACACTAGTGGATATGGGATATGGAAGCTGATGACTTTTAGCCTGCTGACATGAATCACAAATTGAATCTATGCGAGAATCATAAACACACGGAAGTTTATTTTTGCTAACAATTTGCCTAACAATAGCTATGGAGGGATGACCGAGACTATTGTGCCACTTTTCTTGGGAAGGCTTGGTGGCAGAAAAAACATGCTTCTGCGTTGAGGACGAAGGGACCAAGGATGAAATAAGGGGATAAAGGCCACCGACACACCGTCCTCTATGAATTATTTTCTGTGTGACCTGATCGTTGATCAAAAAGAAGAAAGGATGAAACACTATAATGACACGATTATCAAGAGTAAAGCGATGAACAGAGAGAAAATTTTTGGATGCATGCGGAACATGCAAAACATTGTGAAGATGAAAATTTTGAGCAGGGTTACGAACAATTGACTGACCAACATGGGTAATTTTCATACCTTCCCCACTAGCGGTGTTGACCTTGTCGTAGCCCATATACTTGTCACAGACTGTCATGTTGTTGAGGTCACCGGTGATGTGGTGCGTGGCGCCCGTATCCTGGTACCAGTTAGTGTCCACGCCAGAGGCAGCATGAACCTCCTTGTCGCCATATGAATTATTATCATAGTCGTCAAACCGCCTACAACAGTCCTTGGCAGCATGGCCCTCCTTGTCGCAGATTTGACACGTGACGTCGACCCACGGCGAGGTGCGGCGGCATCCACGTCCACATCCACGTCCACGCCCCCTGCCAGAGGGGCTCGTCCACCACCCCGTCCTTGTCGAGGCTGGCGACCGTCACGCCAATCATCACGGCGAACATTGCGCCGGTCATCACGACAATCACCACGGTCACCGTGATCACCATGCGTTTTCCCTGGGTTGTAGTTCTGGCGGGTTTGGCGTGAGGCAGCATTAGCCGACGTCTCAAAGCGACCGCCTGAGGTCTCCTGCTATAGCATCTCTTGGCGCTGCTCATAGGCTTGCAGCTGCGAGTAGAGGGCACTTAACGAGATGGTGCTGCCCATGCCGATGGCGGCAACTAATGAGTTGTAACTTCCGTCAAGGCCAACAAGGATGAAGGAAACGTGCTCCCAGTCTGTAATGGGGTATCCCGCTGTAGCTAACTCATCGACAATGCCTTGCATCATGGTGAGGTACACCGCAGTAGAGATCTGCCTCTTCTTGGTGTTAGCCACGCAATGCAAAGATTCGTGACCTTTGCTTGGCTTTGTGAGACAAACAATCTCCTCGATCGCCTGCCAGATTCCGGCGGCGTGCTCGATCCGATGAACATGGGGCAGTACTTCACCGGAGAGTGATTGGAGGAGATAGCCTAGGACGATATGATCCCGGGAGATCCAGGCATCATAGTCGAGATTGGGGGCAGTCTTCTCTTTGTCCTTGCCGGTGTCATCTGTGGTCGCAACGACCAATCGTCTTGTCCGGAGCTTTGTCGGTGCCATCAAGCAGCCCAACAAGTCGAGCTCCACGGATTGGCGGCATCACTTGAGCGCACCACATGGAGTAGTTCGCCCTGGTCAATTGTCCGACGGAGGCACCCCAAGGTTGATCACTTGGCTGGTCGATGAAGACGCCACGGTGCTGGATGCGCGGCCGAGGCGGGGGAGACCGGTGGCGGGGGTGGGGAAACTAGGGTTTTGGCGATCAGTATTTTCGTCGGCGGAAGAGACGGTCTGATACCATGTAAAACGAACGATCAGGTAGAATTAGGGTCTGCCCGGATACTCTCCCGGGCCCCATCCTCATCTATTTATATTAGGCACATATGTCGTGCTAGCTATTACAAAGGAGTTGGACTCTAGGTCCTTTTACAATACGTATAGGAATACAAGATTATTCCTATTCTAACGGTGTGCTCCAAGCTCCCTTATGTTACCAGTAATTGAGATTGTAAGTAATCGAGCTATGTTTTCATTGATAAGGGAAAGGGCTATTTGTACAAGTGTCTGGGACGTCTCCGAGAAGCGGCGCGCTGTTCATAATAATAATTACATAATTAATTTTTGTGGGGCTATTTTTTTGAATACTCCTCTTGGATAATTTATCATCTTTTTGGAAACATACGGTCTTACATGCCGCATATCTGAGCTCAATCAGATCAACTGCTTATACTACCTCCTCTTGCAGTTTATACGTGGAATAAATCATGTATTTTCAATCTGCAATAAGCCAATAATTGTCTCTTTGATACCTCATACGAGTAAAACCTTAAAAGGTAAAAACCCCATACGTTAGAACATAAAATGTCTTGTACAATTCCTTTTAAAAAACCAGGTAGATTTTTTTTGGTGATATCACAATAATGATGTGCATATGTGTTGCCTCATTTAAAAACACTAATGAAAACCTTAAGAGTAAACTCAAAAATAAAATAGAGTGCAATATGATGTGGCTTGAAAACTCCTTTGAAATCTTTTGGCAAAAATATATAAGGAGAAAGTGATATGGCATATCTGAACACTAGTATTTATATTGTCTCAACAAAAACCTTATGTCAGAAAACATTAGGGAAAACTCATGAAGGAAAGCAAAGTATAGATGATAAGATGATCATCAACATGTTATAATTTGGGAATTTACCCACCTGCTCTTCGCATTATATCAATACAATTGGCATTATCTTGACATATAATGAATGGTGATTATGATGGAATTTACAATACATCAAATCGGAAAAGACTTGCTACCCCCATGGGTAGCTACACACCCTAAGTTTGACCGAAACGTATATGCAACGGTAAAATGAGATTACTCAAGTAGACAAGGGGGGTGTCACTAGTAGAGTGATAGAATTATTAAAAAGTATTTTGAAATTTTTTCGAATTTTTTTTCCATCCGCTGTGATTTTTTTAGTAAAGTTTGACCCAAAAGTCAACAAAAAAGTCAACTATGAAAAAAAGCTAAAAATGACCACCAAAAAATAATTTTTTGAAAATTCGAAACCAGTTTTGTACACCAAATATCCGTGTTTTACTAGGAAAACAAGCTAAAACGGATACATACGGCTTGCATCTCCGGATAACGCATGGGTGTGTAGCTACCCATGCGGGTAGCAAATTGCATCTCTACATAAATTTGGATATGTTGCTTAAATTATTGAAGCTATTTTACAACTATTTGTGTAAGTAGGCATGATAGTGTATTTGAAGATTTCCTTGAGAATGATCTACCCGTGAATCCATTATGTGATATCTCATCGTTAGGATAGTTGGCTAGTATATATCACACCATTGTTATATCTTGATTTTCCTGGTGAAATTAATAAAGACCTTTGTCGCTCATACTGATAACATAAGAAGAGTAAATTGAGATTGTAATCCTATGCTTACACTGATCAAGGAATCAAGTTTCTATATATACAAGTGCTTCGGGCGTACTTAAGATGCCTTTACACATAATTAACATATAATTGTGGCTCTAACATATTTGTAAAACTTCAATGGGAATACACCAACCTAGACGTACAAGGGTGACACATTTTTGTACGATTCTGAATTTGTAAAAACATGACCAACAAGAAATATTGCACAAATTCTAGGTTTACATAATTGTGTTACATACAACACATAAATAGAGAAAAATCGTTTTGTTTTAAAACTGAACTAAATCTAGAACTTTCAAGTTCTAAAAATATCTATATATGAGTATTTACATTGGTTGACAATGAATTACATTCTCAAAAATAAATAACCTATATACATCCAATTTAGATGACATATTGGGAGATTGAAAGGTGAGATATCTTGCGATTGAGGATGTATTGGGTCGGGATGATGGGAGATGGAGTTTCGGCTAGTGGTGGTGGCAATAGAGAAGGTGACAACAGCGGTGGTGGCGATGGAGGAAATGACAACCATGCAGTTGCTTGATTTATGGGGACTGGATGCATTGTTTTGGTGATGTTTAATTGCTACTTGTTCTATGATGCTGTTGGATCGATAAAATGGGAATGGGGTGATAAAATGGAGATGGTGTGATAAAATGGGCATGGGAGAAGAATTTAGAATTAGATTTTGAATGTTTATAATTTTAAAAATGTTGTGTAATGTTGAGTCTAAAACTTATTATGTAATATTAATTGGTGAGTGTGAGAAATTTTGTTGTTGAAGAGAATACGACAGGGAAGCCCCTACAGTGATTTTTAGTTTGAAATAATAAGAACCTAATTTGTGTCTGTAAGGACTTGAAACTGGATGACTGGTTTGTACATCCACTTTCCTATCCAAGTGAGCTAGGCTCACTGCTTAGTGTGAGAAAATTATTGTCTAAATGCTAAAGTTTGTCAAAATTATAAAGATTTGGTCTTAGTGTGCAGGTTTACGAGATCTGCTCGGGCGGAACCTTAGCCATACCTATTGTCTAAATGCTAAACTTTGCACGGGGGTCTTAGTGTAAAGTTTGTGGTTTCCCCTTTTTGCGGTATCTGTAGAGTTGCTCTTATGCTGCAAGAGGTTGTCTATTCGGTTGGCATCATGACTCTCCATGAAGGTAAGTCACATCCACACATGAGGGAGGGATGGAGAGAGAGAGAAAGGGAGGGGGAGTTCAGTTTCAACATAATTTATATTGTTGTTGTCCTCGCAACATTTTGAGTCCCCTTTTAGGTTTTGCATAAAACGTGGAACAAAAGTTTAAGTCTAGTTCATGTGTGTCACAATTCACTAAAGAAGTTAAAGATGTTGATAAGAGAGGTATAAGTTATAAGTACAGTCGTGCTTACTTTTTAGGTTTTGCAACTAATAACTGATGAAGAGAGCAAATAAGGTATGTCGAAGCAATACACATTACGCAACTTGAATACCTCTCTCTCTCTCTCTCAAAAAGGAGTACACATTGCACATCATTACACATTGTCGTCTTATCTGAAGAGAGAAAATAAGGATCATGTAACATTTTTAAATTAATATGAAGAGGTGCGCCAGGATCAATCAGCTAGATCAAGAAAAAAAATCAGCGGCTCCGGGCGATCTCACTTAAAATTATGCAATAAACTGCAGACTTTGCTATGACGAGGTAATTTCACTTTCCACCATGTACGACCCCCCTCCTAGCTCTGAGACTCGGGTGGTGTCCCTCCACCTTGTCTCCTATCCACAAAGCTGATAGTCCGCCATCAGACAAAGATAGTCGCGTAGGATTTCCAGACATGGGCCTTCTAGCGTTGTCGTCCGTCGATCTTTTGTGGGTGTCTTGGGTTTGCGTCGTCTGGGCCCCCTCCATGGGAGTTGTGGTTGCGGCCTACCACTTCACGTGGGATCGAGGGCCTGTCTCGGTGGCACATGGCACAATAAATCAAAAGTTGGAGGCTACATGTGAGCCGTTGTAGGCGACTAGCCGCTACACAATGGATGGAGGTAGGGTAGCCAACGAGGACTTTGCGGTGGTGTGAGATTGATGTCATCGACCTCTTGTTCAGCGGATCTGTGTAATGAAGTAGATCTAGCGACGACAAAGGGAGGAGGTATGAAGGAGAGACGTTCACGAAACTATCTTAGGGCACCAACGAAGTCGTTCAGAGGCGAGCATGGGCGATTTATCTTTCAGATTGTGAATCGTGGTCAACAAAAATAATGGAGTAATTAGACCCTTTTGCAACTAGATTAGAAAGTCACTCATGAAACTAGAAAAAATCCCTCCACCTGATATTGCAACATAAACATAATGAATAGATATGGTGGAACTGCAATTTACTGTGATATGACTTCTAAAAAAGATCACCAAGAAATCTCCAACCACATCACAAATTCACAACCCGATTCGAACCCATTCCCCTCACGAGGGTGATTAGGAGGCAGTTCCAGAACCAAGGTCACTCGCAGGAGGTTCTGCTGCTCCCCCTTCCCCTCCGATTGACGTCTTGGCATCATGAGGGGAGGGGAGCTCCTGTTCTGGTTTGTAATGTGTTTGTCCTAGTTTTTGTAGGATTTTTGAGTTCCCATGTCGATGATTTGGTGACTAGATGCTGATGGTGCTAATAGGAATAATGATCTCCCAACATGTGATTCTCCTTGTCGGAGGGTGTTGATGGTGCCGACGAGAGGCCTGTGGAGTCCAATCTGTCTGAGCAGATTCGATCTGGGTTGCATCTTGGCGTGGCAACGGGGATGGCTGCTGCATTCAGCGTTGACGAAAGGCTCCTCCGGCCGATGTTTTTTTATCGGGATAGATCCAATCTTCGGAGGCTGGTGGCTATCACAGCTCGTTAAACCTCTTGGTTAGGGGTTTTTCCAACACCTAAGGTGTAAACCAGCTGCTCGTGCTCTCTTTTTTCGACGTCCGAAGGGCGCGGATGTTTGATGGTGGCGGCGAGGGCCATATACAGTTGTACATCCACTTGTATCCTCCTTGTTCTGTTGCTTGTTGCGTATCATCTCTGTATCGTTTCTATTATGATCTATTATGAATACAAGTATACATCTTTAAAAAAATCACAAGAAATTCTCCAAGCACATCACAATCCGATCCGAACCATGCAGGCAGGGGGGCAGTGGGCGCGTGCCAGTGAGGCACCGCTTCCCGGCCCCATCTGTCAGATCCTCCTTCACCGACGTCCGCTCTTATAGCTACCGGCTACCTTGCCACTAGTACCTCGCCCCCGCTCCATTGCCACTTGCCTTCTTTGCTTCACAGTTCACAGACCAAACCCAACCCTTAATTCTCCGTATGCTGCTGCTATAAGTACCAACAACCAGCTGGGCACCAAACCATCACTTCACTCGCACCATCAAATCTTCTCGCGGACACAGCCAGCGCGCTCGCCACCAAGAACCGCGCGCGCGGCGATCCGTCGATGGCCGACAAGCCGCCCGTCGCGGCGGCGCCGGCCTCGAAGCCCAAGCCCAAACCTGCCGCCGTTGCGTCCGCAGCTTCTGCGCCAGCCAGGCCGACGGCGCCAATCAGGAAGCCGTCCCTGGCGCAACCGCCGATGAAGAGGCCGACCCTCGTGCCACCGCAGCATGCGCAGGCTCCCCCGCTGAAGCCGCCGCCGGCGCACCACTATCGGCAGCACCAGCAGCAGCAGGGCGGCGGGGTGGCGCGGAAGCGGAAGCACCGGCACCAGAGCGGCGGATGTTCCTGCCGCCGGGTGTGCTGTGTCGCCACGGGCCTCGTCCTGCTGGCGTCCTGCCTCGCGTTCGCCGCGGCGTGCCTCGCGTACCTCTACTACCACCCGCGCCCCCCGTCGTTCCACCTGCAGCCCGTCTCCACCACGCGGTTCCGCGTCGGCAACTCCTCCGCGGTGTCCGCCATGGACGTCACCGTGGGCGTGAAGGTGGTCTCCTGGACCCCAACGCCAAGGTGGCCTTCGAGTACGGCGAAGGCGAGGGCCGCGCCGCTCTCGCCGACAGCGACGGCGACGTGGCGCTGGGGTGGGCGCCCGTGGGCGGCTTCGAGCACGGCGCCCGGAGCGTGGCCGTGGTCGGGTTCGTGGCGGCGGCGAAGGGGGTGGTGGTGGACGAGGCCGTGCCGGGCGGTTTGCGCGACCGGTTACCGGCGGCGGCGGCTCGCGTTCAAGGTGGTCGTGGGACACCCACGTCGGCGTGCGGGTGGGGGCGCTGCGCACTGGCATGGTGCCCGTCAGGTTTTCTTGCGACAGTGGGATCATGGCGCCGCGAGGTGGCCCCGCTGGGAGCCCCATGAGCAAGTGTCAGGTGTACCTATTTAGAATGAGATGGTAAGTTTGATCTTCTGCTATGCTTGGTAGTATTGTTCTTAACATTTGCATGTAAATACTCCCTCCGGTACGGTTTGGAAGGCACACATGAGAATTCTTTAGTATCTAGGTAATATTTTATTGGCTCTTCATCCCGTAATCAACTCTCTTCATTCTTTTTGATTGGTTCACAAACAGCATTTAATGTTAATACGCCTAAAATGTGAGGAGGAGTTTTGGAATTGCATGATTTTTAAAGTGCGCCTAGCAAACTGTACCGGAGGGAGTACAATTTATGCATTTTTTTAATACTATATTAATAACTTTAACAATACCCTGACACGGTTGTTTTGAGGAAATACATAACTGTCCTAGTAAAACTAACACTTACTCCAAATTAAGCAGCAGTACTACCAACACAACGAAACTTGTATCGATATTAAATTATTATAACAAAGACATATGGAGTAAAATATAGGAAAATGCTATCGTCAAATGTGAAATGGCATCAATTGTACATATGATATACAAATTTCTTGTAGTCTGCACCCCACTGAAAAATTCCTTGCTTCCTTACCGGATGATTCGAGCTGATCCATCATCCATGAACCAACCATCCGAAGCACAAGCAAATATTCCATGGGGTCAAATAGGGGAATTAGTTAGGACACAGACCAAAATATATATTCGTACGAGCGTGAGATGTCATTGTCGTGTGGAGTAGGGAGACATTTTTGTGCCACACACACACTGCCACTGGATTGTAGCAGTAGAATAGATACACGGCATCTGCCTTGCTTGGCCGATGGCAGACGAGGAGTAGTGACCAGAACGGCTGTCTGTCTCCAAGCAAAAGAAGCAACCCACGATTCTCTCTGTCCCTATATTTGTAGGCTTAGGACGTTGCACGACCATCAGAATTCGAAGCCGTGCTTTACTTCTGAACAAATGTTCAAATAACAACACATTACGGGTAGAAGCACCACAACAGATTAAAACGGTTGTAATTGAATGTTCAGACATTGTGTGGTACGGAGTAACATTTACTGGCACATATATACGTTGGGGCGTCGCTGTCCAGCTTGTTCGGCACACACGCGGCGGTGTACTTAATTATTTTCTTGACAAGTTGCTTCGTTGGAGTCCCACCTGGCCATCGAGGTGGCTCACATGAATGAATAATAAGAAAGCCAAGAAAAATCTGCCGAATTGTACGCAATTGGAGGACGAAGGGAAAACCCAATAGATAGGGACATTGGATCCTAGATGAGAGGAACATTATTAGCAACAACTGTACAGCATCCAAGGACCAGTGTCGATCTCAACCTAAACGCACCTACAGTACAACCTAAAGTATTTTACGACCAAAATGGTCAGCACAGGACATTGTCAATCGATGCTTGAGTAAACGATCGATGTTTCAAAAAAGATCTGAAGGTTTTAGTAGTGTTTGAGTTTGAGTTCTGATGAGTTCTGATAGCTAGGGACATTGGCATTTCAAACAGTGATGAGTTTGAGTTCTGAAACATGCAGAAAATTTGATTATTCAGAAGCTCACAGCAACTGACCGTTTCTAACTTTTTTTTTTTTGAACAACAACCGTTTCTAACTTGCCATAATGAAATTCTCTTCAGGTTTAGCTTGACATGAAGACATGCACATCCAACACGTAAGCGTGAGTTCTCTGTCACTTGCTTAGGATCAACCGATCAAGCATATTAAGTGGTGTCGCAGCTGCGGGTCGATGCTCTAACTTATTTGCGCTTTCTGCCGACGAGATGGTGAGTTGGTGATTGGTTTGCCTGGTATAGCCGATTGCGGGATCGGGNAATCTAGAAAACTTAAAAAAATTAAAAATTCAATAATTGCAAAAAATAATATTTTTCTAAAAAAGATTTTTTTTGAATTTTTGAAATTTTATTTTTGAATTTTTTGATTTTTTTGGATTTTTTGATTTTTTTTTGAAATTTTTGGGTTTTTTAATTTTTTGGTTTTTTGAAATTTTTTAGATTTTTTAAAACTTTGGATTTGCTTTTGAAACTTTTGATTTTTTGGGATTTTTAAAATTTTTTGAAATTTTTGGGATTTTTTTGATATTTTTTGAAACTTTTGAATCTTTTGGGATTTTTTTTTTGGATTTTTTGATTTTTTTTGGGATTTTTTAATTTTTTTTGATTTTTTTGGGATTTTTTGAACTTTTTTTAATTTTAGGTGCACCACAATGTGAAGTTTTTGATTTTTTTCAAAATTTAAAACCACACATAAATACATACCACACATAAAGTACACATATATATACACATACAAGGCTTAAGAGGGTTAATATGATACTTATATCAATAAGAACATGAGTAGCATAAGGGTAGCTGAACTGAATGGAACTTAGAAGTTAAGCGTGCTTAGGTTGGAGCAATTTGAGGATGGGTGACCTAGCGGGAAGTTATCATTTGAGATGGGTTAAAAAATTCAGAAAAATTGGAAAAAAATCAAATATTTAGGTTTTTTCAAAATATTTCATATTTTGTTTTTTCCCATTTTTTTGAATTTGTTTTGCATTTTTTCGAATTTTCAGATTCAAAATTTTTCAAAATATTTCTGTGGCGCATCTGGCCCCATGCGCCACAGAAATATAATTTAGTGGCGACGATTCTGTGGCGCATCCCTCTTTTTCCAGGATGCGCCACAGAATCCTAAATTGGTGCGCCACTAATAGGCTATTCTGTAGTAGTGTGTTCACGATTGATAACTCGTAGTGGTGTGCTTGTGTAGCAAACATACCTCCTAAACAATAACTTCAGTGTAAATGATCAAATAACCTAAATCTGTAAACCTGGTATGTACGCAAATCCTTATTATCATTCAGCTGCTATATATGTACATGCTAACAAATGTATTCCTTTCATTAGTCTGTGATTAATATCTACTTACTAATCCCCATAAATGTTTTGGAGGAAGGAACCAGATAAGCTAAAAATGGTTGGCATATGATGTATTTATCTCAGACCATCATGCTTCATTCAGTGGGATTTTTGGTAAGAATTCCATATTTACTGTTTCCTAACTACAATTTGTAGTTGTAAAATATGTCTTTAAGCTTTACAGTTCATTCTGTAGGCTTCTTTCAAGGTGCCATCATGTGAGATTAGCCCATTGGTTTTGACTAAAGGTTGCCATTTAACTATGCTTTAGGTTGTTTGTTTGTTTCCGGTTCATAACTCATGCAATGTTTAGGGAAAGGATATGTTACTGGGTGTGAATAGATCAGTAGAGCTTCGTTTTGCAGCTTTTTGTTGTTTTTAAGCAGAAAAAACAAAGATTCAAGTTGAAGTCAGCCTTTATCTTCCATTGCTCCTGGCTCGCTCCGCAAGCCATCGCTCATCACAGGACATTGTGAATCGACTTTGATCTCCCGTGCAGGTGAGTGCTCGAGAGGTAGGGTACAGTCCGCCGTCATGAAGCACTAGCTTGTCATGTAATATCTCATTACTGTCACCATTTGTAAGATCGTATGATCTATTATATTGTTCTAGCTCTGTCCATGATTTCCTCCCACACATAACAAATTGCATTTACTTGAAATCATCGTTTGGTTAGTTCGATTGAAATAGTACAAATGGTTAGTGAAATTTTATTGTAAGTGTAATTTTTTAACTTCATTGCTTTTTGTATAGTGAAGTATTGGGATGTTACTAGGTTGGTACTGAAGATGACAATGGTCAAGCTACAATAATTAGGCATAGGTGATATTATAAATTTTGGCAGAGCTAGAGGTGTGAGTTTTCAGTTGTGGCGCGGCATTTTGTGTTTCTCTCCCGTTGCAACGCACGGGCATATGTGCTATACCTAATAATAAAAGCACTAAGGTTTCTTTGGTTCGTCCGTCACTTTCCTCCGTTGCGTCCCTTGCCTCTCTACGTAATAATAAAGGAAAGGAAACCGCCGCGAACCGACCCACGCACGCAATACTACGTGAGCCCAAAACGTTTACGAACACATGGACGTGTCAAGCCCGGTCTCCAGGTCGACTTGCACATACGGTTGCTAAGCGCTCATATATACATCTTTCCACCCACGTATCTGTCGACTAACTCGATCAACACAAATCTTCGCCGGTGAGTCGCGACTCGCGAATCAATCGATTTTTGTGAGTTTTTTTTTTCATCGAGATGGAAGTTCCTCCCGGCGTACCTGCTAGCCAACCTGGACGGGAACCCGAGCGCCACCAAAGACGACGTCCGCTGAAGTGGAGGAGGACGAGCTACAGATGTTTTTCAAGGATGTGGAGGGGCAGGGACGTAGTCCAGCTTCTCGGCGCTGGCAGGGAGCGGAGGAGTGTTTCCGGTATAATTTTTGTTCGTCGCCCCCGTCCCCCGCATGCAAGTTCCTGCCTGAACAACAGAGAACGAACGAAGCCTACCCTACACCTTCGTTGTCCGTATAGCACGCCGCCGTCACCGTCAAACTGCACCTCACATCGAGGCTGGATGTCGTTGATCTCCTCAGTCTTCACAAATTAAGGAAGAGCCACAAGGTGGAGACCCACTGATTGTTGTCATCCTCCGTGTCCACGACACATTCACCGCCGCTTCCTAGGGATTTATGTTTGTGGAGTAAGATCTCGCATGTGGCTCCACCGTCAAGCAGACATGATGTGGAGGAGATGGACTCCATGGCGGGCGATGGGAAGGTAACAACTTTTTTTTTTCCAACGGCGTCGTCGGGAGAGAAGATGTGCCGGCCGATGTTCTTCAGAGAGCTGGGAGATTATAGATGAGTGAATCGGAGGGGATTTGGGCTGTTGCATGCCGAGATTTGAGAAAAGTGAGAGAGATTGTGTGGGAGGAGAGAAGCTGGTTCTGTACTACTGTTCTCTTTGTGGGAGGACAGCCGAGGCTACTTTTTCATGGCGTGCTTCTGCTTTGTTGGAGAGCACAACACCTGACAGTAGAGAGGTTATATTCTGCGTTCCTTGCTTGTTGCATGCTGCTACTTGAGGGCAAACAGACCGAGCGAAGAAGGGGTGAGATTTAATTTCTCTTGGCTATATTTGCTGCTCCCGCATGAGAGCAGAGAGGATAAAGACATTTATTTTGCTTGGTTGTGTTTTACTGCATGAGAGAGCAGAGAGGACCCTGCTGTGCTGCTGCGTATTAATAGCTGCAAATACTGGGAGCTAAAGATATTTTTCTAATGATTTTGCAGGTTCTTCATAACAACAAAATGACTCATCGACCTATCTACGGTTCCCTGTTGCATCGCCTGTGTGGAAGAAGAATATTAGCAAAATTCATGGAAGCAACAACCTCCAATTTAACAAAAATTAACAATTTTTACAAGGTGTGGTAACCACGAGAACACATTGTTGATGCATTATTTTTAACTTATTAAGTCAATTTATTTTTACGGTTCATAGTTGTGGCGATTTTAATACTAGATAAATATTTGGGGAAGAAAGATGGGAATAAGCAGTGGGTCGTTATCATGTTTTACCAAATCAAACTAATGCCACATCTAACTACTGAGCAAAACTATAATCAAAGTCAGACCCGAGGTCGACCCCAAGAATGGAGCCGAACGGTCGGTGCCAAACAATTCCCGTGCCAAACCAACGTCAGCTACAATGTCCATGGTGCCGAACCCATGAAGCATCCAAGTGACAAAACGTATTGGCGTGACGCTGAACGTGTTCAGCTTTATCTTCATTCATGCCGGTCTCAGATTTGAGAGTTGAGAATAGTTTCGTTAAGGGGTCAGATGTGTGGTATTAGTTTCGTTAGGCCGTTACCCTTTACATTCATATTTTTTCACGCAAATTAAAAAAACCAAATTATTTTTTTCATCCGTAGCAACGCACGGGCATTTTTGCTAGTGGACTAAAACGAACATATTTCATGTCCGTTTTGCCTCCCCGCGGTGAATTGCCCTAAGGGCTCTTTGCAGTGTTTTGGTTGGTTAGGATTCCTATGTCAAAGGTTTTTTTACTTCTCGTTCAACCGAACTGCCCAACAAGATATCTGAATCTCACGTACGTATATAAAACGGATCCTTCAAGTCAAGTTGCGCCTCTACGTCCGACGTCTTGCCAATTGTTCATCCGCGTGCCTCTGCCATGGGAAACATCAGCTCTTGCTTAGGTAAGCCGCCAGCGCCCGTGCCGGCCGAGACCTCGTCAAGATGCGCGACGCCGACCGCCACGGGGGCGCACAATTTCATCGTGGAGAACTACTCGCTGCTGGACGGCATGGGGGCCGGCAAGTTCGTCAGCTCGACGACGTTCACCGTCGGTGGCCACAACTGGAACGTCAGGTTCTACCCTGACGGCGACGGCCCAGAACCTGCAGCAGGCTACGCGTCGGCCTTCTTGCACCTCGTAGGGACGACAGGATCAGCAGTGGGCGTGAAGGCCAAGTTCACCCTGAGTCTGCTGGGGAAAGATGGCAAAGCGTATAAAGATTCGAAACCTGTGAGCATTGCGCGGACCTTCGAGGCTGGAGGTGTTCATAGTACTTTGGGCGTTCTTAAGTTCGTAGAGAAGTCCACGCTGCAAGAATCAGATTGCTTCACGGTCAGGTGTGATCTCACCGTTCTCAAAGAGGCCGTCGTGCAGAAGATTTAACCGGATAGATCTTGATATTCTCCAAGTATGGCATGCCATTAATTAATTTGCTTGTAAACACATGGTTCTACCGATTTTTTTTCTTCAAAATAAGCTAATTCGTTATCATTATGCTGCAGCGGATATATGTATTTGTGAGCCTTCACTTGAATATTTTTTTTATGAGTACTGGTACTAGATTTTTGTGAGTTAATCAAGTGGTATATCGATAAAATCAACGATCCTTTCTATAGGATTGTTTTTGTCTTGGGATGACTGTGGTGCGGACAGCTACCAGTGGCGCATGTCTATATTTGTACGCCACCGAAAGTTTTTCTTACGGTTTGCATACAAATATAAGTGTACGCCACTAATATGAGCGCTCCAAGAGTAACGTTGAGTATCAAATGTAGAAGGAGAACTCATCGTACACATATTAAGATATGTGTGGCAGGTCAACGGCCGCCACGCCAAGCTGCGAGGGAGAGAGAAAGGAGAGCGATGCGGAACCGTTCACCGAGAGATGATCTAACAACACGCGCGATGTTCTGGAGATAGCACAGACTACTTAAGGCCTTGTTCGGCAGGAGCGTATCGGCCGGTTTCTGCGTGTAAATTACCGGCCCATCTAAAAACACCAGAAAACACTCCAAGCCTGTTCGGCAGGCCGGGCTCGGCAGGGCTAAACCCAGTAAGACCGGTGGAATCACGTCGGGTTGGACGGGATTGAAGACGCGAGGGGGGACTCGCGTTTCTGCGTGTCTCGAGCTCTGGCGGCGACGCAGCACAGCTCTGGACGGGATCGAAGACGCAGCGCCGACGCCGTCGCTCGTCGCCTCCGCCCTCCGCCGACGTTCGTCCCCTCTGCCAACCCCGACGTGCAAGCCTTCTTCTTCCCCGAGATCAAGGCCTTCCTCATCTCCTGGAGCCTTCCTCCCTCACGCCGCCGACGGGTTCTTTGATCCCGCCGCCGCCAGAGCTCCTCACGCCGCCGCAGCTCTCGTTCTCCGTCGGACTTTTTCGGGAATTCTATCTGGTACGTCTTCCCCTCCTGCTCTTGATTTAGTTCTAGGTTATCAGCAGCAATTTTGGGTTGCCTAGGGTTTCGATCTGACGTGTAGGATGAACTGTTGATTTCTTCATTCGGGTAGAAATCTTGAGTTCTTGGTTCACATGAGTTATTGATCTGCCGATACTAGTGTCGACTGTAGTATTGGTTTCCTTTCTCTTGGCACATGATTTTGTTTTTTCGAATTAAATTTATATAGCCGTGTTGTATTTGTTAAAGTGCTAACGGATTAGGCTTCCAGTTTGCTTCCATGTACTAATCTGTATGTGCCCGATGCAAGTTCTTGTTACATATGCTCTGAATATCTTATAGCTGATAGCACAGACGTACCAACGAATTTGCAGCACTGGACATCACTGATGTACAGTTAGAGGAAGGGCACTAGTTGGTGCTTGTACAGACAGTAATATTTGACTTAAACCTGGTGTTATTTGTCCATATTCTCTCGATGCTCTCTGAATATAAGTTGAACAACATGTTTCAGGCTTTGCATAGAGTATTTAGCTGCAAACTTTGGTTGGACAGTCTACACGCAGTGATTATTTTGTAGCTTTCCGGACATGGCAACGATCGGATTTATTTGTAGTTTGTAGATTAAAGTTTTGTGAGATGTTTTGTATGTACTAAAAAATATTATGCTTGCTAGACTTCATGGTAAATTATAGTTTCACGTGTTAGACTGTAGTATACTTGGTAGATGTCAGTTAACTTTGCAAGTGTTCACCAAAACTATACACTTGTTCATATTTCCCATGTACTTTAATTCTTCCGGATGTTTCAGTCATATTATTCAAAGTTCTAGCTTGGGCATGTGGTTATATCAGTTCATCCATGTGTAATGTTTGTTCAGAATATATTTGTTATTTTTGTTCTAACTTGGTACTCATTGCTCGATTATTTCAGTAGGAGTATTGCTTGCAGTGCTTAAACCTGAACCTTAACTTGCACTGCTTGTAGCAGTATTGTTCAGGAAGGCATTGATTCGATGTGTAAATAGATAGAGCAGTTGTATACTGGACATTTCTTTCACTGCAGTGACAGATTAACAAGTTTAATTCGCTGTGAACTATTGCTTGCTTATTCCGAATAATGTTAGCATGACATGTTCCTTCACTAGTGTTCTTGTTCTATCTATAGCCTGAAACGAAATGCAAATGCAGTGCAAAACTCTAGCCTAATCCTAGTATTTTCATAATCCATTTTTCTGTTCATAACTTTAGTAGCAGTGCATGGATGTGGGTCTCTGATTATGTAACGTCGTTTTTGTATCTTTGTAGCTACCCGACCCTCCGGTTATAGTTGGGGTGGACGAGCCGCCGCCGTCTTGGGACCCGGTTAGCACACCTGATTTCGGTTAAGTGTGAACATGCATGTTTGTGCCCTTTTACATTTTGCCAATGCTTATGCGTTTTGTACTTTAGTTCTAGTTCTGCAATGAATGAACGAAGCCTACAGCGTGCTAGGAAGAGGAAAGCTGATGATGAAGAAGAGTTGTTGTTTTTCATTCTTCCTGCACTATACTTCCATCTGACACACACAGAAAAGATTAAAAGGCATAGCTCTGTCTTGTACGGCAAGAACAAAGTTAGAAAACTGCTAGATGGCCATCTCATGAATTGCTTGGTAGCTTTTAGGATGGAACCATATATATTCAGATGGTTGGCATCTTACCTGAGAGCTGAGAAGTTGATAGAAGATAGTACTATCAAGGTGGAAGAGAAGCTTGCCTTCTTTCTCTACATGATCTCACATAATGCATCATTTCAAGACTTGCAACTGAAATTTCAGCATAGTAATTCGACCTTCCACGAGTATATCAAAGAGTTCTTCAACATCATCCCCATCTTAGCAACTCGGTTTCTGAGGCCTCGATATGTAGATGAACCACATCCAAAAATTGCTATGGATGGTCGGTTCTTTCCATACTTCCAGGTTCCATTCTTTTCCTTAACAAAATCCAAAACTTCTTCTCTTATCTAATTCTTGCAATTTTAAAAACTTATTTCCCTTTCATTGCAGAACTGTATAGGTGCCATAGATGGTTCTCACGTGCCTGTCAGTAGAACTCCTCAGCTTCAGGCTCCTTGGCGGAATAGGAAGGGCTCCCTTAGCCAAAACGTAATGTTTGCATGTGATTTTGATCTCAATATCACCTTCATATCATGTGGATGGGAGGGATCTGCGACAGATGCTAGAGTACTCAGCTCGGCCATGCTGAAAGGTTTTAAAGTACCTCCTGGAAAGTTCTATTTGGTTGATGGTGGTTATGCAAACACCCCATCCTTTCTTGCTCCATACCGAGGTGTGCGGTATCACTTGAAAGAGTGGGGGCATGGGCGCCGAAGGCCACAAAACCACATGGAACTATTCAATCTTCGACATGCCATAATGAGGAACCATGTAGAAAGGGTCTTGGGTATTCTAAAAAAGAGATTTCCTATTCTAAGAGTTCCAACCTTCTATGCAATCGAGAATCAAGTGAAGACTCCGGCAGCCACATCAATTATCCATAATATTATAAAAATGCATGGTGGAGATGAGGAATGGCTTGACAACCAACCTGAACCTGTAATAGACCCAGCTTACTTTGTGGATCTGCCCAATGATGATGATGATAACCAACAAGCAAACAACCACCAAGAGAATCTTGTGCAAGGCAACCTTTTGAGGGACCAGATTGCTTTTCAGATGTGGAATGACTTTGAGTAGTTGTCTTTATCATGTAATAAGGAACTACTAATTGTCTTTATCTTGTAATGAGGAACTACTAGTTGGCTTTATCATGTAATAAGGAACTATTAGTTGGCTTTATCTTGTAATGAGGAACTATTTATCATGTGATGTTGATTATGTAATAAGGAATTTGATGTTTCATCGTGTGCATAATGTAATTTTGAGAATATTCATCATCTTGTGTTTGTTTTTTAATCACAACAGATATGTATCCCAAAGCAGCTCCATCCTATGCAAGAGGCTCTCCAAAGTATAACCTAAGTCAGGCCAACTCAGTGGGAAAGAAAATTAAGAAAAAGCCTTCACCCAAGACAAAAAAAGGTTCACCAAAAGGTATTCTTTCTTTTACTAGTTTGATGCTTGTTTCGGTGATGCTTGTTTAGGTCCTGCGCATGTTATTTCTATCATGCACATGCTTGTTTCAACACAACAATTCATTTGTGTCTACCTTTCCTCTAGGTGCGAGACCAAGGGCCTCATGGAATTCTGCTCTTGAGAAATCCCTAGTGGATATCCTTCATGAACATAACACAAGCTACTATAGAAGTCAGAATGGTTGGAGTACTGAGACTTGGAACACTATGGTTAAAATCTTCCTTGCTAAACATCCCTATGTTCAAGTGACGAAGAACCAAATTCAGGACAAGGAAAAAGACCTGAAAAGAGATTATAGGATGCTAAAGGATGCTCGAAATCAAAGCGGCGCGGGCTGGAATGAAGCCGAGTTCAAGATTGAGGGTGAACCACATCTTTGGGAGAACTTGGAAACTGTAAGTGGTGCTGGATGTTTGACATTCTATTGTTGCTAATGTATGATTGTCACCTATTTGCTAACCATGATTTCCACAACTTTTTGTAGTCATATGGGCCAAGGATAAAGAGATTCAAAACCAAGTCCTTCCCTCTCTATGAATCACTAGCACAACTCTATGAAGGTAAGCTATGTACTATTCTTACAGGGCACTTCAAACCATCTCTCCTCTCCATGGTTTAGTTGCTTATCATCTTACTTATCATTTTGTAGGGAGCATCGCTAGTGGAGCTTTTAACTTCACATCCACTTCAACCTCAGCACCTATACCATCAGATGTGACAGAAATTGATAGTGATGGTGAAGAAGATATGGAGAGAGCTCAGGGTAGTACTGCTAGGGAAGAGACTGATGATGACCTTCAAATGTTGGATGAAGTTAGTCCAATGAGGCCTCAAGTGGAGCATGGTCAAGCCAAGGCAAAGAAGGCTCTTGTTAGCTCAAGAAAGAAGCCAAAGGCCTCAAGTGGTGCTGGAATGGTGCAAGTCATGGAAAGGCTCGTTAACATCAAAGAAAAGGAAGCTGAAAAGGAATCTACGCAAGAGTTCACAATCAGTAGATGCATGGATGCCTTGAAGGAGGTTGATGGTGTCACAGCTGACGACAAGATCCCGGCCTTGGAGGTTTTAAAAAATGCAGACAACCGTGAGATCTTTGTCAACCTTGTCGCTGATAAGGATGGAACAGCTATCAAATGGCTGCGTATCCAGATAGCCAAGCTACCTTAAGGTAAGCTTACAACCCGTAGATAATGTAAAGCAATTCTCCTTTTTGAGAATTCTATATTTAAAAAGAAGTGTTATTTGCTCTTCTACTATTGCTGTAGTCTGTAGGATGAACTTGCTATATTTCTTCATGATGCTAGCAGCTAGTGTACAAGGGAGGAATAAAAAATATAGCTAGTGGTTTTCTCTAATTGTCTGATTTGGAGTAACAAATTAGTATGCTTCTAATTGTTCTTCTTCTGCTAGTGAAAAATACAGTGTTCTATTTAATAATAATTACTAGCTTAGTAGGAGGCAATCGGAGACCTGTACCTGTATATCATATTCATACATTACAACAGAATCCTTTATTTATTGTGCCACAGTTGGGATACTTGGTTCCCTGGTTCTTGTAGCATTTTTTTTCTTCTACCATTGTTATTTAGATCAGAGGTAAAATTAGGACTTCCGTGATTGGTACTGCACCATGATTGTAACAATCATATGCAGAGATTTTTTTCCGTGTCGTGAATCATTTATTAGTTCTTGCATATCACTTGCTCTGTTTCTCTCAAGTGCTTTAACATGCTGTCTAAAATGTCTACATTTTGCCAGGTTCCTCTCATGCAAGCTTTCAAGTTCCTGATCTTGCTCCTGCAACCTTGTTTCGGTGATCTTGTTCCTGCAACGATGATCTTGTTTCGGTGATTTGATCAAATAATTTTAGCGATGTTGCTCCTGTGATAAACCTGAGATTTATAGACCTGCATGAGACGTTGTTGCTCCGTTTTTGTTCCTGTAACACTGCGTCAGATGTTCTTGTTCCTGACGAAAACCATTTTTGTATTAAAGTAGTGTTGAAGTTGCCTGCTCGGATATGAATGAATTCGTTTTTATTGATAAAACACTCGTGTGCTATCCCTGTGTGCACTAGTCCTGTGAAAAAAGATGAGACTTTTATTGCTGAAACACTTGTCTGCAAAACCTGTGTACCAAACGACTAAATCTGGTGGGGTGTTTTGGTGGAGAAGGGGATTAAGAGGGGTGGAAGTGTTTTGGGTGTGAGGAGTGTTTTCACCAAAAACACTAGGGAATATACACGGAAAAACACCTCAAAACATTGCTGCCGAACAAGGCCTAACCGTTCTAGAAATAAATTTTGGTAAAAGTTTGAAAGATGGCAATTTATATGAGTTATAATTTGATGAAAGCTTGAAATTCAGGATGTTTAAAAATCCAAAATTTTGATTTCTCGATAAATTGCAAATCTAAAAGTTTGAATATTAAAAGCTCGCTCGCAAGATTCCAATCAGTTTTTTTGACTTTGACAAGCTGAACAAACATGCAGACAGAATAAAACAATAACGTTGACTATTCAGCTGTAGAAGGAGAACTCGTCAGGGCCACGGTCGATGTCCTTGGCGACGGCGCGGTACCCCTCATCGAAGTCCTCGTGCGTTACCACGCACCGGCGGTCACGCACGGCCCGCATGCCGGCCTCGCGGCACACGGCATCGATATCCGCGGCGCTCATCCCGTCGTGCCGGCCCACCAGGTCCTCCAGGTCGACGCCGGGGTCCAGGCTCATCCCGGCCGTGCAAGCCCTAAAAAGCCGCTGCTTCTGTGTTCTCCCCGGCAGCGGGAACTCCACCTTGCGGTCCAGCCGCCCAGGCCGAAGCAGCGCCGGGTCCAGCGCGTCAGCGCGATTCGTCGCCATGATCACGCGCACGTTGGAGTACTGGTCGAAGCCGTCCATCTGGGCGAGAATCTCCAGCAGCACCCGGTGCACCTCGCGGTCGGCGGCCGAGGCGTCCTCCGAGTCGGTCCGCGCCGCCGCGATCGCGTCCACCTCGTCGAAGAAGATGATGGCCGGCGCGTTCTCCCGGGCGGCCTGGAACACCTGGCGCACCATCCTGGGCCCCTCGCCGAGGTGCCTGTGGACGAGCTCGGAGCCGCTGACGTGGATGAAGGCCGCCGAGGTGTGGTGCGCGACGGCCTTGGCAAGCATGGTCTTGCCGGTGCCCGGAGGGCCGTGCAGGAGCACGCCGCGAGGCGGCTCCACGCCGGCGCGGGCGAACAGTTCCGGGTGCTTGAGAGGCAGCTCGAAGACCTCGAGGACCTCCTGCTTCTGCTCCTCGAGCCCGGCCACGTCCGCGTAGGTTACGCCCGGCCTCTCGCTGGCCTTCACGAGAGGCACCGCCCAGCCAGAGTCCGCGGGCAGCGTGCCGACCACCGCGAGGCTCGACGTGCACATCACGACGCTCGCCGCTGGCTTGAGGAGCTCGCGGTCGACGGCGCCGAGGACGCCCACGCAGAAGAGGCGGGGGTTGGCGTCGGTGGTCACGACGGCGTGGGTCTCGTCGACGGTCTCGACGACGTGGCCGACGACGAGGGCGCGGCCGGCCGTCCTCGCCTCGTACTCGTGCTCGTACTCGTTCTGCAGTGGGCGCACCTCGTGTAGAAGGTCCGCGATCTCGACCAGCACTGCCTCCTCCTTCCGCTCGAGCAATGCGAGCTCCTTTTCCAGGGAGCTGAGCTGCTGGAACAGGTCCGCGTTCTCGCCATGATCGCCGATGTAGTAGTCGTCCATCAGCTCGTTGGTGATGGGCGGTGGTTTGTGTGAGAACAGCTCCGCGTCGTCATCGCCAGCTCGGAAATCATACTGCTGGTAAACGGCCGAGCACGACGGTTGCAGGTGAAGCGCTGTCGCTGACGCGGCCATCGGCGTTATACGTACGTCGACGTGAGATGAGCTCTTACTTCTTCTTTTTTCGAAGGGGAGATGAGCTCTTACTTTGATGTACGTTAACTCGCTGGTTCACACGAAGCAGGCCGCAGCTATATATAACCCATGCGCGCGAGTTGCAGTTCGGCTCGGACTCTATTCCGATGCGAACACGAGCATGCGGTGTGGACCCAATCCCTGCATGCATGCACACTTCGAGTCCGGGTTTACAGGTCTCCGATCGGAGCATCTCAACCAGCACCAGAGACGATGCCTTTTTTTTCCGATAAAAAGTGTTTTTTATTAGACTTCAACCAGTTTAAATCAACAAAGTCTCCAAACCCAACAGACGATGCCCTAAAATTGTGAATCAAAAAGTAGTTTTAGCTTGAACCTCGAACGGTTGTAACCCAACCCTGGCCCGGATGTGGTTTCTTAAATGGAACCGGGGCGGTGCCTTTTTCTCTAAAAAAGATGATTTTTTAGCAACATAGGGCATCCAGATTTTTATACCGTAGAAAATTCTCTAAATAGGGTATCAAAAAATTCAGCCCTAGTAGATGCCCTAAAGTAGACGTCAAACATGTTGAACTTCAAAATTTGGTCATATTTTAAATATTTAAAATTCCAAAATTGCACAAACTAAACATGCATACATAGATATTTCGAACTACAAATTGCAGAAACTAGAAACAAGCTACTTGAACATAGTATTTTCATCTCCTATAGACACACTACAGCTCCTTCGATAGTTTGTCCCAGAGCTTGTCAGAATTTTCGTCGTCCGACTAACTTTGGTCGGCATTGAGGGGGCCAGCTTTGTCTTTCATCTTCTGCGCTTCACGGCCGGCATCCGTCTCACCGTTGGATATGCCTCGGTGCACCTTGTTTGGAGCCGCCTCATCGCTCTCATGGACCTTGCGCTGGTGCATGGCGAGGCAGTATTCCTTCTCCTCCATGCGTGAAATAGTCTGAATATTGGGGAAGCAAGGAACTCCGCATCCACCTGGCTCGTGTCGCGACATCCGGAAAAATAAGCTCGGACTTGGGCCGGCGGTACCGCGCCAAGCGACAACGTCGTACGCCGCAGCGAGCTTCGGCGACCCGAAGATCGATCTCGAGACCGTGCCACATGTCGCCACATGAAATCTCGGCGGCATAGCGACCAGAAGGTAGCTTTCGAACGCCGCGGAAGCCGGTTTTGCTTCTCGGTGCAGGGTCGCAGCGAGGTGGCATGGTCGGCTCAACGATTTTGTGGCCACAGTTTCGATTCGGTAACGGAGGGGTGTGTGTGTGTGTGTGTGTGGTGGTGGGGGGGGGGGGGGGGGGGGGGGGGGGGCAGTTGCACGGCCCATCGACTGGCAAGACAGTTAATCCGCTGCACCATGTCAAACAACTGACGTTGCCGCCACCGCCAAGGTCCGTGCCTTGAGCCGATGGTCCAGTAATACGTGCGGCATCGCCAACCACTTGACCTCCTCCGGCCACCGCAATGCCGTTGTCGTCTCGGGTGTGGAGGCCGTCTCCGCGCACCGTGTCCTTGTTGTGCTGCATGCACGGGCGGCCGGCGCGAGGCGTCCCCGACGTGGTGCTACTGCGCGTCTCCACTTCTGTCGCTCTCTGGCGCCACGCCGCCACCGGCTCCGGTCGTGGAGGGGCTCAGGTGAGGTCCGTCGAGGAAAATCAGAGAAGATGCGCAGAAGAAGATAGAATTGGAGAGCATGTTGGCTGTGGGCTCCACGATTTTACCGCACTAGCGATCGGGACAAACCGTTCAGGAGGCGGTGCGACTAGAGTACGAGGTCCGACTCGGAATGCTCCTCTCGTACGTAGAGTCCGATTCCAGAGTCCTTCGTATCCTTGGACAGATCAACAGCCTATAAATACATCCAGACTCCCGTCAAACCTAACCAACATACCTAAACAGATCGCGACTAGCTAGCTAGCTCACCCGTTCTCCTTAGTCTTGGCCGGCATGGGAAACTCTTGCTGCTCTAAAAACCCCGTACGGGTCAAGACGTCGTCCGTATGCAGGACGGAGGCCGCCACCGGGACGCACAAGTTCGTAGTGAAGAACTACTCGCTGCTCTATGGCATGGGTGCGGGCGGCGACAATTGCGTCACCTCGCCAACATTCATCGTCGGCGGCCGCTGCTGGTGCATCAAGTTCTACCCGGACGGCGACGGCAAGGAATCCGGCTACGCGGCCGCCTTCCTATGTCCCGTTGGATTCGTGCCCGAGACGGGTGTGCGGGTGTACTACACCTTAAGTATGCGGAAGAAGAATGGAGAGGTGCTCAAAGGTTCCAACATTATGAACGCGACAAGTACCTTCAAGCCGGGGGATAGGGGCGGGGGCAACACCAAGCTCGTACACAAGTCCGTCCTCCGAACAGACTGCTTCGTGATTAGGTGTGATTTAACGGTTGTATTAGACACCAAAGTACAAATGATATTCCCAGATTAAGTCCGATATTATTGTTTATACCTGTGAGCTAAGTTTTTGTATGGTTTAGTTACCTCAGTTTATTCCCTCGTTATTTTGGTCGGCAACTACACTTGTGCCACCTCGAAGTAGAAGAGCGTCAAGCTCGGAGGAAAATCCTATGATTACATGGCAAAGTGCTAGCAATCATCATGCTCTATTCGTGCGTTAGAGCCGTTAGATGTTGGAGATCAAGCACCGACAACTAGGGACCGGATGGAGTAGAGCTGATGTGGCATGGCTTGAGAAGTTTTGCTTCGCCATTATCGCGTCAGTTTCTCGCTCCCTAAAAATCTTCTGATTCCTCTCTTTGGTGCGGACCAGCGGATCCCAAATTAAGACCGGTAATGTATCGACACGTAGCTAGGTAGATCGTCTGCATGTGAGCTAAGTTTTTTGTATGGTTTAGTTACCTCAGTTTAGTGTATGAAGACACTTTTTTTTACGGTTTAGCTATCTGGCAGTCCACTGATATTCTTTTCAGCAACATTCGAATTTCTAGCCGTCCATGCTTCGTCTGGTTATTGGTTTTCCGTGCCTTTTTTGTCCGCCATTCATTTTGAATTTCCGTTTTCCCCTTTCCCCTTCTTTCCATTTCTAGACAATTTTCTAGATTGTTTTGCATATGCTCTTTTGTGCTAATCCAGAGTTTGTTTGTGTAGGGATGATAAATGTAAAATTGATTTTTTTTTCACGGCTGTAGAAGAAACTTTCAGGTACCGCAAAAACCTAGCCCCCGCATCGCCTCCTCCCCAGGGCGACACGGGCGGCGCCCCAATTCCCCCGGCCACCGCACCCCCACCTCCCTCGCCCCTCCCCCTCGCCGTCGCCGGTCAGCTCCATTGGGCGAAGCCCGTGTGGAGTTGGCGGTGGCGGGGCCAGGTCCTTCTCCGCAGCGGCGGAGGCCGCGCTCGGGCCGGGGAAATCGCGTCGGTAGCTCACGATGGGCCGGGTCTCTTGGAGGAGTGGAGTTGGTGATGCGGTTCAGCTCGACCAGATGGGACAGGTCGGGAGAAAGTGGTGGAGGCTCCGACGCGGAGGCGGGAGGTGGCCTCTTCTGTCACCGTGCCCCGGTGTCCGGGTGGCGTGGAAGCCGGGGTGGCGGCCCCGGACCGGAGACTGCTCCAGCGGTGTGGCATGGATGTCGTGGCCATGGGCGCGCCACGGCCGTCATGGCCGGCGGTCAAGCTTGGAGGTCGGCGCTGCTTCTCAGCGTCATTCTGGTTGCTCCTCTCGCCTTGCGGTTGAATGGACCTCCTGGGCGAAAGCTCTGCACGGACTTCGGTCGGTGCCGACGACGGCGGCGCCTTTGGCGTCGTTCCCTCTCTTGTTTGTGTCGTTGTGGTGGTTCCATCCTAACCGACGTGATCGGTCCTGTGGTATCCGGGTGAAAACCTAAGCTCCTCCGGAGCGGGCGGCGGCGACGGACGCGTTGCGACCTTCTTGGAGGCGTCGTCTTGGAGACATAGGTCATCACGGTGTGGTAGGTTCGCGGCAGCTGGCGGGTGAGTTTCGGTGGCCGTGGGGGAGGTGGATCCCGGGGCGGAGGCCCCGGACGGTGGTGGACGTCGAGGCAGCGGCCTCGATCTCCCACGCTGCGACGGTTCTATGAGGTAGTGTCGTTGTCTTTCGCGGGTCTGGGTGGCGACCTGGATGAAGACTGCACGGGCAGAGTGTTTGTCGAACCGACTGGATCGCCTTCGGGCAATGCGAAGGTCGATCTGGTTGGTAGGCCGGAGCGGCGGCTCTGGAATAGGTGGGAGTTGGTGGCGACCTGGATGAATACTGCACGGGCAGAGGGTTCATCGACCATGACTGAATCGTCTTCGGGCAATGCGAAGGTCGATCTGGTTGCTACGCCGGAGTGGCGGCCCTGGGAAAGGTGGTGTGTGTTGTGCGTTTGTCGACTTGAGTCGTGTGGGCGGCGGGTCGTTTCATCTGTGCGGTTTTTTAGCCCTGTTTTCCTCATAAATAGGGCATTGTACAGCTTGTATAGTTTTTAGGCCCGGTTTTCCTTATAAACTGGGTCAACTCTATTATATCTATTCGAGCGGTGGATATCGACCACCTTAAGCCCAAATTTTTTTTTCTTCCCGCCATGTAAACATTGCAAATGGTGAATATATTTTGATTTACATTAAAACATAGCTGATTTCTACAGAAATGTTTTTTCATATTATCATGTCAGATGATGGATTATTATGTTAGATTTTTGCAACAACTTTTACAGATTTCTCCGCCATGTAAAACTTGCAGAGGATGATTGTAAAATTCAGTTTACATTAAACCATAGTTGATTTCTACAAAAATATGAACCATTTAATTATAGAAGATGATACATGTATGATTGTTTATTACAAAGAATTTTTAAAGATTACTAGCACAATACCCGTGCGTTGCTACGGGTAGATCAAATGTTCATCACATCATTTTAGAAAAACAATTAGACTTTATTATTATTGAACGCAGATGAACTACGAAATCGAGTCATTCTTACATTCAGTAAGTAACGGAAAAAGTTTGGTACCTAGTTATTCAGCTCACCATGGTCAATATCCCTATTCATTTTTAAGAGAAAACAATCTCTCAGTTCTTCATAAGGGAGAGCATAGAAGAATATATGTTTCAATATACCCTCGCTCTACTACTCCCTCCGTTTGAATGAATAAAGGCTTACATTTTTTAGAAAAGTCAAGCTAAGTAAATTTTAACCAAACATTTAGAAAAAACTATCAACAACCATAATACTCCCTCCGATCCATAAAAAGTGTCGCCCACTTAGTATAAAATGAGCGACACTTTTTATGGATCGGAGGGAGTATTATATAGATATCACGTGAAAATATATTTCATGGAGCATCTAAGTATGATTATTTTGTATTGTACATATTCATAATTTATTTAAAAAACTTGGTCAACTTCACATAGTATGAGCTTTCAGAAATAATATAGGCCTTATTCATTGGAATGGAGGTAGTAAAGATTCATGACAGAAAATTGACTGGCCATAATCTCCTCGTCGAGGGTACACCCTCTATTGACATATGTTGTATTTCCAGTCGGCCCGGTTAGGAATCCATAGAGTTTTTTGTAAAAACTAGCAGAACACCCGTGCGTTGCTACGGGATTGACCAAGTGTTCAACCCACTTTTTTAGCGAAACAATTAGATTTTGTTTTCATCGAAAACATCATATTTTTTACACATCTAAATTAAATCAAAGGATGAACTTTTTGTATATTTTCTTTGAACATCATATTTTTTTAAAGAGGGCATAATTTTGCTTCATGAGATGAAAACCAGCTACTACACAAAAAAGGTGGTGAATAAAGAGCTGCAGCGTCTCTTCTTGCTTCCTTTTTTGCAAAGCCATGTAAGAATTCCAGCATGTATCCCTTGTTCCTCGATCCTTTTCCGCAAAGTCCCAATCACACACATGCGAGTTGTGTGCCGAATCCGAACTAATATTCGGATTCGCAAGCTTTATCAATTCATGGAGCCAACTCATGAACAACTTGGTTATTCCAATATACATGTGCCCGGGCTATACATACAAAAGTATGACATATAATTCCAGTATTTAAACAATACTGTAATTCCATATATATTGTACCGGCTTCCTCAAATAAATTCCATTTGAGTTAAGCAATATCCAATGCAAAGGTAATTTCCATATTGAGTATATTTCCAGGAGCAAATAATGTAGTACAAATTATAATGTTGCAAGCCACACAAAATAATATTTCCTACAAGCCATACTTCGGTGGGCTTGCAACCAGGTAGATGAACGCGCCAACAAAGTAAACGACAGATGCCAGCGGCCTGTATTTCCCGGCAAGGCTTTGTAGATGAACGGTTTGTTAATTGGCGGTGTGCTAAGTGTCATATTCTGGCTTCCTACTTGGATGTAACAGATAAGTTGGTCCAATGACAGTAGAATCGACTCAAGTTAGTCAACAAAGTCCCCTCTTTTTAATTCAGCTAAGTAGATGATGAAGGAAATTTGTTCAAAAAAAATGATGAAGGAAACCAGGCGGAAGCATGAAATCATCTGTCTAAGCAAGAATCTTTCAGCTCGCACGATAGCCCCGACACCGCCGCCATGTACCATGACGCCACCTCCATGCCACCGCCGGGTGGCCCTCGCACACGACCCACGCCAGGACCAGGACCGAGGCCTCGCTAACTAGCTTGGTCGCCGCCAGGAGCGGCCACCTGAGGAGGCTCATGGACAAGTCACGCCTGCAAGCTCGCCGCTTCCCCTCATCTGTCCACCCTTGCAGCCGGCCAAATGTCGAAATTTTATCTTGGACAAGTGCAGGTGCAAGAGGAATTAACAAAGGCAACTCATCAACTTTGAATACATAAAAAATCATTTAATTTAATTGCAAGCAGAGTAAAATAATAAACCACATACGTTATAGAGCAGTATATCATACAGAACAATCCCGTGAGGACGAGATATCGAGATGCTCCATGGTTTAGGTCAACATTCTGACATGTAATTTGTACTGATACACTCTAGCTTAGTGCCCAACTGAAATATTCAAATTATATTATATGAAGCTGTGTAAACAATGTATATAGACTAATGTGGCTGTACCAAAATTCTAACCACACAAGTACACAACCAATTGGTTACAGGGATTCTTGTGCACTTTTCCTCATAAGTGAAACCAACCGTAAGCTATCAGTACTTCAGTAGTACGATACGTAGGAGAAGCATGTGTTTTACCGGGAGAGCCAAAAGGTCGAACACTTGATGGGCGCACGTGGCAATGTCTGTTTGACAGTTTGAGGACGTAGTCTCCTATCGGAAAGCAGGGCGTCGTTCCACTGTTTCTGTCACCGCTCGCGCACATTGGCATTCAAGCCTTCAAGGGACGGGTCGAGGCGGAGCAGGCCGGCGAAGGACACGGATCGGGGCTGAGCTCGCCGGGGACCAGGGACATGCTGGGGCTGAGGGCGGAGGGCGCTGAGCATGGATGTGGCGGGGCGGAGCGCGCCGGATAGAAGGTCCCACTTCCACGTCCGGGGACTCCGTTGAGGAGGGCCGCGGCGGGGCCAGCACGCCGGTAAACCAGGCGGCGATGGGGGCGAGAGCTCGAGCGGATGGAAATAAGTAGGACCGCGGATTGAGTTTTTAATTTGTGAGGGTGAACGTGCAAAACGACGCGACGTACATCCGGTCGCATTAAAATTTAATAGTACAGATACCGACATGTGAAAATTGCTAACAATAAATGTAAAATTCATTTTAACATTAATCCATAATTGAAATTTACAGAAATGCCACCTTGTAATTATGGCAGATCATAGATGTAAAATAGATTTGTTACAACAACTTTTACATATTTTTCCATTATTTAAAACTTGCAGATAACGCTTGTAAATTATATTTTCTACATTAAATCATAGTTGCTTTTTTCTAGAAAAGTCACCCATGTAATTATGGCAGATGATGCTTGTAAAATTGATTTTTACAATGAATTTTACAGATTATTCCGACATGTAAAAATTGCTGACAAGGAACGTAAAAAGCTGAGCAATCATCTGGTTCGAGTTCGGGAGCCCAGTGTAATGTCCCGGGGTTTTCCCCAAATTAGAATTGCTTGTTATTTTTATTTTTGCATCATCATGACATCATCATGTTTTTCTTGCATTTGTGGCTTTACAAATTTTCAGAAATTAATAATTTGAGCTTATCTTTTTATGTCCTTATCATAAGTGACACCTTTAATTATTTTGAAAAACCAAACAAATAAATACAATTATGGTTTTGACAAGCAATTAAACAATTTTAAAAAATATGTTGCAAATATATTTTTGTGGATAAATAAAACGTAGCCTCTATTTTATTTTTGTTGCCTCTTCTTCTCTCTTTAAAATCTCTGGAAAAAGGAAAAAGAAGCAAAGGAAGAAAATACAGAAAATGGGCCGCAGCCTCTCTCTTCTCTTCCTCTCTTTTCCTTCCCCGGCCCAAGTCCACCCCGAACCGGCCTGCTTACCCCTTCGCTGCCTCCTCTCTCACGGGGTCACCCTATGCATCGCTTGTTGCGAGATGAGACTCTCGGCTCGCTCACGTGTTCACCCTAGTGGGCCTGGCCCAGCACGCGTACGAAGGTCTCTCCGCTCGTACTATACGGTCTTATCTCAGCGTACGCATAGGTTTCGCTAAAAAAAAACCACCCGCAGGTTTCGATTGTTCCCTTCCCTCATTTTTCTGTTCTAATACGAACTGTACTGCTTTCTAGACACGTTTCGTTTTCACGTAGCTTCTAACGACAATGTACATAATGTCCCGATGTAGTACCATCTTCCAAAAAATAGAAAAGAAAAACAAAAATATTATTTTTCAGCTGAACTGATAATAATAATGAATCAAAAATAAAAGTGAACTGAAAAGAAACTAAATTTAGGTGAGCCAAAAAATTCGGTGAACCGAAAAGAAGACTAAACCAAAATAAATAGTGAATCGAAAATAATAGTAAACTGAAAAGGAACTAATATTAGGCCGAACCGTAATAATAGTGAACCAAAAATAAATTAGAAAAGGAAGTAAGAAACTAAAATTTGGTTGAATCGAAAATAAAATTGAACCAAAAAATTTGGTGAACCAAAAATAATAGTGAATCGTAAATAACAGTGAACCAAAATTTTCGGTGAACCAAAAAAATAGTCAACCGAAAATATATATGAAACCAAAAATAATAGTGAACCAAAATTTTCGGTTAACCAAAACTAATAATGAACCAACAATAAGTTTGAACCGTAAATAATAGTGAACCAACAATTTCGACGAACCAAAAATAATAGTGAGAGAAAATAAATATGAACCGTAAATAGTAGTGAACAAAAAAATTGGTGAACAAAAAATAATAGTGAACCGAAAATAAATATGAACCATAAATAATAGTGAACCAAAATTTTGGGTGAACCAAAAATAATAGTGAACCGAAAATAAATATGAACCGTAATTAATAGTGAACCAAAATTTTCGGTTAACCAAAAATAACAGTGAACCGAAAATAAATATGAACCGTAAATAATAATGAACCAAATTTTTTGATGAACAAAAAATAATAGGGAAGCGAAAATAAATACGAACCATAAGTAATAGTGAACTGAAATTTTCGGCGAACCAAAAATAATAGTGAACCGAAAAAATAAATATAAAAGTTAAATCATTGTCAAAATAGAAAGTTACTAAAATTCGGGTGAACCGAAGAACCAAAATGAATTCAGAAAAATATTCTACGAATCCAAAACAATTGCATATAAGGTTCCAAAATAATATTCATGTGTTGTAGAAATATATTCATACATTGTTCAAAAAAAAGAAACATGAACAAAAAATTAAAACCAAAAATAAATCACATTTGAAAAATTAATGAAAAGTAAACTAGGAAATAAAATAAAATTCGGAATACAAAAAATAAAATAGAACAAGCAAACCAATCACATGTATAGAATGACCGAAGCAAGCAATTCGAACCTGCACACGAACGAGATAGCATTTCTGCACAAGAAGATACCTCTACTGCTTTGTTGGGCTGGTCCATGGTAGAAATTGTACGGGCGAGGCGGTGCTACGTCTCGCAATAAGTGAGATATAGTGCCTGCGCGTTTCCCTGCTAAGCTGCGCTACGAGCGTAGAATAGGATTCACCTCTCTCACGTACAGGCACGCGCACGTCGCCATCACCCTCGCAACCTTGCCGTCGCCTTCCTCCACTGCCATGCCACGCCACCCCTGCTTGCCCCTCTATAAAAGCCAGCGCCGGCCGCACCCCCCACCAAACCCTAGCCCCCTTCCCCATCTCGCGCCGCCATCTCCCTCTTCCCCTCCCTCTCACCTTCTTCTCCACCTTGATCCCGAGAACCACCTCCATGGCCGGAACTTGAAGAGCACCAAGCCGACGCCGTGGCCACCAAGAAGGACGTCCGATGCTGGGGATGGAATAAGGGGTTCATACGCGTCAAGATCGCCGAAGGGACCCGGAGCTGAGGCCGCCGGGAGCGCCTCCGCCGAGCACGTCTTCCTCAACACCCAAGTTCGCCGCTATCTACTTCCCCGCCTCCGACAGATCGCCGTCGTCGTCTTCGGGCCGATCTCCATCGCCTACCGCCCCTCGGTGAGCACACCGCCCACCTGGGTTCCCTCTTCCTCCTCCCCTTGCTCTGGGTGCTCCGCCTTCGTGCGACACCGTCGGTCGCCGACAGCCATGGCAGCAAGCTCAAACTTTTCCCTATCTTGCTACTCTCTCTGCACCCTGCACGCTGCCCACTCCCCTCACACACACCAAGCACCACACCCTCCTGCAGCTGGTCACCAACATGTCGCACCCAGCTGCATCGTCGACCTCCAAATCGCGCCAGGGAACCAGCAGCCCGCTGCCGAGCTTCTCCGTCGCCTGAACCTGAAGCTTCATCCTTTTCTGTCTACAAATTCAGTTAACAGCGACACCTTTGGTTCATCTAATTCCCAAGCCGGCTTCTATCACAAACTCGAACGTAGCTCAGTGGCAGTGCACCTGCTTCCTTCCCAGATGGCCCAGGTTCGAATTCCAGCTTCCCCCTTTTCTTGTTTTCTTTTCCTTTTGTTTTATTATTACTTGCAAATATGTTTAATTTCATATCTTTTAATTGGTAACTCCAATTTTAAAATGTTATATATGAAATTTTATCGAAAAAATGTGTAGAATTTGAATATGCCATCTATGCTCATGTTTGTATCATGTAGGTTGCACTTTAGTTGTATTTTTTTTGTATAGCACCTAAATAATTAAATATGGAATGTGAGGGGAATAATTTAAATAATGTCCCCGTTCCATTTAATTTTGTGTAGCTCACCCATATATTGCCTTCTTCATGCTAATAACATTTAATTTTGTTGTTTAGAAAATAACTTGAACCTTATAATTAAATGTCGGAATCTCGGTTCCGTTTAATTTGGTTAAGTTGCATTCCTCATATTTTGACATGCCATGCATGCATTGCATCAACATGACGGATCTTTTGCCGTAGTAGTAAAGTGCATTTTTCCGTTGCCCAGTGTTCGTTGCTTCTTCGGGAATAGGACGTTGAGTTGATGTGAGCAACGACAGGTTCTGCTACCTCTACCGGATTGCAGGCAAGGACTCCAGACCATGTTTTTGCTCGACCCGCACCGCCCCAATCCATTTTGCATTTCTTGTTAGAATTGGGCCCATTTGTGGCAGCCCAATAGCAATTTCAGAAAAATCTCAAAGCCCAATTGTGGTGGCAGAATTTTGTGTGTTCACACATGAGAGTGGAGTGGGATCTAAAGTTTAGTCCCACCCCGCTAGTTTGAGAGGAGTTGCACCAACTTATATAGTGGAGTGTTCTACTACTTCGTAAGTGAGTGAGAATAGGAGGCTCTCTCACGCGCTCCTCCTCCGCCGCCGCTCGCACGCACGCACCGCCCGTCTCGTCACGACGCGCCGCGGGTTGCGGGAATCTCGCCGAGCTGAGGTTTATTTTTGCAGTCCGGGAAAAACGGTCTGGACGGACGCGTCACAGTTAGTCGGTTCGGGTCGCTCCCGGATCGTGGGCTACTATAACCGACCTGCGACGTGGACTTGGCCCACGTTGTACCCGTTAGGGTTTTCCCGAGCCACACTATATATTGTCGTGCACTGCGTGCGCCGCACCACACACCGAACCAATCTAGGTTTTGCCAATCTCGTGCCTTGCGCCGCCACCGTAGTCTACTCCATCCCGATCGCCGGCGTGCACCGGCGAGCGGGAGAGCAGGTCTCCGGAACCCTTAGCTCTTGCGATCCTGTACGGGAGAGAGCTAATTAGGTTTTGGGAAGCGCTCCGCGCGACTGCTCAAGTTCGTCATCACGGCTCGTCTTCCTGGTCGCTCGGTGGGACCTAAAGCTCGTCGTCTTCAACGCCGTCTTCTTCGACCGGTCATCGCCAACGTTGTCGTCAACAACATCGGTACGGCAACGGCTACGACTACTTCCTCCACCACGGATCGGTACGTGTTGCGTGATCCAATCTGCTGGCTTAACACGTTTTCTGCTAGTATGCTGCTGTTCATGTTAGTTAATACTTCTAGTATGTTCGAGATTAACATGTTAGTAGCGATTGTTGTCATGCTTAATATTCTGGAATTAATCATGGAATTATTGCCGAATTACTCAACAATCCAAAAACCTAATTATAGGCGATTTACTGAGTTATCAATGGCTGGTTTTGCTGATGCTATGAGGCCGGAAAAGTTTACTGGTGTGAGCTTTAAGAGGTGGCAAGTGAAGTGCCAACTCTGGCTTATGGCTTTGAAAATATTCCATGTCAGTAAAGGCATGCCTGAGGGAACTATTTTTGAGCAAGATCAGGAAAAATGTCCGGTATGACAATACTGCCTTCAGGGGATGTATTCTTAGCGTTCTTGATGGCCGTCTGTGCGATGTGTACATGCACATAGAGGACGGCAAGGAGCTCTGGGAAGCACTGAATGCGAAATTCGGTGCATCCAATGCTGGCAGTAAACTCTATGTCATGGAGAGTTTCCATGATTACAGGATGGTTAATAACCGTTCTGTAGTGGAACAGGCTCATGAAATAGAGTGTATTGCAAAGGAGCTCGAACTTCTCAAGTGTGCCATACCCGACAAGTTTGTGGCTGGGTGCATTATTGCAAAGTTGCCTCTGTCTTGGAGGAACTTCACCACAACTCTCAAACATAAGAGACAGGAGATATCAGTTGAAAATCTGATTGCGTCTCTTGATGTTGAGGAGAAATCTCGGGCTAAGGATACTAATGAGAGAGGCGGTGAGGGTCAGTCTAGCGCCAACATGGTGCAGAAGAACTCACATGTCAAGAACAAAGGGAATTTCAAGCCCTCGTTCAATAAGCCTGCAAAGACTACTGACTTCAAGAAGAAGAAGAAGAAGGTGAACAGAGCTGAGCAGGGAGGATGTTATACCTGCGGACAGCTTGGCCAGTATTCCAAGAACTGTCCTGAACGTGCAGATCGCAAAGGAAAAGATGGCACCAATACTGTCAACGTCGTGACCGCTAGCAATACTGATGGGTATGGTAATTTACCTGTTGCGCTTTCAGTATTTCAATCTCCATGTTGGTGGATTGATACGGGTGCTAATGTTTATGTGTGTTCAGACATCTCTATGTTCACTTCTTACCAGGTCGCACGGGATTCCTCCGTCCTAATGGGGAATGGATCACATGCTTCTGTTCGTGGTGTTGGCACGGTAGATCTGAAGTTTACTTCGGGAAGATCGTACAGCTGAGGAACGTGCAACATGTCCCTACTATGAACAAGAATCTCGTTAGCGGCTCCCTTCTATGCAGAGATGGGTTTAAAGTAGTATTAGAGTCCAATAAAGTGGTTGTGTCAAAGTTTGGACAATTTATTGGTAAAGGTTATGAGTGCGGAGGCTTGTTCCGCTTTTCCCTTTCAGATTTTTGTAATAAGTCGGTGAACCATATTTGTGGCAATGTGGATTCGGATGAGAGTGTTTGGCACTCTCGTTTATGTGACGTTAATTTTGGAGGCCCCGGACGGTGGTGGACGTCGAGGCAGCGGCCTCGATCTCCCACGCTGTGACGGTTCTATGAGGCAGTGGCGTTGTCTTTCGCGGGTCTGGGTGGCGACCTGGATGAATACTACACGGGCAGAGTGTTTGTCGAACCGACTGGATCGCCTTCGGGCAATGCGAAGGTCGATCTGGTTGGTAGGCTGGAGCGGCGGCTCTGGAATAGGTGGGAGTTGGTGGCGACCTGGATGAGACTGCACGGGCAGCGGGTTCGTCGACCATGACTGAATCGTCTTCGGGCAATGCGAAGGTCGATCTGGTTGCTACGCCGGGGTGGCGGCCCTGGGAAAGGTGGTGTGTGTTGTGGCGTTTGTCGACTTGAGTCGTGTGGGCGGCGGGTCGTTTCGTCTGTGCGGTTTTTTAGCCCTGTTGTCCTCATAAACAGGGCATTGTACAGCTTGTATGGTTTTTGGGCCCGGTTTTCCTTATAAACTGGGTCAACTCTATTATATATATTCGAGCGGTGGATATCGACCACCTTAAGCCCCCAAAAAAATTTATTTTTTCTTCCCGCCATGTAAACATTACAAATGGTGAATATATTTTTGATTTACATTAAGCCATAGCTGATTTCTACAGAAATGTTTTTTCATATTATCATGTCAGATGAAGGATTATTATGTTAGATTTTTGCAACAACTTTTACAGATTTCTCCGCCATGTAAAACTTGCAGAGGATGATTGTAAAATTCAGTTTACATTAAACCATAGTTGATTTCTACAGAAATATGAACCATTTAATTATAGAAGATGATACATGTATGATTGTTTATTACAAAGAATTTTTAAAGATTATACCGACATGTGAAAGTGCTAACGATAAATGTAAAATTCATTTTAACATTAATCCATAATTGAAATTTACAGAAATGCCACCTTGTAATTATGGCAGATCATAGATGTAAAATAGATTTGTTACAACAACTTTTACATATTTTTCCATTATTTAAAACTTGCAGATAACGCTTGTAAATTACATTTTCTACATTAAATCATAGTTGCTTTTTTCTAGAAAAGTCACCCATGTAATTATGGAGATGATGCATGTAAAATTGATTTTTACAATGAATTTTACAGATTATTCCGACATGTAAAAATTGCTGACAAGGAACGTAAAAAGCTGAGCAATCATCTGGTTCGAGTTCGGGAGCCCAGTACACGTGTTGTGGTATGTCTGAAATGTTGATGTTTGAGTTTTTTTTTAGTCCCAGTTTATTTCGCGAACCAGGGTAAAAAGCTGATCAATCATCTGTTCGGTAGTATGTCGATGTTTAATTGGGAAACAAATCTGACTGCTACCCAAAAGAAAATCAGTCAGATGCCAAATAGACACTCCCTTTTTTTATTCTTCAGATAATCTATATTCCCTTGTTAATTTGGTTAGCAACTACACTTGTGCCACCTCGATCGAAGTAGAAGAGCATGAGCTCGGAAGAAAATCATATGATTACATGTGAAAATCAGCGTCGGCGGCCACGAATGGTGTATCAGGTTCTGCCCAGACAGTGACGGCAGGAACCTGGCTACGCGGGCGCCTTCTTGTGTCTCTGTGGAGACGTGGAGCCAGAGGCGGGCTTCCTTACCAAAGAGATGATTCTTAAAAATTAGGAGAAGGCTATTTCTACATATATTATTATAGGACTGTGCTACCTAGGGCACGTGCCCTAGATTAGCCGTCCGTGGGCATGGATGGAATAAGGTAATAAACCCATGCATGCAGGTAATTAGCCGACCTGCGTATGGACTTATTCATTGGTTTCCAAACTTTAAAATGTTTTATCTCTTGAACCGTAAGTCAAAACTCAGATCCGTTTTCACGGTTAGCTTAGTCGCATCGAGATATTCAAAAGTAGATCCCATGTTGATATATTTTGATAATATTTTTTTTTTACTATAGTTGCCAGGTTATAGTCACTTGGTCACCAGGGTATTGCCATGTTGGTCACCAGGTTAAAATCAAAAAGTTACCAGGTTATTTGAACTTCGCTACTCACTAATATAAGTCTTTCCTGATGTTAATATGATCTTTTACGTGTTTAGAGTGGATCAAATACCCATTCTCTAGACATATAGATCATCTCCATGAGAAAAACACATGTAAATATTATCTCGTAATTTTGTGCTATTCGGATGGTAACTGTTAACCAGTAGCATGGCAACTACGGTATAATAATCTGGCAACTTATAACAGGAAAAAAAAGTCGTCAACGTATGTCTTTTCTGATGTTAACTTAGTTGTCAGATTATAGTCACTTGGTCATTAGGGGTATTGACATGTGGTCACCGGGTTAAAATCGAATGGTTACCAGAATTTTTAAGCTTCTTTTCTCATCTATGTAAGCTTTGCATGTTTATAATGTCATCTTTTATGTGTTCAGGTGTATTGAATACTCAGTATTTGAACATGTAGATCATTGCTATGACAAAAATTATCGGGTAACTGTGCACGTTTTGAATGGTAACCGTTAACTAGTGATCTGGTAGATATGTTATTATAACCTGGCAACTAGCATCGAAAAAAAAAAAATCATCGAAACATATTAAGATGGGATCTTGTTTTGAAGTTTTAATCGAGACGGACCCAACGGTGAAGACAGATTGTCGATTAGATTAATGGTTGAAGAGATAAATCATTTTAAATTTTAGATTTCGAAAAGATTTCATACTTACATGCATTCGATTGGTCACTCCGTGCCCCTATAGAGAAGAATCTCTACTTCCACCCGCCGGACCGAACACTTTTGTTGGGCACGGACATTTTATAGATTAATCGATTATTATATCGTATATCTTCCATTAATAACACAAATTTCCACTAAAACTATATTAATTCTCTATAATTAACAGGGAAGACAATCTTTATTATTCGGTGCCGGTCGGAGTTACGCCGTACGTCCAGTATGGTTGCTCTTAAATCTCAAAAACACTGTCCTACTAAGTAAACCATATTATGCGCCTGTTTGCGTCGCTTATCCCCGTGACGTGTACTCCTCCTGCTCTCCTTGTCGCTCTCTCTAGGCATGGCTTATTTGTGTGGGTAACGATATGAGGAACACGACGATGGGGGAGTTTCCGCGGAGAACCTCGCCGGAGACAGGGACGAGGCGGATCGGCGGATGGCCACGACGTCCCCGGCGAGGCGAGGCGATGACCTCACCGGAGATGGGGACGACCGTCGTGGCGTCGCCGGCGGAGGTGAGACCGAGACTTAGCGGAAGGGGGTGGGGTGCGGGTGCCGGGATCTCGCCGGAACCAGAGAAGATGGTCAGGATTAGAGGGAAGGCTAGGGTGGGGGTGGACCGGCGGTGGTCGCGGCTCGAGCAAGACAGGACGGCAAGGTGGCGGGGGAATCGAGGCCGTAAGAGCAGCACGGGATGAAGACGGCGGAGATAGCTGGAGCCTGGAGGTGGATACGATGAAGCGTGGGGTGGGTTCGATCCATCCGTAGTTTCTTTAGGCGTTGCTCCCTTAACCAGATCTTGACATTCTCCACTTAGCGGCATGCCCTTATTCTGCTTGTAAAAAATATGGCTCTATCGATTTCATATAATAATAAGCAAATTTGGAAAATTCGTGATATCATTCTGCTGCGGTCAATATGTGTATTTGTGTGCGGTGTGCCTTCATTTTTCTATTGATATGAATAATTTTGTTATGACTGCAACGGTGATAGGAGTCACCACGTGCCGTCGCATTGTAAGAAAGCAACGAGTTGTACAGGTTACGTATTTTATTACGACATTTTTAACGCATCGGAGGGAATAAGAAGAAAAAGGAAAGGCCAGCCCATGCGCGATACCAGCCCATCCAAATCAAAGAGAAGAGACTGGACTCTCACACCACGGTCTTTTTTTCGAGGATTTCTCGCACTCCGAGTCCGAGACGATCGATGGATCGATCGCTAACTCTTGCGCTGAGCTCCGAATCGGCATCCTCCTCCTCTCGTACGTAGGTACAACTCTCGAGTGTTTCGGTTTCGTTCGACCCCGCGATCAACACCCTATAAATTCAGCCAGTCTCCCGTCAAACCTACATACCAAAAACAGATCGCGAGCAACTAGCTAGCTCACCGGTTCTCCTTAGTCCTTAATTATTACTCGCTCGATCGTCACCTACCTTTGGCCGGCCGCCGGCATGGGAAACTGTTGCTGCGCTCCCGTGCGGGTCAAGACGACGTCGGTATGCAGGACGGAGGCCGCCACCGGGACGCACAAATTCGTGGTGAAGAACTACTCGCTGCTCGACGGCATGGGCACCGGCGACCACAACTGCGTCACCTCGCCCACGTTCGTCGTCGGCGGCCACTGCTGGTGCATCAAGTTCTATCCCGACGGTGACGGCAAGGAACCAGCTGGCTACGCGGCGGCCTTCCTGTGTCCCGTTGGATTCGTGCCAGAGACGGGCATGCGGGTGTACTGCACCTTAAGTGTGCGGAAGAAAAATGGCCAAGTACTCAGAGGTTCCACCCCTGCCAACGGGACTCTAAACTTCAAGCAGGGGGATTGGGGCGGGGGTACTTCCAAGCTCATACACAAGTCCTACCTGCGAAGAGACTGCTTCACCATCAGGTGTGATTTGACGGTTGTACTAGACACCAAAGTACAGATGGTGTTCCGAAATTAAGACCGGAATTTGTATTATCCACGCGCAGCCCAGCTAGGTAGAGTGTCTCTCTGTGAGCAAGTTTTTGTGTGTGGTTTAGTTAGCTCAGAATGGTGAGACTCTTTTTTATCTTTAGACAGTGTATTAATTCCCTCGGTATTTTGTTTACGAACAACAATTGTGCCACCTCAAATAATTGCGTACAATGGTGTGCCATTAGACTTCACTTAGACTTGCCGCGTCGAATTTTTGTGTAGTTGGAAGAGATAATGAATAAATTGATGAAGGTTGTCTTCCTTACCAAATAGAGATTGAATAACTTTGTATCCCTCGGAACTTTATTTAAGAAATACAATTGTGCCACCTCAAAGTGGAAGAGCGCCAAGCTCGGAAAAAAATCCTGCAATAATTATGTACAATGGGGTGATGTCGGCCCTCGCTTAGAATTGCCGCATCGAATTTTTGTTTAGTTGGAAGATAGAATGGATAAATGTAAGGTTGTCTTCCTTACCTAAGAGATGATCTCTTAGGAATTAGGAGAAGGCTATTTCCTCCAATATTGTATCATTTATCTGGAAATTCATTTTGGCTTGTAGGACTAGATGCTCCTTTTATGAAAAAACATATTTTTCACTGTCCAAAAATTCTGAAAAAAAAATCGGATGTACATACAGACATTTATGTAGGCACACAAATTTTGGTCAAGAAAAGACATTTTTTGTACTCTGTGAGCAAGTTTTTGTGTGAGCAAGTTTTTGTGTGTGGTTTAGTTAGCTCACAATGTCCCAACAAAGTACATTTCCCTCATCAAAGATATGTACACGAACGTTGTGACAAACGTTGTGGCCGACATCACCCCATTGTAAATAGCAAGACAGATACCTTTCCAATTACGATAGGTCTACATCAAGGTTCAGCCTTGAGCCCATACATTTTTGACTTAGTGATAGATGAAGTCACTAAGGACATACAAGGAGATATCCCTTGGTGTATGCTCTTTGCTGATGATGTGGTTCTAGTAGATGAGAGTAGGGCGGGCGTCAATAGGAAGCTGGAGCTTTGGAGGCAAACTTTGGAATCCAAGGGTTTTAGACTTAGTAGGACAAAGACCGAATATTTGTGGTGTGATTTTAGTAGCGAGAGATGCGAGGATGGAGAGGTTAGTCTAGGAGGGCATTTGGTGCCCAAGAGGGGGACCTTCCGATACTTGGGATCAATGCTGAAAGGTAATGGTGGCATCGAAGAGGATGTTAGCCATAGGATCAAGGCAGGGTGGATGAAGTGGTGGCAAGCTTCTGGTATCCTATGTGACAAGAAGGTCCAACAAAAGCTAAAAGGTAAGTTTTATAGGACGGCAGTCAGACCTGCCATGCTTTATGGAGCAGAATGCAGGCCCACTAAAAGACAACACATTCAACAAATGAGTGTCGCGGAGATGCGTATGCTTAGGTGGATGTGTGGACACACAAGGAAGGACCGAATCAGGAATGAGGTGATACGTGAGAAGGTAGGAGTAGCGCCGATTGAAGAGAAGCTGGTCCAACACAGGCTACGATGGTTTGGACATGTCCAACGGAAGCCACCAGAAGCACCGGTTAATAGTGGGATTCTAAGGGGCATAGGTAATACAAGAGGGTTAGAGGGCGACCAAAATTGACATGGGAAGAGGCAGTTAAAAGAGACTTGAAGGGCTGGAATGTACCTAGAGAGTTGGCTTTTGATAGGGCTGCATGGAAATCAGCAATCTGTGTGCCCGAACCTTGATTTACTCTTTTTTCTCTTGTCTTTTGTCTTTCTGTTTTTTTTCTTTCACGTTCTTCTCAAGTTTCTATGTGGGTTTCATATCTAGCCTACCCCAACTTGCTTGGGACAAAAGGCTTAGTTGTTGTTGTTGTTGTTGTTGTTGTTGTTGTTGTTGTTGTTGTTTAGTTAGCTCAGAATGGTGAGACTCTTTTTTATCTTTAGATAGTGTATTAATTCCCTCGATATTTTTTTACGAACAACAATTGTGCCACCTCAAATAATTGCGTACAATGGTGTGCCATTAGACTTCACTTAGACTTTCCGCGTCAAATTTTTGTGTAGTTGGAAGAGATAATGAATAAATTGATGAAGGTTGCACTACTAGAAAACTAGCTATAGGTGGAACCACCTTCTATGGTGCACCAAACTGCCATGCGCCACAGAAAATCCGCATAGTTTTGCATGCGCCACAGAATTTCAAAATTCTGTGGCGCACTCGAACCGAGTGCGCCACAGAAATATGGCTTTCTGTGGCGCATAGGCTTAGATGCGCCACAGAAAGCCACATTTCTGTGGCGCATCTAAGCCCATGCGCCACAGAAATATGGTGGCCCCCGCCACCAATGATCGGGTGGGTGCTCTTTCTGTGGCGCATGGGGCCACATGCGCCACAGAAAGTCACAATTCTGTGGCGCATGTGGCCCCATGCGCCACAGAATGATGGCTTTATGTGGCGCATGTGGCCCCATGCGCCACAGAATTGTGGTTTTCAGATCCCCCCCCCCCCCCCCCGGATCACCTTTTCAGTTTTGCACGAAGTGAAAGAAAATGATAAAAAATTAGGGTCTAGTTGTTAGGAAAAATTTAAAATACACATTTTGACTTTTTTTCCAAAAGTACGTAAAAAATATTAAAACGGGCATAAATTTTGCATACGACGTCGAAAAAATGCGTTTAATACCTTAAAAAAAAACTAGAGAAAAATGGGTTTACCCCGGTTGGACTTTTCTCCGTTTCTCAAAATTCCAAACAAAAAAAAAGTTATGGCCAAAAGAAGAAATTTTCTAGCAAAATCAAAAAAATTCAAAAAAAAAATACAATTTTGTGGCGCATGTCTAGCCCATGCACCACAGAATTGTTGGGTGGGATTCCAAATTTTGAATCCCGCCAGCCCCTTCTCCCTCTATTTTCTCCTTCTCCTCCTCCACTTCTCCCTCCACTTCTCCTCTCCTCCACTTCTCCTCTCCCCTTCTCCTCCACTTCTCCTCTCCCCTTCTCCTCTCCTCTCCTCTCCTCTCCTCCACATCTTCTCTCCTCCTCTTCCTCCACCTCCACCTCCACCTCCACCTCCACCTCCACCTCCACCTCCGGCGACCTCCACCTTCGGGACCTCCACCTCCGGTGACCTCCTCCACCACCTCGGCGACCTCCTCCTCCTCCTCCTCCACCTCCACCTTCGGTGACCTCCTCCACCACCCCGGCGACCTCCTCCTCCTCCTCCACCTCCACCTCCGGTGACCTCCTCCACCACCCGGCGACCTCCTCCTCAACCTCCACCTCCACCTCCGGTGACCTCCACCTCCACTTCCGGCGACCTCCTCCGGCGACATTCTTCTCCTTCTCTACCATCCCCGGCGACCCCCATCCTCCACCCACCCACCTCCGGCGACCCCCTACTCCACCCACGGCAACACGGCCTCCGATGAGGTCTGACAAAATTCTGGCGAAATTCCGGCGGCTAGATCTAGATCTGGTCGCCTTTTTTTTTTGAAATTCAAAAAAAAAAAATCTGTGGCGCATGGGAGTGGGTGCGCCACTGAAATATTTCTGTGGCGCACGGTTCTGGGTGCGCCACTGAATCTTCGCATTTCTGTGGCGCACCACCGGTGTGCGCCATAGAAATATATTTAGTGGTGAGGATTTTGTGGCGCATCCACCTGTTTCCAGGGATGCGCCACAGAAGTCCAAATTGGTGCGCCACAGATAGCCTATTCTGTATTAGTGTTGTCTTCCTTACCAAATAGAGATTGAATAATTTTGTATCCCTCGGAACTTTATTTCAGAAATACAATTGTGCCACCTCAAAGTGGAAGAGCGCCAAGCTCGGAAAAAATCCTACAATAATTATGTACAATGGGGTGATGTCGGCCCTCGCTTAGAATTGCCGCATCGAATTTTTGTTTAGTTGGAAGATAGAATGGATAAATGTAAGGTTGTCTTCCTTACCTAAGAGATGATCTCTTAGGAATTAGGAGAAGGCTATTTCCTCCAATATTGTATCATTTATCCGGAAATTCATTTTGGCTTGTAGGACTAGATGCTCCTTTTATGAAAAAACATATTTTTCAGTGTCCAAAAATTCTGGAAAAAAAAATCGGATGTACATACAAACATTTATGTAGGCACACAAATTTTGGTCAAGAAAAGACAATTTTTGTACCCTGTGTAAAAAAGACAAATGAAATGTCTAGTAAAAAGTTATTTTTGAGCACCGAATTTGTCTTTTTACACAGAACACAAAAAACATTATTTTTTCATGAAACTTTATGTGCCAACATATAATGTTAGGATTTACATCCGAAATTTTGTTTCAGAATTTTTGACATTTTTAATATTTTTTAAAATACATTTTCCATAATGAGACTAAATGCTCCTGTGAGCCAAAACACCGTGTCCATTATTTATCTTCCATTAATACCACAAATTTCAACTAAAACAGTATTAATTCTATTTAATTGCAAGGGAAGCCAATATTTATTATTCGGTCGGTGAGATCATCTCTTAGGTAATAATGGCGTACAATGGGGTGATTGCCGGCCTTCGCTTAGAATTGCCGCATCGAATTTTTGTTTAGTTGGAAGATAGAATGGATAAATGTAAGGTTGTCTTCCTTACCTAAGANTCTTTCTTGGCGCTGCCATGGTTGTGGCCGAGATGGTGATGACGATTCGGCGAGGCACAACATTCTCTAAGGGTGGAATTATCATTTTACTTCTTGCATGGTTTTTTTGTGCAAAGTTGCTTGACACGCATGTTTGTCTCGTGTGGTGACGATATGTGTAATTGTGTAGACATATTGTCTAATGAAGTACTGTATATGATTACTTCCAAAAAAAAAAAGAGCCACATCATAGATAACCATGCTTCTGATCAATGCCCAATCTGAGAAGACTTTAAGAGATCCATAGGGTGGTCACCACTCACCACCTTCTGTTCTGCTCATATAGCCGCTGCTTCGTACAGTACGTTCGTACCTATCTCCAATCTTGCTTTGGCACACGCCGTGCGACCGTCCTGGCCGGAGCTCACTTTTCGGACGCCTTTTTTTGACTGCGGGATCTGTGTTTCCGTGGCATCGACACCAGATCGATTTGGTGATTACTATAATCAGTGGATATATAATGATTCGGTTAGCCGATGGTCGTTACTTGTTGAGCACTTTGAGTTTGAGCATAATATAGACGAAATAGGCCGTAGTCCCGCTATATAAATATAGCAACAACACGATACAACCAACAGTCTCACAATGCTGGGGCGGCAGCAAACATACACCCAAAGCAAGGGAAAGAGAAGAGAAGAAGAAAAACAAATGGAGACATAGGCGGATCGACAAAGCGACGGTGACCCGCGACCGTTGTGCCCACCGAGGAAGTACCACCACACTCCTAGCGTCGATCGTCGAGTACCGAGCAGCACCTTCAAGAAGGAGAGCTCACGCTGCTGCCCGGACCAGCGCTCTGGTCCTAGGTGTTTCCCCCGGCACACTAAGGAGGCGGATGAAGGGTAGCCACGACGCCCTTCAGGAAGGGATGATGCCACCCAAAGGTTGCACCGCGTCGGTGTCGGGCGAGCCGACAAGGATTTCTCCCGAAAAAAACCCTATCCACCCGCCCTTGGAGCGATTCGAAACACAGGAGCCTTGCGAGGATGAGGCCTACACACCAGACTCACCGCCCACCAACATGCGCCACTACGGTCACGGAGCCACCATCGTCGTCTCTCCGAAGCTAGCTTCACGAGGTCTACAAGACGGAGGCGAGAAGTAGTAAATGAATCGGGGTTAACAGGACGCGGCCGTGCGGGAGGGAACTGCCTCCACCGCCTTCGTCGAAGGCGGTAGTCGACCGGACGCGGCAGCAGGGCACACCAGTCCCAGTTAGGTTCGGCCGGGCCCAGCAGGCCCGTAAAGCCCCTGCAGAGGCACACCCAATCCCAATAAGGTCCGGCCGGGTCCGGGTGGACCCGTAAAGCCCGCCACCACGACGCTGCAACAGGCCGGCCACCGTCGCCGCAGCTTCCCTGCACAATACAACACCGCCGCCATCTGCAGAACGAGCCACTCGTAGTAGGACCGGACCGCCCGTCCCGACCCAGATGGGCCCCGTAGGGCCCAGATCTGCCATGGCTCAGCCGCCGCCGCCCTGCTGAGAGCCGCGCGCCGCGGGGCTGCGCAGCCCCGCCACCCCACGAACGCGCCGCCGCTAGCCACACGCGGCCAGAACCGAGCCGTACCCATGCCACCCTAGGGACACCGCCGCCGACCGAGCCGCCCCACGAACCCTCCAAGCCGCGGGAGAAGAACGACCCGCCGCCGCCGCGTCCGCCCGGGCTTTGCCCACGGAGCTCGCCGGCGGCGGCGGCGGGGTAAGGGAGAGGCGGATTACGGGGGAGAGGGAAAGGGCGCCGTCTCGGTCGCTCGTTGGGAGCGACGCGAGACGGGAGGAAAAAAAACCGGGTAGTCGGCAGATTTCTCTGAGCATAATATCGTCTGGTGACACTGGTGGTTCTTGTAATCTGTTCCGGAGCTCGATCGTGTGGCAGTACTTTCGCGTACTTCTTTTCACATGTTCCATCGATGATCGATCCATGTAGACATGCTTCACCTCATGCCAGCAGCATGGCGCACGTCTCGACTTGCTTAACATCAACCGTTGAGAATTACATTTGAAGCCTTGGATGGTGACAGTCTATACCGATTATTAAAAAAAAGGTTGTGTTTTCTTGCACGGTTCACAAATGGTCACGAGTTGGTATGGTTTTCTTTTGGCCGATGGTCATACTATTGCAAAACTGAGCTTTTTTTTTTTCATTTTATTGATTGGTTGTGCCTACGACCAATTCTGGGTTTTCGCCTCTCACTTATTGTTTCAGTAGCTAGCTAAACATAATATATAACCATAATAACCTAAATGCTGCAGAACAACTTTGTACCCCGTTCCTTCCGTTTCGAAAACTCGTTCCTTGTTGTACATTTTCACCCATACTAAATGCTGCCATATTTGCCCCTAGTGTTATACCGTGATGTTTTACCCCAATTAATACCCCTCCCCGACTTTGACCCGCTAAGCCCACATGTTAGTTCCACATGGATGGATACATGCCAAATCGGAAGTTCATTCGCACTAGGGATTTGGGCGAAGAGCGACAACACACATGAGTGCATGACAACAAGTAAGTCGATCATATCTTAGTAGAATGAAAGACTACATTTGCCACGAAAGATGTGGTAGCGCCTAATGTACGAGGTTTGTGGCCATGTAGACACTCCAAGGAATTTTACGTTCCTCGTTTGGCTTTCGAGTCACTGCAACATGGACCTGACATATGGGACCTTCCATCCATAATCAGGGACAATGCTAAATGGGGTAAACACGATAAATATAACTAGAGGTAAAATGAGGTAGATAATTTTGAATAGGGTAAAGTTGTGACAATGTTACACATGAGATAAAAGTGGACTCGAATCATAAGTTAAACTATGGCTGCATCACTTGTTTAGAAGACGGAGTTTTGGATTGTGAATATAATCTCTGAATAACTTTGCCATTAATTTCTAACGTAAGAATAAAACCTAATAAACCTTTTACATTAGGAAGTCTAAGCATATGACTTTGCACACCAAACAAAATGTTTTCCAAAATTCTGCTGTAATATATAAAATGCACAAGTTGATTGCTTTGCCTGAGTAGGAAATGCAGTTGAATTTGGTGCTATTACGGTATTTGATGGGGGGGATACTTTCAGGTAGGCCCATGGACCCGGAAAGTAGACCCGCCAAGACCAAGAAGGCCAAAGCCGAGTCACGTGTCAAGTCGCATGGGTGGGCTGGAGACAACCGTCCAAGGCCCATGATTAAGAGAGGACCGTCGAGAAGGAGTCCAAGTACAACCGGAGTCTAACTTGGAAGACCAAGACGTAGAGTAGGACTCCGTGTTCTAGTGTGACTCGGTATAGCCTGTAAGTCCAGGGACCCGGCAGCCTTTATAAGCATGGTCCTGGACCTTAGATCGAGAGTCCAAGCATAGCTTCAACCAGTAGAGACAAGTCCATCAAGTTAGAGAAGACCTAGTCCACCAGAGAGAAGTCGCCGGCTCCTGAGTTGTAGGAGCCGGGTCCTTGTAATCGAGATATAATCAAGAGCAATAACATAGAAGCAGGAAGTAGGTCTTTACCTCGAATCAGAGGGGCCGAACCTGGGTAAATCCTTGTTCCTTGGCGAGATTAACCGTTCCTACGTACTTCAATCACCAATGGCCCCAGAACTCATCTTCCCTGAGGAAGAACTTGCCGTGACAACCCCACGACAGTTGGCGCCCACCGTGGGGCCTATGGTGACAAAAGGAGTTGAGATCGTTGGAGCTGCTCGTCGAGCTATGGAGAAACTCGCCATCGGGCGGGTCTACACTGATGAGCATGGAGAGACCGAGATCGATGACTCAGGCTGGACTTCGGAGATGAACGAAGTCGACGAGGGCTACCAGCTTGTCTTTGGAGGAATCAACGTGTTCGTCGGGATGGTTTGCGCGTCGGGTCTTCGCGCGAACTCGGCGGAGTCAGTATCAGAGCCAACCGTTGTCGTCGAGTCCGACGGCGAGGAGTCGGTCGGAACTTCAGAGGTCGGCATCATCGCCGAGTCTGAGGAACCCCTAGCTGAGAAACCAGAGATGCTTCAAGAGTCAGATTCAGATTACGATGCAGATTCAGAGTCTATCCTACCCTTGTTTGAAGATCGGCTTGGGTATGGGATAGAGGAAGAGGATTATGAGGAGTCGCCAGTACGCGCTCGTGTTGTGGGAGTCTACATGTCTGGAAACACTGGAAATCAGTTTGATCCGACTCTGTTGACGAAGGAAATTAATGCAAATAATGCCGCAGAGAGGGCGGCTGAGTTAACCAATGCTCGTACTGCGTTGGAGAGGCAACTAGCTGATATCACAGAAGCAAACCGTAGACTGGCCGAGGAGCGGGCCCGAGTCCAAGATGAAGCTCAGGTTGTGCGGAGGCGCCGCGAGGAGCTTACTTCAATTCAGCATCGCAGAGCCAGGAGTCGCTTGCATGATGGAGTCCACATCAATCCAACCAATCTATTCACCACACCTAATGGTCCAGGCAGAGGAGCCGGACTAGGAGGCTCAGCGGCAGCAGGAGGCGCCGCAGGAGGAGGAACAGGAGCACCACCACCACCACCACCACCACCCCCAGAAGGACCGGGAGGCAGCCGTACCAACGGACCACCGCCTGAAGGAGGAGTCGGAGGAGGAGCATCTGGTGGCTTAGGGTCTCAGCCTAACAGATTTCATACTCCAGAGGGACATTACTCTAATCCTATGGACAACGTTCATGCGGCGACTCTGAGATTGGAGAATATTGTGGTACCAGAGGGACCAGCAGGACAGGAGACTCGTGAGGCTATCGAGCTACTGAAGACAGCTTTGACTCAGCAAGCTTTGTATCCAACTTTTCCAGATGCAAGTAGACTACATTCAACACCCTTTAACTCAGGTACGAGGAGTCGGCACGGTGAGTCCAACCCGGCCAACTCTACAAGTGCAAGGCGTCGTGAACAAGAGAGGAATCGTGCAAACATACCAACTACTTCACGAGCTCAGCTAGTGGTTGATGAAGCAAGGCAACGACGAGAAAGAGAAGCAGCAAGAGCTCGGGAGGCAGAGAGGGACAGAGCGTTAGTGGGTGCAGCCAACCCGCCTCAGCCAACCCGGGTGCACGAGGAGGTGACTTCTCCTGGTGCTTCCCCAGCGTTAACAGGACCAGAGTGCCTGTCTGATGCCATCAGGTCCGAGTCCTTCCCCAGCAGTTTCAAGGAGCCGCGCAAGGTTCCAAACTATGAGCCCAACATGGACCCGACCTCTTGGTTGGGTACATACGAGATGGCGATGAGTATTCGCAATGCCACAGGTAATCTGTGTGCCAAGTTCATGTATCTTATGATGGAGGGAGCAGCCAAGGTTTGGATGCGCAACTTGCCTCCTAGGTCAATCAACTCTTGGGAGCAATTGAAGGCGGCTTTTATTCAGAACTTCCAGGGCACATGCAAAAAGCTCAGCACCATCGAGGACCTGGAGCGGTGTGTCAGAGGAAGGGCGAGTCAGCAAGGCACTGGATGAAGCGGGTCTCAGAGATCATTAACTCCTCACAAGGACTCCCACCAGTTTCAGTGCTAATGGCGATGGAGAGAAATTGCAGTTACAATCCCTTGAGTTGGAAGCTAGGTCGTATGAAGGAGAGCCTGAATCAAGGTATTCCCCTTACGATTGGTGAGATCATGGCAGGTGCTAATAAGCACGCTGCCACAGACAAAACAAAGGATCAGGAGGAAGGGACTAAAGGACAAGGTGGCAACGGTCAGAGTCAGAACCAGAATCAAAACCAGAATCAAGGTGGTGGCAAGCGGCCGTATGGAGACAACTCTGACCTAGTGGCCAACACAAACACTGGGGTCAGACGCAAGGACAATAATTCTGGTGGATACCAAGGCCGTACTCCAAGCACAGAGGAGGTCTTGAGGATTCCATGCCCTAAACATGCCAAGAACGGTAGATGCGGTCATACCTTGGGACAGTGCGTAGATTTGCAGCGCGCCAGGTTCCAAGGGCCAGGAAGGAGGTAACAACAATGGTGGTATAGAGGAAACAATGGAGCCGGAGGACCCGGCAATAACGGTGGAGGAGCCGGCAATAATCCAAACCAACCTCAAGGAGGAGGTAACCAGCAGGGCGGGTTCCAGCAGAACCCGAAGCAGCTCCATGATGGCAATGGGCAATATTATGTCACAACTCGGCAGCAAAACCCGAGTCGTGGCAGTTACCATGTCTTCACAACAAGTACGTCCAAACGTTCCAAGAAGTTAAAGGTTAGAGCTGTTAATGCAGTAGAGCCGGCCCTTCCACAGTGGCTCAGGTGGTCAGAGCAAACCATCACATGGAGTCGGGCAGATCATCCTCCAAGAGTCGACGACCCAGGGCAGCTAGCCTTGGTGGTGGCACCTCAAGTTGGGGGCTATACATTGAACAAAGTGCTTATGGATGGTGGAAGTAGTATCAACATCTTATATTATGACACATTCAAGAGGATGCAGCTGCAAGATAGACAGCTAATTCCAACAGAGACAGTGTTCCATGGGATAGTACCAGGGAAGTCGGCCAAACCCATTGGTAAGATTTATCTTGAGGTTGCTTTTGGCACAGTGGAGAATTTTCGTTCAGAGATTATGCCTTTTGAGGTAGTGGATCTTAAGAGTCCATACCATGCTCTCTTTGGTCGACCTGCATATTTTAAGTTTATGGCCAGACCATGCTATGTTTACTTGAAGCTCAAGATGCCAGGTCCAGCAGGAGTCATTACAGTTAATGGCAGCAGACAGATGGCATTGGAGTGTGAGTTAGGTGATGCAGCTATGGCTGAGACAGCTTGTGCTCAAGAGGAGCTGAAGTTTTACAAGGCAAACGTGGACCCGGAGGACAACTCGGTCCTTAAGAAGCCGGCCACAGAGGAGAAGATGAAATTCAAGTCAGCTCAGGACACAAAGCAAGTCGACTTTACCCCTGGTGATTCTTCCAAGCAGTTCACTATTGGGGCACACCTCTCTGATAAATAGGAAAGCGCGCTCGTCGAGTTCATCCGTGAGAATCGGGATGTTTTTGCATGGAAGCCATCTGACATGCCAGGAGTCCCGAGAGAACTCGCCGAGCACAGCTTACATGTTAATCCTAATGCAAGACCAGTTAAGCAGGGTCTGCGCAAGTTTCATGATGACAGGAGGAAAGCCATAGGAGAAGAGGTGGCTCGGCTCCTCGCAGCCGAGTTCATCAAGGAGGTCTTTCACCCAGAGTGGGTGGCCAATCCAGTGTTAGTACCAAAGAAAACAGGAGAGTTGCGTATGTGCATCGACTTCACGGGCCTAAACAAGCATTGCCCTAAGGACCCGTTTGCACTACCTCGCATAGACCAGATCATCGACTCCACAGCGGGGTCAGAGTTGCTTTGTTTCTTGGATGCATATTCAGGGTACCACCAGATCAGACTCAACATAGAGGATGAGCTGAAGACGTCCTTCATTACGCCCTTTGGAGCATTTTGTTACACAACAATGCCCTTTGGACTCAAGAACGCAGGAGCTACATATCAGAGATGTATCCAGAATTGTTTCAAAAAACAGATTGGAAGGAATATTCATGCTTATGTGGATGATGTAGTGGTCAAGTCTCAGAAGGCCGACTCTCTGATAGCAGACCTGACAGAAACCTTTGAGAACCTACGCAAGTACAAGATGAAGCTCAACCCGACCAAGTGTGTTTTTGGAGTCCCTGCGGGCAAACTCCTAGGCTTCATCGTTTCAGAGCGAGGCATTGAGGCAAATCCAGAGAAAATCAAGGCTATCCATAACTTGCAGAAGCCGACTTGTCTGAAGGACGTTCAAAAGCTCACTGGATGTGTGGCAGCTCTAAGCAGGTTTATTTCAAGACTCGGGGAGAAGGCGGGTCCTCTCTACCGACTCCTGAAGAAGTCAGATAAATTCCTATGGGATGAAGAAGCCGACCGTGCTTTTGAGGAGTTGAAGAAAACTTTGTCAACAGCTCCGGTGCTTGCAGCTCCTACAGATAAGGAGCCCATGCTATTATATGTAGCTGCCAACGAGAGAGTTGTCAGTGCAGTAGTAGTGGTGGAACGATCAGAGGAAGGAAAGGAGTACCCAGTGCAGAGACCTGTCTACTACATCAGTGAAGTCCTCACAGAGTCAAAGCAAAGGTACCCACAGTGGCAGAAGTTGGTCTATGGAGTTTTTCTTGCAAGTAGAAAACTCAAGCATTATTTCCAAGAGCATCCAATTAAGGTGGTGAGTTCAGCACCGCTGGCAGATATTATACGCAACAGAGAGGCAACAGGGCGAGTCGCCAAGTGGGCAATTGAGTTGGGTCCTTATCATATCACATATGAGCCTAGGACAGCGATCAAATCTCAAGCTTTGGTTGATTTTGTCAATGATTGGACAGATTTTACATCTTCACCAAATACCCCTTGCACCAAGTATTGGACAATGCACTTTGACGGGTCCAGACAGTTAGAGGGCTCAGGAGCCGGCGTGGTGTTAACATCGCCTAAGGGAGATAAGTTAGCATATGTCCTTCAGTTGCACTTTGATTGTACCAACAACATGGCAGAGTATGAGGCTTTGCTACATGGCCTGCGTTTGGCCAAGGAGATGAACATCAAGCGTATCAGGTGCTTTGGAGACTCGGATCTCGTAGCTCAGCAAGTGTCTGGAACCTGGGACTCGAAGGATGCAAACATGGCGGCTTATAGAAGAGCAGTCGAACAGATAGCCGGGTTCTTTTCTGGTTATCAAGTGGAGCATATTGACAGGCGCAAGAACGAGGCTGCTGATGCGTTATCACGACTCGGCTCTCGTCGAGAGAAAGTACCACCAAATGTGTTCTTGGATGAACTCCATCATCCTTCAGTCAAATTACCCTCAGAGGAGGAGTTAGCCTTTCCAGACCCAGAGTCGGTGTTGGTAGCAGCAACACGAGCAATCCCAACGTGGACAGAGCCCTACCTAGCATATCTCCTGCGGGGTGAACTCCCAAAGGATGAAGTCAAGCGAAAGCAACTCATCAGGCGATGCAAGTCCTACACAGTCATTAATGGCGAGTTGTACAGAAGAAGCGTTACTGGAGTCTACCAGAGATGTGTGTCTCCAGAAGAGGGCAAGCAAATATTGCAAGAGATTCACGCAGGAGATTGTGGTCATCATGCATCCACTAGATCCTTGGTGTCAAAAGCTTTCAGACACGGGTTCTTTTGGTTAACAGCACACTTGGACGCAGAGAAGATAGTTCGAGTCTGTGATGGATGTCAAAGGTACGCAAGGCAAGACCACGTGCCAGCTCAAGAACTCAGAACCATCCCTATCACTTGGCCATTTGCAGTTTGGGGACTCGACATGGTGGGCCCTTTCTCAAAGTCGCCTTGTCAGAAGACCCATCTGCTAGTAGCAGTTGACAAGTTCACCAAGTGGGTGGAAGTGGAACCCGTCAGCAGAGTCGACGGTGCATCAGCTGTGAGATTCTTCAAAAAGATAGCAACACGTTTTGGGTATCCTCACAGCATCATTACAGACAATGGTACCAACTTATCAGTTGGAGAGATGGCCAAGTTTTGTGGTGAGAACAACATCAGACTCGACCTAGCCTCAGTGGCACATCCACAGTCCAATGGACAAGCCGAGAGGGCAAATCAGGAGTTGCTGAAGGGAATTAAACCTAGACTACGGGTTCCCCTGCTAAGAGCCGCTGGGAGTTGGGTTGAGGAGTTACCAGCAGTACTTTGGAGTATCAGGACGACTCCTAATAGATCCACTGGCTTCACACCTTTCTTCATGGTGTATGGAGCAGAAGCGTCTTGCCAAGCGACTTGTTGCATGACTCGCCACGAGTCGCCAATTACGTTGAGACAGAAAACGAACTCGCCCGCCAGGACTCGGTCGACGCACTCGAGGAAGCAAGGGAGTTAGCCCTTGAGAGATCAGCAGTGTATCAGCAAGACTTGCGGCGATATCACGCACGCAGAATCAAGACTCGGACTTTCCAGGAAGGAGACTTAGTGCTTCGCCTTGTCCAGAATAAGGAAGGGATGCACAAGTTATCTCCACCATGGGAAGGACCGTTCGTCATAAGCAAGAATCTGAACAACGGGTCGTACTATCTAATGGATGTGCGAGAGCCGGCAAGTGTAGGCAAAGGAGCTGATACAGCTCATACACTAGATCCTTATGCAGAGGCAAAGAGGCCTTGGAACATAGCTCAGTTACGTCCATATTATACTTAAGTTGTAATAGTTTTATGAGTTGCAAGGCAAAGAGCCCAGTGAGCCATGCCTAGATGTAATCGAATTGTTATGATCAAATGAAATAAAGCCGGCTTTTGTGAGCATGAGTCCTTTAGTCGAGTCACCCAGTGAGTGCGCTTTGTTCTTTAAATTTTGATCATCAGGTTCTTGGGGGCTTGCTTTTCAGTGAAAAAAGTTAAGCTTAAACTCTTGGACCCGGCACAGTAGCCAAATTTTCCTAGTTTTCTCGCTGGTAAGTCAGATGCATCCTGCACAATATGATCTATCTACAGGCATGACTTGTTTCTCTCTCTTATGGATCCTAAGGAACATATGAGTTAAGAACCTGTCAGCACAAGCTGTAAGAGAAGTCATGCAGGGCCTACTTATTCATCAGTGAAAAACTAGACGGGTTATAAGAACCAAGCCGATTGGCACAAATTCAAAATAGCTAACAAGCTCAATAGTTTAAAGCACCAGTAGTGCATCATTACAACCCAAAGTAGCTAACAAGCTACATAGTTTAAAACCATCAGAAGTACATTATTACAAACTAGAGTCATCTAGAGAATTGTCTTTAACAGGAGCTGACTCCTTAGCCAGAGTCGGGGAGTCCTTCTTAGCAGGAGACTTGTCCTTGATTTGAACAGCAGGAATTGAGGAGCCCTTCTTCACAGGAGATTTGCCTTGTGCTTGAGCAGCAGAAGGAGGAGCCGGCTTCAATGGAGGCTTGGTGGCGACTCTCTTCGTTTGAAAGCCAGTACCCCTGGGACTCTTCATATGCTTAGCAAGCTCTGCTTGTTTCTGAGCGTCTCCAGAGACAGCTCTAGAAGGAGTGGGCGCAGCAGGAGTCTTCAGAGTGGGCTTGGCACTTTGAACAGGAGCCGCCGGTGACGATGAACTCGGACCGGCAGAAGAAGAGAATACACCAGCTGGGTCCTGTGATGGGCGGCCAAAGTTTACTATCTCAGGAGTTTCTGGAGCGACTCTTTTGTTCTCCAAATCATAGTGATGAACCCATACCTCAGGGTCCATCTTATTGGCAATCTCGCAAGCATATGGTCGCACCAATTTTTCTTCAGCCTTGAAGTCATCCTGAGTAAAAGGTTTGCCATCCTCATGTTGCTCAGGCTTACCCATTGTAAGCATTGCTGGCTCTATGACAGTTGGATAGTAGCTGTGGGCTAAAGCCAAGATCCTGATGGAGGCTCTCCTCATTGAAGATTGTTTCCACAGACGCATATAGCCTGGTGCTCTGGACAACTCGTCCACCAGACGTTCAGGCTCTTTGGGGCACTTGCCTTTATGGTTCAGATATTTGACCACAGCACGGGCTCCCTCTTGTAGCCCATGACAGTAATCAAGCATCTCAGATAGTTGCTTGCTTGTGGGCAGTTTAAGCTTTGGGGAGTCAGCCCCTGCAGAAAGGAAATCAAGGAGTCATCATCAGTCTAAAAGCAATTCAGAAAGGTGCAAAAGGAAGCAAGCAAAAGTCATAAACTTACCAAATATGTGTTGGCACATGGCACCAATGCCTTTTTTGCAAGTGTCGAACACAGCCTTTAGGTCATTGTGTGCCTTCTGGGCGATCTTTTTGGCATCAGCCGACTCTTTCTTTACCTGCTCCAGTTGAGCAGCCAAGGCTTTCAGATCCTTCTCAAGCTGAAGGGAGTGTTCTTTCTCAGCAATGGCAGACCTGGCACTAGCAGCGGCCTGGTCCTCAAGCTCTTTCATGTCTCTCTTCATCTTGGAGACAATGCACTGCAATCACAAGTCATAAAGCACAAGTAAGCTTCACAAGTCAAGTAGAGAACTCATGAGCTCCAAGTCGTCACAAGTTAACAACTTGGCGCTTGGGGGCTACTCAGGAGTCAATTTTTTCTATCAGAAAAGCAGGCATGAGTCCTAGTCGACAAGTCATAAGCTCCAAGTCGCCACAAGTTAGCAACTTGGCGCTTGGGGGCTACTGGCAGATCAGAATTTTTCATCAAGTTAAGTATGAGTAAAGTAGATATATTTGCAGCTCCAAGTCGCCACAAGTTAGCAACTTGGCGCTTGGGGGCTACTCGCAGAACAGAAATTTTTCTTCAAGTAAGATATCAGTAAATTACATATGTTAGTAGCTCCAAGTCGTCGCAGGCTGACAACTCGGCGCTTGGGGGCTACTCGTGCAAAAGTTTTTTGGTCTAAGGACCCGACAGACAGTAAATTAGCAGCCCCGAGTCCTAGTAGAGCTAAGGACTCAGTGCTTGGGGGCTACAGTGTGCAAATTTTTCTATAAAGCAGTTGAGTTCAGTTTCAAATCAAAGCACCTATCCTAGTCACAAGTCACCACAGACAGGTGCTTGGGGGCTACTGGAGTAGGAGGATGCTAGAAAGCATAAAAGGGGAAGTCAGAAAAGCTTACTTCATGAACCATATGGAGAGACCTAAGAGCCACTTGTTCTTCATCCTTCAACCTCGCTGATTGATCGTTCAAGTCAACCGCTTCAGCATAAGCTTCAGAAAATGACATGTTATCAGCTACTCGAAGTCGGCTGTAATCAGTAGATGACTTGATCTTGATGGATGGAGAGGCTGCAGGAGTTGGCTTCACAGGAGCCGGATGAACTTGAGGCGCAGTATCAGGAGTCCCAGTCCCAGAGGAGGGCTGGGCTATTGTTGGAGTCGCTACCCGAGTCCTTGAAGGGGACTCGGGATGGTTGGAGTCGTGGTTGCACCAGCAGATGCAGCAATGGAAGGACCTGTCCTTGTGCTTGTAGTCTCGGAAGCCGAAGGAGGTGCAGGTCCACGACCAGAGGTGACATCAGCCATGCCTGGGAGCTTGGTCACTTTAGCACAAGGCCGAGCCCTGAAATACACAAAGATAGAAGTCAGCACCAGAATTAGTGAAAAGGGAAAAAGCAGAAGTCATTTGAATGCAAGTATAGAAACAAAGGAATCTTACCCAACATTGGTCTCCAGGTCCAAGGAGGCCTGAGAGTCTGAAGAAGGCATTGACATGCCGGAGTGGTAGGAGTCGTCCTTGTGGGGAGGAGAAGCTGATTTCCGCTGGTGCGAGACTGGCAGAGGCTCAGGAGCATCTGCAGGCCCATCGGAGCGCAGCTTCCTCTTTCTGGCGGCGATAACACTCTGCATGTGTTCTTCAGGCTTAGTAGGAGAGCGAGAGGACCCAAGGACTCGTGAGAGTGGTACCTTGGGAACAGCCTCTCGAGAGCCATTATTGTTTGAGGCTGGAGAAGAAGAGGAGTGACTCCTAGCTGAGGACTCCGCAGATAGTGATGGCTGAGCAGCAGCAGAGGTAGTGTCAGCTTGTCTAGTGACGGGAGCCTCTGGTGAGGACTCGTCGTCGTCAATTTCCTCCACAATGGGAGCCTCCTGAGAGGACTCCTCTTCATCAACATTCTCGGTTGGAGCCTCTGGCGAGGACTCCTCATCGGCAGCATCATCTTCAACGGGAGCCCCCTGGGAGGACTCCTCATCAGCATCATCAGTGTCTTCTGCCACAGTGGTTTGATCTGTGGCAGGAGTCTCCTCTTCAGCCTCAGCCTTAGCTTCAGCTTTATTTTTAGTACCAGCTCCAGAGGCCGGCCTCCAGAAGGAGTCGGTGAGCTGTAACAGAGTCAACAAAAGTGAGTCAGTAAGCAGTACAAGTAAGCTCAAGGTAGAAATAAAGTAGAGAATGATACTTACATCAGGAGCTGGGTTGGTGGAGCAAAATGGCTGGAGCCCAAAATGGGCTTGGTCCTTCACCGGTTTCCCAGTCAACTTTTTGATAAGTCGACAAAGTTCGGGTCCATCAGATAATTGCTCCGTAACTCGGAGGTCATCACCAGCACATTTGGTGTATGAACAGATCAGCCGAGTCCTAGGACTCAGAGGCTGGATTCTCCAAGTCGTCCAGCAGCGGACCAGATCCATATTCTCCAAGTTATGAGATAAGAGGGCCCGGATTCGAGTGATCAGAGACTCGACTCTTGGCCGGGCGGCCTCTGGGCACCTAGCTTTCATAAGAGGAGTCGCCCGGAGGCGGTCCTCAGAGAACAAGGGAAGTTTTGGTTCATTTGCAGGGGAGGTGTCCTTGCAATAGAAGAAGGTTTTTTGCCAATCTTTGATGCGATTGGGAAAGACTGGTTTAGGAAAGACAGAGTTGAGGCGCCGTTGAAGAGCGACGGCGCCACATTGGAGAAGAGGGCCCCCAGAGGTCTCGGGCTGAGGGTTGCAGTAGAAGAGTTCAAGCCAGAGATTGATATCGGGCTTGATTTGGAGATAGTCCTCACACAAGGTCACAAAATTGGAAAGAGTGAGAATGGAATTAGGAGCCAGATCATGAATCCGCAGCTCATAGAGTTCAAGGAGTTGGCGGAAGAAAAGATCACCGGGGGGAGAAAATCCGCGGAATAGGTGCTCCACGAAGACAACCACCTCACCCTTAGCGGGAGAGGGAACGGTTTCATCCCCTGGGGCCCGAGCTTGAGCGCTGGAAGGAATCAAACCTGAGAGCCTGTGAGTCTTCAATTGCTCCGCCGTGACCGTAGATCCACCCCAATCGGCGGAAATCGATCGCTTGGAGGAGGATTTCGCGGCGGCGGCGGCCGCGGCGGCGATGTCCACCGTCCTGCTCGACGAGGATGCCTTGGCCTTGGATGCGGTCTTTGCGCGCTTGGGAGCCATGGCGTGCGGGCAGTGTGTGCTGGGCGCGGGAAGAGATGGGCGCGAAGAGAAAGGAGAGATTTTGAGCTGAAGGGGGCAAGTGAGGTTTAAGACCTAACCCTTCGGTATTTATAAAGAGGGTAAAACCCTAGAGAGTTACAGTGCAGGTCCACAGTAAACTGTGGATAACGTTTCACTATTAGCAGTTCAGTGGTTAACAGATAGAAAGGGCATAGCGCAGAAAAGTTAAAGTCACAGAAGTGGAAGAAGCCGGCTTGTCCCAGAATGGCGAGTCCTGTGGCAGTGAAAGTCAAGTTATCTAGTCCTTGTTCGCAAGAGTCGCAACAAACCCGGCCAGCATGTGCAAGGGCAAGGGTGATGACTTGAACAAGGAATGAGGATAGACTCATCTTTTATATGTCTTATGTCTTTATGCAGGAATTCATCTTGGAGCTAGCAGCAAGCGACTTTGGAGCCTGTGGCTCAAGTGGAAGGAGTCGACCCAGGGAGTCGAACCAACAAGTCAGAGGAAGCCGCCAAGCTGCGCCCAAGATAAATTCGGGGGCTACTGATGGGGGGATACTTTACAGGTAGGCCCATGGACCCGGAAAGTAGACCCGCCAAGACCAAGAAGGCCAAAGCCGAGTCACGCGTCAAGTCACATGGGCTGGGCTGGAGACAAGCCGACCAAGGCCCGTGTGGAGAAAGAGGCTCGTCCAAAGAAGGAGTCCAAGTACAACCCGGAGTCTAACTTGGAAGACCAAGACGTAGAGTAGGACTCCGTGTTCTAGTGTGACTCGGTATAGCCTGTAAGTCCAGGGACTCGGCAACCTTTATAAGCAGGGTCCTGGACCTTAGATCGGGGAGTTCTAAGCTCTAAGCTTCAACCAGTAGAGACAAGTCCAATCAAGTTAGAGAAACCCTAGCCACCAGAGAGAAGTCGCCGGCTCCTGAGTTGTAGGAGCCGGGTCCTTGTAATCGAGATCTAGTAAAGAGCAATAACATAGAAGCAGGAAGTAGGTCTTTACCTCTGATCAGAGGGGCTGATCAGAGGGGCCGAACCTGGGTAAATCCTTGTTCCTTGGCGAGACTAATCGTTCCTACGTACTTCAATCACCAATGGCCCCAGAACTCATCTTCCTTGCGGAAGAACTTGCCGTGACAACCCCACGACAGTATTAGTTGGCAAATTCCATCAGGCATCAGCCATCTACAAAATTATCATGGTTCTATGCGAAGCAAAAGTCGTGATTCTTTAGAATAATATAATAAAAAGGTACAGTCTTCAGATATGTAGGAATAAATAACTATATGATTAGAGATAACCATTACAAGTGCATTACCCGGTTCTTCATCTTTTCTAGCAATGCTCCTCTTCACCACAAGAATTCCTACAGGTTGTAGGATATATCAAACCTGAAGTTGTCCTTAGCTGCAAACATCATAAACCTATGTAACTACAATGTTCATCACTGAGCTAATCACAGTTGCAGCAGGAAAGAAAAACATGAAGCTAGGGCAAGTCAGTTATATGTTCAGTTTTTGAGAAGTTTTAGAGTTTTAGCAAATATGAGGTCTTCTTCTGTTTGGCACAATAATGCCATTTTCCACGTTTGCACCTTCAATGCAGATTCTAAGGATATTTTATTTGTCCTTCGCACCCTTGATTTAGTATAATTCAAAATTTCAAGTGGAATTTGTGCGAAGCTATAGAAAATATCATCATTACAGACTCTGAAGCTATTGAAATTTATCCTTTATTTAATATAATATTTTGGCATACACTGTTGTTTTATTCATGCTAATTTTCTTAGTTGGTACCGATTTTCTTACACGTGGATCAGGTATGTTACCATCGACAGCCCATGGACCAGGGTCGGTGCCTGCAACATTACACATTATCCCAGTCTTCCCGGAATGTGGGAGGTTCAGCAACTCTTCTTTTCTCCTGTCGTCTCTCATCCAGGCGAGGGCCTTTAGTTCTGTGTCACCATATCCATTGGTTATGTACTTCAGCTTCATTTGATTCTTTTAAGATTGGAGAGAAGATGCATAGATAGAAGAACTGTGATTGATATTTCCATTACTTTGTGCTATTGGTTTGCAGAACTTGTACAAGTTGTTCATTCATTTCTATGTAGAATTTACCATCAGGTTTTTATCATCTTCATGAGTCAAACTTTACCACATGCTCGAGCTTTTTATGTCATGGAATTTTATTTTTAACAAGGTGTAATTTATTTTTGTGGAACACTATTTGTGGCCTGACAATATTTGGAAATGTTGAATAAATAGGCATGAAATTTCATTTTCTTCTACTGCTTGGTGCAATGACCAAGCCAATATCTTTTGGAGCTTAACCAATCTAAGAAATTTGATATAGATCCCATGGAAAAGCATCAAGACCTTGTTTACATGCTGCGGAGATGTGTTTAACTGATGAAATAGGTTTGTTATCCTATTATACCAATTTCATCTTAGTGTTCTAATTTTTTGGTGGACCATGCTCATTTCCTTTGACTACTAATCCTTTTCATATTTTCATACAAGAGGGAGTTTTGCTTGGTCATTATACAAAGAAGATACGAAAGATGGTTTAGCTACATACTACATGTATCTTAATTACTAGCAAGGTACTCTTTTTAATCTCACCATGTATGACTGATGTATCCTCTCAAACAAAATGGTACTCTGTTTGGCACATTGTTTATCTTTTTTTGTTCTATTAAGTATATTTTAATTTGTGCCTTGATGGTTTCAAAAGGGTACTATTATTTTATAATGTGTATATTCTTGGCATTGATTCAGTTTCTTTTTAATCAAAATTGTTGATTTTGGTTCCTTCATTATATGTGGCAGAATTTTTATGGAACACTAAAGATTCTACAGTCTGTGTGATGCATGGCTAATGATTAAAAGAACTGCTACAAAAATCAGGAATCTCTCATAGACTGAGCCTTAATACATGTCACTGAAAATCAATAGTACACTGAATAATATCTAGACTAATATGGTTGCTTCTGTATGAAGTGATAACTTTTTCTTTCTTAGATACAAAAACATGTATCTGAGAAGTGGAGAATTGAGATGAGAATTATCTCCAATAAAAACACGCCCATGTAACTAGCGTTAATTTTCTTCATGAACTTCAGCATTAGTATCTTGATCATCCAAGCAACGACTGATATTGTAACTTGAGTATTCAGTATATGTATTTGAGGTCTACTCCTATTTTTTAATTCTAGAGAACACCTGTGAAGTTCCATTACACATGAGATGAGTTACTCTATTTACCATGGAAACTTGAGTATTCAGTGTGTGCAGTTTAAGATCATCTTTTCCTTGAGTTTGTGTGCAGTTTGAGTATTCAGTGTGTGCAGTCAGCGAGTATTCACCACAACAGACAACACCATTCGAGACGACGACGGGCACGGTATCTTGAGGAACGTCAAGTACATAATCAAGGAGTGCCTGCTCATGGATGGGGGAACACGACCATTTGTGAGTACTATGAATTGTTTCGTTGGGTCGTATTTGTAGTTTTTCTATTGCGGGGAAAGAAACAAAGGAGGGGGAAAGGGTAGGGCACACTTCTGATGTTTGCTACGTACATCAGAGCACGGAACAGAGAAGACATGGGAGCAGTCAAAAGTCAAAACACATTTGTGATGGAGAGACGAATCCATTGAAGTCAAAAATACATTCAAATGAGCGCCTTTAGGAATCATGTGTATGTTATTTGAATTATGTCAATATTATTTTGTATTTCTATTACTTTGGAGTATGTTGTAGCAAATCACATGCATGAAGTTTTAATTATTTTGGAGTAGCTGAGATCGTTTTAGTAGTAATCAAATTTTGAATTATGTCGATACGGGCATTGCACGTGCAAATTTACTAGTTTGTTCAAATGTATCACACAGACTGTTAGAGTTTTTTTAGTTTGTTATTTGTTAAGAAACCTTTGACTTCGAAATATCTTTACGAGAAGCATGCTCATAATTTGTAATAATAATCAGTACCATCGTCAGTTCGTCACCACAATACTACTTTGTACTATCAAAAATCTTTGGTTGATTCCAAAGAAATTTCATCGGAAGAGAAGAGAACGGTTTCCCCTTCCCCGCGCTCACGATAGGAGGTGACCAGAGTCCCTCACGCCGCCGCTCGCGGGTGCTGGGAGTGGGAGTTTCTTCCTCCTCCATGTGCCACTCCAGCGATCAGACGGGGAGGAACCCGGTGCCTTTCTCATGGTGTAAACATATTAGGCGGAGTGTCAAAAGCATCGGTGTTTGGATGGTCTAGGTGGTAGCACCGCGAATAAAGCTTCCTAGGCTTCATGCCCATCTATACGTCATCACGAAGGAGAGGAGGAGCTAGCTAGGAGGATTCTTTGGCCGATCTTTTAGATAGGGAGAGTTTGTGTGGTTGGGTGAAGTATTTCAGGCGAAGGTGTCGACAACTCGACATTGCTTTGGCTTCTTGTTCTCTAACCTTGATCACGTCACTTCAGAGCAAACACTGGTGCCCTGTTGGATGTAACATCTTCTTTTTTCGATAAGGAGCATATATTAATATCGCAGAGATAGCAATTACACCCAGCCTCTACAACAACGTGTTGCCCTAGCGGCCACACGGATGCACACAGCCCAGAAAAAACAAGAATAATTACAAAAAAAAGAAGTCTCGTTACAGTGATCTATTCCTTGTAACAGCAGACCTAACACCACCAAAACAGTACAAGAAGTTCAGCTTCTCCAAAAGCGACGCCACCAAGAAGGGAACAGTGCTCAAGCGCCGTCGTCGCCCTGATCGATGATCATAGGTTTTCACCCTGAAGAAAGTCCGCACTCACAGACCAATGCCTTCAACAAGACCATTGCCAAGCACAACCAAATAAGGCCAGACCTTGGGTTTTCACCCTGAAAGTTTAGACTCTGAACTTCTCCTGTGCTGTCGCCCCCACTTGCCGTTGTCGCTGCTCCAAGTTACAAATCACAAAGCCAATCCCTCATCGCCACCAGGACTTGAACCACCATTACTAGTCCTCAAATATTGGCTTCCATGCCATTCTCCGCACACTGACTTCACCATGGAACAAAAGACAAGTCCATGATGGCAACAGACTGCAGAGCTTCACAACGCTCCCTCTGAAACCAAACGGTCAGAAAAAACATGGTTGCGCGCGACCGAATCCCACCCGATCCGGCAATCTCCATGCTTGAGTTGCACAATGGAGTTCGCCGACGGAGCCTTCCGGAACTCGACACTCCGGCCAGATCAATGGAGACAGGCATCAAGTAGATCTTTGTCTTGACGTGAGAGGGATCCTAGGACCGCCACCTTTATTCATGCCACATCTTCTATCCATCCATCGGTGAGACACACCAGCCAGGATATTCTATTAAAATCGACAAGCACGGGGTGAAGAAATACTTCTTCATTTTTGTTTCGTTCGTCACCCTTACCCCCAACTCTAAGTCGAGGCCGATAGAATTTGATTGGAATTGATCGACAAAGGCCTTGGCGTTGACGGTTTTGGAAAGGACAATCGAACGGGTGAGATGGCGACGCATGCCTCTGCTATCGTTGGCGCATATCTACCAGGGGCGTTGGTGGCTTGTCTGACCGTGAAAAGTGTATTGAATCTTGATGCGCTGAAGCTGGTTGGTTTCTACGACACGCCGCGACTGTACCAAAGAGAACTTATTTTGTGCACTTGTAAGACATATGTTTTTATCTCCCGTTGCATTGCACGAGCATGTTTGCTAGTAGATTTAAAAGTTCGTTTCATGGAACTAGGACATTTTTTCAACTGCAATGAGTTTTCCCTGAACTCTTTATTTGTTAAGACAAGGCTTTGACTAAAATTTATCTGATCAGTATGATACCATAAGTAAATATTTTTAATGCAAATTTCACATCATCTAAACAAAATACTAGCAAGTTGTTGTCTTAAATTTTTCTTTTAACAGATCAAACTACACACAGTTTTCAGGTTGGAGGACTCCTATCTTGATAGATATAATATGTTTAACTATATAGAGCATGTGAAGCATTACATGATGACTAAAACGAGACACATGAGGAAAATCGGAAAGACGACTTCTAGAAAACGACTATAAATCATGCCATTCATTATGTATTTCCTTTTCTGACTATTGTTGTTGCGATATTCTATGTCTCGCCACAAAGCAACAACAAATTTCTAGGAGCAACACAAATTCTACCAAAAGTGCTTAAATTCTAATCGTCATCAAAGTCTTTGAACACCTCAATAACCACTCGTCCTGTGTGAGGGATCAAGTAATCATTAAGTAATATCATCCGGAACCATATAACAGGAAGGGACCAACAGACACGACCCAAGCATAGATTAGGGGCCCTCTATCTTCTGATAGGACATCGTTGATGACGAGGATCCACGACTACTGGTTGCCTGGCTAGGGCTCTTTCTCAAGAACGATTATTGCCGTCGTTGGCATCGCTCTCAGCGTCCCTATCGCTTTAGCTAGGCTTCTCTTCATCATCCTTCTTCAAGGAGTGCACCTTGAAGCTTACTACTTACGACTTAGTCATCTGTGGGCAGCAACAGTGTAGCTGTCAAGGTGTGCTTGTCAAGGCAAGGTGGCAAGGGTTTGGCTACTAGTTTGAACAACTTATGAGAGGGAACCGGAAATTTTGGTTATTATGGCTACTGGAAAATTATTGCCGACCATTTTCCGGATGGAATTTTCAAACAAATTCTGAATTTGCATTTGTTTTGCTGAGATAATAAATCTACGAGCCTTTGCAGTAGTAACCTATAGCGGTCCTTATCTAATGGTTTGAGCACTTGTGGTCTTGCCGTGTGGTCTGAGCCTCTCAGGTATATACATGTAATTTCCCACATCGATGTCTAATTTTATGGCCATACATATGGTATGTGACCACTTCCTATAAGTCGTACTAGTTGATAATACGACATTGATTCCTTCTTCGGAAGAGCATTGACCAAGTTCAATAAGTATGTGCTCCCTTCATTCATTATTATAAGACCTTGTAGATATTTCAATATGAAATAGATACAGACTGAAATTAGTGAACCTACACATTAAAGCGCGTCTCGGTAAATTCATTTTCGAAGATGAAAAAACTAAAAGGTCTTATAATAGTGAACGGAGAAAGTAATAAATTTAGAACATGTAGTTTGATGTTTCGTGCTATACTGAGATTTTGGTTCCTACATTGATCTTATCCATCTTTCGTGAAGCAAAATGTTTTTTTTTTGGAAGGAGTGAACCAAAACGATGTGAAGCAAACTACGCATAGTTCAGTGTTGCTGCACTGTTATATGTGAAGTTTGTGTCACGTTTGTCAGTTTTTTTTCTTTTCCATGCGAAGTATATATATCCCTCGCCAACTTCAGTTTTGCTGCACTGTTATCTGTGAAGTTTTCATCACGTTTGTCAGTTGTTTCTTCTTTTCCATGTGAAGTATATATCCCTCGCCAAAAAACACCCAAGATCAAAATCTCCTCTGGAAACAAGTTTAAAAGCCATTTTTGATACTATAGACATACTGTTGACTACGCAATAGTATAAAATAATTTACTGTTTTTGCCGTAATATGACTCATGCAGTTCATGACTGCACACAATTATTCGTATTAAACTTGTTCTACACCTACCCGCAAGAAAAAACTTGTTCTACACCTGAATCATGAGCACCAGCTAGGAATTGGGACAACAGAGTTCGGTTTTCATTCAGGAATGTGTCGTCCGATTCTAACTAGTTGACCGTTCAACTTGTACAAATTCTAAACTCTAGGCTGGATCAGACTGCGTGCAGCATACACCGTTCATAACTAGAAACATTCAGAACAGTTACAGGACACACCTTTCAGCAATTAAAAGAACTACGAAGCACCTCGCCCAGCTACAGAAGTGTGTGGATGCATACAATCAGTCATTGACTATTTTATTCCAATGAGTACGGAAATAGACAATAGCCAGAATGTAATCGAATTTCTAGTTTATTCTGACGTAACGTGGAAATGTGGAATGGTTTCATTTACAGATGGTTTGATAAACCAGAGACACATTTCAGCAGCATCTCATGCAGTGTTCGACCCAGCATCTGTGTCTATGTCTTGGAAGCAGTTAGAGCCCTGAAGATATCTGCTTCCTAATAGCCATACAATGCTCGGTTGCTGTGATGGTGTCTTAGGATGTATAAAAGTACATCTCATCGTTGCTGGCTTCTGTGAGAATCTCCACGGTTGAATTTGTCAATACTACAGATATCCAGATATCAGGGTTAGCGTGGGCACCACGGGTTGACACCACGGAAGTAAACTTGAAAGATTTCGTGTGAGGGACTAAAACTTACCAATGGGGTCATATGATGGCAGGGAGATGAGTCGAGGGCAACTTCCTTTGAACAAGTTTTTGTTCATTCCAGAAGTAGTGAGGCAATCACGAGGCTGGAACAAAATTGAGGTGAGCATTAATGTACAACAAAAATCACATGAGAAGTGAAGAAATTGGAAATTATGGAGAAATCTGCATTTTGACAAACAAATACTTGCAGGTATTTCAACTGGGAAAAACTCAGATAGGTTAACTAGTTTCGAGAATGAACGAGCAGTGGAACTTATGCAGCACCTGTTTAAGACACAATAGGAGAAAGCAACTTGAAGTTCAGGTATGAAGAAACACATACCAAGCAGCATACATACAGACTACAGACCAAAATTGTCCTACACAACTATGCCATTAGATTCTGATAAATTTTGAATAGCTTTTTTTTATCAGGATTTATAGAGATGTTTGAGTGTATTCCAAAAGGCAGCGTGATTTCAGTTTTAGCAAATGTAACTGCAGTTATCTGTCCCATTCTCACGGGAAAACAAAAATTAAAAACATGCTGCCTTTTTTATCAGTTTTAAGAACAGTGGTAATCCGCTCTATAATATTAATAGTTCTTCCAAGGCAAGAATGAAAGAAACCTATCTGGCCTACGTGTGAGACATCATTCAGAACGACTGTTTTTTTTTACGGTAAATAGCAGGAGCTCTGCTTATGCATTGTTAGAAGAATAGAATTGATCCAGTTAATTAGGGAAACCGGACCGAAAAACCATTCAGAACGACTGTGATAAAACAATTCCGTAATCAATAAGCTTTCTCATCCAACGACTAAAACTAAAATTGCAGAGACCTGTGCACGGACAAAAGAGAGCTCACCTTCAAATCTTTGGTGAAGCACAACCTTAGTTCTTGAACTGAGCCCTTCTTGCAAATGATCTGTGGTGAGCCTCCAAAAACATGTTTGATGGTATCGATGACATCAGTCAGTGCATATTTTTTACCATTTGAGATCAGGATATCTCCAGTCGCCAGCATTTCCTGCAATTTCAGTCCAATTTAACAACGGAAAAGAGACAGATTTCTGCAACGCAGTTCTGCAGAAGTGGAAGTCACACAATCTAGTGGTTCTAAGTTTGTTTCCATCTTCTGCAAACTAAGCTAGTTTGGATGAAAGAATATTCAGGAGCTGTGGCATACGAAAGAAACCAATAACATGTTACAACTGACGAGTCAAAGACCAGATGCTTACTGTAACGTTATATTTGAAGTAGAGATCAGTGGCAAGGGTGAAGTACTGCAATTCATCCTCAACAACAGGGGACGAGCACGTTCCATGCTTCTCTGTAAAATATCAGGGAAAAACCGGAAACTTAGCAAGAGTGAATGTGAACTTCATGTTCTGCATCATGCTATGCTTGCCAATGTCTGCACACATGGATCAAAACTAGCAGCTCTCTCCTATAATAGAAGTTCATTTCATTATGTCAAGCGAGTTGAAGAGCATTACCCCACTAAAGGACGATCCACGAATAATCAGTCGAGCAGCACATGCCAGTGCCATTATGTGAAACAACAGGCAAGAAGGAAACATCACAAAAGGTTAGTGACAGTTCCAACTGAGGTGTAATTCTATAGTCCAATCCATTAGTTCTGGCACTATACCTCATGAGCCCAGAAGGGCCCCTTGCCGCTGAAGCAAGTGGAAGATGATGAGCAGTACAGGGACGGCCAGTACTGTTCCAGCGTCGGCTTCAGGGGCGCTAACTGCACCAAATCGAGGAAGACAAGGCGAAACCACACATCAACAAGGTTATAGCACAAATCAATGGAAGATCAGGACGTTGACCTGTCTTCTACTGGGAATTAAATGTAGCGGGGTTAATTAAAGCTACAGCCGCCATGTATCAGTAAGTCCTCCGCGGCAAGCACCTTGTCCATGTCGAAGCTGGTGTGGGTGCAGCACGACGGCCAGGACCCGTCATCGTAGTCTGGCCACAGCCCATCTGTTCCACAAACGGAAATTCAGCCAACACAAGTGAGGAATTTCTCATCGATCGGGAACTGAAAACCACGAATTTAAGCACTGACAGTCGCCGCTAACTTACGGATCGTGAAGGTGTGGAGCGGCTCCGACCTGCAACGGGGAACAAGGAGAACGAGCGCTCAGAAGGGGAGGAATCGAATTTCCAGTCTCTGGAGCGCCAGAAACCCCCACCCAAAGCGACCCGAACGAACGAGCGCGCGCGCGTGGATGGGGCGGTGGTTCGTTCGTGGGGAGGGAGAAGAAGAGGTGGGTGGGAGGGGCACGAGCACGTACCTGCAACAGCCGTTGACGGCGCAGCAGTGGCGGGTGGAGCCGCAGATGGTGCCCGGCCACTGCAGCGCGAGCGCGAAGTAGTCGAACTCGCGCTGCTCCTTGCCCACCACCGCGGCCACGGACGCCCGGGCGAGGCCCGTGCCGAGCAGATCGGCGGCGACCAGCGCCCAGACCACCAGCAGGTGCGCCTTCGTCGTCGCCATTGGCCTCCGCCGCGGTGTCTCGCTCTCCCCCTTCCCTTCCGTCTGGCTCTCCTCTCTCCCCTCTGGTGGGTGGGTCGTACGTAGTATCGCAACTGGAGCTCTACTAGTACAGGTACGCACGGCACGGGGTGTTTAATGGGTACGGTTAGGGAGGAGCTCGCGCCACAGGCAGGTGGGCCCGCGCCATCGTATCAGGATATACCCGGGGTTTTTTTATTGTCTACTGGAGTGTACTCCGTATTATAGTTTTGTACGGTTCAAAATTCTGAAGTAGACACTCCAGATTTTTCCATATATGAGGCTTGATCTGTGATCATATTTTCAAATGTGTTGCCAGAAACTTGTGAAGTGCACATTGTTACCAGAAATCGGAAGTTCAATGCTTTGCAACTTAGACTTTCTAATTTGCATCTCTTTCTTTTGGCCGACGTTTTTTCAGGGCCGGAAAAGAGTTGGAATACCACACGCACCACCGGCCTACCCCGTTGAAATTGCAACTTCTTGAAGATGAGAGTCCTGCCGGACGCAGCAACCGACCCGACGTGCTGACCATTCTGCCTAGCCACGTCACGCTGATTCCTTTGATGCTCTCGGATCTCCGTTATTTTTCGGAATATCCGCTGCCATCATTAGCACAGACGAAAGAGACAAGCAAGAAATCGTCTCCGATCAGTCCAAGCGAATATGTGCAGGAAATCATGGACCAAGGAACCGATCGACGATGCCTCCGACCCTCCGTGCACCTCAACCTCACCAGACGCCCAGCCTTATCAGGACACCGTATTAGAGCATCTCCACATGTGTTTTACTTTCTCCGTATCAAAATATAAGATGTTTTAGCATTTGGCTTTCCATCTGTAGCCAAATGTTAAAACATCTTATATTTTGATACGGAGGGAGTATTTTATATCGCGCGCCGATAAAACAGACGACGCACGCGAGAGCCCATCCGCTGGATCTGAAACCTCCACGCGCTCGCGCCGCCACCCACCCCTTTCCCCCACCTCCTCCGGCGACCCAGCTGCGCCCAAATCCCTGCCGTCGGAGCTCCCAGCGCGCTGCCGCCGCGGTGAATAGGCTTCTGTATTATGTTGGCCATTTTGACTTGTTGCTTTTGTTTATGTAAAATTATTCTTAATTAATGAAATGAGGCAAAGCTTGGGGAAAAAAAGACCCGAGATTTCTGTTACTAGGAATTATCGAGTCCAATTAATCCTTTATCACGATTTAAAGTTGCGAATCTGCACCATTTTCATTGAACTTTTGGGAGGGGAGCGTGCCATGCATCGGTGTAGCGTAGAGATGGAGTACCGCACGCACGTTCTTCACTTGAGGATACGAGCCCTACCGGACGCAGCAACCGATCCGACGCGCTTGACTATTTTGCTCTCGCCGCGTTGCGTGCGTTTGATGCCCTCCGTTTATTTTCGGAATATCCATTGCAACAGTTATTGTTAATAACACCAAAGAAAGCGACAAGCGCATCGCATCCGATCAATGAGCACCAAAAGGGACATAGCAACGGAAGAGATCGCAAAGAAATGTTCGGTTCGATCTCCCGTATATTCCTCGATGCTTGCTGCCGTGGTTACAGGAATGTTACCTGCATCTATTTTTTTTGCAGAGCCACATTTTGCAAGAAGAATTGCGTACAGTACAAGAATTTACGGTGGAGCCAGAGCCGGGAACTGATGACGGTTCCCCGACAGCGCCGGCGTCAGCGTCGTTCGTCGTTCCGTGCGTCCCAGCAGTTGTCAGGCTTATCAGGATGATGCCCAACGTACGTAGCACACTGACGAACTCCGTCGGCGACTATCTGGTAGCTAGCTCTGCCCGTATGCAGCACGTCGCTCCTTGTCGGCTCGGTTCCTCAGTCCTCCCTCCGTTGCGTTCGCCATGGCTGTGATTAGTTATTGCAGTCAGTGAAACAGTTGGTGTTTCCTACTGGTTTCAGATAACAGTTGTTGGCAGCTAGCAGGAGCGGATCAAGAGGAGATGTTGACAGAATTACCGGACTGTTTGTAGGACGGGAGTGTGACGTAGCGAGGGCAGTGGCTTCTCCTGCTCGCCGGCGACGACGACCACGCCTCGTCATCCTCCGACCCACAATCCCGGGGCTGCAAAATATGAGATGCACATGCTTACTCACGACCATCAGAAACACTGATGAAACGGTGGCCTTCTGATTTCAGAGAGATAATGTTCCTTGGGTACCTGGTAGTCCTTGTGGAAGCAGAGCCTGAGCTCCTGCACGGAGCCGTTCTTGCAGACGAGGTGCGGCAGCCTCCCGAAGGCGTGGTCGATGGCGGCCACAATGTGCGACACCTCGTACTTCCGGCCGTTCCGCGGGTAGATGTGCGCCTTCCTCAGAGCTTTCTGCAACAACATTGAGATGATCATTCATATTACAGGAGCTTTGAAGCTGCACAGCTGTTGCCTTGCCAATTGCCATGGCGGCAGGCAAATACTCTGCAGTAGTAGTGGTAACTAACCGTGACGTTGTACTTGCTGTAGAGGTAGAGCGCGGTGGAGAAGTAGTCGTACTCGTCCTGTATCTCGGGGTAACCGCACGTCCCATGCGTCTCTGCATACAACGCCAACAAGAGAATACAGATTAGGATCAGAAGAAACTGTATGTGTATTTCTTCTGTCAGTAATGTAAATTCAGAGATCACGCGCGTACCCCACTGACGGAGGCGCGGCCCAGCGAAGCATCATCAAAACAGAAAGGAAGCATGTGAGTGAGCTGTCAGTTCTGCTTCCCTTGATCATCGGATGTCAAGATGCCAATAAGCCACCAATGAGTCGTCACTAACCTCATGGACCCAGAACGGGCCCCTTCCACCGAAGCAGGTCGAAGAATCGCCGCAGTAGAGGGACGGCCAGTACTTCTCCAGTATCGGCCTCAGCATCGCGATCTGCGCCCAACAAACCAAACCAGGATTGACGCAATTTACTTGCAAAAACGAGCACTCGTCACACTGAACCAAAGGGTGGGTCGTGGGATCATCATCGGAAGGCACTGAGAAACTAGTATACTCGCAAGCAAGTACAGTATCATTCATACCTTGTTCATGTTGAACGGGGTGGTTTGTCTGCAGCATGAAGGCCACCCACCGTAGCTGTACTGCGGCCACAGCCCATCTGTCCCCGACAAGGAAAATGAAATTATATTGCAACTGGATCAGGATGGATGCTGTTTACAGACCTAAATTCTCGGTGTCCATCTGGCACAAATGTGCAACTCTTATCCTATGCTTATCCTCATGTGACTCTGTTTCTGAACGCTAAGCATCACCCGAAAATAAAATGCATTTCGGGACAAGCAGAGTTTGGAGTAATAAGCAAAGCAGATTGTAGCATCTCAAATCAAACGACGGATTCATGGTACTAGAAGTTGAATGATGTACACTTACGAATCGTGAACCAGCTCAAAGGATCTGATCTGCAGAACGCGAAGGGGGAACCAGGTTAGCTCCGCTCAAACAGAGCTTTCACAGCGACAATGTGCAAGAGAGAAAGAAGAGATTGCGGGCGGAAGGAAGGAAAACGAGAGAGGGGAGAGATGGGCACCCACCGGCAGCAGCCGTTGGAGCTGCAGCAGTGGTTGGTCTGCCGGCACACGGTGCCCGGCCACTGCAGCGCCAGCACGTAGTGGTCGAACCCGGCCATCCGCCGCTTCCTCCCCGCCGTCGCCGGCGAGGCGCCGGGGAGCAGCAGTACGGCGAGGCAGAGGAGAGACAGCGACAGGAGGAGTCGCCTCCCGCGCCCCGTCTTCTCCATTGCCGCTCTGCTCCCGCGAGCGCGTGCGTCTTCTTGGCCGGATCTATCTACGCGCTACCGACCACCATTGCTACCCCCATCCGCTGGTTCTTGCCTTTTTGGAGTAGCTTGGGGTACATGCCAGGGTATATATGATTGGAGGAATTTGGTTAATTAGCTTGACGTCGTAGCGAGTAATACGCTCCATTCTTCTTTGGGTTTCTTCTTCATCTGCCAAAGCTTGCTTCCATGGAGGGTACAAGTCTATGGTAGTCAGAAATTAACTTGTATTGAGTTGCCAAGGTATACCATGGTAGCAACAGCAAGTCACTGGTGTTCGATCATGGTAGCAACATCAAGTCACATTAGCTAATTGTTCAAACAGGCTGGTCGTCTTGTATGTGCACCTTCAGTGATGTTCTATTTTCCGTTAATTCAAGTTATTTATACTTCGGGTGCACAAGTCCAAGTTAGTTTCCGCGGACGCCATTTGCATGATTTTTTCTGGCTATCACCGGAAGGTGACCCTCCCTATATACTTTTGGTTGATGGCCTTCAGATACATTTTTGTTTTATTTTTCAAAGATAATAGTTAGTATCATCAAACATTGGTTTACTCGTAGACTTCTCTAGAGTTGCATTTTGCTGCTCTGCTGTTGTGCTGTCAACTGATGCATACTCCGCCATCAGGTGGAGTACTCCCTCCGTCCTAGTATCCAGGGCATAATTTTCAAATCTCTTGGCCCAAGGTAAAAACTGATTGGAGCTAAAATATTGCATGGATTGGTGGTAGAGGCAACCAGCCACTAGTTGAGAGTCATTTAATGTAATTGTGCCTAGGAGGTGGTGGTTTTTTGAGACTAATTGTTTTTGAGATTATGCCCTGGATACCGGGACGGAGGGAGTACTTTATTTTTTTTTCGACAAAGAGCATATATTAATATCGCGGAGATACCCATTACACCCAACCTTTGTAACAACGTTTTATCCTAACGTACAGATGCACAGCTAAAAAAGAAAGAAGGATTATAAAAAAAGTCCTGCTATGGTGATATATTCCTTAAAACAATAGTACTAACACCACCACGAAACCACCACAAGCGTTGCCGTCGCCCGATCATAGATCTCAGATTTTCACCCTAAAAAAAGTCCTCGCTCTCAAAATAAAAGCCTTCACCAAGGTCATTGCCAGGCACAACCAATTAAGGTCAGACCTTGAGTTTTCACCTGGGAAGATAAGACTTAGGACTTCTCCTGTGCAGTCGCCCCACATACATACCGCTGCTCCAAGTCACGAATCACCTAGCCAATTCCTCGTCGCCATAAAGACTCAAACCACCATTGCTAGTCCTTAGATCTCGCCTTCCATGACATTCTCTGCCAGCACTATGGAACGAAAACTGTGCTCCATGATATTAACAGTCAGTAGAGCTTCAAAGCGCTCCCTCTAAAACCAAACGGTCAGTGAAACAAACATGGGTGCGCACGATCGAATACCATCCGATCCAACAATCTCCAGGCATGAGTCGCCCAGTGGAGTTCGCCGGCGGAGCCTTCCGAAACACGACCGTCTAGTCTTGATGCGAGAAGAACACTAGGACCGCCTCCTTTATTCACAAGACTTGCAAGCCCCCACGCCGCAAGCTATTCATCTCCCTGCAGGAACAGTAGACTACGAGAAGAGGGCAACCCAGCGTGTTGTTGCAGACAGTGGCGGAGCCAAGGCCCGGCTAGCCTGGGCAGCTGCCCGGGCTCCCACGGTGCACCTCCTTGGAATTTTTGTACTCTAATTAGTAATTTATTTGGACAAAAGCTGCTAGCTTAGCTGCACTCACTGTCTTGCCCAGGCTCCAATCCTGAGCTTGCTCCGCCACTGGTTGCAGATCTGCACCGGCGTGGCCAAAGCCATAGCCAGAATTCCCGCAGTACTCCCTGGCTGGAGCCCTCAAGCCCGGATTGGGGCTAGAAGCCCAGATCGAGGCCCAGGATCCAGATCGCATCCGTGTAGACCGAACGGCCACAACGGTCGCGTGCCGTCGCCTCCAGGTTGTCGCTCCGACGGAGGCCCTCAGCCGCCGACCAGCATGGCCACACCCTGCACGGCACGGGGACGCCACCCCGACCTCACGCGCTCCGAAGACGGGCACGGATTCCCTAGCGCCCACCTCGAGTCATTGGAGCATTCCTTCCCCAAGCCGCCTTGGCAGTTGGGGCGCCGCCACCGCAGCAAGAGGCCGGCGGCAGCGGTGGCCAGAGATGGTGTCTGGCGGCGGTAGGGTTCGGCCCCCAGTGCTGCCCTAGGGAGCGACACGGGAGGCAGCCAGGGAGTACCGTCATGTGTAGATCCTACTACATGTTCTATCTACCGTCGGTTTGCAATCATCGATGGAGTACTTTATATTAGTGTGATAATGCACAAATGGAAAAGTATGCTTCATAGTGTGATAATGTGCTCAATTGTTGTGCACCAGAATGGAATCAGTGTTGGTTCGACACATACTCTCAGGCCGTTTTTTTTTAACACTTGTCACCGTTTCCCTGGTATGGAATGAAGCTATACTGCCGAAATAAACGGTGGCCGTCCATGGTGATGATCAGGATCTGATCCATGTTCACATATGTTTGTATTTTCCATTGGTTGTTTTGCCCTCTCGAAGGCAAGTTAAGCATCGATTAAGGTTCTATAATTGAGGCCTTGCCGGCCACTCACACGAACGGATGGTGGTACGACCGTGTGTTCTCATCGTCCGAATTTCAAAATGGTACTTGGTATATACTTTCTACCGAATTTGAGAACAAAATGAGTAATAAGCAGTATAAATTAAAGCATCCCCACCAGCTTGTTACTGAAAGTTCTCAAACTTCATAAGTATTTTTTTGGGAGAGGGCCCATAAAATATGTTTCCTATTAGCAATTCTTGATCTCTCTCGAAAACCCTTATGCACCACATATTTTCGAAAATGCTCCTTGAGCGGTCTAGAATTTCTTTTAACCGGACTAATTTCTTCTTTCCATATCTCAACAGAAAATAACAGTGTTACTAATTAAAACAAAAGGAACCCCCTTAGAGAACGGTATCTTCATTAACTACTACGAAATTCCTTTAAATCAAATGCGTCCTTAGGTGGCACAGCAAAACCGTAATGAAAATAAACTATAGTTTTTTACGCAAGCACCAATATTATTTCTGTAGCACAGGGCAAATCGCTGTTTTTTTCCCCCTCATCAGCTCTGTAAACATCTTGCGGAGATGGTCTGGTCGTTAAAATCACGAGTCAGCATTTTTTCACCAACTCATTTCCGTGTTGACTGAACAGTGGTCGCGGAACCGCCCAATGGGAAGAATGACATGCGGGCCCCACCGGCCGGCTCGACGACAGCTATATCTACGCAACTCGACTGAAGTGTTCCCCGGCCGCAAACTTCCTGAATTTTGTCCACCCTCCTCCCCTCACAACTGACGGCGAGCCGGATCGAACACATATCACTGTAGGCTTGCTCCTCCGCGGCGGCCGGCCGGAATGGGGAGCACGGGGCACTGCGGCGAGGCGGCGGCGGGTGAGGTGACCCGCGCCGACTTCCCCGAGGGGTTCGTCTTCGGCGTCGCCACCTCCGCCTACCAGGTCAGTTGATTAGTTAGTAGTCCTAGCTGCTGCTACCTAGCTAGGCTGGTGAATTGGTGTTGGTGGTGCCGGCGGGTAAGTCCACTCTGGTCGCATCTCGGTCGCGGCCGGCGCTGATTGCTGATTCCTGCTCCCACGCCGGCCAAATTGCTGCTTGTCGCGCGGTACGGCACAGCGTGTGGGTGCTCGGTCGCAGGCTTCTGCTTTTGGCTTAGGTAGGTGAGTAAGACAGGGACTTCTCTTTGGGAGAAAAAGAGTAGGACAGTGACCGAGTAACTGCTTCTATATGTCTATTTCACCAAATTGGGTGCAGCTCATAACCTGGCACCCTCTGTCGTGCCCCACCCTTCGCAAAATGCTTATCGTTGTGGATTGAAGCTGGTATACTGAGGAAGTATTGATGTGTATGCATCTGAACCAAGCGCCCTCTATCAATAATTATCTCTGAACAAAAATGAGAGGAGCAAAGTGGAGAGTATGAGACTATGAGGCAGATATAATTCTTTGTCTAAAAAACATACACCGACGTAATATCTACACATAGTTAATTCTTAGGAAAATTTATCCAAGACGCGGCAAATCTAGAAAGGACTTACTACTCCACCGCCAAAATCGGTGCCTGGATTTCTTGTCAGTGATCAGAACTGAACTTTAAAAATACAGTGTGCACATCATGGCATCAATCACTATTGTCTGTTGGTCACCCCAAAAGCATAATATCAATTTCTTTAGCGGGCCGTCGCAATTTCCAAAAATAGTAGTGGTATGGGCTTCAGTGGAGGAGTGTTGGATTAGGCAGCGCCTAGGCGACGCTTTAGCTCGCTTAGGCACTAGGCGATGGGCAAACGCCTCGCCTAGGGCATAAGCGGTACTCTAGGCAGTGCAACCAATAAATTGTGTTCTCCACCTAGAAATCATGTCATATTGCGCTAAAGAATCAAATGGGACATAATCCAATGCCAGTTGTTGGTAGCATACTCATTTATATGGTCTAAATTACCGTGTATAGATATATAATAACTCAAATAAACACCTGATGGTGCAAACTATATGCCCGCCTAGGCTGCGCCTAGTGCGCTTAATCATCGCCTAGGCGCTAGGCGAATGCCAATCGCCTCGCCTACGCCTAGCGCTTTTTCCAACCTACTGGAGGGGAAGGAATATACATGGGAAAGAAAGGTTGATAGGTAATGATCTTTTCCGTAATGCGGGGATACCTTAATTTTACTGAGAAAGGAGAGAAACGGAGAAGGGATTTTCCATCTGTATGTTGCCGTAATAGTTCTCCACCTTGAAGACAAAAAAAGAGAATCATCATACTGTCAGAATTCTCAGTGGTAGGTTTAGTTCCTTAGATGACAAATTGTAAATTTTACCTTATTTTCTCCTTTATTATAAGGAATTGGTTTTTGTGTCTATCCTCTTTCCTTTTCTCTCCAACTAGATTTGTCGTAGCCATGAAGTAACGTTGTTGGATTTTCCCTTTTGTCTAGATTGAGGGGGCCAGAAATGAAAGTGGCAAAGGCGATAGCATTTGGGATGTATTGCGGATAACAAAGGTTTGTTTCATTTGGATTCTGTTTTAGTTTCTTCAACTATACTGATTTAATTAATATGTGACATTCAAATGCTTTTTTCAGAACATATTCTAGACGGAACCTCTGGAGAAGTTGCAGTTGATCATTACCACCGATATAAGGTTTTATTATTGTAATCATTTTCAGAGCTATCTTATCATTATATTTTGTAAAAGGGTGTTTCTTTCTCTTGCCGGAGAGGGATTGTTTAGCTCCTTGACTCGCAGTTTGAACTATTTGGGTACAGGAAGACATTGAGCTCATGGCCAAGTTGGGTTTTGGTGCTTATAGATTTTCCATATCTTGGTCACGAATATTTCCTGGTAAATTTAATTTGGTGGATTATGATTCACATATTAATATACTCCAAATTGCATTGCCACAATTCCAGCTTTCCCGTCAATATGTTCTTCTCTATTATTATCCTCCATTCCTCATCTGAGTGTATATTTTTGTTTTTCGTTTTGCGAGAGCTCATCTGAGTTTATAAGTTTACTGTTCTGCAGATGGCCTAGGGAACGAGATCAATGAGCAAGGAGTTGCTTTCTATAACAACCTTATAGATTTCATGATTGAGAAAGGTGTCACATGATTTACTAAATGTCTTCACAGTTACCATTAATCTAGTTATTCACCACCCTTCTGCCCGACTTCAGGTATTCAGCCTTATGCAACTCTATATCACTGGGATCTTCCAAATAATCTTCACAAGACTGTTGGGGGTTGGCTTTCAGACAAGATTGTGTAAGTCAATGCCGGCACCTTAACTTTATAAATATAGTTAAATGCCAACACAAAATACTACTGGGCATGTTTACCTAAGAACACTACTTAATTTCAGACTGTCTCCGCTTTTAATTTGATGTTTCTATATCTGATTTTATTGGCTCTCAAATGTTTCAGAGAGTACTTCACATTATATGCAGAAGCTTGCTTTACAAATTTTGGAGATAGAGTTAAGCATTGGATAACAATCAATGAACCTCTTCAAACGTCCGTTAATGGTTATGGGATTGGAATATTTGCACCCGGAGTATGTGAATGTGTAGCTTCTGACCCTTTCTTGGCTGCCCACCACCAAATCTTAGCTCATGCTTCTTCTGTTGATGTCTACAGAAGGAAATTCAAGGCCTGTTCAGTTCCCAATTGAAGTATCATCATTGCATAGTTTGTTTGCAGTGTTATTGTTTTGCTGATGATTTACATATTACAGGCTGTACAAGGTGGCGAAGTAGGGTTTGTTATTGATTGTGAATGGGCTGAGCCATTATCTGACAAAATAGAAGATCAGGCTGCTGCAGCACGAAGAATTGACTTTCAACTTGGATGGTATATGCTCACCTTTCCAGTGAATACATACAAATTGTCCTATAGTTGTTACCCGTCGCCATAGAACATATTCGCTCCGTGTAACTTCTTGTATTTTAGTCGTATAATGTAGAAACATCTTCAGTTTCATGAAGTCTATGCTATGATTTGATGCATATATTCTTGTCATAATTGCTTTTCTTTAAGGTACCTGGACCCTATATACTTTGGTGATTACCCTGAAAGCATGCGCCAGAGAGTGGGTGATCATCTTCCAAAATTCTCAGAGAAAGATCGTGAATTGATCAGGAACAAAATTGATTTTATAGGGTTAAATCACTATACATCAAGATTCATTGCTAATCAGCCGAACCCACAGCCAAAAGAGATCCATTTTTATCAAGTTCAACAAATGGAGAGAATAGGTAATATGCTTCAGCTATTCAGTACTTGTCTTTTTTGTGTGTGAAAACAAGCCCAAGATAGCCTGAAAGATCTAGTAGACAGACAGCAATCATGAAACGACATTCCTGATTAGGAAGAAAAGCCTGTCTCCACTAAGCATGGTGTCTATTTACTTCTATTGTGTCCTCTTACTCTTGGAGAATTGTAAATCAGTATAGGCATGTAAGACAAAACTACTTCTCTTGCTGAAGGTTGGCCTGAATATTCTGCATCCACTTTAGATATATGCAGTGTCGCCCCTTGCAAGTTATCCTGTCGTTACAGATTAATATCATAATGCGGACACTTGTTTACTTTTGGCAGACAAATGGAGTAGTGGTGAAGGAATTGGTGAAAGGGTAAATACTTGAGCACTTCTCATTCATGTATCTCCACTATTCCCTCCTAACATTTCATCTCAATATTTGTGCAGGCCGCCTCTGAGTGGCTTTATATAGTTCCTTGGGGTATTCGGAAAATGATTAATTATGTAGCAAAGAAATATGGAAATCCAAAAATATATATAACAGAGAATGGTAAGGCTTCTAACATTTAGATGGTGTGTTTTTTATATATGAGAATGATGGGGAGTTTCAACTTTTCATTAATCATGAAAATCATTACAGTACTTCATTAAGCATTGGAACCTTTCAAGTTTCTAAACACACACATGAAAAATCTGCTTAAATGATTTGAAGTTTTCATATTTCCCGCATTATATGGGTTGAGTGATTAAATCTTGTACCTATTACTTCGCATAATGTTGATGGATTGATTTGATTTATTTTTAGTTCAAGGATTGCAATGGAGCATGATTCTTCTGTATGTCATCCTATGCAACAGGCATAGTAAAAAACATAAATTCATTGCTAGACATAATGCTCCTTGATATTCAAATGTAAAATATAGAGAAATCCCATTTGCCCCACCATTTATCAGTTTTTGTTCATAACGTTTTGTTTATCAAAAACGGTAACCAGTCCTTTATTTTGAATATGCGACTAGTGATGCTTTTCCTCTACTATAATTTGACCATGATAACAACTTCTGATTTTGTTATTCCATGTTTGAAGTTATAGTGGAGAGATTGTTGAATGTATATCAAAAAACTTATGAATGGAGGATGCGATGATGTACAAATAGTACCGCAATAGAAATGCTTGAAAAAATACACTCGAATATTTCTTTTATTGTTAAGAATTGTTATACTACATACAATATCGCTTGATAACCATTAAAACTATCCAACTTGGAGGTTGTTGTACCACCTTAGTTGCAGAGATTTTTCTTGTTCTGACTAAACGGTCGCAACAAGCTATTTATTCGACATGTATGTGCTAGTAAACATATGGAATATCCACTGGACTTATTTATCTTCTCTTTCCTGAATACCTTTTATTAGAGTTTCAAATTCCTATTTTTACTGCCACAGAATATTGACAAACACAGATTGCCAAGATAAAACATTCTATAAATAAATAAGAAATGGAATTAAAATTTAAAGAACTGACATATATAATCTAACTGCACAATATTTTTTATATGGACAAAGGCTTAACACCCTACTTTTATAGAAAGCAGCAATACACCAATTGGCTATTTGTAGAAAGATCAAATACCTTTTGCTTGTCTGATGTAAAATTTGCTAACTGAAATATTAAGTAACTACCCTTGTTTATGACTGATGTACTTATATAGTTTAATTTCCGTAGGCATGGATGACGAAGACGATCCATCAGCAACACTTGACCAGGTCTTAAATGATACAAAGAGGGTTGGTTTCTTCAAAGGATATGTTGGTGCGGTAGCACAGGCAATAAAGTAAGTCTATTTCTGTTTGCCCCATAGCTAATACCATGTAAACAAAACAAGCAATGTCATTAATTTTGGTTATTGTTGCCATATAGGGATGGTGCTGATGTTCGTGGATACTTTGCATGGTCGTTCTTGGATAACTTTGAGTGGGCGATGGGATTCACCAAGAGGTTTGGGCTTGTCTATGTTGATTACAAGAACGGGCTCTTCCGACACCCGAAAGCATCAGCCATGTGGTTTTCACGCTTCTTGAACGCTGAGGCTGCTGACAGCAAATCACCAAGGTGCTAAAATTATACTGTAGCTGTTTCTACCAATGTTATACACTTGTACATATCCAGTATTCACAGTAAAGTCACAACTGTTATTTCTCGGTGTGCCACACTGCATGTAATTGATCCAACATTTGTTCAAACAAATGCCTAACAACATGTTCTGGTTCATGTCAGGCAATGGTTCATTGCTGATAACTCACAAATCTAATTTACCAAAATTTTATCTTAACAAAATATAAGTAATAGTTCTGTGTGTAGTTGTTCACAGACCCTAGTAAGCAATGACCAAAGAGGAAGTTCGTTTCCGTTTGCAACTGCTGTAACCAACCTTTTGCTACAGGGAAAGGGATGGCATTGATGTTTGCGGATAGTTTGGATGGTCATTCTCCGACAAATTTGAGTGGGCTACAGGATACACCAAGGGAGGTTTCATAGTGTACAAGAATGGGCTTTTGCGACATTCCATTGTATCATCCCTGTGGTTCTCACACTTACTGTTGAAAACAAAGCCAACATGAACTGAGCCATCTCTAATCAAGTAAATAAACATTACACAGTAACTGTTATCCCTGTTGTTGTATTGTCCTGTAACAGCCAGTGTATCTACTCAAAATATAATTGTATCCCATCTCTGATGCTCTTAATGGCTTGCCATTAATCCAATGATTATGCTTGCTGCTCAAGTGCTGCTGATGTATTAATCCTGTAGGTTGGCCCTTCATAGGCTTGTACTGAAGTTTTCAATAGGGAATTTTTACTGTCTAGGATGATAAATGTGAAAGATGCAAAGAATCTGTTGACGAGGATAGTGAATCTTGGCCACTAGCTCCTGGTAGTACAGAGTTCAACTATGTTATTACAGGATTTTCTGGAGGGAGAAATGCAGGATGTAAGGGTTTGATATGAGTGGAGAGCCGATGGCTGCCCCCTGATTTTTATACTTGCAGCGTGACCAGGAGTGGCGAACAAAAGGAGGCATGATTGATGAAGCCCATTCTCTTCTTTGCATTTATATATTATAAGTGCTGGACTGGCAGGGATGCATATTTAGTTTTGTTTAGACTTTCTGCTTATGTGGAACTGAGAAATTTTGAATGCCATTTTTTGATCCAGTCTCCTGCCTTGCCAAGTGAGGATGCAGACATGGTAGAAAGAACAAAGAATGTCAATGCAGTCGCAGGTACCTGTTAGTGCTGTATTAGATGAATAGAGAACATGCTTATATAGTTATACTAGCTAAATACCCGTACGTTGCCACGCACTTATAAAAATCATAGGGTAATGTTTATACATAGAAAAAAATTGTAAAATGCTTCAAAACAGATAATATCTTATGTTTGCAGCACACTCTGCTGATTTGTGACATAGTCCACTCTCTTGTCGTCATCTTCCTTGTGTTCTGCTCTATCCACCATGGTGCTCCGCCATTCGACCTCCCCTCCCTCCCCCTTAAAGTGTTAAACATTGAAAACCAATGTGTTTCCACAGTGTCTTAAATTTCTTTCATGGTCACACATGTCACACATGTAACCATTATGCATAAAAATATCACACATGCCACAAGTTAGTTACGCCACACACGAGATTTCATCCTCTTTCAACAACATCGTCCCGGTGCCGATTGTGTGTGTGTGTGGGGGGGGGGGGGGGGGGGGTGTTGTTTTTTGACGTCGAGAACAATCCTCTCCGTCCCGTCCTAATCTGAAAATTTGGAATATCAAAATAAATATTAAAAAGGTCCATATTCAAGATGGATAGAAAAAAAACACTTTTCTATATGCACTTTCTTTGATTGTTTAGAACTCGGTGAATCTTCGGCCCGTTTCAACACCATTGCATTGGGGGCTATATTTTTTTAAATGAACTATATATGTTCAAATGTTTCAGATAATGTAACCATTTCTTAATTACATGAATGCATCGAAGATCAACGAAAAGTGTGTTGTGAGATAAATGACATGTACCACGCCATGTTGTAGCCTGTAGGTGTAGATGTTTCTCTATGTTTTGAACTACAAAATGCTCACTTCATGTACATGTTTCGTTTGGAAACAAGAAAACTAAAGCACACTGACTCTAAAGCAATCAATTAAGTTATGTACTACAACATAATAATGTTCCTATCTGAAGTATAAATGAACATGAAGTACACATTGATGAAGTGTATAAGCAAGAATAAAAATCACTTTTAAAAACATTTTTTATACATAACTCCCACAACCAATATTTGCATGTTCACATTAATATCTCAGCAGTAAAAACAACATGCAACAGGGGCTTTTGACATCAGTAAATGTTGGGGGGAAATTCAGTACATGAACTCATTTCTTACCTTAATATTTGACGCCTGGACATATAGTATAGCACGGTGGTCTGAAAAGTGAATTAGTTTCTTACCTTAATCTTGTAAGTCGCATGTCAGGCCACCACCTAGTGCAGGTGAGTCGCTGAGCGCATGAGCTTCTTGTTTATGCCATGAGTTGGATAATCTCGTGGTGATGTTCCTAGGAATGGAGTGTTACACGCGATAGCAAAACAACGACGAAATTAAAGAAGATCAAACCAACGGGGACACGAGATTTTAACGTGGAAAACCCTTCCAACAAGGAAGAGAAAAAACCATGGGCGCCAGCCGGCAATACTTCACTATTTCGGATGAGGTTACAAATACGCCGGGATTTACAATATATGGCTTATCCCGTGCGGCGTCTTACAAGAGATATTTATAGTGGTCCTGGCCTAATAGGTCGGTAACAGGTGAACCCTAATCCAACTCGGTAACAACTCGTACCGTACCGCGGGGGCATCACCCCCGCACCTTCGGTAGACCTCGTGCCTCGGGGCACCCTGATGGGCTAACGCCTCCGCTTCGTGTCGGCCCAAACCTCCGGCGACGGGCCTCGCTTCGCTCCGTCGTTAGCCTTCTCACATATAGAATTTGGATCACCATAAAATAACATGGAGAATCAGATCTTGCCTTTGATGTTATACACCATCACGTTTAGGATACTTGGGCCCTAATATGAGGGGATCTGCATACTGGTTTCCTCTCTTGTCAATGTCAGTGGACTGCATGAGCTCGACATTGTTTGAATGGCGATGCTGCAGTCGCCGAGTCAGTAGCAGCATATTATGCATTTGAGCTTTAAATCGGAACCTTTCTTGTTGTTGAGATTCAGGTGAAGCTGACGGTGGTCTTCATGGATGTGAAAGTTGTGGAAGTTCATCTTATCAACGTCAGGCTTCTAGACGAACGGGGTCTCGATAAAATTCTCAATGGGGGACATGATTCTGACAAAGAACGGGACGCCTACGAGTAGGACTAACGCGTCGTGCGGCATGAGGATCCAGATTGCATGGACGCTACACCCCTTCGCTGGACATGGCTCGCCGAAGATGTGGCTTCGCTGCCTTTGATAAATGGATGTGGGGCAGCAGGGAACAGAGGAGGTCCAAGCTTTGGAGGAGGGAGGCACGCCCAATTCATGCAAGTTTCCTTCCATGGCCAGCGATGGCAGATGATACGAAGGATAGAGAAATAAATCGTGATGCTAATAGGGATACATGATTCTTGCGGGATTTAGTTGCGCTTGCCTCATCTGCATCCGGGCTCACGGGTCAAAGCAAAGGAGCGTCCGTGAGAGTAGAGAAAAAATTGGTTTGTTTCGTTAGTTGTGGTGGCATTTTCTTTGTAAATTGTGGGAAGTGTGACACCAGGCACCACAGATTCTCCTTTATTTTAATAGTAAAGATATATTCTATTATCATGTAAAATATTGGATGCTAAAAGTATTGTCAATGTGTAATTCGTTTACTTGTTAGCATTGGTGTCTGATTCGGGGAAGATACTCTTTATTGGTCTGTTTTCTAAGGATATGGTTTGTTGACGCAGTATTTTTTGGGAATGCACTTGATGATTTATTATTGATGTGTATTCACAGATAGCTCAATCCTCCAGTGCAGTTACCCGTTCTTTTTTTTTTTTTTGTCTGCACTATATGGAGCATAATTCCATTGCATGAGTAGAACAAATGGTTTATTTGATGAGCTTAGCGTCGACAGTTCAGTATTTCATTTGGATTAGGAAAAGTCTTCTCTTTTATATGTGATCTGTTTTTTTTACATGATCTGTGATCTATTGAAATCACAGAACAATTTTGTTTAGATAAAAAGGGGGGGGGGGGGGGGGGGGGGGGGCGGTTTCATTGAAACCCACATCCACAACAAAGTTTTACAGCATCTGAGGGGTACACACAAAAGTGACCCAACGATTAGATCAGCTATCCAAAGACGCAAAACAAATCACAGAACAATGTCTATCCAACCCGACCGTAGCCTAGTGGCTTGCTCCTTGCTCCTCTGTCCAGGCCGACCAAGGTTCAAATCACAGAACAATGTCTATCCAGTTTTCTGTTCTAGATAGACACCGTTCCGTGTTTACAAGGTCATTTAAGACGGGAGCTATACCGTAGAAATAAACACTGGCCGTCCATGGTGATGATCAGGATCTGATCCATGTTCGAGCAACCAACATACATTTGTTTTTTTCCATTGGTTTCTCTGTCGTTTCGAAGATATCTTGGGTCATACTCCCCTCTTTGTGTATTGATTAAGGTTCGTATCGTGCTTTTTATTAGTATTTGGAGTGGTGTCCGTCTCCTCATTGTCCGAATTTCGAAGTAGTTGGTCCGAGCAATTTGAAATTAAGTACACTTTCTATCTATTCCCTCCGTTCTATATAATATAAGATGTTATTACAACTAACCATGGGACCGGATAAATGGTCCTAAATATAAGATGTTTTAGTTTTTTTCAGATTTGGATGTATCTAGACATCTTTTACTGTATTTATTCACTCAATTTAGTACGTATATAATCCATTCTTCAAAAAGCTAAAACATCTTATATATAGTCCATTCTTCAAGAGAACAATACTTAATACACTGAAAATCAAAAGTATCCAATAGTGTGATACTAAGATTTACTATTAAGACAAAATCAAAAGTATCCAATAGTGTGAAATCAAAAGTTATATTGTATTATGAGAGAGCGCCATAAATGTGTTATTCTGTAACAAGTGTAGGATCTGGGCTGTAAAAAAACAAGTGCAGTATTTGGGCGAAACCAAGTCACTACAACCAAAACTTCGTGAAAACCATGTGTTAAAGTTAATTCAGAAGAAAAGTAGAGAAATGTTTTGGTGATGTCTTATGACCATGTGAATTTGAAGTACAACATCATATTCATTTGGAAGATATGTAAAAGTAAATTCACCATTGAACAATCATGGAAAAAAAAAACCTCCATTGCTTTATGAATTTGATTTCGTGCTTGCAATTCGCCTTCCCTTACTATGCCATCTACTAGGCGTGTGTATGTCTCTAAGAAGGTGGTTGTGCAGGCTGGCGTGGCAAATTTGCCTCGCCGCAGTGGTCACATGAAGAAGAAAAGACAATAGTAGAAAACTAGGGCTAGTAACTTCAAATCACGACACATAAGCTGTTGGCGTGGATTTTCCGTCTCTTGGATGACAATGATAAAGTTTTATGACAAGACATATTCCGTCTTTCATGGAAACTGGCTGCTCTGTTAAGAATGTAGAGAAGTCGAAGAAGATCAAACACAAGAAGGGTGTGTGGCGTGCTTCACGGACTTCTCTTGTGGTCTTGTTGTTTCTGGTATTGCGAGTAGTCTTGATGTCGTGTGGGGTTTGGTTTGTCGAATGGGCATGGCAGTGTTTTGGGTGTGGGTGTTCTCTGCTTTGTTTGTATCTTTTTTACCCAGTATCCCACTAATTAATTAGACACCTTCTTTTTTTAGGAAAAACCATCATGTCAACGTTATTAAATCTCAAATAGGTTTACACCGTCAACAAGTAGAGCACGAATAAAATGGGGGGGGGGGGGGGGGGTCCTTGTGCCAAACAGTTGACAGAGAACCCTTCGCTTTGCTAGATAGTACATGAGCCACATTGTTACTTTCCCTAGGAGCGAATAAGAACTTAATAGCAGAAAAACCCCGAGCTAGGAAGGCGCACTCTTCATAGATTGTCGCTACAAGCCCAGCAGAGTTACCTCCCTCGTTCATTATAGTAATCATGTCCATACCATCACTATTGATAACGACCTCGAGACATCATCCAACAAGAATGAGACCATCTCTTAACGCTCTGGCTTCAGCCGTAGACGCATTAGGGACGTGAGCAATACCGCAACTACTCCTAGCAACGAAAACACCACGATCATCACAAAGCACATCACCTGTAGCGCCCACCTCATCTACGATAGAGAAGGAGGCGTCAACATTCAGTTTCATAAAACCTTCTCGGGGTTTATCCTTGGCATGCCTTCGGACGCCTTGCCGATGCTTGATGGATCGAGAGTAATTCATCGCCATAGTAGCAATTGCATGAGCAGATCTGGCTGGTTTTTGTATCATTTCACCATGGACTATCTGTCTCCGCTCCCACCAGGCATATACCAACATGCTGTGACCAATAACTCCTTCAAACCAATATCAAAACCAGGAGCATTGCTATCTGGCAGCTTCATAATGGCTTCAAACTCCGCCGACCCATCATGATTGGTACGACACACCTCATCGATAACTTGTTTTGGACCAAGATTTTCCCAAAGTTCTTCAACCTTTCCACATTTGAAGAAAACACCTTCTTCTTAATTAATGAAAAGGGCACAACTTTTGTCCCAGTATAAAGAAAAGAAAGATCAAACTATTGGTTGGATGATCAATAGGGTGGTAACATTGTAATCTTAGTCACTAATGACTTAATCGCATCTGGAGGTTCTTATTTCCACCTCATTTCTCTCTCCTCTTTATCCGTTGAGAGTCACTCCTTGGAATAGGATGGGAGAGGTGATCGGGTTGGCGTTGTATATAGTAGAAGTAGGGCTAGGTCTAAGTAGGGATGGCACCCGCCGGGTTCGGGGCCGGGTTTGCCACCCCCATACCCGCCTCCGCCACCTCTCCCCGCTACCACCACCCGCCTCCATACCCGCCGGCGGGTCCCAATCTCCACCAGACCCGCCACCCATCGGGTCCCCACGACCCACCGGGTACCCACTTCCGCTGCTCCCTGTCCATTGCCTGGAGATGCAGAGCCGCCGTCGGGAGATGCAGAGTCGCCGCCGCTAGCAGATGCACAGCCGACGCCGCCGGAAGATGCTCGGGAGTAGCGGCGCAGGAGAGGCGGGGCGGCGCACGGAGGCGCAGGAGGCCAGGAGCGGCGATGCAGAGCGCAGGCGGCGGCGGCACGCAGGACGCAGGCGGCCACGATGCGCGGCGGCGACGATGCAGGGCGCAGGCGGCGGCGGTGATGCAGGGGCAGGCGGTGGCAGCGCCCGCAGGTGCAGGCGGCAGTGGTGCACGGCGGCGGCGCACGCAGGGCGCATGCGGCGGCGGTTCGGGGCTGGCCAGTGGGGATGGGAGGAAAAGAATTAGGGAGGAAAAGAGTGGTGGCTCGGGGCTGGAGAGTAGAGACGTGGGGTGGGGACGTGGTGTTAGGCAGTTAGGGTTAGAAATAGGGCTGGACTAACGAGCTGCTCGGATCGTTAAGGCTCGGCTCGTTATTATTCGTGATCATTAAGGCTCGGATCGTTAAGCTCACTAAGGATAACGAGTTAAATTCAAAGATCGGCTCGGTTCGTTATCTGTTCACGAGCGCTCACGAACAGATCGTTAAAACTCGTTAAGGAGATGTATCAAATTAATCAGCTACTTAAAATGCATCAAGCATCAGCCGGACATGCGTACAATTTAACATATATATAGAAGTACTTCAAAAGTGACAAATCGACAGTTAATAGTTCACACACTCATAGTTAGATGGGCTGGGCCTGGGCTAGGGCAGTGGGCAGCTATGCAGAGAAAATTAGCGAGCTTAACGAGTAGCTCATGAAACTTGTTAGTTTGATTGTTTAGCTTGTTAGTGTTAGTGAGCTAAAATTGATGCTCAGCTCGGTTCATTAAGAAAACGAGTCAAGTTCAAACGAGTCGAGCTACCGAGTGTTCAATAAGCTTAACGGACTTCAAGCTTTATGTCCAGCCCTAGTTAGAAACTTAGGATTTGTGTGGTTTGGCGGGTCTGCGGGTTGACGGGTACGGGTTCAACACCTCCAGACCCGCCTCCGCTAGACCCGACGGGTCTGTATTTTTACCGATAAGAAGCCCCGCGGGTTTTGTTCTCGGCCAAACCCTCCCTATTTAAGGCGGGTACCCGTCGGGTTTACGGGTGGCGGGTACCCATTGCCATCCGTAGGTCTAAGGTTCGGTTTTCCTTTTCCTCTATGGCGTATGGTGTGAATCCGTCCAGCTATTGGTTACTGGCGCTCGCGAGCGGCGTCAGGTGTTTGTTGACAGTTGTCCATGGTGGATGATGGCGATGTGAGTGAGATTTGACGACAACGGTCCCATAAGCCCTATCATGTCTATTTACGTGTCAACCTCACGACACTGACCCAACAGAACTTTTTCGACTGCATGACCTACTTCAGACTTCATGATACTTATACGCATGTCGTCTCTCGCCACATCCAATCCATCTTGATCAACTTGGCACAATGCTACACCATCAAGCATATCCATATGCAACTGATGAGCAATCCAAAAAAAAAGATCGATCTTTCCGTAAACTTGACTCCGCGGAGGGGCGGATCCACACCCCAGGGGCCATGGCTCGGGGTGCAGGATTTTTTTCCTATCAAGATATTTGTGAAATGGTTCATTTGGCTAAGCACTTAGCCTAAGTATGGCACTAAATACAAATTTGACCCGGGGTTTGGTTCGATCTTGGATCCGCCAATGACTCCGCGTCTTGTATCCACCGCTGTCATCCCATACGGCACGCAAGCCCTTGTACTAGCAGAGAAAGATAGAGCCCAAAAATCTATCCTTGGTAGTCATGGTAGCCTTCCCGTGTCCAATGCATGACATAAGCTCGCATGGATCCATATTATCCTTTTTCGTTTCCCCTTGCTGCTCGTGCGTGCACCCGACTATCCGAGAGCCGCTGCATGCCACCACGTGAACGGCCGGGTCACATACCTCCTGCCGCCGCACGACATCGCGCGTTTTCGCCGATTACCCAACCAGATGTGGCTGATCCTTAAACCTGTAGCCTGGTTGTGATTGATGGATGCCACGAAATAAACAACGTCATGATGGATCTGTTTCCAGCGCCGGCCGGCCTCTCGGAACGGGGATCCTTTGACTTTGCTGACCTAAGTTCTGCATATTTAGGCTGGACATATTTCACGATTCTCGAACCCGAAACCTAAATAATCCAAACCCGATCTCGAATTGCCCGAATCTAAAAATTCCGATCGCTTTTTTGAGAAGCTGTTCTAAAATCCCGAAATTATATTGGGAAATTCGGGTTTTAACTCTCATTTCCCGAATAGCCTGAGTATCCCAAAAATATAGAAAGCCCAAGCCGCCAGGCCCAGCAAGACAACAAAGCCGGCAATCTCTCTTTCCGTTACCCTATGTCCCTACCACCCCGCACCCCGCCCCACGCCACAGTGCACCCACACGCCCCGTCCCGCCCACAGCGACGGCCGCTGCTGCTCGAAATCCATGGCGCCTCTGCCGCCGCCGCCCATGGATGCGGCTTTCCACATAGAACCTCCTGCTGCACGCAGCCGCGAGTGCAACACGCCGACCCGTCGCCCCCGCACCCAGCCGTCCGCCGCCATGCCCTACCTCCCCAGGCGGCCAGTCCCCAGCAGACCGACGCCCTCCGCCGCCGCGGCGACCCCGTACCCAGCCGCCTGCCACCATGCCCTACCTCCCTAGGCGGCCAGCCTCCCAGCGCACCGACGCCCGCCTCCCTAGAGATTCCTGTCGATTTGCTCAATTCGGGATATTCAGGATTTCCCGATCCCGAACCCGAAATTTCGGGAAACCAATTTTTTGATTGATTTTTGGGATTCATTTTCAGAAACCCCAATTTTTTTCCCGAATTTCCTGTCCCGAAAATTCAGGAAATCCCGAACGCCCGGCCTGACTGCATATGATGGGCCCCACATGCCCAAAGTCAAACGAAAGTCAGAGTTAGAGAAGTCAAAAGATCTCTAGTCTCCAAACTAATAAAGGATCCGAGGCATCTTGTGGGACACATGTGTGTTTCTGGAATCTTCGGTGGTGCTGCGTGTGCTGTAACCTCTTTTGATTAATATATGTATGAACCGTGGTTTTATACTCTTTAAAAAAAAATACTGTAGGTCACCGGTTCTTGCAGTCCTTCGAATCTTAGTGGCTGGTTGGGCACTTGGGCTTGCCATCCATCCCACCATGGCACCATCCCCGTTAAAAAGAAAACGTACGTGCACGCCCCCATTAACTACGCGACTCGGCTAGCTCAAATCGCTTGGCCACAGCTACCGAAACTTTCTCCCACCCTCAGGCCTAGCTCACTCTGTCACCCTCCGTGCTCTGCCGGGAATGGGGAGCAAGGGGCGTGGCAGCGAGGCGGCGGCGGCGGGTGAGGTGACCCGCGCCGGCTTCCCCGAGGGCTTCGTCTTCGGCGTCGCCACCTCCGCCTACCAGGTCAGCTTATACTCCGTACTTAGTAGTAACAGTACAGTACTAGCAGCTACCTAGCTTGGTTGGTGGCCGGGCCGCCGCCGGTCGCTGCATGATTCCTGCTCACACGCCGGCCAAATCGCTGCGTATAGCGCGCCCACACCACACGGGGAAACTTGGGTAGGATCCCACCCTATGAGATCAATTTTTTTCATGAAGAAAACATGTTTAAAAATTTTAAAAAAAATTTGACAACATGCATCTATGTTATATATGCAACGTCAAAAATTTGCAAGTTCAAATTTGATCTATAGTTGGAGAGACAAAAAAAGAGAAATTTCGGTGTGAATAGTGTGAAACACTATTTACTCAAATCTGACACTATTCACCGTATGATTTAGCATTTTTGTTTTTCAAACTGTAGATCGAATTTTGAGCTGAATTTTTTTGGAATTGTACAAACTACCGGTAGGTATGTTGTGTAATGTTTTCAATTTTTTTAACAATTCATAAATATGAGTTTTGTTACGTGAGCCTACGATCTCACCTAAACACCCGATCCACTTACTCTGAGCCGCTTGGATCCCCGTAGCGATCGTTTCGCTTGCTTGCTTGGGTGCCGTGTGGATGGCGGATTTCTGTGTGCTTCCTATGTGAATGTGAATGATTGCTCGGTGGCACCTGGGTTCCTGCTGTTGGCTGTTGGCTTAGGTTAGGTCAGTACGACAGCGGAAGCGACTTTCTATCTGAAAAAAAAGTAGGACAGTGACCGAGCATCTGCCTGTCCAGTGCTGTGCCCCCTGTGTCTTTTTCTTAGGGTATAAAACAGCCGCCACTTTATTGTTATTGGAATACAAAAATCATCTGATGTTTGGTGAAGCCAGACGTGGCGACCAAAATCACCATAAGCAGACGCACGAGCTAGACCGTGAGTTTCCAGATTCGACGTCATTTTTTTTAACAAAATTTAATTTCCTCACTAGCATAAAAAGGCTTAGCCGTGGAGCACCGAAAAAGCTTAGTCGTGGCGGAGCCCCTGCGTTAGGGATCCACGCCACGAGTAAATATTATATGTGCGGCAGATATCCTTATGCGCCACAGATATATTCCATTAGCCACTAGTATTCTGCTAGCCGTGACGCATCTTTATTGAGCGCGCCACGCGTACTTGTGCGCACCACGGCCGCCCAGGTCCCAGCTTAGCCGTGGCGCAGCACGCCAGACCGTGTGCCACGACTAAGTTGTTATCCGTGGTGCAGCAACTGTTGGTGAGCCACGGATACTTAGCCGTGGCGCACGATTTGTCTAACGCCACGAATACTTGGCAACCGTCTCAAGCGCTAGAGCCCACGCACAGCGGCTCATCATGCACTCGAGGAGTGAATGACGCCATGAGTCCGCCGCTCTGCAGAGCGAGCATCTACTGTCTGTTGCCATATTGCGGCGAAATCTGACATCACCGGTCGGGATAGAGTTCCTAGCAAGCCTCCAGAGGAATACTCTAATATTTTCCAGCACCTTGGTCTTCCAGAGTGAAGTCCAATATTTCTCCTTGCGCTCATTGCTCGAGCCTGTGGCTGTCTCATGCAGCCATGCCTCCCGTCGCCTCTTTGAGTCTATGAGCATACGATATGCCGATCTTACCAAGAAAACACCGGTGCGCTCAAAATGCCAAGCCCATATGTCATCAAATCTGCGTGTACATATCGGTATAGATAGAATTACCTGGATATCCATCGGTAGAAAGAAGTCCCTCCAACGGTTTAAGTTCCATGTCGCAGAAGTGGCATGAATAAATTTCGCGGCTAAAACCGGAGGATCATCCTTTGTGCACGTGATTGGGTGCATAGCATAGTCACAGGGTAGCCAGTTATTGTTCCAAGCATTTGTACTCTCCCCCATACCAATCCGTCGTATTAGTCCTTGCTGTAGGACTTTCTTGCCCGCTACTAGAGATCGCTAGATCTACGAGGGGTGTGACCCCACTGACGCCTCTAGGAATTCTCCATCAGGGTACTAAACAGCCTTCAAAATCATTGAACTCAACGTATCAGTATTCTCCAAGCTTGTCTGGCGAGGAGAGCGAGATTGAAAATTTCAATATCTCGGAACCCCAAACCCCCATCGTATTTGGGCATCGTGATGTCTTCCTAGGATACCCAGCACGTTTTCCTCTTCCCATCACGGCAGCCCCACCAAAAGTTGCGCATCAAACCACTAGTATGATCACACAATTCATTGGGGAGCTTAAAATTAAACAAGACATGGAGAAGGTCGGGATTGCTTGTGCCACAGATTTAATAAGAATCCCTTTCCCTCCCATTGAGAGAACATTTTCCAGCCATCCCTGTACCTGTTTCCAGACCCTATCCCTTAGGTATTTGAATGCGCCATTCACATAATGACCGACACCAGAGGGCATCCCAAGGTACTTTTCACTGAGAGACTCATTTTGAACATTTAGTCTGTCCTTCATTGCTTGTCGAACAACTTCTGGACATCCTTTTCTGAAAAACACTGAGGATTTGTCTAAATTAGTTAGTTGGCCCGATGCCTGATAGTATTCCTTAAGTACTTCTGTCACTTCATCTGCATCTTCCACACTTGCTTTCACAAACAACAGGATATCATCAGCAAAGAGTAGATGGTTGACCGCTGAAGCGGTACTAGCCATCTTTATACCTTGTAAGTTCGATGGTTGGAATAAACTTCTGGATTTTAAGAGAGGCACCAGAGGCGCTCTGCTGCTAGCAAAAACAAATATGGGGAGATAGGATCGCCTTGACGGATACCTCGAGATGGTGTAAAAGTCTCTAATGGTGATCCATTGAATAAAACTGAGAATGTTATGGTGGACACCATTCTCATCACCAACTCAACCCATGTGGAGTGGAAGCCGAGTTTTAACATAATCGCCTTGAAATACGACCACTCCACATGATCATACGCCTTTATCATATCCAGCTTTAGAGTGCAATGTTTATGTTTCAGTGCTTTATTCATCTTCATAAAATGTAGACACTCTATGATGTTATGATATTGTCCGTAATAAGCCTTCCAGGAACAAAAGTCGATTGTTCCCGTGAGATGATCTTCGGAAGTATCTTCTTCAATGTGTTAGAAAGAACTTACGAAGCAAATTTATGGACCACATTGCATAAACTAATGGGACGAAACTGACCTAGCTTGGAGGGGCTCACCACTTTCAGAATTAGAACTATGAATGTGTCGTTTATATCCTTTGGGTTGTTCTCAGCACACAAAATACGTAGGACAGTCGTTGTAACTTCCGCACCACAAAGATCCCAATTTCGTTGAAAGAAATGTGCTAGGTAGCCATGAGGCCTCGGGGCTTTTGTGGATTGCATTTGATATAACGCATTTTAACTTCCTCCTCAGAGTATGGCACTAGCAGATCCTCATTCATTTCGATTGTCACCTTGGTAGGAACCGTTGACAAGACTGCATCCAGTCCATTTATCCCTTCCGAGGTATATAGGGAGTGAAAGAAATCCCTAGATAACTCACCTAGCTCCTTTGAATCCTTAGTTAATACGCCATCTGATCTTTGTAAGCTCGTGATTTTGTTCTTCTTTCTCCTTCTACTGCCTCTTTGATGAAAAAAGTGAGTGTTTTTGTCCCCCTCGGCCAACCATTGAATACGATACCTCTATCTCCACATGACCTCCTCCCTATGCTGGATTCCACCAGCCGGTCATGGACTTTATTTCCTCATACGTTGGTCCAATGCGACCTGGATCCGCACGTAGAGTTTCAAGCTTAGTTCTAAGCTCCCTAACTTGCTTCTGAACACTCACAAAAGTGTCAGTATTCCATTGCTTAAGACTGTTCGTCGCTCTACCAAGTTTGTTCCTCACTTTCGATATGTTCTATGATGGTCCAACGGACTGCAACAAGTCTCTGAGGAAAGGGTCAAACTCGTCATAGGTCTCCCACATCACCTCGTACCTGAAAAGGATGATTTGCAGCTGTCGGTCTGTGATCTCTCGGCGAGAGCTCAAGCAAGATCAGAGAGTGGTCAGAGGTTGATGCGGTCATATGTTTTAGCGTCGCCAATGGGTACCTAGCACACCAGCTAGTCGAGGCCACTGCTCGGTCCAGACGTGTGCGACAAAAAGAACCTCCTTCCACTTCCATTTCTAAAGTCGATGGCAAACCTGTGTAGCCGAGATCTGTCAGTCCGTAAACATCTACTGCTTCAAGAAACACTGTCAATTGAGCATTGCATCTCTCGTTAACACCCTTATGTTCTTCTCGGTGAAGAACTTCATTGAAGTCGCCGATACAGAGCCACGGAGGATCCTAGGATGACTTGATGTACTTCATCATGTCCCATGTTTCGAAACGTTCGTGGACTTGGGCTTCTCCATATACACACGTCTGATACCCACAAGTATAGGGGATCGTTGAAATCTTCGATGTGTAAGTATAGTATCGATCCCACGAGGAGTAGAAGGTATAAGTATTTATCCTCTCAAATAAGAGTGTCACTTCCCTTATTATCTATGCACTAGACAAACTAAAATGATTAAATGATGCAAGTGTTTTTGGGTTTTTTGTGTAGAGTTTGCAATAAAGTAAAATGCTGAAAATGCAATATGACAAGTGAAAGCTCTCAAAGAGAGAAAGCCCAATCCTCTATGCAGCAAGAGGACAAGCTCAAGTGTGTGTTTCTTATAAGTGGAGAGAGTTCCCAAGGGCTACCTAGACTTCATGGCATAAATATTTCTAGAACAACAAGGTAAACATTTTGTCAAGTTTTAATCTTCTTTGGACGGAGCCATAATTAGGAATAGCTAGATAAATAAACTAAACCTCTTATTATGGATCATGTGGCCAAGTAAATGACTACACAAGAGTTATTAAGACATAAAGTCCCACCATAGCATTAATATTTAAGGTCCCCGATACTAATACCCCATAAAGTAACTTCATGATTCGGTCTTGGGTTTACGTGTCCTCCCAAGTCTTCCTCACTCCATTACACTGTGGTGTTCTCCTATGAGCCCATATAGGTGAAGTGATATGCAGTCGACGTTCGCACAACACCATCATAGAATTACATCAAAGATAAAAACTAGAAAAAAATACCAACACATGTCATATAAAAATCATTGTCAATTCATCCTATACCCCAGGAACATGAGAGAACTACTCACAACGCCAAGACATGATATGATTTAGTGATACAATTGATACAAACATGTAGAATAGCACTTAGACAATAGCTAGGGATCAAACAATCTCAAACTATGAGGGGGATGAAGTGGATCACGAAGATGGTGATGGAGATGGTGCTGGTCTTGACGGTGGTGTTGATGGAGACTCCGGAGGGGGGATGGAGAAGACCTCCGGAGGTGATTCCGGCGGCGTTTCCCCCCTCCGATCTTCTCCGGCGGCAGCCTTCTGTCTCTCTGTTTCTGGTTTTGTGTTTCTCCGCCGCCTCCTCCTGGAAAACGTCGAGGGACTATTTTTATAGTCATTTTTAGGTCACGAGGAAGCTTCGGGAAGAAGGATCGACGCAAACAGGGCCATGAGGGCCAAAAGAGGTGGGCCCACGCGGCCAGGTACAGGGGCCGTGTGGGGCACCCTCTTTTGCCCCTCCAGCCTCCGTTTGCTTGCTTCCTTCACTCCTAGGTCTTCCTCCTTCCAAAATAATGATCCCCGTAAATTTGCAGCTCATTATGACGTCGTTAAGGCTCTGAAATAAATAAGGAAAGAAATAGGGGTTTTCTGCCTGCGCAGGATTAATTCCATAAAAAGGGGAAATCATTATTAATTACCAAAAATCATTAAATAACAGTAATATACACCTTATATGATGCAAATATGAATGGAATATAAGTATTATAGTGCAAAGTTCATGTATGCATTTTATATGCATCAACATCCCCAAGTATGGAAGTGATAAAACTAACATGAACTTTGCAATATAATAACAACATGGATATAAAAGATGATTGCTACTGCTACATAAAGTCAAATGATTCATTATTCAAAGAAGTAGCAATATGCAAACAGTTTATAAAGTGATATCAAGTATTCAATGCAAGGATGTTCAATGATAGTTCACAAAGTGTAACATAAAAGATAGTAATATGGACCACATGTATGCAATATGATAAGTAAGAACATCCTACATAGGTCATAGAGTGAAGATGAAAATCTGAATATAAAAGGTGGACACTTTGGAAAAGATATATAAATGAGTAGAGGTAAAACATGCATAAGTTTCATCTATCCTCCAAACTATTCTACATAAGTTATTGAATGCAATGGTAATACTTGGTGTCAAGCTCTCATTCCCCTATCACAGCATCTTAAATGATTAAAGTTTAATGTGAAAGCAAATATGAGTAGTGGCCTTGATAAAGCAAAGGTTAGATGTCTCATGCCCCTTGAATACAAGTACCTACACCATGATTACTCAACTTGGGAAACAAAAGAAGTTTAAGTTATCTATCATTGTAAGTAATAATGGTATTATCAAGAGCCTCAACTAGGGTACCTCTTGTCCCATGATATGGATCAATCCCACATCAAAACAACAAGACAAACAAACATAATGAACAACCTCAACACCATTTTTATTTACCATTTGATATAGCTTTTTATTGTAGGGTGTATCACAGAAAGTTCAAAATAGCATGTAAGTAAATTTCCACCATGAATGATGCATGGCTTAGATTAGCGGCCCAGGTTTCTCTCTAACCATTTATACAAACTCATTTAAACTTACTCAATTTCCACATTATTTCACCATGATAGGCATCCATAAACAAAAGTACATGATATCAACTAAATAAATGATGGAACATGTTGAAAACTTTGCATGTGACAGCACATATGGGCTAACTCCCAACGTTAAACATTTATCAATCCACTATCATCATAATATTAATCACAATGGTTCATGTTTATTAAATGTAATAACAGTGTGCATCAAGTTCGCGAGAGCTTTTTAACCAACTTTTCCCATTACAATAAATAACATAATCATTTTCATTTGGAGGTATAGATAACACAAATAACATGATAAACATACTCGGAATAGCATAAAGCTAATAGGTAGATATGGTGGACTCACTGGAAAAACTTGTGTTGAATGTGTTGGAAACAAGTTTTTACTTGTTGGAATTTTTGGGCTAGCAAAATGGAGAAAGATGACCATCTAGATGCATGCATGAGTGGCCATAGAACTAACTAATTCATGTCAAACAATGTGAAATAACATAAAGCATCAAAACATGAATAAAGGATAGCTAATGATAAAGCATTTGCAAATTATTACTCATAAAAAAGCTCATGAATCATGCAACTATATGTGTCATTAAAAATCAACCTAGACATCCCTTCTCCCAATACAATAAAAGCATGAAAGATATTTCAACCCATATTTCCAGTAGCTTTCTCATATATAAATGATAGTGTGGTGGTCTCACAAAATAAAAATCAAAGCAAAAACAAACAAAAAGACGCTCGAAGTTTATGCGATAAAGTGTTTCAAATGAAAAACAGAAGTTAGACGTGTGTAAACCGAGAGTATGTTGGTTCAGTGGGGATGTTCTCCACATCCCCAACCTTATGGTTTTCACCATACTTGGATAACTCATGGTGCATCTCCTCCAATCCCTGTGAAAAAACTTCAAAACACGGTTTCTCCCATTTCTTTTTTATGAGGTGACATTAATAGTGATAGACAAATAGGTTTCTTTGCTGCATAAAATCCTTAGACAAAAATTCATGTGAATGTCCAGAAGTTTATAATGTTGTATTACTATTCAATAAACTCAATTGGATAAAAACGATTCAAGTTAAAAGTTCAAAAACATGCATCAAACAATATTAGACAGAATCTGTCCAGAAAACTAACAGCAGAGAAACGTATTTTCTACCTGACTTAAGCTTGTCGAAAAATGCTGAAAAAATTCAAGCATACAGAGGATGAAAAGTTACAGTTACAGTTGAAATCTCAGCTCATTCGGAGTTACAGAATAAAAATAAAAAATCAAACCGTGCACAGACTTCATGTAGGAATAAAATCTCCGAATAGAAATAGCAACTTTGTCAAACCAAAATGGGTAAAACTTGGCACTTTATTAAAATTTCAGAAACTAAGCTAAGAAAACATTCTCTTGTTACAGCAAGAGGACACAAAGAAAATCAAAAGTAAAAATAACCGGGTTGCCTCCCGTAAAGCGTTTTTTTATAGCCATATAGCTAGGCTTACTTACTTGGTATCAAGATGGTTGGAGCGAGGTGGCTTGGCATCCCCAAGCTTAAATTCTTGTATGTAGGGTGAGCCTAGGGGTAACATCCCCAAGCTTGAGTGTTTGTCCCTCTTGATCTTTGTTTATCACCCTCAACTCTTCCACTTGAAAGTTCTCTTCACACATAACTCATCGTAAAACTTGATTAGAGGGGTTAGTGTCTCCATAAATTAAGTCTCCATAGGTACAGCAAAGACATATCATGAGTTGATTCTAAACATTATCTACTATTACTATGGTTGTGTATTGCTCTTTGATCAATAGAACCACACAAAACATTAGTAATGAGAGTAATGCAAAATAAAGACAGAATCTGTCAAAAACTGGACAACCCATAAAGAGTGAATTTTCAGAGGCACTTACGTTGCTCAAATCAGAAAACTTTGAACTAATGAAATGTGTATAATATCTGAATAATGCTTTCATAAAATATCAGGTCAAAATTCCTCTTCTGTGATTTTTAACATTTTTCGCGGTGAAGCTTAGGAATCTGTTTTCTGGAAAGCAAATCACTATTGTTCAATCTTATCTTTCAAAAGAGATTACGCTTGCCATTAAGATGAAAAAATAAGATAAAAAAGGTGTGGTTACAGTAGTAAACAAACACCTTGACTCTATTTATTTAGTTTTAGCTTTGGGATAAGTTTTAATGATAGAGACTTTGCAATGATTCTATTGGCATGAACAACACATATTCAAGGTCGACCCCAACATCTCCATTACTCATCCTTCTCATTTACTTTCCCAAATTTTATATAAAAAAAAATCTTAAACTAATTGTTAGTAAACAGTAGGTAAAGTTATTTTGCAAGTTCTCAAGATATAAAGGTGTGTCCAAACAGAATTGGAAGTTAAAGCATAAGGAACACACCACAAAACATTAAACCATTAACTTTTAAGTCTAACTATTTTCCTATGCATTGGCATTTTATATATGAATGAATCACAATAAATAGAAATTTCACAATGCATATTAACAGTAGTAACTTGCAGCATATATTTATTAGAAGCATAAAGATGGTTCTTAGTACCTCCTCTTTTATAATAGTTGCAAGTAGAAGAAATAAATTCAACCATAGAATCACAAGAATCATTCAACTTAGATAATATAGGCACATAGAGAGGATCATTAAATTTATTTTTTAATTCATTAGCATGCTTTCCTCTTTCAAAATAATTATTAAGATCAATATAAAGTTTAATATCATGGTTGCAACAAATATTTGGAACTAAAGATAATTGCAGACCACATAAGTATTTCTCAACATAAGCAAGTTTCTCCTCCATGGTGTGAATAGGGGAGTTCAGGAATAAAGTAGGACTCTCATGAGTGAGAGTATCATCACAAGCAGCAAGTATATCATTTTTATCCTCACATAAAGTAGTAACAACTAAACATGGAGGATTATCAATAAGCATAGGACCATCATCTAAAGCATTATCATATAGCATGTCTAAACCATTTTCTTCATCATTTTTAAAATCATTATCAATAATGTTCTCATTAGGCATAGGTTCATATTCTTTCTCATCATTAAAATCAAAAAAGCAAAGTTTATCATCAACCAAATTTTGAGTGTTACCCTCATCCATAGGTGGTGAAGGTGGATGTTTCCTCTCTTCATTCTCTAGTTGTTCATCATTTTCAACATCTTCTTGCTCTTCATTGTCCTCTTCTTGGGGCTGCATGGACATCCCCAAGCTTAGGCTTTTATCCTCTTTTTCACATACTTCTTCCAAGCTTATGTTTTCATCATCTTCTTCCTGCAAAACAATAGAGCTCTCTTGGGGAGCCTCATTATATTCAACAACATAAATATTTTGAGAGAAGTTGTCTATGCAATATTCAAGAATAAAATCTATCTCTCTTTCAAATTTGTTAGCTATAGGGCAACTTTTATTTTCATGAATGAAGGTTTGCAATTCAAAAGATGCCTTGAAAGTAACAAATTCCTCTACTTGTTCCATTCCTAAATAAGCATAATCACTAGTATAGTAAGATGCAATAACACATTCTTCATGGAACCTACATTGAAATTCAAAATGTTTATCTTCTTGTTCAGAGCAAAAAATACAAGTTACATCATGGTGTAAAAGCAACTCCTTAGCAATATAATTTAATTCCATCATGAAACCTTTTAGTATTTTCCCTTCCTTAGATTCTCTATATTCCTTGGCAATCTTAGAAGCATTCAAGTGTCTAAACAAAGCATCATTTATATCCATACTTATGCCCATAACACGAGTTTTTTTGGTATTTTTCATTTTCTAATTTGTTTTGGGTTTTTGATAAATGCAAAACTTAAAGTAAAACTAAACTAAATGCAAAACGGAAAGTAAACTAGAGTATATGCAAAACTGAAAATAAATATCTAGTGCAAACAAGAATAAAACTTAAGCGCTACACTCCTCGGCAATGGCGCCAGAAAACGTCTTGATAACCACAAGTATAGGGGATCGTTGAAGTCTTCGATGTGTAAGTATAGTATCGGTCCCACGAGGAGTAGAAGGTATAAGTATTTATCCTCTCAAATAAGAGTGTCACTTCCCTTATTATCTATGCACTAGACAAACTAAAATTATTAAATGATGCAAGTGTTTTTGGGTTTTTTGTGTAGAGTTTGCAATAAAGTAAAATGCTGAAAATGCAATATGACAAGTGAAAGCTCTCAAATAGAGAAAGCCCAATCCTCTATGCAGCAAGAGGACAAGCTCAAGTGTGTGTTTCTTATAGGTGGAGAGAGTTCCCAAGGGCTACCTAGACTTCATGTCATAAATATTTCTATAACAACAAGGTAAACATTTTGTCAAGTTTTAATCTTCTTTGGACGGAGCCATAATTAGGAATAGCTAGATAAATAAACTAAACCTCTTATTATGGATCATGTGGCCAAGTAAATGACTACACAAGAGTTATTAAGACATAAAGTCCCACCATAGCATTAATATTTAAGGTCCCCGATACTAATACCCCATAAAGTAACTTCATGATTCGGTCTTGGGTTTACGTGTCCTCCCAAGTCTTCCTCACTCCATTACACTGTGGTGTTCTCCTATGAGCCCATATAGGTGAAGTGATATGCAGTCGACGTTCGCACAACACCATCATAGAATTACATCAAAGATAAAAACTAGAAAAAAATACCAACACATGTCATATAAAAATCATTGTCAATTCATCCTATACCCCAGGAACATGAGAGAACTACTCACAACGCCAAGACATGATATGATTTAGTGATACAATTGATACAACACAATCTGAAACAATGATCTCCCCACAAAACAATGACAAATAGCAATTTACAAACATGTAGAATAGCACTTAGACAATAGCTAGGGATCAAACAATCTCAAACTATGAGGGGGATGAAGTGGATCACGAAGATGGTGATGGAGATGGTGCTGGTCTTGACGGTGGTGTTGATGGAGACTCCGGAGGGGGGATGGAGAAGACCTCCGGAGGTGATTCCGGCGGCGTTTCCCCCCTCCGATCTTCTCCGGCGGCAGCCTTCTGTCTCTCTGTTTCTGGTTTTGTGTTTTCTCCGCCGCCTCCTCCTGGAAAACGTCGAGGGACTATTTTTATAGTCATTTTTAGGTCACGAGGAAGCTTCGGGAAGAAGGATCGACGCAAACAGGGCCATGAGGGCCAAAAGAGGTGGGCCCACGCGGCCAGGTACAGGGGCCGTGTGGGGCACCCTCTTTTGCCCCTCCAGCCTCCGTTTGCTTGCTTCCTTCACTCCTAGGTCTTCATCCTTCCAAAATAATGATCCCCGTAAATTTGCAGCTCATTATGACGTCGTTAAGGCCCTGAAATAAATAAGGAAAGAAATAGGGGTTTTCTGCCTGCACAGGATTAATTCCATAAAAAGGGGAAATCATTATTAATTACCAAAAATCATTAAATAACAGTAATATACCCCTTATATGATGCAAATATGAATGGAATATAAGTATTATAGTGCAAAGTTCATGTATGCATTTTATATGCATCAACGTCAAACGCCACTGCTCCATATCCGAGGACGAAACAACAACATCTTTGTGGTACTGAGAATACGGAAGAATTTCAACTTTTATTTCATTGTTCCAATAAATACCTAGGCCACCACTACGGCCGGAACTACTCACTCCAAAGCCCCTATCATAACCTAGCGTCATCACTAGTCCTTCAACTCTGCTCTTATGCACCTGAGTCTCAACTACACATAAGATAGAGGGGGCACGGCTCCGCACAAAATCACAGATCTCTCTAATTGTCGCGGCCATGCCAAGTCCACGACAATTCAGGCTTGTGATATTCATTGCGAATGGCATTCCTCCTCAAAGGAGGCCGCCGATGTTGCTTTAGAGTTTGCGTTCTTCCCTGCGTGGACTTCCCTAGCTGTTGCCGCTGCTACTTTCCTAAGCTTCTTCTGCATTGTTGGTGGCACGTACGCTGGTGGAGGGGGAGGAACTAGCTCACCGTCCATATTTAGTTGCTTCCTGGCGCTGGGATTAGATCCCACACTCACAACATCTGTCTATGTCTTAAGCAAGCTAGACGCGGTATCTTCTGTCTCCTCACCCTTCTCCATGTCCAACCCAACTTTCTCAGAATTTCGCTTCCTTGCCTGGTTCTCTGGAACTTTTGGCTTCCATTTACGCTGACCACAGCCAATTTCACTGCAGCGTCCTTTGTGTTCACAAGGTTGTGGTGCCTGCTCACACACTCGGGGTGCCTGCTCTCCAAAGAGTCTCATCTTCTATCATCCACTTGCAGAACTAAAGATCGGCAACTTCATACTCCCCCGTGCTGCACTTCGTATAAACATGCCAAGTAGTTGGGCATATTCTCACACTTGATTTGGAGGAGCATTTTCTCTCATAACCCTATGGTGATGGAGGTACAATCCTTGCAAGTGGCTTGGGAGGGTTCAGATTAACTCTTGCATGATGTAACTCTCCCTACCTAGTCTGCACTACTGAAAGCTCAATACTGATAACTTCACCCACCCTGCTCGCCAACAGTGTAAGCACATCCTTACTGCGAAACATTTGTGGTATTTTGTGAATCTGAATCCAAGCTTGGACCTTATTCGGCACCACAGATGGTACCGATGTTGAGTCGTCGAACGGTTCCATCATGAGGGCACATCCACGGGACAACCAAGGGCCATCTTCCATGATCCACTTCCAATCACACAAAGACGAGGCTTGGATTACGAACAAGTTAGACTCCACACCATGAATCTTGACCTCCTGTGCCGGATTCCAGGCTGCAAGGCGCAAGGCGCAAGCATAGTTGATTTCAGAGTCTGCACACCAAAGGACTTCCTAGTGAGAACCTTCGCCGCGGCTAGCCACTTGATCTTCGGCCAGCTACGTACCACATCCTTCCTGAGGACTACATCATCAAGCTCCGCCTCATGAAATTTCATGTTCCTTAGTAGCTCATCGACATCCACTTCTTTTTCCATCTATCCTTCCTTGACACCTGAACCTTTCGCCACCATGGCTAAGCGAAACTCCTAGCGACCTGGGACCTGAAAACCTAACTCCTCACCCCTTCCAAGGCCAGGTAGCAGGATCAGCCAGCCCCTTGATCAGCCCAAACAGGAGGAGGAAAGAGGGACGTGGCTTGGTGGTTGGAGTCATGAGAATTGTTGGCAGAGATCGAGATCGCCGTCGTCGTCGCCCAACCCTAATCGTGAGAGTGAAAAGGTCTCTCGCCGCTTCCGTGTGTGGCTTGCTGTGCCCCTTGTGTGCTTTGATGGATGAGACAATGGATCACCTGACGGTCCAATGCGTCTTCGCGACTCACCAAACCTATAGCTTGTTGCGCCAACAAATTAGGTATCCTTGACGGACTGGGGGGGTCAACGCACTTCAAGGTCTTTATTCAGAGAACAACAAGAATGCCAATTCCTTCATCATGTTAGTCATTCAGGCCAGCTCTGTGGTTGGAGCGCAATGCCAAGGTTTTTGACGCACAATTAGCTGCGGCTTTGAAGGTCATTAACTGTATCGTCGAGGGGTGGAGACTTTAAGCTTTTGCAGACATGGGACGACGGGAGTAATCGAGTAGTTGTGATTGATGTTGTGATCGTCGCCCGAAGCGGGATGATCCGGTGGAGTGGTTGTAGTGCCTGGCGTGCCTTTTTCGTGGTTGCTCTTGTAGTCTTACCATGTAGCTGTACTCCTTCTTGTTTGTTTAATACAATGATGTGCAGATCTCCCACGGGTTGTCGAAAAAAAACTGCATGTCAACTTCACCAAATTGGATGTAGCTCCTACCTTGTTTCTAGCAGAACTCTCTATCGTGCCCCCGCCCTTTGCAAATACTCGTCGCCGTGAATTTTTTTGAACGGGGAAATGTCCCGAAGCAACTGGAATCTGCATTAACCAGGCGGTGGGTGTACATAGATAAAAATGACCACCCAGAAAAATGATAATACTATTATAACCAGATCCACAATTTTTACAGAAACACCCTATGAAAGCTTGCAGAAATGTGATCAAGTCCAAACACACCGTCGATGAAGATCAACCTTCAGGCACAGCCGCCCCTGTCGCCGCCGAGCACATGGCCACCTGGGGCACTTGCTGCCGCACCGAAGCTGAAGAAGATACTCCGAGATGGCACTCTGGCTTGGAGGAAGAGAGATCCACTGGTGCTCGAGAGCGGCGAAGCCAATATCTTGGCCGAAGATAGCGGCGGCCAAATGTGCCACCGCTAAGAACTGCCACAACACACACAGACTCCTCATCTGCAACATACAATTTCTCCGCCACCGTAAAACTCCAGCAGCCACCAAACTGTTCTCCCTCTCCCCCTCGTCACCAAGGCCGGCCAAGAGAAAGAACCAGGTCTGGAGATACACTTATTGAAGGTGCCCGTACCGAAAATCTCCTCTTCAGCTTTCCTCCTCCGAAGTGTGTCGGAGACACTCAACAATGAGTGTCCGGCGTCGCGCCAGAAAACCGGAATGGACAAAGCTCAAAGCCACAACATTATTGCCGGAGATTCCTAAGTTTAGGTCCCGCGCCCTCAACAGCTCCTGCCACCAAAGCACCATAGAGGAGAGATCCATCACCTTACTCCCAGATGCCACAAAGCACACATCGAGGCGAAACCCAAGCCTTCTATATACACTACTAGGACCCACACCTCGCCTCAACCATGTCCGTACGGCATCGCCATCGACAAAAGCCTCGGTTCGGTCCGAGACAACGTATAGGACTCTAAAAGTATTGTAGCGATGAGAAAGAAAGAAGAGGAAATAAATGAGCCTCCAGTCGAGTGATACTTTTCACCGTGGATGGAAGCATGTATATTTAATGAAGAAATAATGATTTCTATGCAATTGATCCAAACATTGTCTCGTACCATTAATGGAGCGACCAGAGCTCAGTCGGTGAGCATTAATTTAATTTAGCTAACTATTGCTTTTTTTCAGTTGCAACCCATATGCAATTAGAACAATCTCAACTGGAACCCATGAACAAAGTAGTCAAAAGTGAGCACTATTTGTGAAAGGTGGTATGCGTCTCAAGGAATATACATGGGAAAGAAAGGTTGATAGGAAATGTTATCTCCCCTACTGACGGATAAATCTTAATTTCATTGAGAAAGGATTGTCATATATTTTGGTAGTATTAGTTCTCCGCCTTGAATAGAAAAAGGAGAATCAGCATAATATTGGAATTCTATGTGGGAGTTTAGTTCCTTAGATGACAAACTATGCATTTCACCGCTTTTTCTCCTTAATTGCAAACACAAGAAACAAAAATAGGGAGACGATTTGGTTTATGTGATCTATCATCTTTCCTTTTTCTCTTCAACTAGATTTATTATAGTCACGAGTAATGTACTTACTTTTCTCTCTATCCAGATTGAGGGGGCGAGAAACGAGGGTGGCAAAGGTGATAGCATATGGGATGTATTTGCAGATAAAAAAGGTTTGTCCCACATGGATTCTTATTTACTTTGTTTAAATATATCTATATAATTAATAGTTGATATTGAATCCTTTTTTAGAACATATCCTAGACGGAAGCAATGGAGATGTTGCAGTTGATCATTACCATCGATACAAGGTGTTGTTATTGTAATCATTGTCATATCTATCAAATTGTTGCATTTTGTAAAATAACGTGTTTCTTTCTCTTGATTGAGAAAATGTTTCTAGCTATCATATTGTTGCATTTGTACAACATGAAACTACCTCGTTTCCAAGATCCCTAATTCCTTGTTTGAATTCGTATAGGAAGACATTGAGCTCATCGCCAAGTTGGGTTTCGGTGCTTATAGATTTTCCATATCTTGGTCACGGATATTTCCCGGTACATTTCATTTGGTGGATTATGCTTCACATATTAATACACTTCCAAATTGCATTGCCACAATTCCAGTTTTCCCCTCGATATATTCTTCTTGACTATTATTGTCAGTCATTCCTCATCTGAATTTATAAGTTTGTTGTTCCTGCAGATGGATTAGGAAAGGAGATCAATGAGCAAGGAATTGCTTTCTATAACAACCTTATAGATTTCATGATTGAGAAAGGTGTCACATGATTTACTAAATGTCTTGAAAGTTATTATTCATCTAGTTATTCACCACCCTTCCACCCTTCTGCCCCACTTCAGGTATTCAGCCTTATGCAACTCTATATCACTGGGATCTTCCAAATAACCTTCACCAGACTATGGGGGGTTGGCTTTCGGACAAGATAGTGTAAGTTAATGCAGGCATATTAACTTTAGCTTATGGATTTGTAAATAATATAGTTAAATTCCAACAAGAAATACTACATGGCATGTTTACCTAAGAACACTGCTTTATTTCGAAGTATTTCTGATTTAGTTTTATGTTTCTATATCTGATTATGGGCCGTCAAAATGTTTCAGAGAGTACTTCGCATTATATGCAGAAGCCTGCTTTGCAAATTTTGGCGATAGAGTTAAGCATTGGATAACAATCAATGAACCTCTTTCAACATCGCTTTGTGGTTATGCGACGGGAATATTTGCACCTGGAGTACATGAAGGTGAAGCTGGTGAACCTTTCTTGGCTGCCCATCACCAAATCTTAGCTCATGCTGCTTCTGTTGATGTCTACAGAAGAAAATTTAAGGTATGTTGAGTTTCCATTTGAAGTATCATCATTGCGTCAGTTTGTTTGCATTACCTTTGTTTTAATGATTTACATATTGTAGGCTGTACAGGGTGGCGAAGTTGGGTTTGCTCTCGATTGTATGTGGGCAGAGCCAGCGTCTGATAAAATGGAAGATCAGGATGCTGCAACACGATATATTGACTTTGCATTTGGATGGTAAAGTTTAAGCTTACCTTTTCACGTAATACATATGAAGTGTCATATGATTGTTACCTTATTTCATCGAAACTTTTTTTTTCGTTCTCTGTAGTATTTTAGTCATATAGTGCAGACATGCCTTCAGATTCATGAATCCTATGGTTTCACTTTATGCATATTTCATGATTGTAATTGCTTTTCTTGAAGGTACCTGGACCCAATATACTTTGGTGATTACCCAGAAAGCATGCGCCGGAGATTGGGCGATCGTCTTCCAAAATTCTCAGAGAAAGATCGTGAATTGATGAGGAACAAAATTGATTTTATTGGATTAAATAACTATACATCAAGATTCCTTGCTGATCAAACGAACCCCACAAAACAGATCCATTTTTTTCAAGCTCAGAAAACAGAGATAATGGGTACTATGCTTCAGCTATCGATAACTTGTCTTTTTTGTCTATAAAAAAAATCGCATCACAACCTGAAAGATGCAGGGTTATCTATAAAAACTCCAGTACATAAACAACAAACACGATACTCCCTCCGATCCATAAAAAGTGTCGCTCATTTTGTACTAAGTTAGCACAAACTTTGTACTAAGTGGGCGACACTTTTTATGGATCGGAGGGAGTAGTTGTATTCCACCTTGCTAATTAAGAAGAACATCCCTTCTCCCACTAAGCATAGTCTATTCACCTCTTTTGTCTCCTGTTACACTCCGAGCATTATAAATCAATATAGGTAAAAAAAAATAGGTGTTTTCTTGGCTCATAGGTGTAGATACACCTATTAGGTAAAAAAAATTAGTGTTTTCTCAAAATGTCAAAAAATTGCAGAAAAAAGTTCGGATGTACATTAGAACATTATGTGTTAGCACAAAAAATGGCGTGGTGAAAAAAAAAATTGTGACCTGTGCAAAAAAGACAAAAAAAATGACTCGTATAAAGACATTTTGGTGCGTCCGGATTTGTCTTTTTTGCACAGGTCACAAAAAATATTTTTTCTTCACGTAACTTTTTTTGCTAACATAAAATGTCTTAAACTATATGTGAAATTTTTATTTTGAATTTTTTGACATTTTCAAAATTGTTTTTTGGGTAGTGGGTGCATCTGCACCTACTACCCGTAATGGATTTCCCTATAAGGAAGAACTACTTTTCTTGCTGAACTTTTGGCCTGAATATTATATATGTAACACTTTAGATTTTTGCAAAGTTGCCCCTTGCAAGTTTTCCTATCCTTACAGATTAATATCATAATGCTGACACTCGTTCCTTTTGGCAGACAAAGGGAGTAGCGGTGAAGCAATTGGTGAAAGAGTAAACACTTAACTGAGTACTGCTCATCCATGTAGCTCACTTATATCTCCTAACATTTCATCTCAACATTCGTGCAGGCTGCATCTGAGTGGCTTTATATAGTTCCTTGGGGTATTCAGAAAATGATTAATTATATAGCAAGGAAATATGACAATCCAATAATATATATAACAGAGAATGGTAAGGCTTCCATGTTCCTAAAATGGAGATGTTACGTTTTATTATATTCAAGAATGCATAGAGAACCATTAAAATCCTTCACCGTTCGTTTCCAATACACGTATGAATATCTGCGTACATGATATGAAATTGTCATATTTCCCACATATGTCGGTTAAATGGTTTAATCCCATACCTATGTACTTCACATAATATAGAGTACGTAGATTGGTTGAATCCCATACCTATGTAATTCACATAATATAGACTATGTGGACGGGTCCCGATCCCAAAGGGGGCAGGGACCTTCGGTTGTGTCTACTACGGCGGATATTGGACCACGTGGCGGCAACCCCAGACCGGCTTTGGCGGCGTGACATTCCTAGCGGTGACGTGTCGTCGCCCTCGGCCATCATGTCGGCGCCTTCGCTACATGGTGGCGGTGTGACATTCCTAGCGGTGATGTGTCGTCGCCCTCGGCCATCCTGTCGGTGTTGGTCTTGTGGGATTGTGACGACATCATTCTTGAGCAGAGATGAGCATGGTTGAGTGACGTGTGTCCCTGGGTGAGAACCTTGTTCCGGCTTTTGGCCGGAGCCGATGATGGCAATGCCTTCGGGGTCCGTGCACCGCGGTGGAGGCATCGTTCGGGGGAGCTACTCAAGGGGTAAACCATGATCCTCCGGATCTTTCAATGGTGGCGCTCTAAGCGTCACTCCCCTCCATGTAGGCATCATCCAGGAGCTCCTATTTTTGTTGATCAGCGGATACAATTTTCGTATCCGCACCTAGGATGCTCGGGGAAACCCTAGATCTGGGTCTTACGGATCGGATGATGGCAGCGTCCGGCGTCGCTCTCCTTATCGGGGCATCGTTTTGGAGCATGAATGGAGGGGTCCATTGGTGATATGGCGTGGCATCTACCGCATCGAAGACGACGGGTCTTGATGACATAGTGCAGCAGAGTCTCGGCGGCGGATCGGTTTTGATGGGCAAGCGCAGAGCGGTGGTGCTATTCGGCGCCGTGGCAGTGTAGACGGCTGGCCTGTTGAGGTCATGCGTACCTCTACCTCTGAAGATGGATCAGCGGTTCAATGGCGTGGCGGCTTCTGGAGCGTGTGCAAGCGGTAAACGCTGAGGATCTGCTGGACGGTATGTCTACTCCTCCTACTTCATTGGGAGGGTCAGTGATGCCCCATGATCTAGCCGGTGGGGCATTCGGCGTGCCCAGGGCAAATGCAATGCTTGCATGTTCTCCCACATTGTTGAGTTTGTAGGTTTCGTGTGGTGGTATCGGTTTGTTTAATGTATGCTTTTGTTGAATGAAAATAAAGAAAGTTATATGCATCTTTTCGATGCAGAGGTCGGGGATTTCAACCTCCTCTTCGAAAAAGGCAAAATGGAATGCATAGTGACAGAAAGATAAATTCACTTATAAAGAAATTACATTAGCCTACCACTTATCCGTCTTGTTTATCACAGATTGTAAACCTACTGTACCCTGGAATTAATACCGATCGTCCATTCTACGCGATCTAATGACCAAGATTTAGCGGTACTCCCCCCGCGAGTCTATGGAGTACTAACACAAAATATTAGGGAGTACCTTAACTAGAGGGGTAAAATCGTAAATGTGTCTCCCAAGTAAACCGTAACTGCATGCATCATTGTGGTGCCGATCTTGGGATCTCCATCTCAAAAAAAAAAAATCTTGGGATCTCCGTCGAACTAGTGCCGGCGACTGGCTACAACTACAAACTGCCGGCGGCGGCAGTTGATCTGTAGTGTGCGGGGAGATCAGAGTTCACAAGGCGAGGAAGCAAATTAGATTGGGATTGATCAAAGATTGCATTCATTATCAGGCGTGGACATGAATATATGTCGTTGATTAGTTCACCGGATCAGAGAAAGCAGGCACAGCCACAGCCATGGCATGCGAGACGAGCTCATAGACATGGCCGTTCATCAGGATTACTTAGCGAGATGTTCATCGAGATTGAGCCGTTAACGTCTTCGTGGACGTCGTACATCCATTAGATGTGGTATTGCTCCCCGCTGCATGCCAACAGTCTTGACGGCGGCATCCATCGATTGTAGCAGCCAATGGTCGAACTGTCGCCTGTACGTGCAAGATCTCGGCCGCCATGCTTGGTTTGTGCATGCTGTTACGGTTGTGGAAGAGATAGAATAAAATGTCCAAACCACCCTCAAAAACCAACGGCCGGATTTAATAGGTACTCCCCCATGCTCCAGGGAGTACCAGGGTATTGTAACGGATGACCCTGGTCTTTGCATCAATTGGTGCACACACCCTTAAATTATTGATTATCCAACAATGCCAAGCGTTTATGCCAAACAAATCAGCTAACAAAAAATCCGTGGTCATCTAAAATTGCTCCGCCTCATGACAATATCTCCACCATCCTACCATAAACTCTATGACAAGTGACCTGAGAACGAAAAATACACTACTCCTAGACAAAGTCTTCAATAAGTGATCGTCCCACATGCACCAACGATCGGCGCCATTTATGAATGATGCCCTTACGTAGTTTATTTCTGTAGGCATGGATGACGAAGATGATCCATCAGCAACACTTGATCAGGTCTTAAATGATACAAAGAGGGTTGGTTTCTTCAAAGGATATATTGCTGCGGTGGCACAAGCAATAAAGTAAGTTTGTTTCTGTTTGCCCCGTAACTAATACAGTGTAACCAAAACAAGTGACGCCACTAATTTTGCTAATTGTTGACATACAGGGATGGTGCCGATGTTCGTGGATACTTTGCATGGTCATTATTGGATAACTTTGAGTGGGCGATGGGATACACCAAGAGGTTTGGGCTTGTCTATGTTGATTACAAGAACGGGCTATCCCGACACCCTAAAGCATCAGCCATGTGGTTTTCACGCTTCTTGAACGCTGATGCCGCTGACAGCAAATCTCACACAAACTAAGCCGTCTTCACCAAGGTGTTAAAAATATATCATAGATAGATGTTTCTATCAATCTTATACACTTGTACTATTCACAGTAACTGTTATTTCTCGTTGTGCCACACTGCATGTAATTGATCCAACGTTTGTTCAAATGAATGCTTAAAGAATCTCAATACCTACCAATATGTTCTGGGTTTTGCCTCAAAAAAATATGTTCTGGGTTAATGTCGGGCAATGGTTAGTTGCTGACAACTCACAAATCTAATTTGAACCCTACCAACATGTTTTCTTCAAAAATATAAGTAGTAGTTTTGTGAGTAGTCATTCACAGACCCCAGTAAGCAATGACCAAAGAGGAAGTTCATTTATGTTCACAACTGATGTAACCAACCTTTTGCTACAGGGATGACATTGATGTTCGCAGATAGATTGGATAGTCATTCCTGGACAACTTTGAGTGGGCTACAGGATACACCAAGGGAGGTTTCGTTTCATAGTTTTCAAGAATGGGCTTTCGCGACATTCGCAAGTATCATCCCTGTGGTTCTCACACATCGTTGAAACAAATCCTGGTGTTGTATTGTAAACACTTCCGATTGTTTTTCCTGGTGTTGTATTGTACTGTAACTTCTGGTGTATACACAAGATAATAAATGTATCCCATCCCTGCGCTCTTTACGGCCTGCCATTAATCCAATAATTATGTTTACTGCTGCAGTGCTGCTGATGCATTAATCCTGTAGATTGGCCCTTCATAGGCCCGATAAGCAATTACCAATCACCAGAAAGCTTGTTTCTGTTTTACTGAAGTTTTCACTAAGGAATTTTAACCGTCTAGGACGATAAATATGAAATATGCAAAGATTTGTTTTGATGAGAATGGTAAATCTTTACTCGTCTCATGGTAGCGAGTTCAACTATGTTATTTCAGGATTGTCTAGTGGGTGGACTTCAATCCTTGGTTGTCCTTCAATCCCGACACTGACTTCGGCTTCGGACACGCCGCCATGGCGATGCCGGCGTGGGTGGACTGCGGGAGTCTATGCTGCGGGTTCGTGAAGATCGTCGCGTGCCCGCCGAGAGGTGACGGCGCCGCCGGTGGGTCCTGGATCTTCAGCGTGTCCATTTGGCCGAGGCTGGCCGCCGCGATTGACTCCGACAACCAGCGCTAATTCTTCAAGCCTCTCACTGCGGAGTATCTCGGCCTCAATCAGTATAGCCGGCTCTGATCACATGGATGATGCTCATTAATTTTGCTGTTGTTTTTGTTCGTAAACTAGCACTTGCTGCCTGTGGTTGTTTTACCGGACCGTGTTGGCTATTGAGCAGCCAGTAAACTACCGCTAGGTTCCCATGGAGTAGCATTTTCCTCCTCCTTTTTTTCTCACAAGGATAGCAAAGATTTCTCTCAAAAAGAAAAAAAAGTGCTCCGGAGCAAATAAAGTAAGCAAAACATATAAAACGATTTTTTTTGGATCCAAGTGATTACACTTTATTGCATACACATGCATGCATACATTTACAAAAAGGCCGAAAATATTCTTGCTTATTACTTATACTAGTGTTTTTTTAGGGATACTTATACTAGAGTTACACATATATGTCTATGTAATTGTGGTCTTTGGAGTGTGCAGCTCGTAACTTAGCATATGGACCTGCAAAATGCAAACAACGAGGTTCGAAAAACCAACAATGTTAGACATATGAGATTCTTTTTTAGAAGAAAAAAATGCTCAAAGAGCCCGACTTTGTATTAACGAATCCATCAACCAGGTAGGGAGTACACAAGGCCACCAATAGAGAGGCCACCAAAAGGTGGTTTTGAGTTCCAAGGCAGGTGAAGATTTTACATTTCTAAGGGGTCCAAACCTGCCAAGCCAGATGATGATGTAGCCAATGTATTGAACCAAGCAATTGCACCTGGTAGGCTGAGGCAGTCCAATAAAAAAAATTAAGTAATGAAGCCGATTTGGAAAGTTCATGGGGAAAGAGGGTCGTAGAATATCATCTGTTTTTTACATAGGAAATGCCTTTAATTGATTAAATCGAAAAGAGCTGGACAATTTATAAGAAAAACCAGAAGAAAATTCATACAACACATAACACACCACGTCGGTCTCAAGGCCACACCCCCACACGAGTCAATGATCAAGTTGCTCTAGTGACCAAAGATGACGCCCAAACCCCTCAACGCAAGGGTGGAGGCAAACACGGTGCCACCGCTTCGACATCCACACCGGCGCCAACGCCTGAAAAATATTTCTAAAACATAGGTGTTTGGCTCTATAAAATATTGCACCTTTAAAACCCATGGTATCGTCAGTTTTTTTCAGGTATTGGAAAGAGTGCTCCAACCACTTTTTTCTAAAACTAAGAAAGAAAAAAGACGGAATTATTGCTTGCCCGAATGCTAAAACACTATAATATCAATATACTTTGGTTTCGAAAAAAAAATATAGAGATTCCAAAAAGAGCCTAAATCATGAATGAATTTCCTAGTCAACAACGCACAACTTTGACTATTATTTTTATTTATAATATGTCTACACAATAGTCTAAGTACATTTGAATAAAAGTATTTCACAACACAAATTGCAACAATGACATTTCTACAACTTTTTTTTAGGAAAGACATCCGAAGGCATCTTATATCTTATATTGATCAAGAAAAACAACTGGTACAAATGAGATGCAACTCAATCCATACACTTTGAAAGTATTTGCATGTTTAATTACATATAGCAGGAAATATATATACACTAGGTGATAATAACCAGATTGATAATAAGATTTAATACTTAAATATACTAGAATCTACAAAATTTATATTCACCGGCGATTATTCTAAGCAATGTTGTTTCAATACCAAGTACATAGAATACACTTTTTTAAAATTAGGACTTGCAAGACAATTTTGACCACTATAAAGGAGTAAAGAATACATTGGTTCAATTATACTCTAATTTTTTTTATAAATATGCTTACTTAACAGCACACTAGAAACCACCGCTGAGATATTTGTTAGATCGTAGTTTTTTCAGATCTTTACAAAAGATACATCAATTATTTATTATGCATTTTACAGAAACAATATTCTTAAAACTGACTTTTGTTACAATATACAATTTACTATATTTCAATCATATTTAGTACAAACAAAAAATACCAAATTATATTCAGTAACATTGCGAGTTAGTGGTTAAACTATGCCAGCAAATAGGAAATTATACTTATAATATATAACATACTAATAATAAGATCTAGATCAGTATAAAATTTTAGTAAAAATAAATATCACCGCGGGCCCAAATTTCATTAGATCGGCCATACCGAACATTTTCCGCAACAAATGTTCTAACCTCTTCTATTACTGGAGTTTTAAACATCAGATATCTTTGTATATGTTGACTCGATTAAACTAACAACATGTAGTCAAAACTAAGGGAACAACTATAATTTAACATTTCATATCATTAAACCTTGCACAAACACCAAATGTTGAACACTAATTACTGCTGGTGATATTAGATCAAGTAAGACGTAACATTAAAATGGAGAAAATAGTTTTAATCCTTGTCGAGTCTGTTCTTCGCGACGAGTAAGACTTTAAAGTCGGAGTACCTAACAGAAAAACTAAAACACCAAGTTTAGAAGCCTCGAGCACAATCAATCAATAACCCCGTCCTTGAGATAGTTGTTTTATCTAGTTCTTCTGTAGTTTGTCACAGTTAAATGCAAAATAATTATTTCAATGTTATAGCAGCAACATACCACTAGGAATATTCAACTCCTAATCATGAAGGGATCCGGGAAGTCCATGTCCATTGCAGAACGGAAGTGGTCGGTGTGATGGAAACATCCACAAAAGTGTGTTCTGAAGTGAACACAAGTTGTTGCTGGCACCTTTTATGCACAGTGAAAACCGTTTTACTGTTTGTTGAAAAATCCTGATTAGTGTTGTGGCCTGCAATTCCAAGTAGCGTCAACTCCAGGGCTCCATCTTATAGGAAACATTTAGCAAAGAAAAATTGTGCCTGCTTGCCACGACAGTCATTCAAAATGACAACCTTCAAACACATGTCAATGCTAAGGTTCTTCTGTCTGCCAAAAGTTTCTTTTTCCCCTAACACTCATTGAAAAAGAATTGGGTCCAAGTTAAATTTGTGTTTGTTAATGACAAAATGACAATATTCGTGTCATGACCATTGTCAACGATAGATGGTGCATTCGGGTGTGACATGAGAAGAACCTAGCCACGGAAAACATGAGCGGAAAGACATAGAGCAGGGCCAACTTTTCCGCAATTAGAAAGATCAAGACCAAAGGCCATAGATGAAAGGCAAGACCCAGACGCATGGAAATACAACATGAGCATGGCAAACACACAAGAAAGCAGACCCATTCCCATCCAAACAAGACACAAGATCACATCCAAAATTCCAGAAGCTCAACTAGCTAGGCACACAAAACATAAGGTAGCGTCTGAAATCCAGAAAGGCACCCTAGCTAAGATTCCTAAGAAATTGCCTTTTGAAATTATGTTGTTTGATTAGTTTTTCTAGCATATGGAAACACTAGAATTGCCTATGACGTTTTAACATCGCCATTGGCTAGGAAAGACCAATGCAACATGTTGTTCTTATCACACTAAGGCTGTGTTTGGATGTTGGAATTGGGGCCTGGAATTGGCTATTTAGAATTGGCCTACCCGAATTCCGTTGTTTGGTTGCATGTGGTATTTGGGCCTGGAAACGGAACTCAATTCCGAACCCAGCCCCGCGCGCCTCCGCAGCGAGGGAAGCAATACGGAGGGGGAGATCTCCGAATTCGCTGGAATTCACAGGTCGCGTACCGGTTCGTCCTCCCGAGCGACTCCCGAACAGAACTCGCGAGGAGCTCGAACCGCGCCGCCGCGCGAGCGCTCCATCCCGACGGCGTGGCGCTGGTAAGCCATCTCCGGCCTCTCCCCTGCACCTCCTCCTTCTCCTCTCCCCTGCACGTGCTCCTCCTCCTTCAAAGCTTCTCCCTGGTGTCCATCCCCTAACCCTAGATCGATAGCGGCCGAAGGGGAACGGCGGCGGGACCTTGGGGCGGCGTCGGACAGGCAAGAACCTTGGGGCGACGACGGCGGGACCTTGGGGCAGGCGGCGTACAGGCGACCTCCTCCCCTCGTCGAGCTCCTCCACGCGCGCGACCTCCTCCTCGCCCCGTCTCCCAGCTCCGCCTCCCTCTTTGCTCTGCACTCCGGCGAGCCACGCTCTGGTCGGCGAGGCCGCTCTGCTGCTGCCCTCTTTGTCGCCGGCTGCTCCCAGGCGTGGTCCTCTGGTCGTGGTGCCCCGCAAGGAGGCGCACTCCATTCTGCGCGCGGCGCCGCCGCACGGCCTCGCCGCATTTTTTTTACTGCCGATGCTTTTTTTATATGTTCCAACTTGTTGATCTGTTCTATCTTTTTAGGATTTTGAGAACTATCATCACATTTGCATTATTGTAAAAATAAATAATATATACACATTTAATACACACGTATTATTTTTCATGCAAGTTTGTATTGTTTAATCTCAACAAAATATTCAATTATGTGTGGAAAATAATATATAAACATTCAATTCCAGGGTTGAATACCAACATCCAAACAAACAGATTTGGAATTGGAATTGGAACCCATCATTTGATTCCAACACAAAATATCACACACATCCAAACAACAGATTTGGAATTGAAGGCCAATTCATTTCCATCTCAGATTTGGTATTCCCACTCCAATTCAATTCCAGGGTTGAATACCAACATCCAAACACAACCTAATAGAATTTGCACAAGGGTAAAACTAGAACAGGTGTAGTTTATGTTCAATGCTGATACACAAATAAGAGAATAAAAAGGAATTGAAAGCCATGTTCTTAATAACAACATTAGGTAAATAACTTGCACACGGCAACCCACCCGCCTCACCCGCGGGACACGACTGGCAGCGAACGACGCGGCCGCTCACGTGGGCGCAAACCCCTATATCTACGCAGCCCGTGTCGAAGCCCCAACTCTGCCGCAAACTTCCCAAATTTGCCCCACCCGACTGACGGCGTGCCGGATCGAGATCACACACACGCTTGGCGCGGCGGCCGCCGGGAATGGGTAGCACGGGGCGCGGCGGCGAGGCGGCGGGCGAGGTGACCCGCGCCGACTTCCCCGAGGGCTTCGTCTTCGGCGTCGCCACCTCCGCCTACCAGGTCAGCTGCTTGGTACTGGTACTAGCGGCTAGCTTAGCTATCGCATACTTCCAAATTTTCGCCCACCCTCCCGTCGCGACTCGCGGCGTGCCGGGAATGGGGAGCACGGGGCGCGGCGGAAGCGAGGTGACCCGCGCCGACTTCCCCGCGGGGTTCGTTTTCGGCGTCGCCACCTCCGCCTACCAGGTCAGTTGCTTAGTACTACTAGAGTACTAGTACTACCGGCTAACTTAGCTAGGTGCCTAGGTCGCATCCCGGTCGCGGCCACCGCTGATTGCTGATTCCTGAATCCTGCTCCCACGCCGGCCAAAATTGCTGCGTGACTGTCGCGTGGTACGGCAAAGCTTGTAGCCCCCCTACACCAGTGAAATGATACCATATATGCTTTCGCTTACGCTGCGTGCCTGCGTGCGGTGCGCTCTGAGGCTCGGCTCTGAGCCTCTGAACCCCGTAGCAATCGTTTCCCTTGCTGGGTGCTTCCAATGTGAGTGCTCGGTGGCACCTCACCTGGGTCGCGTTGGGTTTTTCTGGTGTTGGTAGGACATCGACTTCTATTTGACAGGAAAAAAAAGTTGGACAGTGACGGAGCAGTTGCTTGTCTACACCACCAAAATTACTCTTCGTCATGCCCAGCCGCCCATTTACAAGTACTCATCAGTTACCACTAAGCACTGTGGACTGAAGCACGTACACTGAGGAAGTAATGATCTGTATTCAGTTGAATCGAGTGCCCTCTAAGAATAACTATCGCGAGCAAAAAGGAAAGTGTGGAAGTAGAAGGCAACAGATGAATTTAATTCTTTACACGGACAGATGTAATACGGCTACTCTGGGAAATTTACTGACAATCCCGAGTAATTGGAAATGAACAGCTTAGTCAAAATTGAGAACTATTTGCAAATGGAGGTGGGATCTNTCAACAACAACTTTCCCCTATGTATAGTCCACTTTATCATATATAAAGAATTTTTTTTGCAAAAAATATATAAAGACATAGAGAGCCGATGACCGCGGTCTCTGTATATGTATAGTTGAGTTTCTCGGAAATTTGTTTCTGGTATACAATGGCACTATATGTATAGTCCACTTTCTAGTAGTATACAAAATTAGAAAGACACAAAGAGCTGATGACCGCAGTCTCTAGACTTCGTGGCGCATGTAATATATTTTGGGACTGTCTATCCAGCAGCTAGCTGTTTTCGATTTGAGAAACAGACACATTTTCTGACCCCAACAGGAAATTGACAATTGTACTACTCAAAAACAAAGAAGAAAAAAGTGTCTGTTCCGGCGTATCAAAACAGACACATTTTGTAGGCCCAGTTTTTTGAGTCAAATATTGATTCCCTTCAGTTTTGTTTGCCGTTGATTCTCCACTTGAGACTGTTTTTTTGGCCCAGCTATTTCTTGGGTTTGGCCCAGCTACTTCTTTTGTCCAGAACCAACAAGCCCAACACCCAACCATACACCGGGAAAGCATCTTCTTCTCCTGCAAGAAATCGTACGACACCCACCCCCTTCTACCAACTCCAAGACTCGAGAAAACTCCACATCCTCGTCAATGGCGATCTACCACCAGTGATTCTCCAGCAGAAAGAAAAGAACACAAAAAAGAGAAAGGAGGGGAAGAGATCAAAAGGGATGGATGGCTCAAGCAGATCTGAAGAGGAAAAAATGATGGATGGCTCAAATTTGGAGGGAAACTGGGTGCACGGTTTACCTGGAGCTGAAAACCTTCAGGATTCTCAGGTAATAAGCTGATTTCTGCAATTTAGCACTGTTTCAGAGTAGGTTTTTGTTCCAGACCATCTCCTATTTTAGAAAGAATCACCAAAAAACCTGAAAATGGAGTCAAAATCATCAGACTAAACACAATGTCTCAACTCAAAAATCACATGGTTTTTAAGTAAAAAAGATCCAGCAGCAACCAATTATAGTTGTAGACAAACAAATTATCCAACCACTTATGAAATCTAGTCCTCCCATCAGCAAACTTCACAGTCAACCTGCATCCTACTACCCTGATGCATAGACAACTATGAAAACTATGGAGTGCATACAAATAGGGAGTGGTCTAGTTGGGCAACTATAGTTCTGCAACTATATATAGAAGAATAAAATTGCATCGATACAAGAATCAATGCACAAATCAACTATATATAGAACAAAAATCGTCGTATAATACAAGCAGCATCAATGCAGAACCAGGACAGATCTTTTTACATAACTATAGTTGATTGCACGAATTTTACATAATTTATCTTTTTTGCAGGAATATTTTTCGTATATGGCACTACTGACTGGGTCAACAGATATAACCAGCTTATCTGAAAGCCTACATCCTCCACAGGTAGCAAATACTGAACCATATATGTTACTAATAAAAACCCTAACTGAATAAATATGTGTGACTAAACTTGTTGTTTCCATTTGAGCAGGAAAAAATATGTGTGGGGAAAGAACTTGCATCTGCAAGTTCGTCATACACGCAACATGAGGAAGCAGGGAACCAGGTATACACACGAGAAATAATAACATATTCATCTCTTGCAAAAATGTATATACGACGAGGAGACCAAAAACTAAATATGATAATATTAAGTTGAATCAGGAAAACATCGCTGCAGAACAGAATGTTGAAGATGACCCATGGAGCACAAAAATGTTTGAAGACATTGAACTTGATGAGGTTAGCTTCCTGTATTGAACTTATGCTTAGAATGAAAAAAATCATTGAATAAAAACATGCCTACAAAAAAATACTATACTAAAAAAAAGTACTTTTTGTTTACAGGTTACTAATAGTAACAGCGGAGTAGATCAAGCAGATGGTCAAGATTTTGACCATACCTGGAATCAAGATGGACATGAACAGGACTGGGATGAGCAAGACAACACAACAGTGTCAGCAGATGAGTCGCTCGCTGCAAAGCAAAGGAGTGAAAGACCTGAGATAATGGAAGAAGATGTTGAGATTTTCTTAGAAAATGAGATGCAATCAGCTAAACAGGATACCTCGGCATTGAGTGATGAGATGAGGCCAGTGAAAGGTATGCAATTTAAATCAAGAGAAGAAGCTCAGCAATTCTTGAATATGTATTCTTTTGCAGCTGGTTTCTCGATAGCTGTTGCATCAGTCTACCGCACTACAAGCAAGAAAAGAAATAATGAAATTACAAGGGCAACAATCAAGTGCAATAAACATGGACACAACTCAGAAACTGAAAAAGAGGAAGTGGAAAGTCAGAGGAAGACCACAGTATTTGTCAGAACTGATTGCAAAGTAGAGATAGTCATAGCTGAGAAAAATGGAGTATGGCAAATTACTAACCTCATGCTGGACCACAATCATCATCTCTACCCAGGTTGCACATTCAGGTCACATGTCTACATGACAAAGGAAGAGAAATCAATTATAAGAACAATGAAACAGTGCAACATCCCAACAAGAAACATAGTGTTAGTGCTAGCACACCTAAGGGGTGGTATGGAACAGCTACCGTACAACAAAAGAAAAGTTTGCAATTATGGTACAAGCGTGAACAGAGAGCTTAAACACAGTGATCTGATGGAGGTTCAGGACTGGTTTAACAAGAAACAAGCTGAAAACCCAGGGTTTTACTACTCTATGGAACTAGATGAGAACAGTAAGGTCAGAAGTGTATTCTGGTCAGATGCAAGGTCCAGACAATACTATGATCTCTATGGTGATTGCATCTCCTTTGACACAACATTCCTGACAAACAAGTATAATTTACCATTTGCCCCTTTCGTTGGAATATCACCACATGCGAAAACATATTTGTTTGCATGCGCATTTATCGTGAATGAGACAACAAAAACATTTGAATGGTTGTTCAAGCAGTTTGAAACAGCTATGGGTGGCAAACATCCAGAATCAATAATAACAGATCAAGACAAGGCAATGGAGAATGCGATCCATGCTGTTTTCCCTAGGGCAACACACAGAACATGCTTGTTTCATGTGAAGAAAAAATGTGATGACAAGAATGGAACAACATTCGCCGCAAATGAGGGGTTGTATGAAGAGATGCAAGGGAATGTAAAATTCTTCGAAGACATGTGGAAATCAAGAAAAAGATATGTTCCAGTCTACTTCAAGACGAAGTTCTTCCCATTCATTCAAACAACAGCTAGAAGTGAAGGGACAAATGCATTATTCAAGAAGGGGGTTGGTGCAAAGTTCAGCATGACTAGCTTCCTACGAGAGTATCAACGCATCCTGGATACAATCCATGCAGCGGAGGATGAATGTGACCACAATGTGGCACACAAGATTGTACACCCAACAAAGTTCTTGACTAAATACTATATAGAGAGACAAGCTCATGATCTCTACAACCTAGCAATATTCCGGAAATTCCAGTACTGTCTCACTGATGTTACAAGGTTAAGTCTCCGTGAACAAATCAAAGGACAGATTTATGTGCTATTTCAGGCAAGCAACTATCATATTAAGGAGCACAGACAAAGGAACTACATAGTTCAAGTGAATTTGCAGAACGAAGACTATACCTGTATTTGCTGTAAGTTTGAAAAGGATGGCATATTGTGTCCCCACATTCTGAAAGTGATGCTGCACCTTGAAGTGGACAAGATTCCAGAAAAGTACATTATTGAAAGGTGGAGAAAGAAATCAAAGAAACTGAACTACAACATACCTGCTGCAACAGAAATAGACAATGATTGTCTGAGGTATAATTTACTAGCAAGGAGATTGGTTAAAACTGCATCCAAAGGATCAAAAAGCAGGGAAAAGTGTAAGTACTTGTTACAAGAAGTGGAGAGGATAGAAGATCATATGGAAGCTATGGACAGAGTAACTGAGGGGACAGCTGAGACGCACGCACCTGGTCAGCCTGCTTCAACAAGGACAATTTCAAACTTGTTTAATGCATCACTACAGGAGGGGGCAAGTTCAACAATTGAAATCCTTGACCCTGATGTTGCAAACACAAAAGGGAGACCAAGAATGGAAACAATCAAAGAGAAGATAAAAAAGAAAAAGTTCTACAAGTGCAGCCACTGTGGCGGTGACGACCACACAAGGAAGAAGTGTGAAAACTTGCACCTAGTCTTCAACTTGCCAGAGAAGCCTAAAAGGACTAGAAAATCAAAACCAAAAGGGGCAGGTAACAAAAAAATATTTAATGCTTCAGATTTGAAAATAAAAAACCACTTAAATACCAAAAACAAAAAAGACTCACATATTTATGTGTTGTTACCCCAGGTACAGACTCGCCAGCGAAGAAAACCACAAAAAGAAAGAAGAAAACAGCAGATGCAACTGAAGAAAATCAAGTGGGTAGTGAGGCAGCATCTACATCAAACGTCGTGCAAAGTGCGCCATGAAGCCGAGAAGAATCCAATAAAATAGAGTAGAATATCTTGTATTTGCTCTAGCCTCAAAAAACATCTTTGTAATATGAAGTGCAACAAAAAGAATATGAACTTGAAGTGCTTATGGTTTTCCATGTTCATTTGCTGCCATGTGCGCTGCAGAAAATTATTATTGACTGGGTTTTCATTGCCACAACTCTCGCCTGGTCGATCACAAAAAATAAAAAAAAAAGGTTCCTCCTCCTTTACCCGGGCTTGGAACCGGCTACCAACTTTAAAAAGATGGTAGGCGGAGTTACCCACCCAAAATAACCCAAGAAATAAGCTATGTAGTAACACAAAGTAAGACTGAAAAACCAAGCAGTAAATGAATAAAAACTGCGACCAATCACTTGGAGACTAAGTCACTGAATAAAAATAGTTCATACAGACTTTATTTTTGAATGTGCTAGATTAGAAAACAGGAAATTAATGGATAGCAGACATGACATTGCTGGAGTAAAAAACACATCTAGAGCACATGCAGCACTATCTTCATTGCGCTGGGCCACATGTTCACGTAGAACATCATCAGGACATCCATCCCGGGGGCAAGATTGTTCCTGATAGCAAACTGATCCCAACCTGTTATGAATCTTGTCCTACCATCAGAGCATCTGGCATACTCAGCTTGAACTCCACCCCCATCGCATGTTGCCAACTCTACAACTCCGGATGGACCTAAGTTTAGCGCTTCAGTAATGGCCTTTGGTATCCTCTAAAAATCAAAATGAAAAAATAACTAACTGAAATACAAAACAAGAAAGAAGGTAAAAAGCAGGGCAATTTGGCAGATAAGAAAAACTTACCAAGTAGTTGTGCTCAATGTCTGTGCGAGACAGGCAGTGCACAAAACTAGCGCCTACACCAGCACCAAAAGCCAACATGATAGCATTGCGTCTATCCCACTGCTGTTCGGTTAACTGAACCCCGCTGGAGAACACACTCTCTGGCATATCTCCATCATCTTGAACACCATAACCTGCAAAAAGAAATCAAACGAATCAGGGGGTGATTAAGCATAACAAATAATTGAAAAAAAGGAAAGAAAAATGATTTCGAAATGAACAACATAAAATACCTTGAACCTTGTTCTTTGGTTCACCATTGGCTGCTTCCAACGTGATAGGTATCATGGCATCGTCCAGACAGAGGTCTCCACTCATATCAAACAAAATTTTGTCTCCGCAATGCATATCATAATCAGCCAATAGGGACTTGTACTCATCTCCATACAAGCGAGTTGGAAATCCAGTTTTCTTCTTGATATTGAAATCATACTGATGTCCATCGGCGGTTGGCGTCTCTATCAAGTTGCCAGTTTCGTGATTGAAGTGTTTCCTCACATGGCATGGCACATTCTGAAGAAAAAAATCAGATAGTAAATGGATGATATAAAAAAAGAGAAAATATAAGAGAAAAATGATAATTGTTTCGAAACTCACAACGAACTTCTTGAAATCACTAGTCAGGTAGACATAAAATGGGCTACTTAAACTCAAGCGTTCATCGCATCGGCCCTCTGGTGATCCACACCTGTCGCAAAGCATTCTGCAAAAAAATCGTCAGAAATGTACCTACTACATATAACTCAGCAAGAACCAAAAAACCGCCATCAGCAAGATATGGCTGGACTTAGATACCTCTACACACAAAAAAATCAAACGGACTAAACACTATGAGCAGCTCACTTCGCACCACCAAAAACCCTTAGAGAGAATGGGCTTGGCACATGGGTGTATGTTCTGCCTTTGGAGGTATATATAGAAGCATGCAACGTTGCAGGTTCAGAAAAACATTGAAAAAATGGTACAGAAAACGTTGCAGGTCATAACTCATGGTAGTAAATGCATGCCTAGAAAAATGGTGCCATTAAAAACATTGGTTTGATTACATTGGTTCTGAAATAGGAAAAGTCTGATACACTGAATCAATACATTGGTTTCATCAAACGGTGGCATTAAAAACAATGCTTCAGTGTGTCAGTTAGTGAATACATACTCTGACCACTGAATAGAAAAGTCTGAATACGAAAGTCTGAGACACTGCAACACTGAATCAATATGACACACTGAACCAATAGTGTGAACACTGAATCAGTGAACCAATATTTTGCCATTAATATTGAAACACTGAGACAATGAATCAATAGCCTGAACACTGAAACAATGAAACACTGAACCAATACTGTGAACACTGCATCAATGAGAAACTGAACACTGCATCAATGAACACGGAAAAACAAAATTGCCATCAAGGGTTTGCTGCCATCAAAGGGTTTTCATTGACACAAAACAATTTGAAACTCTCGTCTGGTCGCTCACAAAAAAAAAGGGTCCTCCTCCTTTACCCGGGCTTGGAACCGGCTACCAAATTTAAAAAGATGATAGGCGGAGTTACCCACCCAAAAACCCAAAAGAAAAAATAACTAAGCTACAATGAAAAGATAAAAACCAAACTGAAAGACTGAATAAATGATAGAAAAAATAATAACAGACTGAAAATTTGAAAGTCTGAATCACTGAAATGAAGAAGTGAGAGACTAAGAAGCTGAAATAATGAAAACACTGAATCATTGAAACACTAAAAGAGAGAAGAATGACTGAAACAATAAAGACTAACAGACTGAAAATTTGAAAAATCTGAAACAATGAATACTGAGTAAGGACTAAGATACTGAAAACAATGAATCACTGAAACATTGAACACTGAATCACTAAAAGTCTAAAACAATGAAGCACTCAAACACTGAAACTCTGAATCACTGAAATGAAGCACTCAATCACTAAACGTCTGAATCACTGAAATGAAGAAGTGAGAGACTAAGAAGCTGAAATAATGAAAACACTGAATCATTGAATCACTGAAACACTAAAAGAGAGAAGAATGACTGAAACAATAAAGACTAACAGACTGAAAATTTGAAAAATCTGAAACAATGAATACTGAATAAGAACCAAGATACTGAAAACAATGAATCACTGAAACATTGAACACTGAATCACTAAAAGTCTAAAACAATAAAACACTCAAACACTGAAAGAATAAAGACTAACAGACTGAAAATTTGAAAAACTTAAACAATGAATACTGAAACCGGCAAACAAAAGTCTGAATCACTAAAAGAGTGACTAAAGAGACTAAGAAATTCAACTAATAAATGGCTGAAATAAATAAGAAAATAAAACAATGAAAATCAAAGAAGCTGAGAAATGATAATAACACAATTGTCTTACAAAAATTATAAAAGGGCATTACTGTCTCAAGTCCCTAATACAACTGTCTCAAAAACATTACATATATGATATACGAACAGCAAATGACAATACAAAAACATATAGCTATAAATCTCACGGCCGGGGAATTCATATGATGGATGATCACCTTTCCAAAGAAAAAAAGCATGAACTGCCGCAAAACACTAAGCCTGTAAGGGGAGAGGGTATGAAATACTATTACTATTCAGAATGAAAACAAAATTTCATGTAAAAAAATAAAAAACATACAAAAAACAAACCTCGTGTTGGAAATCAAGAACCAAAGATTTGTCAGCTGTGTTCCTTGGGCACAGGAAAAGCCTGTTCGCATACTGAATTCTAATCCTAAGAATATCATACTTGCTGAATAGCTTGCGAGTGTCAACCTCAGCTTTGAAATCCTCCATGAATTTCATTGTGAAAACACCACAATCATGGCTGCACGCCCAAAAAAAAAACAAAAAAAAGTAAATAAATAAAAATATAATCATGGTTCAAGAAATGATATATAATCACATCAACTACAAGAAGAATGGAACAAAAAAATTGCTTACGGATTATCTTGTTTCGGGACATTAGCATACATGGCTCCATAATTTTTAAATGGGTTGTCATCAGTTTTGAAAGTCAACTTCCAGAGTTTCACAAAGTTGTTGATCTAGAAAACAACAAAAAATATAATAAAAATAATTAATGGACATTCATGAAAGAAAAAACCTGCTTATGTATACCAAAAACTAACAAAAAATTCATGAAAGAAAAACTTACAAGAACATTCTTAATGGACGTGTGAAAATAATCTTCTTTGCCAAATAAGGAATCAAGAAAAATGAAGACCTTATGCTTCAAGCAAACAACGAAAGTGAACCAATGTTTACTCCGACAGATAGGGAAGAAGAGCTGCACACAGAAGAACAAGAATAAAAAAAAGATAAATGTAGACAACTCAGATGATAAACAAAAAAAATTGTATCTGAAAAATTACTACATAGTCGGAAAGCTCCAATCGTTTCCCTCTGCTTGCCGATGCAGCTCCGAGCAAAGCCTTCGAAATCAATTCTAACTGCACGTTATTTTTGTAATCCAGGATATTTTCCTTCAAAAAAATGACAAAATAAAAAATAAAAATAAAACATAAATTATAAACAAAAAAGCAAAAAAAAAAAGGTAATAATAGAAGGGATGAAGAAATAAAAGGACACTAACCCCAATGAATGAGAAGAAGTGATGCCTCCCAGACTTGGAGGGGTGGCAATCCTCAAAAAGCTTGCGGCAAAACAATGGGATCAGGAAGTTATCAACATGACCTTCGCGCTGTAGAGACTGCCCTAGAGATATGTAACTGCAGTGAACCTTACTAAACTTAACAGCGTAATTCCTGGCAAACAAATACATGAAAAATAGCAGAAATCAAAACAATAATCAAACAAAAAAGAGCAAAAAAGAAATAGAAGTATACTGATGATGAAGAGACAAAAACGACAGTACTTCTGTAAACCGCGCGTGTATGCTATCTCCACAATAGCAATGTGATTCTTGATGTCTGAATCAGAGACTGGAAAACGGTTATTCTGAACCAATGGAAGTATAAGACGATTTTTAGCTTGCAAAATCACTAGATCATCTTTTGCAATGCGCTCTTCGACTGCATGCTGGGACAAATCAATGATGTCTGCAGCAGCCTGATGGTTACTCTCAGATGCCCTCATACACTGATTACCGTTGATGTTTGCCATACTATTGTACAGGTCATCTACACCCCGAATCAACTCAACATGTCTCAAGCTGCAGTTCTTGGTACCAATTATCTGAATTTCATCAGAAGTGTGAGCCTGGAATGAAAAGACAATGACACAATTGTTGGTGAGAGAAAAAGGTACATAACACAACTGGGACACATTGTTTCTGTTCTTTTTTGGTCATGAGAGACTTACCGGTGGTAGGTTGGGAAATGAATCAATATTTATTGGGGTCTTCTCAGTTCCGATGGTGCTAAATCTCGCACCAACTTGATTAGTAGCAGCTGGAAAATTTTCAGACTTATGAAGAGTAGTGACCTGTAGCAAAAATGCCATTACTCAATAAAACAAAACGAAACAAGCAAACACCAACAGAAAAAAAAAAAGATAAATTTGCATGTTAATGTATAGCACGCATGTACATGATCCATGGACAAAAAAGTAAAAAAGAAAAGCACCTTCTCAATTGGAGATTCTGCAAATGAAATCCGAGAGATAGGAGAGACATTCTTATTTGCTAAAACAAAGCCTCCAACAGACTGAGATAGCATTACTTGAGGTTTTGACTTTGTGAAATCAGGGTACAGAAAAGACGTGGTCTCTTTTACACCAACAGGGAACGTCTTTGCTGCATGGAATCCTTGCTCAAATCTTGCCATGATTTTCTTAGTCGGTTGCATTACCGGAGCTGCAGAAAAAATACAAAAAAATCAGATATATTAATTTCATAGCACAGAGAAAAAACAAAGGAAAAAATATATAGAAGGGAACACAATCAAATGAAAGCAAAAAACACAAAAAAATGAAAATGAGGGTACCTGTATTCATAGCGCAAGCCTTGACTTCATTTATTATTGAACAGTCTGGGCTATCGACAACTTTGGCAGGTTCACAACTATGCATTTCTGAACAGAAGGATACAAAAATATAATTAACAACACACCCAGCACATCGCATACAAAAAAACAAAAACAAAAATAATATATGATCATTATAGATAGTACCTGTTACAATGGTTTCTAGTGCTGGTACTTTAACTTGAAACAACTTTGACTCTTTCAGAAAGTTCAGCACATTGTTTACGCACAAAACCCACTTGGATACATTATAATCTTTTGCGTTGGCTGCGGCATTGACTGAATTTATAATGCCATCGATGAACTAGTGTGTAACCAAAAAGAATATACATAAGATTTGCAAAATAAAAAATTGATAGATACAAAAACAGGAAAAAAAGCGAGGAAAGAAAGGTAGGGAATTACCTCTGCATTTAATGAACTCTCAAACCTAGCATGCAAGTTCTCCTTGAATGCAGCAGAAAATAATGATGACTCAAATGGCCCATGTGATACGCCTTCACAATCTCCAATTCGACCAAACTATAGGAAAATTAACAAAAAAGAAAAAAGATGATAATCAAAATTAAGTACAAAAATAAACAGAAAAAATAGATGTCAAGAAATAAAAATGGACCACAAGGAAAAATACCTCTCTATAACAACAAGGCAGATTTTTCTTCAACTGCCTCTTCCCGAAAATATTCTTCTTCTTATGATCTAAATCTGAGAAGAATTTAAACATATTCCCGTTCCAAATAGACAGCCTAGGCAAACTCTGGTCAATGATTCTAGCACCAAAATCCAATGAATCAAGATACCAAACCTGACAAACCAAAAAAAAGGATTATATTTACAAAAAGAAAAGATAGTTCAAAAAGACAACTGTGAGAAAAAACGAAGTAGGAGAAACAAGACAAAAAACGTAGGGGCTAGCGAGAACTCACAGCAAGGATGTAGTAGCGGAACTCAAAAACTTTGGGTTTCCTGCCATTCATTTTGCAAGTATTGTTGAAATTTGCTACTCCAGAAATAGTATATTCATACACAATCTCACATAAGTCAAAAGTAGATGCTGAATCGGGTTCTTCCAGAATATGCAGGAAGTCGGTGTTTGGGTACCCATCAGACGAAGGAAACAGAAAGCACTTAAAAGCTACCACAATGAAACAAACAAGAACTTCTTTGTCACTCAAAACCTCTGAAGACTTCAACTTGTTCCCAAAGAAAGTAATATGAGGAAGCTCAGACAGCCCAAACATTGACAATATCAACCTAGCGCCGCGCTCACTATCTGGCAAAGGAACATTGCCGCTGTTTGGCAAACCAATGACGTGAAAAACAGAATCCTTCGAAATTGGAATAACCTTGCAATGATCAACAATAATTTGAGACGACACAGGATCTACTGAACCAGCAAGCCAACGAACAAATGCTGAAGGGATATCAGATTTCTTAAAGGATAACAGGCAGCCAAAACCAAATTTCCGGATAACCTCCTTCCGACGTATGGACAATGATTTCAGAACTTCCCAGAAATACTTGATGGAGTATGAAAAGAAATAATCTCTGTCAATTGTCTGTTCCTTCAGCCTTTTGCTCTTCGGCGACACAACATGTTCTTTGCAAAAATTGGCAAAGTCACCCTTGAGCGATTTTACAGCCTAGAAATCAAACAAAAAAGTAAAAAAAAAGGTGTAACACAAAAAGCAAAGAAAGCAAAAAAAAAGTTACAAAAGAATAGGGAAGAGAAAAATCTTTCAGATTCCAGAAAAATAGTTATCAGTAACAACCTCTTTTCGGAAAAACTCAAACAATGCATCATCAAGATGTCTCTTCCTCCCGGGTGGCACGTTCTCCTTAAAGCAAAAAAAAGGTAGAAACCATCAGATATTGAACAACACAATTGAAGAGATGTTATAGAGAAACAATATACCGATAAAAAAGTCACAAAATGATTGAGAAAAACATACTTTCCCACTTGAGGATAAACTGTGCTCAAAGCTATCAATATACGACATTTCATTGTCATGCTCGTAATCTGGTGATCGTTGAGCAGTGGAATGAATATCACCAAACATTCTGAATGTTTGATGGCTGCAATGCAGAAATAAAAAAATTAATCAAATGAGATGAACCATTGGCAAGAAAAATAATATAAGATGGTTTTCAAAAATAAAAATGCCTAACAAAAATATGAGACCACTAAACCACTGGTATAATGTCTGAACCATTGTGCTGACTAAATCATCCAGATAACTACTAGCTCAAAATAAACTGAAATTAAAAAATAGATGTAAAAAATAGAAGTATGAGACTGAACCAATAACAAAGCAACTTAAGTTGACACCATCAAAATTCTTAATTAATAATCACATTAGAACAAGTAGATCGATACAAGTTGAAATTAGGCGCTAAACATTTATGTCTCGACAAGCTATGCTAAGCTCGTGATTTGGTTGTGACAAGATAGAAAATGAATTGGCGCTGTGTTGGGTCCAAATACGTCGCAGGGCGTCGAGACTTAAAACACACTAACATATATTGCATGAAACTAAATCACAGTGTCCAAACACTATAACCATAGACACAGAGTTTGACTGAAAACCTAAATCAGCACACACAATGGGATTACATTTTGCACAAACAAAAAGCATCAACTCCCTGAAACCTAACACTACATCAGCAAAAGGTATCAAGACAAAAATGCACACTCAACTCCCTGAATCAACAACTTATACTAGCAAACCCTGCAACAACAAATCTGCATCAGACACATAAACCACCTTCGGGTTCAGGACATAACCATCAACAACAAAACAAAAAATAGGGCGTGCATGTAGGACGATGAACAACATGTACATGAACACATCGCAGACAAACAATCGAACACGACGTACATCAGATGGTGCACATAGCTACAAACAGATGGGGCAGATAACCGAATATGGGGAGCAGAAACCATACCTCGCTTGACGACGGCGTACAGCCTTCCCGCGATGGCTAATCGACGACCTCGACGACGTTGGACGACGATGGAAGGCAACAACGGCAACCGGATCCAGCCGCTCGTCCGCATCACTCGCTCTCCTGGTCGAATTCGTCGCCCGCTCGCATAGCACAGCTCTCCCCAACGGATCCTTCACCAGCGCGGGAAGCATCGGCTCCTCCATCGTCTTCTTCGCCGGATCAGGAATCACCAACTCGTCCGCATCCCTCGCTCCCCGCGTCGGCATCGTCACCTGCTCGTGAAGGCCAGCTCTCCACGACGGATGCTTCACCGGCTCGGCGAGCACCGCCTCCTCCGCCCGCTCCTTCGCCGGCTCGCGAACCACCGCCTCCGCGGCCGACACAAACTGGGTCGGCGGCGAAGACAACGCCATTCCTTCCCCCACCTTCACCCGGCCAACTCTCCCCGACGGATGCTTCACCGGCTCGGCGAGCACCGCCTCCTCCGCCCGCTCCTTCGCCGGCTCGCGAACCACCGCCTCCGCGGCCGACACAGACTGCGCCGGCGGCGAAGACACCGCCATCCTTCCCCACCCTCGCCCGGACTCAACGACACCGAGGAACAAGGAATGGATAATTCGAAAATGAGTGGACGAAATGAGCTTCACACGGACTCAATGACACCGAGGCGCGGAAGAAACAGACAAAGAGCGCGCGGAGATTCGTGCGAGCCAATCCACCGGACAAAGAAAAATGTGTCTGTTCACCAAATATAAAACAGACAGCTGTTTTATAGGAAATGTGTATATTTTTTACATACGGAGTATAAGATATAAGCCGCTTTGTCGTTGTACATACAGACACGGAGTTCTAATGGCCTCGGTCTCTCTTGTAACGTATGTGTAATCCACTTACAGTATATAAAGACATGGAGAGCTAATGACCTCAGTCGTCTCTATATATATTATAGTATATACTCTTATTCATTGCACATGGATGTCCTGATCAGACGCGCTGTCAGCCTGTCACAATCATCCCCCCTTCCTAGCGAGTGAAGTGACTTTGGTGAACTTCTGACGTGGCTCGGCGCAACCATCGATATATACAGATCAACATCGGAGTACTAGCATATATATATATAGTACGGCCGTGTTTGGTAGTAGATGATATATATCCCGACGTGCTTTTCATTTCATTGGACAATCGCACAGGACAGTATGAGAAAAGATTGACGCGGACTTTGGCGTTCCCACGCGCTTCCGTTCAGACAGCGGATCATGGCCGTTGGCCGGCCGGGGAAAGCTTGAGAAGCTAGCGGCCGGTGTGGCCACCCACGTGCAGCACGGCGGTTCATGGAGCCGGCGAGATTTTGTTTTTGCTTTTTGGAAGATAGAGATATCGACAATGGCTTATCGATCGATGGCCAAGCTAGCTAGAGCCGTGCGTGGCTGCACAAGCTAGCTAGCTAAGGTCGTCGCCAAGACATGTTTGCCTACTCGTACTTGCCTTTGCCTAGCTGGTGTTGCTTGCTTGCGTGCATGGACAACTCCGGGCAGCCAGCTATCTCGCACGCAAACTGATGGATCGATCGATCGAGGACGTGGCGGTCGCCGGCGAGCGGCGCGATCTCTCTTGGTCACTGTCGCTCTCATCCGAGCTCGAGAGAGCTAGCTGGGCGTACACGGAACTAGCCACTGGCAGCAGCAGCAGCTTCACGTCAAACAACGCCGGAATTAGCCAAAGTGGTCATTTCCCATGCACGCGCGCACGAGGGAGAAGAACCAAAGATGTTTTGGGATTTTATTAGCTAGTGTTGTGGCTGAACTGAACTGAAAGGGAGAGACGAGCTAACGACGATGGGGTCGATCGTGTGACACGAGGAGTGCGTCCACATCGATGCACAGGCCCGACGGCGTCAAAATCACATAAGTTGGGCAGTGGAGACCCATTAGGGCTCATTTGGTTGTGGGGGGAGAAATACCCAGGGAAAATAATCCCGGCCGGGAATCTGAGGAATCATGTGTAAAACTCCGGGATTCTGTTCCCGACCTCCGGACTAGGGGAAAATACACCCCGGAAAAAGGCCGGGATCCCCCGGGATTCCAGTTACCAAATGAGCCCTTAGTACGGTACTACAGAACGACCGACCCCGATCGACGAACAAATGCCCAACCAGGCTTTTTCACGGAAAGGGAAACAACCTTATTCAAAAAGTGTTGAGAGAGTATACGATTCAAGAATCAGACGTTTCGACATGGATCAACCATGCATCTATATATAAGCAATATGAGGCACCTTCCTTTATCCTTTGCTTCCAGCTGCCCTGGTGCTTTCGAACTCAATCGAATTCACATATGACAACCACATACGGATTCAATTGGACAGCCAACGATATAAAATTGGCGAAAAGAATGAGCTCTTCGCTTGTTTAAAACAAAGCCATTCATATGATCCAAATTCCAAAGTAGAGCACAAACATTCACTCGGATCTGAGTCTCTTTTTATCATATGATCCGAGTGAATGTTTAAAAAAAGGATGTATAACTCATTCAACCAATTAACGAACATATTTGGTATATTAATTGAAGGTGATAGCTTAGGTTAAGTGTTATATGAACAGTACGTCAAATAAGTCTAGCAAATAGGCAGGAGAAAAAAAAAGATGGATTGATTCGTTCTTGTAACAAAACTAACACTTATGGTTACCCTGCTAGCTAGTTTTCTCTTAACCAAATAATCTTTCCTTAACAGAACTATCCGGTGAAGCTAGGAACCATATTAATATCTTAATTTTAGTATAAATTTTAATTTACAAAATATATTTGCGAACAAATTGAGTGTGGTTGTTCATGTAGTCTAGATATACTGATTTAACCGTAAACAAACCATGATGTTAAACTGTCCGGTTGGTCTGAAAGGTCGAACATCCATAAACCAATGAACCAAATATAACCATCTTGTCCACCGTTCCCGGTGTCTAATGGTTATAGTTTTTTTTTTGGTGCGAGAAACACGCTAGGGTAAACCCCCTACAACATTTTTTTTAAATAATTACAACCAAATCTACGTCCGTAAGAACTTGAATCCGTGTGACTGGGTTATACATCCATTTTTAGAAGAAAATCTAATAGCTAGAGGTATTTACGACATAACACTTGCCACTGAAACTTCTTTTCGTGCAAGCATCCTCTAAAAAATGGGTGTTTAAACCATGAGAAACATGAAAGGAAGCTCTCATAAATAAATCCTCTTTCATCTCATTAGACCTTTTTGAAAAGTAGATTCCGTTGGTTTTGATTTTACTTGGGAAAAAGTTTTAGAACTTAGGTATTGAAATTTGCATAAATTCATGCCCCACGCCATTCTCTTTTAAATTAAAAAAAAACACTTACTAAGTAAACATTTATTCTTGATTGCCTAACTTCCACACCTAAACAGACATGATCCTTTGGCCGACAGATGACATTCCACTTTGTTAATCAATATTTTCGTTATCAGTCACTTCACCGAAATAACCCCTAAGTAAAAAAAACTAACCTTTTTCACGCCCTTCTTGGTCTTGAGAAAGTACAACATGCACAATTGATAGCTAGTGAGGATTGAAGACCTGTTGGTTGGACTTATTTACGGCTTTTATACTTTTGACTTATAAGCCACAAAGCACTTCAATAGGCGCTTTTTTTTTTTGGCTTGGCATTTGACTAGACATGGTTGCACGATGATACAAACCAAAAGCCAAAATCAAAAGCACCTAATTCATATGCTTTTGTGGCTTATAAGTCAAAAGATAAAAGCCAAAATTATATCGAACCAAACAGGGTCTGGATTGATGAGCAAAAAAAAAAAAAAACGACGAAGTTCATCTGGATCATGTATTTTCGATCTTTTTGGCAGGGTTGTTTCGTACATAAAACTAGAAGGATACCCCGCGCGTTGCAGCGGGGATCCCTTTAGAAACTATATTGTGTAAACAAAAGGGTATAACATATATGATACATTATGTTGTCTAAAGAAATATGTAAATATTCAGTTGATTATTTGAAATGAGTGTGTGTTATAAATTGTTAGATGTGGACAATTCGATGGTTGAAGGAATGGATGATGTGTAGGTTGCATATAGAGATTAATAAATATTAGCGGAGATGACATGGATAATTGATTGGCTAAAAGAATGGATGATGTGGATGGCTGGAATGGATGATGTGTATAGCCCGCACGTTGCAGCGGAAATAACTTTAGAAACTATATATATTGCGTAAATAGAAGGATATAAAAAGTATGATAGATTAAGTCGTCTAAAAGAGTATGTAAAATTTAATTTATCGTAGTCGAGATACTAAATTTGTTGGACACGGAATATGTGTATATTAAAATGTATTAGCGTGGATAATTAAATAATTTAAAAGATGGATGATGTGGAGTTTACATGTAGAGATTAATAAATATCAATGGAGATGACATGAATAATTGATTGGCTAAGAGAATGGATGATGTGGATAGCTTGCATGTTGAGATAGAAAAATCATCAATGAAGTTAGTAGGGTTTTGATTTATAAGAAGTATAGATTCAGCGAATTACAAGAGGCCCAATCGAAAGAACCACGAACGTTGCGAAATTCAGCCCGGGGAATTCGAAACCGTCCATAGCCCAGAACAAGAGAAGCAGATGCCCATTCTTCTGCGGCCCAGGCACAGACCACAAACGCCACCCAATCCCCCAGCGGCCACTTTCTCCACAGCCTCTCTGCCTAGCTACCCGCCGCTCGCCTCTCCCCCGCCGCCGCTCCCGGCGCGCCGCCGCAGCCATGCTCCCCCTCGCCCGAGCGGCCCTCCGCAGCCTCGGCCCGTCTTCGTTCGCCGCCGCAGCAGATGGTTACCTCCCCTTGCGCCTCCTCCTCCTCGCGCCGCTCTCCTCCAAGTCGTCGGCGGCCGCGCCGCCGGAGTACCAGATGCCGTCGGTGACGTGGGGCGTGATCCAGGGGCGCAAGGAGCGCCTCGTCTCCCGCGTGCTGGCGCTCGACTTTCTCCGCTCCGCCGGCGTCTCAGACCCGGCGGGCGAGCTCGAGGCCGTCGAGCTGCCCTCCTCCCTCGACGTCCTCCAGGAGCGCCTCGACTTCCTCCTCCGCCTCGGCCTCTCCACCGACGACCTCTCCGCCTACCCGTTCCTCCTCGCCTGCTCCCTCCGCAAGAACATCATCCCCGTCCTCTCCTACCTCGAGAAGCTCGGCGTCACGCGCGCGCGCCTCGCCGCCTTCGTCCGCGCCTACCCCGCCTGCCTCCACGCCTCCGTCGCCGTCGACCTCGCCCCCATCGTCAAGGCCCTCCGCGGCCTCGACGTCGACCGCCAGGACATCCCCCGCGTCCTCGAGCGGTACCCCGACGTCCTCGGCCTCAAACCCGATGGCACCATCAGCACCTCCGTTGCATACCTCGTCGGCATCGTCGGCGTCGCACCGCGTGACATTGGACCCATGGTGACGCACTATCCTTTCTTCCTTAGCATGCGTGTTGGCACCACGATTAAGCCGTTCTGCGACTACATTACATCTCTCGGGCTGCCGATGAGGATTCTCGCGAGGATTATTGAGAAGCGGCCATATATTCTTGGATATGATCTTGAGGAGACTGTCAAACCAAACGTTGAGGCATTACTCAGCTTCGGCATTCGGAAGGAGGTGCTGCCACTTGTGATCGCGCAGTACCCGTCCATTCTGGGGTTGCCTCTGAAAGTGAAGCTAGCGGCACAGCAGTACTTCTTCAACTTGAAGCTCAAAATTGACCCCGATGGATTTGCCCGTGCTGTTGAGAAGCTGCCACAGCTTGTGAGCTTGCATCAGAATGTGATACTCAAACCTGTCGAGTTCCTCCGTGGACGTGGAATTACCGATGAGGATGTTGGGCGGATGTTGGTCCGGTGCCCGCAGATTCTTTTGCTGCGGAATGAGCTCATGAAGAACAGTTTTTACTTCTTCAAGAGTGAGTTGAAGCGCCCAATAAGTGAATTATTGGAATTCCCAGAGTATTTTACATACAGCTTGGAGTCGAGGATCAAGCCTAGGTACATGAGAGTGGCAAGCAAGGGGATTAGATGTAGCTTGGATTGGTTTCTCAACTGCAGCGATCAGAGGTTTGAGGAAAGGATGCGAGGGGATTTTATTGAAGGGGATGCACCAGGACCTTCGTTTACAATGGGCGGGAAGCTTCAGATGCCTGGTAACCAGCTAGTGTCAGATGATGATAATGAGGATAGTGATGATGAGGTGCTATATAGGAGGACAGTCATGCTCTAGTGAGTATAACTTCTTGTTACTTCCCTTGTAAGGCTGTAGCACTCCAGCATTTATCTGAGTTTTGACAAATTAAATAATGGTCATTGTTGTTTCAGATTTGGTGGAAGATAATCCAAAAGGTCTTTCCTGATGTGTTTCCGCCGGCACCATACAAACCAGTGAGTTTTTAACTTCTAATTGGCAAGTTATTTACATCCCTTGCCGTATCTATTTGGCTGATGTCCGCTAGCTGGTCTTCAGATCAATTTATTCTGTCCCTGTTAATTTAGAGGAGCGAGAAAAGATGTTTACTGATGCCATGAATGTCAAATTAGTGCTATGCTATGCAGCCATAGTAAAGTTTACACAGTTCATGCTGCTCTGCAGAGCTAGAAGCAGCAGAGAGTCACTGTTGGAGGAGTAGATAGCAGAAATGTTACTATTACTTATTTAGTTTCATTCATAAATATATAGGTGACAATAAGTAGTGTTTTATCACACTTATTTAGAAATGACAGACAGGATGGTGCGAAATGCCAATACACTTTAGGGTTAAGTACATTTTGGTGTCAAACTTTCCTGTGATAAGCGATTCTATGTTCTGCTCAGTAGAAAATAGTTGAAATAACAATAATAATCGTAAGAACCTTGTAATTTACGAGTTGCTTCATGAGTATTAAAGTTAATTCCAGATGGTTTATTTACTATCGCCCGGGTAGCGCACTAGCATAATTGGTCGTCTTTGTTTGGAACTCAAACTCGCTAACTGTCTAAGCATCCTCACATGCTAGATGGAGTCATGGAGGGTTCTCTTGCCACCAGAAGACAGCCAAGATTGCCGGGGTGCTGGCCTGAGCAGTTGTCTTTGATCGTGCCAGAGGAACTTGGATACAGCCTTTGATCGTGCCCCATGAGGGATGAAAGCAGAACGTCTGTATATAATTTTTAAGGGGGTGATCAAAGAATTTCTACTGGTGATGAAAATCTTGTCCCACTGAAAAGAAATAGTTGATTGTTGCAGTAGTAGGTGTTCGTTAGTATAGGACAACGTGTGATCACACAGTAGGTCCAGTTTTTTTGTAACATGTAGTACAATGTACTGTTTGTAACTCCAATGCTAAGCAATAACATAAAATTTGCTCAATGTACTAGTAGACGCACCGTGTACTGCTTGCATTGCTGTAAGCATTAGTGCTGTGCACTTCAACTGGTGTCAGATATTTATCCAAATTTGAAACAAAGCTATAATGAGCATTTCTTCCGCAGTCGGCAGCATTTTGTGTCAGAGCTGAACAGATCATTCAGACAACTTAGTTCGTTGACCTGTCACTCAGCACGTTAATCAAGTCGGCACGTAGCACTGTGATCGTACACATCAAAATCACCCGAAATAGTCATCGGTTTAGACCTGAAATCACCTTAAAATCATGAGCAAATTTTAAGCCATGACTTGCAGCCTAGTGGAGACATGAGAATCGCTGGGATCGTCAGCATCATGACTTGGACATTTCATGGGAGATTTTTTTCAGAAAAATGAAGGATTAACAATATTGATCAGATATAAAAAAAACATTTCGCTACAAATTGAGATGTCGGACATGTGGAGTAGGGAAATATCTGTATGTCGTTTTTTTCCAGATACAGGGAATATATTAATATAAAAAAGATACCAATGCACAACTAAAAATGAAAAAGAAGAACTCATTTATGTGTTACTAATATCAATCTGCTGCAGGAGTTCTTAGTGTGAACAACTCATTTATCTGTTACAAATTCTGTTCTTTTCTGTGTTCCTAATATGTGCTAATCATGTCCAGTGTGAGAGCTTTGAATTTGGATCACAAAAATTTCAATGCAAGGGACTCTAAAGGAATATCCATTATGTTATTTTTTCATAATAAATCAAGAAACCACCTGCAAATAGTTATCGAGCGCATTGTTCTTCGGGATAATGGAGTGTTAGAATAATCATGTGAGTATTAGCTTGATTATGGCGATTTTGATGAGTGCAACGGTAATTTTATTTCTACACAATGTAGATTTATACACACTCGAGTCTTCGGTCTTCATCACGAGAAGGAAGATGCACATGCTGGTAATGAGCTTTTATGGTTGGTATTCTGAGATCATTTCTGCTCAGGAGCCAGAACCACTTCACCTGCTTCAATGTGGAAACTACTTGTTTCTCTCTACCTTCTGGCCTAGAATTGAGTCGATCATTTTTTTCAAGCCGAAGCACACCATGTTCGAGTACTAGAAAAGACACATTAGCTGGTTTTCGTTCCACGGGGTTCGAAGGTTTTCCGGAGGCCTCTCAATCCAATGAGTGCGACATACAAGCGCCCCCATTTGGTTCATCTCTCTTTTCTTATCTTTACACACACACAGAGGTACATTTACTTGGGTGAACATAGTCTAGTGTGAGTTGGAAGAGAGGATACATGCCTGGTTATATAACCTCGCTACGCTCCACCTGATAGTTGGATTTTATTACTCTAGTACGTATGATCACACAACAGGTTCTGAATTTTGTAACATTTTGTTGTACTATGCACTATCTGCAACTCAAAATACTCAACATAACATAAATTTTGTCCATTTGTACTACTTTGTGGTAGGTAAGCATTGGTCATGATAAAAAAAATGAGTAAGCATCGGTCTGCAACATTGGCATGTTTCCTCATTTTCTGTCTGATCACCGCATTCTGGAGGATCGATTCAGACTTGTTGGCATGCATACAATATCTTGTATCCTCTTAAAAAAGTTTGGCAGAGTCTTGAACTTGTCCTACCTTCGCGTATTGTATAACTTTTTTCTCTGGTTTCATGGTGGCAATGGAACCAGAATTGTTTCGCCACTATTCATCTAAAGAAATCTATCTGAGCTTCCAAAGTCGGGTTCCAATGTGTGTCGAGTTTTTACCCATGTTCTTGTTGTCGTGATCAGGGCCACCACACCTGAACTCTTGTGACCGGCTAGAACTCGGCCCAAGCCTTCCAGTTTTTTCTCCCATACAATTCGCAATTCAATGGTTATTAAATTTTACTCATCCATGCAAAGGTTTATTTTTCAAAAAAAAATATGCATTCAACATCATGACTTGGACATTCGCTTGAGTATGTTTCCAGAAATGTAAGGTTAAGAAAATATATCAGATAAAAAAATCCATACAGACTGAGATTTAAAACATCTGAAGTGGGGGATGTTAATCTTTATCTCCTAGTGTTTGTTGTTTTTGATGTGTTACAACCAATGCTGCTGCTGGAGTGCTAATAATTTGTGTTCTTAGTGTGAGATAACCATTTTTCTGGTACTACATATCTTCTCTTGTAGTCTGGATAATCGCGTTCCTAATTTGTGCTAACCATGTTCAGTGCAAGAGCTTTACATTTGGATCGCTAAAAGTCCAATGGAACTAACTCTAAATGCAGAACCATTACGTTATTCTTTATAAGTCAAGAATTTTCCTCCAAAGTTCTTTGGGCTAAAGTAGTGTTAGCATAATTACTTAAGTACTGAAATAATTATGGAGATTCAGATGAGTGTCAGAGTAATTTTATTTCTACCCAATGTACATTCTTAATCACTCTTGTCTTCGGCCAGAATCTTTCTTGTGATAGTAAATACTCCCTCCGTCTAGGTTTATTGGGCTCCCTGTGAAAATCTATTTGTCCCAAAACTCCAATGAAATAAGGCTTGTAAACATTAATTAATGTGCGATTATGTCAATGCAGGCACTCCCTCCTCAAAATATAGCATATGCATGCTTACATTTGATGTGTTTGGCCTTCTCTAATTTATTGCCACAATTAACGAGAGAAAAAGAGAGATTTTAGAGGTCCCTCTTCCACCTATAGATGCTTACCTTAGTCGCGATGCAGCTCATTAGAAACCCAATAAACCTAAACGGAGGGAGTACTATGTATACCTTTGAGTTACAAAGTGTATGTTAATGACACTGATTAATGAGATTTAGCACAGTGTGGTGCAATGCATAGAAGCCTACTTGTCACGACAATGCGAAATAACTAAAATGTGTTATGTGGATTCGTACTTCATGCTACCGAACTGGGATAATCAATGATGCGTAGGATGGCTGGAGAGCAAAACTCTATGGATGGGTTCCGAGACCACTCCGCTCGAGAGTCAAAACAAATTTTCGCGAATCTTGCTACTTGTAAAATACTCCATCCGATCAATAAAAAGTGTCACCCCATTTAGTACAAAGTTTATACTAATTTAGTACAAAATGAGCGACACTTTTTATGGATCGGAGGGAGCACTTTTTTTTTTCTTCACTATCTGGCCTAGAATCTTCACATGTTTTGGTCCGAAAGTTATCATGTTATCGGGGCTTTGTTACATATTTTCCGTGTACATTTTATCTCGAATCGAAATATATTTATGTAGATTAGGTAGGATTAAATAGAACAATTTAAAGAAGGTGAGGAGAACAAAGGTTATGTATGAGGTGAGCCACCCACTATTGCTTTTTCTTTTTGTCTTCTAGGAAGTTGGCCCCAATAAGCGGTCGATTCGTGAGTGTCCTGCCCAATGTTGCTTTAAGGTTTGTGATTTGCAGATTTTGATGCGACCCAGGCAACCAAACATTCCAAAATTGCACCCACAGTGTCATAAGACTAACTAAAAACACACACAATATTTTTAACCTAGAAAAAAATGAGACAGTTTGTGGGGACATCTTTGTTTATCCCATCTAAAATCTGCGTGGCAAACGTACTATGGAGATTAACGAAGAGGCTATTACTTATTGAGCTGTAGTCATAATAAATATATAGATAACAATAAGAATTTTTTTTATCACGGTTATTTAGACATGACGACGACATGATTGTAGTGAAATGTCTAGTGCCAACACACTTGAGGGTTGAGGCCTTTTCGAAGACACAGTTGAACTTGATAGTCGAACTTTCCAGTGATAAGGAATTATTTGTTCTGCTCAGTAGAAAATAGTCGAAATGCAATAATAATCGTGAGAACCTTATTTGCATGAGTATTAAAGTTAGTTAATTCCAGATGGTTTATTTACTATCGCTTGCACTAGCACCATTGGTTGTCTTTGTTTGAAACTGAAACTCGCTAACTGTCCAAGCGTCCTCACATGCTAGATGAAAAAGGCTTTGGCTTTTGATGGAGTCACGGGGTTCTCTTGCCACCAACAGACAGCCAAGGTTGCCAGGGTGCTGGCCTAACCAACGTCTTCCACAGTGCCTGAGGTACTCGGATACAGCCTTTGATTGTGCGCCCAGTGAGAGATGAAAAGCAGAACGTCTGTATATATTTCATCTGCGGCTTCATTTGATTCCCGCGGACCGTGGGCTATGGTTGCTATTACAAAGTTTCCGATTAATTGTCTACATGTATTCAGAATGCCAGCAACTGGGCTGGAAGATTTGGCACTAGTTTCGAAGGTTTACGAGAGTCCTCTCAATCCGAGTGTGTCATATACGAGCGCCTTCCATGTGCTTTCATTTCTCTCTGTTTCTATATCGTAACTATATATATGAAAGTACATTTAGTTGAGTACATATAGATACTAGGGATTGGTTGGAAGAAGGAATACCCGACCTGGTTATATAGCCTGGTTGCTCTCCACTTGTTAGTTGGTTTTTATTGTTCTAGTACAGCGTGTGATCACGAGTGGAGATTTGGTGCTCCCGAGCTCTAGTGATCCTGCTCATTTAAACAAAATTTAAAAAATATTTTCAGGTTTTAAAAAATATTGAAAAAAAATCTCGGGTGTAGGTAATGGTGTATCCCACAACCATGCAAAATATCAAGTTAAAATACATTGTATCCTAGGCTATATAAAAAAGACAAAAGTGTAGATCTGAGTATGTATATTTTCGATCTCTAAATTTTATCACATTTGTCATTTTTGCCTAGAATACAACGTATTTGAACTTGATATTTTTCATAGTTGTGGGAGAAAACATTATCTACACCCGAGATTTTTTTTCACTATTTTTTGAAACTTGTAAATATTTTTTTATTTTCTTTATAGAGACGGGAGCACTGGAGCTCGGGAGCCAAAGACACTTTTCGGTGTGATCACACGGTAATTAGGTTCTCATCTTTCTAACATGTAATTGTACTATGTACTGTGTGTTACTCGAATGCTCACCGTAGTAATAACCTTTTGCTCACTTGCATAGTTTGTAGTGTTGTAAGCATCAGTGTGCAAGTGAATCAATCAGACAACTTACTGTCACGCGCTGAATCAATAAGTCAGAAGATTAGCACTGAGACCACACATCAAGATCATCCAACAGATTCATCAGGTTCGAGCCGAGATCACATCAAATTCATGAGCTGATTCAGGCACATCTTCACTCTACGATCTTAATTAGACTGTTAATTACTATTGTTACATCAAACTATGCAAAGACCATATTAAACAAGAAAGGAACCCCCCCCCCCCCCCCCCCCGTGTCGCACCCAGGCGACACCGGGGGCGAATCTCGCGCCGCCGCCAGAGCCCACTCCCTCCTCGCCTGTCCTCGCCGCTGCCGCCGATGGCCTCCGCGCCGCGACGGTGGCAGCCTCCCCGCTGCCACACAACTGGTGCCGGGGGTGGGCTACCTCTCCCTCGGTGGCGGAGGATGCCGGACCCGACTGGGCGGTGATGGCACGTCGCCGACGCTGGGAAGCCGGAGCGGCGGCTTCGGGAACCGTCGATCTGCGGCGGCGTGGCGGATCTGGGGCCCTCGCGCCCGGATCTGATGGGGGCGGGCCTTGGCCTGGCAGTGAGAACGGCAGGCCGTGGACGCCGGTGTCGCGGCGGCGCGGGCTCGGGACGTGGTCGGCGCGTGCTGCGGCGCGGGACGTGGCTGCCCTTGAAGCTGCTCCTGCTAGGAGCGATGCTGGAGGTACCCCTGCAGGACGGAGCGGGGGATGGTGTCGTGCGGTCGTGGAGGCGGCGAAGTGATGGTCGGTTGCATTTTCATGAATGGATTCAGACCCTTCATGAATCTCTTCTTTCTTTTCTCCTCCGTATTAACTTCATCCAAAGCATACCTAGATAAGTTATTAAACATGCTAACATATCTTCCAACTGGTGACTCATTTTGTCTCAGATTTTCAAACTCTCTCCTCTTAAGTTCCATAATGCTTTCAGGAACATGAGCTTCCCTAAATCTCTTCTTGAACTCTTCCCAATTCATCACATGTCCTGCAGGCTGTGTAGCAACAATTGCTTCCCACCAAGATGCGGCTGGTCCAGTAAGTAAATAGGTCGCATACCTAACCTTCTCCTCATCGAAACATCCCACTGTATTGAGTTTCCTCTTAGTGTCTGCAATCCAATCTTCCGCATCCATAGGATCTACTGCTCTTGCAAAGGGTTCAGGCCTAGTATTCTGGAAATCCGATAGAGTTACACCTCTTGGTTCTCCATTTCTTGCTCTTCCATTTTGTGTCTCTAAAAGGTCATGCAGGAATTTATTTTGTACTTCTTGATCATGACGTCTTCCTTCTTCCACCAACTGCATATATTGCATAAAACTTTGCTCCGTAATTGGCCTTGGTGGTTGAGGTATTCCTCCTGTCTCGGCTGCATGCTTCTCTCTTGCTTCTCTCTTGCTTCTCTTTCTTGCCTAAGCAACTCACTTTCTTCACCGGCACTCGCCATTGCCCCCTAGTCCTGCCACAATGAATTAGAACTCATCGTTACATTATGCATATGCATTTTGAGTTCGTCTTCATGCGCAAAAACTAGTCACACATAGAAATCCAGAAAAATCCAAGAAACCAAAACATTTCAAACATATACCATGTATTATACATGTAGGATTACAAACATGGGTACAGAATTGTAACACACTCTGAAGTGAGTAGGTCTCACTTATTGCTACCATACAACCACACCATACACGCTACAATACTCTATATGTTACATATGGACACTACTACTCCACTTTCTGGTTAACATCACTTCTCAGTGAACTTTCCTGGCTTCCACCACTTGTTACGACCGGTTCTCCTCAGAAATCTGGTAAAGGAATCTTCTTCTTACCGGATGGCTGGTAATCAGGGTCGGATGGTGATGCTTCTAAGTTCCAATCAGTCACATTAAAGTAACTGTCTAGGTATTGATACGCCTCCGCTTCATCACTGTACTCACCCCCAAAGTCCTCAGTTCCTGAAGGAACTGCACTGGTGCTACGGAAATAGCTTCGAGACTCTTCTATGGGTTCTAACTTGGGCTGCCTTGACGTACTCGCCCCCTGGTTATATCTTGACTTATAACCATGTCCATCCTCCTCATCTTCCTCATCTGAATTAATCAGAATTGGATTACCTGACCGGCCTAGCTTTGGCTTCCTTCTGGGTAATTGACTCTCAACTTCCTCCTCGCCATCATCACCTTTGATTACTATAGGATCGCTTGAAGTTCCCTGATAGGGTTCCTCATCCCACCCAGCAGAATAGGAAGCTTCTGGTTCAGTACTTTGGCGTTCCTCCACCTCTCCCACAAGAACATAGTCTGGGTGTGCTGGAGACTAAGTGGCGTAAACTGGGGTTTCAGGGGCTGCATCAACATAGGTAACTGGAGTGGATGGTGGATCTGTATGACCCATACGGGCTTCATACATAAGCATGTCACAGCGCTCCTGGATAGCATCTGGGCTCGAAAACTGCTCTACCATAATCTCCATCTCATCGGACAACATTCTAAAGGATTTGTGCTATGTTCGGATAAGCTTGACGCAACTCTCAAGAAATACAGCAGCGTCACGAGGGTTAGTGCGTGCAAAGGCTAGATAGTCCACATCTATCTCTTGTCGATAGTTGGCACTTGGGATTGCATGAAACAGGGTTCCTTCCAACTCCTTGGACTTGGTTGTTCTAATGTTGGTAATGGCTTTAACTACGGCAATATGGAATGCTATCTCGACATGCTTGGCTTCCCCATACGGCATCTTCAAACCCATTTTGAGCTCAGACGGAAGTTTGAGTGCAACACGATATTTGGCTAAGGCTGATCCATCATAGTAGCTAAGAGTCTTAACCACTACTTTAGTCTCAACCCCCAAATAGTTGATCATTTGCTCCAGAACTACCGTCCAATTGCCTCGGAACACTCCTCTTCCTAATGAGATACTTCGTATTCGGACGCTGCGCTTGGGGAATCGGGTATCCATCCTGGTATACAAAGAAAAGTATTGGTAAGAATGAAGTATTATATGCATGATAATGTTATTCTCAAGTGAATAGCCATCATAACAATATAAAACTCATTACGGCCTAAGAAAATATTACCCTACAGGCTTTCCCTTTAATAGGTTTCCAACCTAAGGTTTAGCAATTGCTCTGATACCATCTGCGGTGACCCCGCACACCACTGCATATTGTAGTGTACAAGTCGTTGACATAACATCCACGGAAGGACTTATCCGTAAATATTACATCCCTCAGAGTAGTACAACAGAAATATTGCGGGTCCACTATATTACACACTGCTAAAGATTACAAGCCAGAAGTGTACAAAAGCTTCAACGTCTTCCTCCGACATGGAAGGAATTTCAACTACAGTACGGTTGACTGAAGTCAACTTATTAACGATAGAAAGAAGTAAACTAAGAACCATCGGGCTCAACAACCTAAGTAGTACTAGTCTAGTATTGTTTGGCCCTGCCCCTAAGATAGAAGACTAAGTCTCAGGCTCATCATCATCGCCTCCATAAGCAATTAGGTAGTCGACGCCTTCCACTCCTCCGGATAGATCAGGTTCCTCGTAGTACACTTCGTCCTCGTGGTAAGCTCCATAGCTCTCCTTGATTGCCTCCTCAAAGTCTAAGCATGGGGTCAACAAGGAAAGGGTGAGCAACAGCGTTACTCAGCAAGTTCTGAATATATATAGATAAGGTGTATCATGCACTAGCTACTGCCAAAACCTCGGGTCTTTGGCATAGATGCAAGTTTTTATAAACATTTCTTCAAAAGATAGATTTTATTCTGAAAACTATGTCCACAGTCTCCACCGGTCTTGTGAATCCAAATGGGACTCCATTCCGGCCTCGATCTCGTAGTTCCATACCGGGAACACGGTTGTGAAATCACAAATTTGTTGTTTGACTCTGCAGAGTTGCATCACTTTACCCAACAGTTGCCTGGCCCTATATCTGCTCTCTTTACACTCCATGAGTGTTATAGCCAAGGCTCAGGACATCCAGTCATGTGGAGCTTCTCCCAAATCAACACACATCCGCCCATTTGTGATGCGGTAGGGGAATCATGTTCCACGCATACCCAACACCCCTCCCAAGCTTCCCCACCAATTACCCCGTCGGGCAGGAAGAGCACGTGCTTCCACGATGTTGGCCGCCGCAATGACCCAACCCGGTGTAGGCCTGCCGAGGATATGCGGATGAGAAAGAAGCCTCTGACTGACCCCGCCCATACAAAGTCCGTTGGTTGATGCTTTTACTACGGCGAAAGGGTCATTGGAACATGGGTTATTAGTTCCTAAGGATATATACCTTCCCATACGATGGAACACCGTACCTATTCATCTTACCATTGTTCCACCGCCAACCAATAGTATATACCACATCATTCGAAAATACTTTTTCTTTTTGATGCAAGTGAAAGGAACGTATAAGTAACTTTGCAAGTACTTTGCTAAAAATACATCAAACGGTATGCAAGAATGAACTTGCCTTGAGACTGACAAGTAGTGCAGTCTAAAGCTTCCGGCGATTCGTGAACCTCGTGTTCTGAAAATCAACATCATTGTCTTTATAAGACAATGTTTGAAAATCCAATTCATGCTATTATGCATAGATGAAATGATTGTTGGAGGTTTTGGAAAATCCCCCCCCCCCCCCCTTCATATTTTAAGATGATTTTTCCTTTTTTGTGTGTTTTACCTAGGATGAGTTACGGGACAGTCATTTACAGAATGGTAATTTATTTTATTTTTAGAAAGGTAATTCAATTCATTTCCACTGAAGGATCCTTGAATATTAAAAAAAAACAATTCAAATCATGTCCACTTAAGGATCTTTGAATATTTTGGAAAATAATTCAAATCATTTCCACTTAAGGATCTTTGAAATTTTCACTCAAGAAATATTTTCCAATAAATCATGTAAAAATCATTTTTGAAATCCTTGCAAAATTTTGAGTTAATAACATATTTTTATTTGATTTTTAGGATTCTTATTTTGGATTTAAAATTTGAATCATAATTTGGATTTGATTTGAATTCCACAATTTCTGCAATTTCAAATTTAGGTCCTTGGGCACTTGGTTGAACCAAGTCAACCCGGACCGGTTTGGTCAGACCGAACCACTCTTCTCTCTCTCTCCTTTCTCTCGCTCCCGTGGTCGACGCGATCCCCTTTTCGCCTACGCCGTTGCCGACCGATTCCGGCGTGCTCCGGCCATCTCCGCCGTCGTGCTAGGGCGCAAAAGAAAGCCCTTTCGACACTCTCTCTTCTCCTCCTCATCGATCTGCTTTTCTTCCTCCGGTGTGTTCGTGCGCAACCCATCGGTTTCGGTGATGGCGCCGCTCCGCCGTGCTTCTCCTCCTCTGAGCTGCCTCGCCATGATTAGGTGTATGGCTCCGCTCTCTGGCTCCGCCTAGCTGTTCTCCTTCTTCTCCACCGACGCGTTCATGCTGGACCTCTCCCCTGGTGTGGGTTTCGGTTGCAGCGCGATTCGTCGTGCTCCCGACTCCCGCTCTGCTCCGCCGCCGGTGTGGAGCTCGCCTCCGTGCTACGGTGGTGCTGGGGTGGTGTTGCTGTGGTGCGGCTCCTCCCTTGGTCCTCCGTCATGACCACACGGGCACTGCCCCGTCGTCATGCCGTTACGGCCATGGGCGTTTGGTAAGGTTCCTCTTCTTCCTCCTCTCTGCTATCTCCTCCTCCTAGACTCTTCTCGGGTCTAGCTTGACTGCTAAGCTGCTCAGCTCTCCTAACTGGTACTTAGCAAAAATTCTCACTGGTACACTGGATAAGTTTTGTTGTTGATGATTTATTTTGCTCTAGATGTTTTAGTGCTTGATTCAGTAGTGGGTATATTTAGAAGAATCTCTTTAGTTGACAGAGGAAGGATTTGGGTGAGAAAAATAGGGTTTTAGAATTGGATATCTTGCTATAGCTGTGTTCTGTGCTCTGTGCAAGTGTGGAATTATTTCTGTGGCTAAAAGAAATTAGCTATGCATACTGTGATGCCTCCACTGGAGTTACACAGAAGCTGGCTAGAGATAATTAGCTTTTGGAAATTCTTTTCTATGCTTTCCTGTGCTTCTTTTAGTGGACAGATGTGTTAGGCTACTGGCTTGTGTGTATTTTATAAAGAACAGGTGTTGCACTTCTCTCTCATCTATCCTTAGCATAGTCCATGTTAAACATGGTTCTGATAAGAACAGATACTCCTCACTTCCTCTCTTCCCTTTCATGCATGCAAACATGCTTAGCTTGGCTCTGTCATTCTCAGAGTTAGCTAATTCTCTCCTTCTCTGCCTATAGCACTCAAAGGATCAATCTGCTGCTGCTGAGTAGCTTGGTCTTCTGACTATACTGACAACCTGCGTCTTGTGGATAGCCTGCTCCTCCTAGCTGCTTCAATTTTCCTAAAGTGTATATTTCTAGCTGCAAGGTGTGTTGTGGCTAATGTTCTTGATGATGAACATTTTCATAAATGTGTGTGATGTGCTTGGTTGTGTTATACCTTGTGGATTCGGCTGGCTGCCCTATTTATAGGGTTTTTGGGTGAATCTAGTGGTGACACCAGGATAAATGCATGTGATGTGTAAGCTGCTTACAGTGGCCCTCCTCCACCTCGAGCTGCTACTCTTCTGTTAAACTATGGAGGTTCTTATCCTCTGGTGATTGAATTTCTGTGCCAAGGCATTGTTTACTCCATTTTGGCTAACTCTTTCCACCTCCTTGATCCTATCCTTGCTCTGGCCGGCTGCTGTTGTTCAATCTGGTTCTGAGATGTTTCAAATCCATCTGTGGATGATCTTGAGCTAAGATTTCAGTGCAGGGACGTATCCCTCCACCTCACTTGTTCTTATCTTGACTGTGCCGACTTGCTCCTTAGCTCTGAAGTAACCTTGTTGGGTTTTGGGTGGCTTTACAAAAGGGCTGGAATTGAAACTGGGTTTTGACTGTGGGCTTTTAGGAAATTGGGTCCATTTATCAATTAATGGTAAATGTGACACCACAAATAAATAAGGTTGGCTTAGGGAATATATTTGGCAGAGATGAATTTTTATGTCCCATTGCTGCCTTTGGAAAATTTGAGTTGATCATGCTTTCTTCCAGCTAGTCCCTCCAGGTTGCCTAAGTTGGAAAAGCTGGTCTTGCCTTTGCCCCCTTTTTCACATGCTTAAATGCATGCTGAGCATGATCATGTTGCCTCTGATTGGATATTTGATTTGGTTCTGCTTTGTAAGTTCAAATGCCAGCTCCAATTCATGGAGTTTGGCAATTTGCCAAATATTAAAACAAACAGCCAGTACCAAAGTACTTGGCCACATTATTAATATTAACCACTTCCTCTTTTTGTGAATTGTGTTTGATTTTGCAGATTGAAGATTTTAGAAGAATGCTACAGGATTTAGTCTTTAGGAAATTTTATTTTTCACTTTGTGTATTAAAGTTGTATAAGGACCTGATATTGTAATTTGTATGAGAATTGTGGAATAAATCCACTTGTAAAGTTTATGGAATGATGTAAATTGTATAATATAATTTATTTTATATCAGAATTGCATATTATAGTTTATTTGTATCAGAATTGTGTATTAAAATTTAGTTGTAAAAATGTATGGGATGTTGGAAATTAATTCAGTTTGTAAAAAGAATTGTTTCTGGAGATATAATGATGATAATGTTTCCAATATTTTTGAAAGTTTAGAATTTGAATTGTATAGAAAAAGATATGATTAAAATTCTTTGAGTGCTAAGATAAATTATGTTTGTTAAATAAAAACTTAAATTCAATAATTGAATCAAAGCTTGAGATTGTGAATTAGTTTGAATTATAAGAGTTGAGGTCAAATGTATTAAATTTCGAACTTTACCTTTGCAAATTTTAATAGGGGTGATAACCCAACCTCAAATTTGCAAACTAGGGTTTTAAAATAGATGACTAAGGGTATATCGACTAGTCTCGACTACTGGTCAGTGATATGTTTCCAAATCATCGACGTTGGTCAGAGTTCGTCTTCTTAGTCATTTTTGCATAAAAACGCGAAAATTATTTGGACTTTTCAAATATGCATGAATGCAAAGATGCAAACTTTCTATTTCTACCCTTTCGAAACCTATAAGTGCGGGGTATTACAGGGGGGCAGAGGCCAGGGGACCGTCGTGGGGGGCTCCGTGCTCGCTGGCGCGGGGGCTGACGGACGGCCACGATGCATCATGGGGGCTTCTCGAACGACGACGCGCCGGCGTACGCCGGGGGGCGGCTTTGTTCTCGCGCCGGCCTCCAGGGAGCGTACGCCATTCTGGCGATTCGCCTGTGGCCTCGCCTGCCTTCGCGGCAGCCACTCCTCGTCGGCCGCGTCACCGTTGCAGCGCCCCGTCGCCTCCTCCTGATGGTCGTCGCGCGGGTGGAGCCAGGACGAGGGAGCGTCATGGGGGTCTTCCTCCCAGCCAGTGGCCTCGTCGCGGGGGGCTCGTCCCCGCAGCTCCATGGCTCCAAGCTTGCGTCGCCCGCGCTCCATGGCTTGAAGCTTGCGGCTGCTTGCAGCAGATTGAGACGGGTTGGCATCTCTATGCGTTTGTGAATGATTTTGAGTCATCGATCCATGTTCCTTTCCATTAGCCAATCAGAACAAAGTATAGGATAGCACACGGATAGCGTTTTTGTTGAGGATGATGACAGCCCTCGGATGTGTACTGTGAGTACTACTAGCCGTGCACATGGATTCATTCATAGAGAAGAGCGATGGAGGCTTTGGTGTACTACTAGCAGGAGGTGTCAGTTCAATCATGCGTGGTCAGTGGTACAGATGAGCTGACCAACTAGGTGTAGGTACGTAATGTTCAGCTATGCGGTCCAATGTGACGGGACATGACGGACTACTTGCGGCGCATCAAATTTAGTTGCGGCGCATCAAATTTAGCTGCACCACGGCTAACATCAGTATTTGTAGCGTATCAACATCCTGTACGCCATGGCTAATTGGGGACAAAAAGTGCCACGTGACCCACACGTACCCGTGGCGCATGTGAATGCTCCTGCGCCATTAGTATTTAGCTAGCCGTGGTGCACATTTATATCGTGCGCCACGAGTAAATGTGCGCTCCCTGGCTGCACTGGTCTCAACTTAGCCGTGGCGCAACATGCCGAACCATGCGCCATGGCTAAGGGCTTAGCCGTGGCGCAGCCTCGGACGGTGCGCCACGAATACTTAGCCGTGGCGCACGTCGTGCGCGGTGCGTCATGGCTACTTGAGCCACCTATAGGCCTTTTCCTACTAGTGCACTTCGGGGGAAACCCTAGATCTTTCGGGATCGGGCGGTGGTGGCGTCCTGCGTCATGCTCCCCCTTGGGGGCATCGTTCTTGAAGTGTGACCGGCCGGAGGGACCTGTGGTTGTGGGAGGTGGCGGCGGGAACAGCGGCTGTCTTTTAGGACGGGGCGGCGGCCCCGGATATTGGTACGATGTCCGTGGTCAGCGAGCAGCTCTCCCTGGGCAGCTTGGGCTACGGTTGGCTGAGTCGTGCGGCGTCGTGGTTCGGATGCGAGCGGTGCTATGTCGGGACGGCGGTCCCGAAAGGGGGTGTTGGTTGTCGGCATCAACGGTTGTCTTTTAGGTTGGGGCGGCGGCCCCGGATGTTGGTACGACGGCCGTGGTCTGCGAGCGGTTTACCTGGTGCAGCTTGGGCTGTGGGTGGCCGAGTCGTGCGGCGTCGTGTCTCAAGTGTGGGTGGCATGTCGGGGCGGCGGCCCCGGAAGGTGGTCCAGGTGGTTTGCGCATGGCGTGATGGAGAGTTGGATGTCGGGGCGGCGGCTCCGAGTTTTTCTGCATCATCGAGGGCGTTTCTCCTTGTGTCGTGTGGGCGACAAGGTTGCTCTCGGTGCTGTTTGTCATCGAGGCTCCCCGGTGGTGGCCGCTTTCATCTACGACGGAGTGTCCCGTACCTGCTCCTCCCATAGCAGTTGCGGATTCTTCTCTCCGGCAAGGGTGGATTGCTGGTCGGCCGGCCGTGGAGTGGGTGTTGTGTGGGCTTTACCCGTGGTGTTCGTTGTATGGTTTTCGCCCGGTTTCTTCCGCTAATAAACCGGGCACCTTCTGCTTAATTAATGGATAAGGCAAAGTTTTTAACTCCGTTTTAAAAAAAAAATTAGACTGTTGCCTGCCAACGCAACCAAAATTTCCCTGCACTGCATGCACGGAGTGTTGGTAATTGCCGAGAGGACCCAAACAAAAAAAAATCAAACCTTTGATGATCTGCTTTTACCAAATTCTGATCATTAGCGTCATGTGCACTCTCAACACATTTACACTCTGACACTCTGTTATGCCTGGTCCTCATCCGTGCGCCCATTTGTGCGCATCGATCGTAGGTTGTGCATGTTTCCGGTTCCGGGCTTCCGGCATCTGTGGGGTCCCGGACTAGCTGTCCAAAATATATCCTTTTATATGCTTGTCATAGCGATGCCATGATTATTCTGTTGCTGGCCCCAATCGAAGTGATATCATAAGAACATTCATCATACCAAAATACATACTTATATGATGCCGACCCTCTTGATCCAAGATATGAACTCCAAAGTAAACTCATAAAATGGCTCTAGCAAAACTCTTAAAATGATCCCAAAATTTTGTTTGTGAGCTTCCAAATTCATCTACCCAACTCTCTCGAAATATCGAAGGAAAAACCCAAAGTGGAAAAAACCACGTGCTTGGCCGGAAACACCCAGCTGGGGTCAAGCTCCCCCGCCACCATCCGCCCTCGTGCAGCCTCCCGCTAGATCCAGCCGCCGCCCCGCACCTCCGCTGCCCCTCATCTCCCCTAATCAAATCCTCTAGAATTCATTTCAAATAGGCTAGAAGTAAACAAGGTCAAGGACTAAGTCTAAGAAGCTAATCAAAGCCGAAATGTGCTATTGCAAAAGGTGCTAATTAAATTCTAGAATTCATATCCAATATACTATTCCCTCCGATACATAAAAAGTATCACTTAGTTTATACTAAATTAATACAAACTTTATACTAAGTTTGCGGCACTTTTTATGGATAGGAGGGAGTAGAAGGCTAAGGGCTGAAGCTAACCGAAGCCGAAAGGTGCTATATTACGGAACTACTCGGGACTCAGAGATGGATGTGTACACATTTGCGTCGTTCTCTCTATATACATCCTCGGCACAAAATGTTTGACCTGTCACGTCATATATGGTGGTAAGCATTAGAACGGGGGCGCGACATGGCTACGTACTAGCATCATGAACCCGGCCAACGACTCCGCCATTGACTGCCCATGCTGCACGATCATCTCAGGCATCGTCTTCTTACGCGCCACGGCCTTGCCCCGACTCGCACGTACATCATCCGCAAGCTTCCTCTCTTGTCGCGCCGCCTTGGCCGATGCCTTCCTCTTCTTCGTCCTGTCTTGGTCGGCATCCTCTCTGCCCACATAAGGTAGCAAGACTAGCCCGAGGTTGCCGTCCGGATGACCCTCGAGTCCGTCGGCTACCTGCTGCATGTCTTCGTCGTTCAGCGGGGGCTGCTGGGGCAGCTCCGGCGACCGGAATGCCCACATCTCCACGTCGACGCGGCGACCGTCTTCCACCGGCCCTTTCAGCTTGTTCTCCGTCACCAAGTCGCTCCACTTGCCGATGAGGCGGTACCCGCCGTTGGAGTTGAGGTACCTGAGCTTGAGCGCGAACTCCCTGCCGTCGCCGTCCACGGCAATGACGCGCAGCCCGTGCTCGTACTCGTGGACGAGGTACTCCTCCTTCTCGGCCAAGAGGCCGGTGATGGGGTGGTCCGGGAGGCACTCTTCCTTGCAGGAGAAGAGCAGCCGGTTCTGGTTCCTGTTCACGTCGCTGTTATTGAGGGTCTTCCCGCAGACGAACCGCGCCGCCGTGGCGCCGGGCGTCTCCAGGCGGCGGCACAGCTCCGCGCCCCGCGGCCTGTTGTCGTTTTTGTTCCTGTCCCTCTTCTTCTTCTTCGCTCGTGCCGCCGACGCCTCGGCTTCCTCCTCCATGGCCCCGTCGCACACGGCGGCCGGAGCATGTGAGAAGAGACGTCCGGTGGACCGGACGCCTCCGCTCCTTATGGCGTCGTGCATGAGCTTCTCCTGCTGCAGCTGCGGCAGTTCGGACGTGGCGGTACTGCACGGTTTTGGCGGAGCGGCCGTGTCGTGACGGTGGGCGTGAACTCGAATCCTGTAGGCGCCGGTGGCATCGCTCCCGGCGTCGGCCCGTCTCTTCTTGGGCGGAATCACGAACGAATCGCCGGCACCGCTGCTACTAGCAATAGCATCGCTCGTCGCCCTCTTCTTTAGCGGCAAGAGCGATTTCTCGATGCTTGGCTGCGGGCGCGAGGACGCGTCGTCGATGGTTTTTCCGGCGATGATCCGATCTCTAGGATGATCCGCCGGGATTGGCTGCTTCGATTGCATATCGATCGTAGCACGAGGCGTCGTCTTCGTGTTCGTGTCGGAAGCCTGAAGAGCAAGGGTTTCTTTCTTTTGCTAGAGGATAGATCTCCTAGGGAAAGGAATATATTGGCCGAAGTCAGAATACATGGATCGGGATTGATTCGAAGCTAGTCCGCTCCAGGTACGGCACCACCGGCCCTAATGTCTTGGAGGACGGGAGTTGGTGTCTGCGTCGAAGAAAGTATATCGGCTCGGGAGTCCGTGTGCCATACGAACTGAAGTACTCCTCCATAGTCGGTTTCTGGTGGCTAGCCCCAGCAGGCTGCACTACGAAACCTATATGGGCTTTATGTTGGGCCGGTCATCTGTCACAGTTCGTGGTAAAATAATTGTGATTTCAGACATAAAACATGCATGTGTGGACGCGTCATACATTTCGTCACGTCACTTGTTCCGGTACACCGGTATCACGTCATGTAACGTGATGACGTCCTAGTTAACGCCGTTATCCTCGTCGCCGTTAATTGCCGATAATCCGTTCGGTACCACCGTTATATATGCATATATCAAAACATCCTTTTTTTATGGTTGATGCGCAAACCCCGTTTATCACGAATCATGTGAACCGCGGTAGATTTTTCAGCCACAAGGCTTTTACTACGGTTTTCCATACGTGGTAAAAGTTATGTTTTCCTGATATAAGATCTTGGTGGATAATTGATGGAGCGCATATGTTAGCATGAAGCCAGTCACAGTCACGCCTGACTGTGACGTTGTAATTTCCTTGCACCTCCGCAGCAAAGAAGGTTGTAACCAAAATCTTTCTTGCCACTGTTATCTCTAAACTCATCATGCATTTGGCTTCTACTCGCTCGATGACATTAAACCCAGGGTTTACTCTCTTCTATTGATCAATGAAAAGCCAGCTCCGACTGCATTTTCTTAAATAAAAAAAACCTAGTGAACACCGTATTGTTCTTCATTAAATCGCCCCATCCACCTCTAATGTTTTGAAGACCAAATAGGGCATCAAATTGACCACATAATCACCATTAACTAACATCCTGGAGACCGACGAGTCGTTTTGAAGTGTCCTCTGATGTATAACAGTGTTAAGTGTTGCACCGGTCTCGTGGCTTTTCGAATATGTTGTTCTTGGGGCCAAAGTTGATCTGATCTACCTCTCCATCTTCATCGAAAATGCGGGATTCAAAGGAGTGTAAGATTGATCTTATTTTTGACCAATGTCCATTCTTTATCACTTAATTTGTCAGCGCACAAGCTTTCTGTGATAGTAAATATGTGTATCTTTGAGCTACTAAATGTTCATGACAATCGTTAATGAGTATTAGCACATCTTGTGTTGTGCATAGCAGCCTACTTAATTAACACGAGAACCCGAAATAATTACCATGTATAATGTATTATGAGGACTCGCACATCAGCTACGCTACTGGCATAGCACTAAACGCTACCTCCAAGAAGTATAGTGCTCGGCAGACGAAACAGTTTTTCGCTCCTTTGTCTAGTTCAAATAATGTTGAACTGACTTGTTTATCTCCACTTTCTGGCCTAGAATCAACTCCTTTTGATTGTGCTGACCGAAACATAGCATGTTTGAGTTTCAGAGAAAACACGCTAGCCAGTTTCTGTGGGGCTAATTTGGAAGGTTATCCCGAGGCCTCTCATATCCAAGGGTGTGATATAGTACTTGGGTGTTCATTTCTGTCTATTCCTATCTTTACCCTATATAACACGGCATAATAAGAAGGTACATTTACGTGGGTGAATATAGATACTACAATGAGTTTGAAGAGAGAATACCTTACCTGGTTATATAGCCTCGTCGTGTTGCACCTGCTAGTTGGTTTTTATTACTCAAGTACAACGTATGGTCACGCAATCGATTCCGATGATTTTTGTAACATGTAGTTCTACACTTGTTGTACTATGTACTTACTCAAGCATCAGTCTTCAGCATTGCGTGTTTCCTCCAGCATCAAGACAACCAAATTCATTGACCGGTCGTCAGACAACAGGTTTCACACTTCAAGGCCACTAAAGTCATCGGATTAGAACTGAAATCATACAAAACCACTAGCTGATTAAGGCACATTTTCAGTCTACGAACTTATTTATCGATCTCATTAGCAGTCTTGCGTACCAACGTAACCAAAGTTTTCCTGCGGGCACATTTTCCCTGCTCTGATCATTAGCGTCGCGGGCCACATTTTCCCTCGGCCCCAGTGACTGAACAACATCGTTTTCATCTCGTAACGCAACACGCAAATGTCACTATAAAAACCCTTGTGAGCTTGAACACTATAAGAACCCTCGTAATGCACCTATCTATCAACCCACAGCACCACTGCTGGGACAATGGCTATCCATGGCCGCAGGTCGACAAGCTTGCGATGGAGACAAGAAGCCATTGCAATAGTGCTAACTCTAGCCGCACTAGCCGCTGCTGCTGCCGCCGGCAAGCAACATGCGATGACCTCCAAGGCTGTCGAAAGCCGTGCCGCCGTCGTGTCCAGGATCGCCACCACCCGAGCAGCGCCGGCCCCGGCGCCACGCGTGAACGTCACGGCCATCTGCTCGTCGACGCCGTACCCGGGCGCCTGCCGGACGGTGCTGTCGTCGTCCGCGTCGCGGTCGGCCAAGGACCCGTTCACTGCCTCGGTGCAGTTCGCGATGGCCCGGGCCGCGTCGGCGCGGACGCTGGCACGAAACCTCTCGTCGGCGCCGTCATCTAGCGCGCTGCCGCCCTCGGGCATGGACGACTGCGCCGAGCTGCTCGACATCAGCCACGCCCAGCTCGGCGACGCGCTCGCCGCCGGCTCCGTGCACGACGCGACGACGTGGCTCAGCGCCGCGCTGACGAACCAGGACACCTGCGGCGACAGTCTCGCCACCGTGCCAGCCTCCGCGGGGCGCGAGGGCGTGCGCAAGCGTGTCGGCGCGCTCGAGGAGTTCATCGGCACGGCTCTGGCTCTGCACGCCAAGCTCAGGGGCGGGAGCCAGACGACACCGTCTCCACCGCCATCCGCCGCGTCCACGCCGTCGTCTTCGCCGCCGAACCGGACGTTCCCGTCCTGGGTCTCCGCCCGCGACAGGAAGCTCCTGGAGACCGCCGCGCGGGGCGTGATGCCGGACGCCGTGGTGGCGCTGGACGGCAGCGGTACGCACAGGACCATCGGCGAGGCGATCGCCGCGGTGACGGCGTCAATGCCGCCGGTGGGCTCCTCCGAGGCGAGTGTCGGAGCAGGCAGAAAGGTGATTTACGTGAAGGCCGGGCGGTACGAGGAGAGCGTGCGGATCTCGAGCAAGCAGAGGAACGTGATGCTGATGGGCGACGGCAAGGGGAAGACGGTCATCGTCGGCAACAGGAGCGCCGCCGACGGCTACACCATCTACGCCTCCGCCACCGTAGGTACGCAGTACTATGTGCTACCACTCGCATGCGTGGTAGTACAAAATTAACCCCCGTGTATACCGCATAGGTGACATGCCTTAAGCAATGCAGCACACCAGTAGGTTAAGAAGAATTCATGATCGCTCGGATACCGCAAAAATTTAAAACACAACAGAACAACAAAAACAAAACAAAATTATTGAACACTGAACACTAACATTATCCTTTTCATCAAAAACAAAAACAAAAACTGTATCTGTCTCTTCATGCTACTATTTACAACGAAATTTATCCTCTTCTGTAGATTAAATTTGGATTTGAAATTTTAGGCATGTTAGATACATATATACTAGGTCCATGGTACAAAATTCGGATGCTTCATATAACCTTTAACTAGCTCGATCTATATACAAGTGTTGGTTGCACGGTAGCATCAAAACTTCTGAAATACGTGCGAGTACAGAGTGGATTTTGTAAGCGGCAAGCGTTTAGTTAAACTTTGAATTTGTACCAGCACGTATAGAGTGGATTTTGTACCACCCCGTACGTGCGAGAGCTTGAGATTGGGGTGTAGGTACGTACCCATTTATACATCTCAAAACAATTTTTACTTGCATAAATTAGTGATGAAAATCATATTTGTTTATATAACTGGAGAGAGCGATATCACGAAGTACGAACTTCAAGGACCACAGCTACAAAAGCGCCATATATTGTTCGACCCTTTTCCCATCTTCAATTTGCATTGGTTGCAACTTTCTCTTGTCCTGGCATGGTACGTTCTTGAAGGATAGTCCAAGAATTATCACCCTATACCATCATGGCATCGACCGTAGAAAAGCAAAAGCCCCAAAAATGGAGCAGTTGCTTTTTAGCTGCCTTGTACTCTCCAAGTATAAAGGCACAAAGCAAGCCAAATAAGCCCATGCCAATAGTTCGATCTGGTCATTAGATCATACACTTTTCATCATCTTTATCGACATTGTTGCACCATTAACATGTGCCATGAATGTAGAAGCAACGATAGCGATGTTTCACTTGGCGGTGTCACTTTTGTTTCTCGGTTTTGCTTGATCCATATGGGGTACTATAACACCTTTGCTTTTTTGTAAATTCAGCTCGCTCGCACTTTTTCAAGTACTAATAACTAACTACTCCCTCCGTTCCACAATGTAAGACTTTTTAGCAAGCTAATTTAGTTTGCTAAAAAGGCTTACATTATGAAACAGACGTAGTAACATGTTAATGTGATTGTGTGTGACAGCTGCAATGGGTTCGGGCTTTATAGCCAAGGGGCTGACCATCATCAATGAAGCCGGCCCGGGGAAGGGCCAGGCCGTGGCGCTGCGGGTCGCCGGCGACTTCTCCGTCGTTTACCAGTGCGACGTCGAGGCGTACCAGGACACGCTCTACATGCACTCCAACCGTCAGTTCTACGCCGAGGGTAGCATCTCTGGCACAGTGGATTTCATCTTCGGCAACTCTGCGGTCGTAATCCAGAACTGTGACATACGTCCTAGGAAGCCCTGCCTGGGTCAGAAGGACACGATCACGGCCCAGGGCCGGACTGACCCGAACCAAAACACGGGCATCTCCATCCACAAGTGTCGGGTCATGGGTGCGTCGGACCTAGGCGGTACCAAGGTGTATCTGGGCCGTCCATGGAAGAAGTACTCACGGACAGTTGTGATGGGGAGTTCTCTGGACGATTCCATCACCTCGGCAGGGTGGCTGGATTGGTCAGCTCAGTTTGCGTTGAGCACGTTGTACTATGGGGAGTACGGTAACACTGGCCCTGGCGCTGGAACAAGCGGACGAGTCAGGTGGAATGGGGTGCACACATCATTGTCCACCATGGACGCCACACGGTTCACCGTTCGGGATTTTATTTTGGGAGACTCGTGGTTGGGTGACTCCGGAGTGAGCTACACTTCAGGACTATGAATAATATGGTTAACTTGTATGGTACTACATGTTAGGATTGGTAACAATAAAATGGAAGCTGGCCTAGTTGCTAGTGTATGTGCTGCCAAGCTAGATGTTGTTGTGCATTTGCCCATGGTGGATATATGCCATCTGCGAGGTAATACCCAATTGTGTACTGATGACTATTGATGTTATGATTCGCTTCTGAAGCTTCATCTTCGGTTAGCTTTGAAAACACATGAGAATGTTGAAGAACACGTAGATCATTGTTAGATCCCGGTAAACCAAAGTTCAAAACATGCCAAATCCAAATATCATGTGAAGCAACTGGTTCCAAAATCATGGTGGGCTCTTTCTCCAACCCAAGTGCATGCAATTTTGATCACATGGCTTTTAAACATGTCATGCCATTTTTTGGAAAATTTTCCAACCCACTGCACGCGATCTATAATCATTAACATAGCAGGGAATCCTCTTCTCTCACCTATTGCAAGTAATCTCTCGAAATAGGCTTTCGCCCCGCTTTATAAATAAAGCCGATACGGCCGAAGATACATAGTAGTGAGGTAGCCCTCTTACAAAGATGATCCTAAGATAACCGGACAACATAAGTCACACCGAAAACGCCAAGCGGCGAACCAACGCGCCTATGAAACCGAAAGAAGAACTCCGGGATGTTTGGACTCCACGCCATGCTCTATGGCACCTGAGCTCCACGACAACGCCCCCAAGAGGGTAACGGCGCATAGCGTCGTCGCCGTCGAGTCCAATCGGACTTGGGTTTTCACCCGGAACCCTGAAACGGGAAGGAGCACCTCGACGACGTCCTCAAGAGGACAACGACACCCGCAGGTGTCGACGCCGTCGGTGCCGAAGCACGGAGCTTTCGCTCGGTAACTCCCCCGTGACACAAAGAGGGCCGAAGGACGAACGCGACAAAGCAAACATCCAGCTCCAGATCTAGGCGCCGCCGGAAGACCGCACCTGAGCCACCCGTCGCTGCATCCATTGCTGCCCACACAACCAAAGGACGCAGCCACCACCGTCGTCATGTTGCTCGCCGGAGAGCCATCCATGCGACCCGCCACCCGGGGCCGCCGCCCCGGCATCCGCAAACTCAAGCCCGAGGCGCGAGGCAGCACACCGCACGGCCGGCGGATCGGACGAGAAGGACTAGCGCGCGGCAGCCAACCGGAGGGGACCACCCTCCACCGCCGTAGGCAGTTGCCGGCCGGACACAACAGCAGGATCACACCGGGCCCATCTCTGGCCCGGCCGGGCCCAGCCCGGGCCCGTAAAGATCCCGCCGTCGTGCTGCAGCACCGAGGCTGCCGCAGCCGCCTGCCTACCACCGTCGCCACCGCATGCATCGCCGTGTTCCACTCCTCAAGCCGCAGGTCGAGCTTGCCGTGCCCTGACCGACGCTCAACGGAGAGGGAGGACGCCGAGGCCGCCGTCCTAGATCCACCGCACGCCGTCCGCCAGCCACCGTCCAGACGCCACCACTGCAGCGCCTAACCACCGCCTCCCTGCGCCGCCGCCGCCGGGCCCGCTCGTCGCCGCCACCGGTGACCACCGCGGATCCCGCGTCCCTGCCATGGGGGGCTTCCCCGCGTCGCCCCTGGTCCATGCGGGAGGGAAGAAGGCCTCGCCGCCGCCAGTGTCGCGCGGGCTTCGCCCGGCCACGCTCTCCGGCAGCGGCGAGGGGAGGATGCAGAGGGGGAGGGAGCAAGGAGCGCTGGCGGCTAGGGTTTCCCCCGTGGCGCTCGCGGGGAGCGTCGCGGGGGGAGGGGAAAGGGGTCAGCTAATTGGTCTATTGCAAGTAATCTCGCGGTATCTTTTTTCATTTGGAGATCTCGGGTACTGGTCCCGAAAGATTTCACAATTTTCTTGCGAGACTCTAGATTAGTAGATTACCCGAACTAGGTGCACTCATTGGCGCCATCAGCTATTATTCCATAAGTTAGCATATGCATTGGCGCGGTCATCTTTTGCAGAGGATCCAACCCAAGAGATCCATGATCACTTCTTGTTTGCTTAAAACAACTATCATAACCAAGAGCCCCATCGACAATTTGTTTTATTTAAACTCCAGCAAACCCGCATAATTTACACTGCTGATAATGCCATATGCTACGAAGTCCTGCCAACCCATCTCTGTTTTTGACATAATCACATAGTTACACTGAAAGAAAGGCCCTAGTTAATTTATTCAGTTATCTAAATATATGATCCTGATAGCGGCTACAGTATAATCTGACGTTTGAGGGCCATCCAGGTCTACATTTGCAGGTCTCTTCTGCAGCAGGGTTTGAGGCAGCAGCAACTCATACCATCCACCGAGAAATGCACCACCTCCTTGCTCACATGTTTCCGAGGCATCTTGTCACCTCTCTCGCCGGATGCCCAAGCAGAATACAGCGACTGTATGGCCTCCTCGGACAACCCGTTCCGGCTGAGGTCCAGCACCTTTAGTTGCTTCGCCAAAACGAGGGCCTCTGCCAGTTCCTGAATGAACTGGCAGCCAGAATAAGAGTTTCTCTGGCAAGAGCTTGCGCAGCTCCGGGACGCACCCGATGCTGCACAGCAGTCTTCATTGGCCGCTTCATCTTCGCTATCTGCCACCACCATCTTCTCGAGATCTACCTTTCCTGGAGCTATGTTATCACTTGTTTCGGCATTGTTACCGTGTTTATGCTCAGTACTTGTCGATACGTCCTGCATGTCTTCGTCGAAATGCAGTGTTCGCTCTAGTGCCAAGTTTGTGTTCTCAGCCATGCACAGCTCCTCCAGTTGGTCATTCCCTGGAAATGGCAGAAGATCGTGAGTTTGATACATAAGGTATTATTTTGAGTATAGTTGTTCCTCACCTGCTAGTGACTGAATAATACGAGTAATGCCTCCAAGCCCAAGATTGCATCTGTCAAGGGTGAGAGATCTGAGACTGCATTGGGGATTTGCAAGTATTGCCCCAACAGCATCGCATCCCTGCATTGGGCAGTGTAACTCAACCAAACATGGGGACCAAAATTGCGTAGATCAAATTATTTGAGAATAGAAAGCAAACCTCCAGGTTGATGGGATTTCCTCCTAGGTTCAAGTCAAGAATATTAATTCGTGAAAGATTTGTACAAATCTGAGAGAGTTCGGGATCTGTGAGCCCACAGTTAGATAAATCCAACCTCAGCAATTCTTGGGATGCGCTAGATAATGCATCTGTAAGCCTAATTGTTCCTCCCTGCAAGAAGAACAGCATCCATAAGGCATGGTTGCAGCGTTACAGACTGCAAATACTAACCATAATACGTGGAAAAAAGACTCACCGCTCCAATGGAAGTTCCTCCTAGCAGAAACCCTGATACGCACGACGATTGCGCAAGAAAACAGAGCTTGTCCACAATTAACTTATTCACTTTGATACCAGTTAGGCTTAGTTGTGAAAATCTGCAGTGATCACATGTATAGCTGGTCTATTATTTCACCACACTTCATTGCTATAATGCTATTAGCAGTAATGGAACAATGTGTGCTGACCTTTTCAGAGAAGCCAGCTTGGAGAGAAGGTTAAGCATTGTGTTGCTAGAAATCGGATTGTTCTTTCCTGTCAAACGTATGTAGTTTTGAAGCTGAGGACTGTTTATACATCAGGATGGTCTAAGAGTTTGAGTTACATACAAGGGAGAACCACCAAAGGTACCTATTGAGAGATGTGAAAGGACTGATCCTTCATCTAGTGCATCTGCCATCTTCTGAACTGTTCTTGATGTGATAGAACACTGCTCAACATCCAGGCTATATAGTGCTGTCACAAAATGAAAACATAAAATGCATTATATAAGACAAAAGTAAAGGTGCACACTGAGAAAAAAAAAAGATATGGGAAAAACTCCGAAGGTGCTAACAAAGATCTGCTGTTGCAGACAAACACAAGGACTAGATTTTCTGCAGCCCAAAAAACACACTTATTACTGGGTGTCATGACTTAACACATACCTTTGCACTTCTGTAGGATTGTGAAAAGATAAGAACTGCAACCATCTGTGAGGCGATTCCCGGCCAGATTAAGTACTTCCAATCGTTCGGTCATAACAGCGCACTCGCATATCTGTTCATCAGTAAATTATGGACAAAATATGACAATAAGACTAATTGTGGTTCCACTTTGATATGCTGGTTTCTGGAATAGTAAAAACACCTGGAATAAAGCAGTTGGACCAAATCGATTGCAATGTAAATCCAGTGTCAAGCCACCATATGTTTGCCTTGACGAAGCAAATATTTCTTGAAGCCTTTCAATTGTTTGGTTTCCTGCAATTCATAAACATATTACATAATGCTAATCAGTCTAAGGCTCTAAGCTAAAAAAAAAATAAGATAGTCTAACATGAATAAATAGGTCACTGATACAGCACACTCAGTGTCACAAGGCTAAAGGCACTTTCCATTTACCTGTAACTGTTTATCTACCAAACTCTTGATGCATAAATTAAATTATATTGGACGTAAGCAGAGATAGTGGAAAATGATACCTAGCATGTTATGAGAAAGATCCAACATGGCTATTGTTTTATGTGATCTAAGGGCATCAAGAAAAGGTGTAATTGACAGATCTTGCAGTCCACAATCAGACACAATGATTTCATCTTCTGACACCTAATAGAAAACGGAAGGAGAGGAACACATTTGGCTTTGACAAGTTAGTCAGACCTGATTTTATACTTTAAAATCAAAACAAGTAAATAGAAATCCAACAAACTTACTTCAAGATTATATAATTTTGTCAATAGCTTCTTATTTGGTACTTCTGATAACTTTGTGCAGAAATCAACATATAGTTTCATCAACCGCTTTGGCACCCAATCTTCAATAGAAACATGCTCTATTAGATGAAATGTCAACTAATTGAAAATACTAGAATTATGTTTCAGATGATGGATTGGCATGCAACAGGAAAAAATATATGAACCAAGCATCTACAAACATTGAGTGAGATTGGTCTGTACATAGATAACAGATGGTACACCAAGAGACAAACACAAGTACTGCTTCAGCATTGAAAAAACACAAATATAATGTATACCAAGTAGAGGTAGTTAGTTGAATACGTGTTTTCAAGCAGAGCTCAAACCTTAAACAGTTATTACTTGACACAAGGAGATTGGTTTTGGAGTATATTGAGCCAATCTCTTACTTTCCCTTCCACGGAAAATAAACTCATATTCGCCCTTTATGTGTCAATCAGCATGTAGGTCCAAACCTAATAAGACACAAGCGCAAATTTGCTGCTGCTATTGCAATCAGAACTTGATAGCTAGGTAGGTGCCCTTTCTCGCTAGATTAAAATTTAACCATAACCATAAACCAGCAGAACTGCATCTTACAATAATCTAAACTCATATGAGCCAGTGCAACAGGACTACACGTCATTTTGGAACTTTATGCAAAATGTGAGGTAGACCTCTGAACTTTAAATAAAGTGCTGTATGAAAATTTGTATTATTTAGCACACAGAAAATATATTTGAGCAACCAGTAATTCATATTCACCACTGGTGTAGGCTAGTACCATGAACAGTATAGAACCAAACTACCACAATGTATCGTCAGTTTACTTCAATCATCAAAACATTACCCCTTAAATCTCAAATGCATATTCTACGACAATAATAACAGCATCAACATGATTCGGTTCAGAAGTCCTAGAGACCTAGAACTCATGCAACAATAGCAGTTTGTGAACAAAGTTGAGTGCAGCACACCCGTACCATCAATAACAGCATCAATGCACTTCTGTTCAGAAGCAAGTTGACCAATATGATCTGTTGATTCTGCACCATCCAGTAAATCCCCACAGCACTTGAGTTCCCCAATAATAGGCAACAAACCTAGCAAAGCAAGATAAACATGAGTCCCAACAGAAAAGAAAGAAATAAGATGTTCCCTAACAACATGAAATCATGAGGACCGCAGGAACTAAACTACCTTATAACTGTGTCCTATATCATATTGGGCACATGTACGAATCTTGGATAAATAGCTAAGACATGGTATACATAGAGTTTATCCTCAGATACTACCCCCATAATCTAGCAAAATGTCCTTTTAGTAGTAAAAAAAGGATGTTACTAGGGGGACTTCCAGTACAAGAAATGAAGAATCATATATGTATTGCTGGACAAATGGACTAAATATGACAACGTATGGACATAACACCTGAAGGAAGAACCAAAGAATGCATCTCCACAAAGGACATTCTACATTTTTTCAACAAGGCCATAGATGATAACTTGATAAGAGAAATGGTAAAAGTTGTAAAAATGGCTTCTGAAGTTCACAGCCCTCCCTCAACCTCTGAGATTCCATTAATAAGAATATCAAAGGTACAAGATTGAGACCAATTCCCATGATAGAAAACAATCCAAAACGTTGAATCGACACACTATATGACTTTTCAAAATTTAGAAAACAAGGGCAAACCTTTGGAGCTCTTTTCATCAGGAATCTGAAGGTGGTATACACATGCCACCTCAACTTTAAGAGACTCAATGCTAAAAGCAGCCTCGCATATGCAAGCATTTGCATCCAAATACACCAGATGCTCACCAATTCTGAATGTTAAAAAATGCTGCAAAATAAGTATCTCATCAGATTTGAACCACATGCCAGATGGAATACCATTAGTGGAGCAGCTGCTGTGCTTGTAAGTAACACTGTAAAAACACTAAGAATTATGTCTAGGTCTTTTTTAGATTTTGGATCGATAGAAGTGAAACATTTCAGATGGCAGAAAACTAATCCTAGATAGGCTCAAATGTGAATATGGTACAAAGCTCACTCCCAAAAAAATAAAAATAAACTACCTGCCCTATAATTGAATATGGCAGAAAACTAATCCTTGTAAGCATGCAGCTATAACCGTAGAGCAGTTATATTCATCAAGAGTGGTATCATTCGAGGATAGGTTCATACATCAACTACTTGCCCTATATTGATATTTCTATGTGGCCTGCACATAGCAGCTTAATTCTAAGTTTTATTCACATTGGGTATCCGGTTCATGCAGCAACTAGAAAAAGAAAAGTACGAACACATGTACATTCAAAACTAAATGTTCGAGATCAAAACAGTACATGTTCCGTTTATGAATGTCTTCTAACACATTTCACCATTCATGGACATCTCAAGTTACCAGCTGACCCCTAACAAACAAAAGATAGAGCAATGGAAAGCACAACCCCCACATGCTTTTCAGCGGTCATGTGAAGACTGAATTTGCAACAATACTTACATGATCAGCATCTGTTGATTGAATACCGACAGCATTTTGAACTTGTGGCTGACTGTGTGATGCAGGAGTACCAACTTTGGAACCACTTGCTGCTGGTTTGGATGCAGACACCTTTCCTCCACTAGAAGCTCCTATTTCCTGGCCATCATTACCATGACCAATGGGGCTACTTGATTTGAATGAACATATACTTTCCTCAGCAGGGCAGGGTGTGCAAACACTGTGCACATCCCTGGGTTCAGTAGGGTGTAAAGTATCCTGCAGATGATACCAGTTATCACCCAAAAGATGGAGATATAATCATAATCTCTTTAATTTTCTACCAGCATCTAATGGAACACATGAGAACTAACAGATGTTAAGAAAAATAATGTATCTCAATTTCTTATCAAGAATATATAATTATAAGTTTCAAGAGATTATAAGCTTTGTATGACCTGAATTCCGTTGCCTGCTCCATTTGCTATATGCTCTGTTGGTGATAGAAAAATGTATACAACATAATTAGGTGACAATCAACAGGCATCCCAAAAGCTGGAGAAAGTATACAATGTTCATATGGCGTGTACCTGATGTAGACAGACTATCTGTTCGACTAGTTAGTATCCTATTCGATTGACCAATTTCAGGACTCTCATCATCTTCATCGTCTGATATAACCATACGGACACGTTTTCTACCAGACTGATTACTGCATGATTTACTCATGACTTCTCTAGTGCCCTCATCCATATCAGGTGATCTATCAACTTTCTTCGGGATGCTACGTATCTTGGATGCCTTGGTATTAGATGAGCTTCTACTTCTATGAACAAGTGAGGCAAGAACAACATCATCATCAGACTCCTCAGAATATGTATTTGCATCGTGCCCATCACTGTCCACTGGATCAGGTATATTATCAGATACATCACCACCTTCAGATTCAGTTTCTGGACAATAGTCACTAACAGTATTCTTTTCTTCGTCTTGATTCAATATTTGCTTCAGATTATCTATTTTTTCCTGCAGCTCCCTGAAGAAAAATAAAATCCAATCAATAACAGGTTTGCATAAATTAGATTTCTTCTGTAGATAGTAACTTACTTGGCATTTTTTACATTATTAAATCTGACCATGTGACTGTATTGCATGTTTTCAAGGGCAGTAAGTTGCAAGCCTGGCAGATCACCTTTCACAGCAAGTCTGCATATCATTAAAATGCAAATATCAGAATCTAAAGGTGGAACTAAAATGCCACAATGGCACATGCAGCTCCAGACTTACTGGAACATTTACCAGATAGATATAGATGTACACATACACAGCACAACATTATGGCACAAAACTAAAATCGAAATAGGGCATTGAATATAGTAATTACCACAGCACCCTGGGCACATGTTTACAACTTCCTTGGGCATGGATACAGCATATGCCACAGTACCTGTTCTATTAACTTATAATGGTTCATAGTTGTAATCAGTTATGGCAATAGTAATACAACAAAACTGTTGTGTGGTGCCATTGTAGGTCTATGTCAGTATGCCACTACAGGCCAAATTTCAAATTCAAACTACAAATGATTCCTCAAATACTGACATGATTACAATACATTATGTATGTGTATGGATGTTCAACGTATCCTCAATGTGTGTAAGAGCGTTGAGTGTCTGAAATGTCGGATATGGTACTAGATGCATACAATATTGATTAGAACATATATGGCAAACTCAAAAAGTCAAAGTACTGACACTCCATATTCTTATCAAGCTTTCATACAAGTACCATTGTCTGTATATTCAGCTACAGGTGTTTCAGTGAATCAAATAACATGTTAATGTGTAAGCCTCCCGTGGCATGTCCTGTGTGCTCTTCAAACCACAAAAATTTAATCTGACATATTCCTAGTTTGCAGCATCCAAGATAGCAAGTTACATGAAAATAATGTTAGAAAGGAAGGTACAAATATATTGCCTGTATCCTTCCTCAAAAGCTTCCAACGCACTAGCCCACTCATCACAAGAATCAAGAACATTCCCAATGTTCACTTTTGCTAATGCTTGCCCCTAAAATTTCACACATCCAAAGTGAGCAAGACTTGAACTGTTAGCACCAAGGATTGCAAACAAGAAGGTGGTCTTATTATTATGTAGCAGACACGCCGACATACACACAAATATAAATAAGGGGACATAAACTCACCTCTAAATTTTCAATCGAGCGATACATGTTCCAGCTTTTCATGTACCATTTACGAGCTTTGCTGAAGTTTCTAAGCTTTTCGTATGATTCTCCTATGGACAAAAGAGCATCACTCTGTTTTTCCTTATCATGAAGTTGGATTGATACTTTCTTTCTCCCTTTTGAAAATTCCTTGAGCTGGAAAGCAAATAGTTTACTTTATCAGAATTGAGCCATGTGCTTGTTTTCATCACAGGGTCGCATAATTATTTATTTTATTAGAGGATGCAGAGGCAGACTCAACATGTCCTGTTTTCACCTTTGATTCTTCAGAACTGTTTTTCAACTTCAGTTCTGAAACTTGATTCAAGATAATAAAAAAATAACCAAATGAAATAAACAAGAATTAACCAATTCATGTTAGTACTTGGTACAATGCAAAAGCATGTAAAATATACATGCAGTTCAACACAGGTGCCTGTACAAAGTAGAGCCAAACAAAATCAGCATAGCTGAAATAGTTCGACATTGATAGCACAAAACATAAATAGTTCGGACTTGAAGCTTGAGCAGAAGTTATAATTCTGGAAAGAGGCTTCTAATAAATATGGATAATTATGACCAAAAGTCAGCATCTAACACTCTACTACCATCATCCACAGGACAAGCCCCAAAAAAAATGTAGATCAAGTCAACCAAAACCTTAGGAAAATTGTGTTCAGTTATGCATAAATGTCAGGAAACTACCAGAACATTTTTCTAAATAAATTCAGAAGTAGCAAAAAAAAATCACAAACAAAAAGGTGGTTACAGGTTACAGCTAATACTAGCTGGGTAAAGTTCACATAGTTAGATACTGTTTAGTTCACTTACCTTTTGCCATGCAGAGATCATTCTTGCCTTCTCAATAAGATCACCCAGCCATGCATGCTGCTCAAGGAGGAGTTTTCTCTCATTTGATGTTCCACGAGCACTAGAAGTGTCTCTGACAAGCTTTTTCAGTTTCTGCTCATCATTCTTCAACTCCTCAAGAACTTCAGCTGCTTTCGTAACAGTATCAATATTCTGATGAATTTGGTCAACCAGTGCATCTTCATCTTCCAAACCCTTTATTATATTAAGAGCTCTATCATAACAAAGTTTTGCATCGTTGTACTTTTGAACCTGAGAATGCAACTCCCCCAGATTTATAAATCCCTTTGCCTCGCCTTGAACATGGTGTATTTCTCTACATATCACTATGTCCTTCTCAATATGAACCTTGGCTTTACTCCAAATGCGTAACTTGGTATAAAGATTTCCTAGATTATGATGGACCCTAGTACGAGCATCGTCGTATTGATTCACCTCTTCGTCATCACATATTTTCAAACCCTCGAGAAGTAGATTCTCAGCTTCTGCAAAGTTCTCAAGTTCCAGTTCAAGCATGCCCATATTATTGTGTGCATCGATGAGCTCTTTCAGATAGAGGGATTTTTCAGACGAGGCATCCTCTTTTAGTTTCGTTACCAGTTTCTTGGCATCTTTGAAATACTTTTTGGCATTCCGGATGGCTCTATGGTCATTTTCAGATTTTAGAAGGAGTTCATGGTAGGTTCTCCCGAGCTGGGTACAAGCTCGCTGCTGCTCAACAAGGTTATGAGAGTCCTTGGCAAGTAGTAGGTGCTTCTTCTGTGAAGGATGCAAGCATCAGGGAAAATGGCATGAGTTTGGGTTAATAGCTAACTGTGATCATAGAAACCAACCAGATATTTCGTATAAATAGCTAACTGTGATCGTTACCTAAATAACCACAACAGAAATGAAACTAGAAATTAGACATGAAAATTTACTGCAATTAAACAAAAAATATGGCCTTGTAAAAAGAACTAATAATACGAGACTAAACCCAGAAGCAGCAGGAGGAATCCACACACGGCCAACTTGTGCCAGGGAAATGGTGTTACATGCATCATCGGCAACTAATCAGTCACCCAATGTGAGATATTAGATTATTGTCATTTTTTGGCATGTACACACGAGTAAACTCTAACGAATTTGTACAGCTGAACACTAGGTACACAAACAATCACTATCACTGCATATAAACTACCGAATGATCCAAACACAATATACAGGCATTGGTGATAGCAACTCAGATCAAAATTCAGATCATGTAATTCAACCTAAAGCCTGCTGCTAAACAGCCCAGACGTCCGGTCCAATCGAATGCAAGTCGTTGTCGCGATCTGATAATGAGAAGGGTGAGCGGCGGGGCGGGTAACCTGGTAGATGAGGGCGTCGGCGTAGCGGCCGAGGCGGAGGAAGACCTCCCCGAGCGACTGGCAGGACTCGAGGAGGTGGCGCTGCGGGAGGTGCTTGGTGGTGACCTCGTAGTCGATCCGCAGCCAGCGGAGGGCCTCGACGTACTCCCCGCGGCGCTTGTGGATGTTGCCGATGACGTTCGCCCACCGCGCCTCCTCCTCCCGGTTCCCCTCCGACGCCGCCTCCCGGTACCCGCGCTTCGCGCCCTTCATCTCATCCTCCTCCTCCCTCACCCGCCCGCCGCCGCGTCCCATCGCCGCCGCGCTAGGGTTCTGGCCTGAATTTTTTTTCCCCTTTGTCGATTTTGTTTTCGTCAGTCGTCACTGCGGATTTTGGGCGATTTCGGAGGGGGGTAAATGGAGGGATTCTCGTCCCGCCAAAATATTTCGGAGGCGCGGTCTTTGTTCCGACTTGGGCCATGCTTGGGTTGGGCCAATTGTGGAAGAACGCTACGGTATTGTAGGAACTAATAAGATTGGGCCGTGCTTTATCTTTTTTTATTAAACAGTTTCAACTTAAACAGGTTGACTGGATGTGTGGGTGACACAACTAAAATTTTCAGGACTCTTGCGGAGTGAGAAAAAACAGAGACAAGTTCGGAAATTTCTCAGCAGCGTTTGAAACTCCTTCAAATTTCTCAATGTTTTTTTTAGATAATAGGCAGAAAGCAGAAATTCATTTTGGAACATGGGTGCATATACTCCCGCCACTCAAAAACAACATTTTAGAATGTCACAAAATTCCGAACAAAAATTTAGCATGAACATATTAATATTTATGTGCGTACGTTAAGTTCTACGCAAAATCGATATTTTTTGTGGGTTGTATAACAAGACAAAAAAATATCTTGTGAAAAGGCTTTTTAAACTCCAAAATTTATCTTTTTTATACACGACATAAAAATATCAGTTTTCTGTGGAACGACTTCGTGAGCCTATAGGATATCGAGATGTACGTGCGAATTTTTATCCGATTTTTTTGACATACAAAATATGTTTGAACTGTAATTTAAAAACCCAGAGCATAGGTGCCAAAATATCACCCCGGCCTACTAATGGTCAAAAACGGATGTCGAATCTAGCTACACACCCTGGATACATATAAGAGACAAGGCTATCGAGGAGAACCAAGAACAACACCATCACCGTCCACACAACTGCAGGCAGCAGGCTCAACAGGATATCCCGAGAAGATTATGAGTGATCAACCAGGAACATCACTGAAACCGACCACATAGCTGTAGACAAGCTCGGCACGGAAGCCCCAAAGCTAGCACGTGGCTTGTGATGGTTGATAAACTTTTCCTCCGGAAAAGCTTCTGACCAAGAGGACCAATGGTGGAAAAACGGTGCTATATAAGGTGAGGACTAATTTCTGGTCAGGCTAGGTAGCCAACCAATTCCCCAAGTGCCACGGCCCACCCGGCCCACCCTCTAGGTCCGCCCCTGCCAATGGGTAGCCAAAGGGATAACCTGGAAAAAAAAAGATACGCGTTTATGCTTGTTAAGCACCAGATGATTACGCTTGTTAGACTAGAAGCTAGTCTAGCTAGAGTTGCAGCCACCGGAGTGGACGACGGCAAAGCCAAACTGGGTGAAATTTACCACATTTGACCCTTTTTCAAAAAGATTTTACGAAATGGATCCAAATTCAAAATAATTTTAGATTTGACCCTTTTTCATGGCGCCCGGCCCCAGGGCGCCATACCAGGAAGCATGACGCCTTGGTCAAAGGCGCCATGGACCGTCCACGTCAGCACCAGGTCAGTACCATGGCGCCCCAGGGTAAGGCGCTATATTCACTACCATGGCGCCCCGACCCAAGGCGCCATGCCACTTAGGGTTTTCAGCCCCGCAGCCTCCCAGATCGTGACCAAACCTTCACTCGAGCCACCCGACGCCGCCGCCCCCATCCGCCGCCCCCACCCCCGACGCCGCCGCCACCATCCGGCCGACGCCGCCGCCACCATCCGCCACCTCCATCCGCCGCCCCCATCCGCCGCCCCCACCCCCGACGCCGCCGCCACCATCCGACCGACGCCGCCGTCCCCATCCGCCGCCCCCATCCGCCGTCCCCACCCCCGACGCCGCCGCCACCATCTGCCACCTCCATCCGCCGCCCCATGTGCTGCAGCGGCCGTCCCCATCCCCGCCAGTCCGGCTCGTCCCCGTCCTAATGGAGGACGGCTGACCGCCGCCGCCACCCATCCCCTCTGTTGGGCACGAGCCGGACCACGCGCCCGTCAGCCTGCCTCCGCCCCCGCCCTCGCGGTCGTCCTGCTACCCCTCTCCTCCGTTCCTGCTTAAGGTAAGCTTCTTCTATTCTCCGATTTGTATGCTTAGGGCTGTAATTTTAGTAGAATTGTGGTAGTAGTAGGTATAGTTTAGGGTGAATTTGTCACCAATTTATAGTTTAGGGTCATAGTTTGTGGTAATAGAATTTTAGTACAATTTAGGGTTGAAATTGTCACCGAATTATAGTTTTAGTATGTGTAAATTTGACATGCTTAGGATTGAATTTTTAGTAGAATTGTGGTACTAGTACTAGTAGGTATATGAATCTGGAATGATTTTGTAGTACAATTATTATACCAATTTTAGTACGTATATGATTATGATTGAATTTGTCACCGTATATTTTTATTAGGTCTATGCTTAGGGTTGAATATGTAGTAGAATTCTTGTAGCAATTTTTAGGTTGCATAAATGTTTATTTTACATGTTTGCATATTACTTTTTTTTGTTTTGTTATTGCAGGATGTCTCGCCTTATTCAAGATGTGTACGATAAGAATCACCGTGCTATGTATATTGCGGAAAGAGGAGTGGTTTTTCCACACCTACACCTGAGGTCCTCAAGGGTTGACAGTAAGGATGAAGCGCGACATCCGAAGATGAAGTATGATGAGCGATACACAAACTACATCCGTCGCCTCGGGCTTCTCCCTTTTATCACTATGGTTTCTCGCGGGATGCCAAAGATGAACCCTTGTGCCATCACCGCACTTGTTGACCGATGGCGTCCCGAGACACATACCTTTCACCTGCCTTGTGGGGAGATGACCGTGACTTTGCAGGATGTTTCAATGATCCTCGCACTACCCATCAAGGGGCAGCCTGTGTGTAAGAGCACTGACACTGCAGGATGGCGTGGGCTTATGACGGACTTCCTTGGACAGGAGCCGGGGCTCCCGAACAAAGCCGCGGGCGCACCCTTTTCTTGGATTGCTCAGAACTTTGCAGTATGCCACCGGACTTACCAGAGGATTCTGAGATTGTGCAACAACATTGCCGAGCATACGTCTGGTATGTTTTGAGTCGGGTCCTTTTTCCGGATGGCACAGGGGTGAACGCTCCATTCATGTGGCTGCAGATGTTAGCTAGTTGGGACTTCGGTCTTAGTTGGGGTACAGCGGCACTAGCTTACTTGTACCGTCAGGTATAACTTATCTCTTAGTACTGTGATGTGGTTAAACTTGTATTTATCTAACTCGTGCTAATGTGCTCATCATTTTACTTGTGTAGTTGGATGAGGCGTGCCGTAGGGGGCAAGTTGGTAAAGAATCCAATATTGGAGGCTGCATGTTGCTCCTATCCATATGGAGTTGGGAGCACCTTCCTGTTGGGAGACCCACTCCGGGGTTATGGGCGCCATGGGAGGATCATAACGACCCAGCACGTTTTCCTACATGGGCGTATAGGTGGGATAATGTGGATGGTATGGTTGGTACCTCGAAGGCTCAGTACATGCGCTACAGCAGCGAGTTCGATATCCTAACTCCGGAGCATGTAAGCTCGTTCTCTTCTGTAATTCTGTTCCACTATTGTCGTATTGGAAGTATGAAACTAATAATCAATTTTCCTTTTTTTTGGAAAGGTTACTTGGGAGCCATACGGACCGGCCGGCATGATTGGTTCTATCGAGATCACGTACCCTCTTAACCCGATGTGTTTAGCCGAACAACATCTTTGGCGGATGAGATGTCCACTAATATGTATTTATGCCGTCGAGTGGCACCTTCCAAACCGGGTTATGAGACAATTTGGATTATATCAGAAGACTCCGCCAAAGTATACCGACACGGATTTCTATTTGCACGAGTAAGTTTTGTATTGTTGTTTTAATATTATAATTGTTTTGCGGACCACATTTGAGATTGAATGTTCCTATGTAGGATGGACAAGATGAAGCAGAAAACTGAAAAGAATTGGCCAAGGAAGCATGCAAAGTACATAAATGAGTTTGAACAGAAGATTGCATCAATTGAATACAAGATGGAGCATGGGGGTATGTCGGTGGAGCGCCCTCATGATGATGCAGCATTCAATGAATATCTTGTTTGGCTTAGCGCTAACACTCGTCTTAAGCTCAATGCTCCTGCTTTCGTTTCTTCTGATATTTTGGATATGCCGAATCCTGGTTTTGACCATTTGGCCAATATTGAGTACAACAGGCTCATAAGAGGGGGTCGACGGCAAGAATTAGCGCCTATAGTAAACTTCATGGTGAGATATTGTGTTATATATCCATACTACCATATATTCATTTCATAACTAACATCTGAATTTGTTTTTGCAGCAATCTGAACTTGGGAAACATGCTAACAATGCCGGGCGTGCCCTTCGTTACCCTCCTGGATCTGAACAATCTGAGTCCTCCCTTAGAGCATTTGCCGAGGTATTAAACTATTTGTTGTTATCCTTTTACGAAAGTGGTTAAAAATATAAACCTGTAATTTTATCTTATTTGCAGCGTGCGAAGACCTGGGCACGCGGCTTAGGTGCTCTTTTAGGTTGTCGTACCGACGACACTGCTGCTACATGGTCGGGCGAGGCGTCAAGCGGTGGACATGGTGCATCCAGAGGACGAGGATCCTCGAGCCATGCACACGGAGGATCTTCGAGCCAAGCCCGTTTCTCTCTTGAGGACGAGGATGTAAGTGACGGGGCCGATGCTCATGATGAGATCAACACTTCGCAGCTGTCCGACGCACCTGATATTACTCAGGAGCCACGTGATTTTGAGCTTCGTTCTAGGCCTAAGCAACGGAAGATCTATACCCCGTCTGACTATTATGATGGCGAGATAGATGTCATGCAATGGATGTACGAGACCATGAGACAAGTCATAATAAAGCGACGGTCTCTATGTTATGGACCATACATCTACGCCTTCATCAAATATGTGAAGACCAATCGATATGAACGTACGCCACCTCTTGTGGATTTGTTCCCGGAAGATGTTCCGCATCCGGCGTACCAACCTATGGTGAAACGCATAGAGTCAAAGACGAACTCCCCAACTCGCTCAAGACAAGTTCACGTGGGTGAATCATCTAATGGAAGTGGACTACTCAACTACTTCACTTCATTGTGGTCTATGTGCAAGGACACGCATACGCGGGAGCATAAGATGCATGCTCTTCAAAAAAAACATCTACGCGAGTTTCGGGAAGACCGTAGGCAACGTGGGTTCAACAACGTTCCTCATGATGGGCCCGACCTAGATGCAAGTGACATAGAAGAATTTGAGATGCCACCTCTCAATGAAGAAGACTTCCGCGGTTTTGTTGGTATGCCACCGCCATTTGCTGCAGATCACGAAGAGGGTGAGGAGTCCGGATCTAGTGAAGACTAGTTCTACTGTTCATCTTGTGTAATAATATGTACTCTCAATTCGATGGATTTTGTAATTCGTACTCACCCGTATGTCGCTACAGACCACCTATTTGTCAAACTTTGTGAACTCATGGATTTAAATATTTTGGGAGACCATCATTTGATTTGTATGGGTTGTGGTTAACTAAGTTTGGTTATGTCGACAATTTGCTGAGAAAACAAACTTGTTCACTACTTCTTTGCAAGGAGAAAAAGGCATGGCGCCTTGGCCGAAGGCGTCGTGGTCCTCAGCATGGCGCCCTAGCCCGGGGCGCCATGATGTCAACATCCGGAGACTCTGGTCTAACTCCGGATGTACTCCGGCACCTAACAGAGACCAACCAGAGTTAGCCCCGGAGGCCACTATCATGGCGCCTTTAAGCAGGGCGTCGTGTTCGAACACATGGCGCCTTTGGGCAGGGCGCCATGGTACTGGCCTCCGGGGCTAACTCCGGTTGGTCTCTGTTAGGTGCCGGAGTACATCCGGAGTTAGACCAGAGTCTCCGGATGTCGACATCATGGCGCCCCGGGCTAGGGCGCCATGCTGAGGACCACGACGCCTTCGGCCAAGGCGCCATGCCTTTTTCTCCTTGCAAAGAGGTAGTGAACAAATTTGTTTTCTCAGCAAATTGTCGACATAACCAAACTTAGTTAACCACAACCCATACAAATCAAATGATGGTCTCCCAAAATATTTAAATCCATGACATTAGAAAGTTTGAAAAGCCACATAAGGTTGAGTACGAATTACAAAATCCATGAGTTTCACAATTTCGTTAAGCCATAAGGGCTAGTTCCGATTACAAGTTCACGACAACATCATTGCTAGTTCCAATTACGAAATCTATTGAGTCGAACGGGGATATTTGCCCTTACGATTGAACGAGTCCTGTTCACCTTCTTCTTCCTCTCTTGCATGGCTAGACCCCTCACGCTTAGTCACATCCCATGCAAGCCGAGCCTCATGAAGCACCTTCTTCTCAAATTCCCGCTCCTCCCTCTCTCTCCTTTCTTTTTCCACAAGTTGTGCCTTCCGCCAGTTCTCCTCGAATACCTGTTGAGCTAGTTCCCTCGCTGCCTTGGCTTTAGCAACAAGCCGTTTTTCCCTCTCAACAACCTCTATCCTTCCTTTGTAGTAGGCATCTATCCTAGCAAGACGAGCCTCTTCTTTCCTCCTCGCTTCTTCGGCTGCTTCCTTCTCCCTAACCTTCCTCGCAGCTTCCTTCCACCATCCCGGCCTCTCGCCTTCATCGTCCCTATCCTCATCCCACTTCCTTGTTGGCTTGTTGGGCTGAGACGCGGCCATGTCTATAACAATTGACAAGGTTTATGTCAGTACAACAAATGTAATAATGTATGACATAATTAACAATAGTGTAGTACGAAATAAATAATTTCTTTACCTTACTGAGTGTACTTTCAAACTCTACCTCTACCTCTACCTCTATTAGGAGAAATTCCTAGTAAAAAACGGAAACCACGCCGTCCTCCACCGCCACCACCATGATGATATCCTCCATGTCCTTCACCTCCGCCGCCACCACCACTACCGGCATGATCATATCCTCCATGTGCTTGACCACCACTATGACCATCATTTGCGTGTCCACCACCACCATTATGTGAACCACGCCTACCACCATTATTTGAACCATGCCTACCACCATCATTTGACCCACCACGACCATGACTTGCACTTCCACTGCGACCATGGCTTGAATTCCCACCTTGTTGATGTGTGCTTGAGCCACGAGCATGGCTTCCACCATCGTCATGGTTTGTACCAGGTTGTTCACTTGTACTTCCACCACGACTATGGCTTCTATGTCGTCGACTTGTACTTCCACCTCCTTGACGACTACTTCCAGCAATATCTCCCCTTGATTTTTTTCTTGTACTCCCTTGTTCATGACTTGTACTTGCACTGAATTCATGTTGGCTTGTTCGAGGCTCTTGAAAATGGTAGTTGCCCCATTCATGAAAACCACCATCCCAATCGTCCATGTCACCTCTAAAGCGCTTCGTATGACGTCTTCCTAGTTTTGTGACCTTCGTATCTGGATCAGGGTAAAGTGCCGGTCCGTCATATTCTGGCCAAACTGATTGGTCTAGGAAGGGTTCGAACCTTCCGGACCATGTGGCGTGAACTGTTCTAATTGCATACTCATCCAACCTAATATTGTCTGAAAATTCATAACCCACACGTCTTACGCGTCCTGCCGCCATAAGGTGTGAACATGGGAGATGGTACACTGTTGGTCTCGCACATGAACACTCGCCTGCCCTTAGGTGAACCTTGAAGGACCCTCCTCCGAACTGCACACCCCCTTGGGTGATCCCCCCGGGTTCGTTGACCTGATATATCAAATCCGTACTATTGAATTCTTCCACAACTTGCGTGTCTGCCTTTCTAGTCTGATATTCAATCCAATCGTCAAACTTTGGTGCATATTTGTACACGTATGCTTGATCGTCGGCTGGCGACATTTGCTCAGCCGTTACTTGACTATATTTCAGAAAGTACGCATTCAATTTCGTGAAGGTATATTCGACGATTGCAGTAACTGGCAATGCATGCACACCCTTTATCACATTGTTAAAACATTCGGCCATATTGCTTGTCATCGCCCCGTACCTCCTGCCTTGATAGTCATAAGCCCGTGCCCACTTATTCCTTTCCTCGAAGTTCCTATTAAGAAACTCTTTACCTCCAACGGATGCAAGACTGAAGATCTTGTCATACAATTTCTTGAAATGACGATGTGTGAACGCGAGACAACAATCCTGAAGCTCGTCAGCTAACTCCTTACTTGCACATGCCCTATAGAAGTTAGAGACGAAATGACGCATACACCACCGATGGTGCACACGACCATATCCCGGAATAGAAATATCCACCGCGTTTAGTATCCCTTAGTGTCGATCCGATATGATGCAGACCTCTCTTCCCGGTCCAACTACCTTCGTTCTCACTAGGCGAAGGAACCACTCCCAATTTACATTGTTTTCCGCTGACACCAAAGCGAATGCCATAGGTACCAATCTGTTGCCACCGTCATGCGCTATGGCGACCAACATTGTGCCCCTGAACTTGCCGGTCAGAAAAGTTCCATCGACGGCCATTACCGGCCTACAATGTTTAAACGCCTTTATGGACACACCAAATGCCCAAAATGCGCGTCCAAATACATGTACTTCTTCACCGTTGTGCTTTGTAACTTTATTGTCCATGGGCTCAACCACATAAACCATATCCGGGTTTGTAGCCTTCATCGCACCCAAAACAAGAGGAAGCCGGTTGTATGATTCTTCCCAATCACCATACAATATTTTGAAGGCGGCTTGCTTGGCCTTCCATGCCTTGCCGTACTGCACTGTGTATCCGTAAAGCCCGTGGACATAACTGATAACGCTCTTAATTGGGCATGTCGGTAAGATCTTTATGGTATGGGTAATTTGATGGCCTATAAACTCGGAGGTCAATTGACGGTGATCATTCTTAGCGTTCGCCTTGTCTACATTCTTGGGACGACATCTGTGTGTGAGAACACTATTGGTAAGCTTCCATTGAGGTCCCCCTTTCCCATCTTTCACAGTTCCACCTTTCAAAGGTCTTGCACGGACAATCCACGGACAGTTGTTGAAGTCCTCACATCTGACCGTGTAACGCACACTCTCGTTTGAGTGCCTCACAACAAATGGTCGATGATGCTTCACCGCGTAGTCCTTAAGCCAGTTTTGAAGTTCTTCCAAATTCTGGAAAATGGTTCCTTTCCCAACCCCATGGCTGTCTAGATTGGTTTCTTTCTTGGAATATGGCCTTGGACCTAGAATATCACTTGTGCCACCATCCACAATTGCCTTATCTGCAAGACTTACATCAGCAAACAATGAAGTCCGGTGATCCCGACCAAATGCCCGCATAAAAGCTCTTGCTTCCTTAGCCGTCAGTCCATCCTCATCTATTTCTTCCTCTGGGCCTTCGTCCTCCGAGTCAATTGCGTATGATCGGGCATATGGGGTGTCATGATCCATGTCCGATTCGTAGCAATTAGCTTCCACATCTCCAACATCATGGTTATGGAGATAAGCTTCCGTTTCATGACCCTGACCATCATCTCCCGTATATTCGTCATCATCGGACTCATCACCCTCCATGGCTGCTTGATGACAGTCATAATGGTTATTGAAGACCGGGCTCATAGGTTGGGTCATTGGGGGTTGGCTCATTCTTGTGTCATACTCTTCAGGCTCCGGATCTACACGTGCCTCATCGTGTCGACCCGGGATACTAGTATCACTTGCGGATGCTTGCTGATTCAAGTCAATGTGTCCTCGATCACGAACCTTCCTTCTGGCAAATAACTCAAGAGATTTGTCTTGTGAGTTCAAAACAACCTCCTTGTATGCTTGCCATCGATTTTCGTTGTCCAGAGGCATCATTTTCCACCGAATGTAATGATCAAACCCAACATTATATCTTCCTTTCAATTCAACTACATCACTCTTCTCCATCCAATTCAACTCAATTCGGACCTTCTCCATAACATCGACAAAGCTAGGACTACTCTCAAACACCATCACTATTTCCTCCGGATCGACATAATCAACATCTCCTTTCATAAAAGCCGCGAAGTCCACATGATGAACATTCACGATTCTCGACATCTAATAATACAAAACAATAAAAAATATCCATCACAACCAAATACCAAACCATAACATACTAATCTAGGGTTGCAAATTTCTAGGGTTAGGGTTTGGGTCAACCAAATCCCTCTCCATACCATACTAATTTAGGTTACAAATTTCTAGGGTTAGGGTTTGGGTCAACCAAATCCCTCACCATACCATACTAATCTAGGGTTACAAATTTATAGGGTTAGGGTTTGGGTGAACCAAATCCCTCACCATACCATACAAATACTTAATCCTACACTTCCATAACAAACATATAAGGTCAAGGAAAAACAAAATCTACACAACTTAGGGTTTCCAAATAGATGCAAAAACAACCAAATGTCAAGATTTAAATTGGACAAAAACGAGAAGAACGGAGGAGATTACCTTGGAGGATCAAAGGGAAACGAAATCCACGGAGAAAACCCTCCGATTTGGAGGGCAATAGCTAGGGCGACGGGTGGGTATGGCTCTTCTTCGAGCTGGGAGAGTGGAAATGGGTGGGGATAGCCTCCACAGGGCCGCTGCGGCGGCTGATAACCCTAAGTGGCATGGCGCCTTGGGCTGGGGCGCCATGGTAGTTAGTATGGCGCCTTGCCCTGGGGCGTCATGGAACTCAGCTGGGGCTGACGTGGCCGGTCCATGGCGCATTTGACCAAGGCGTCATGCTTCTTGGTATGGCGCCCCAGGGCCGGGCGCCATGAAAAAGGGTCAAATCTGAAATTATTTTGAATTTGGATCCATTTCGTGAAATCTTTTTAAAAAGGGTCAAATATGGTAAATTTCACCCAAACTGGCCACCGCTGCTTCACCAGCAGTGCCCGCGCGCGCTGCCGGCCACGCTTCAGTTCAGAGTACTCCGTACATACGTGGTCGGCATGCGCACGTCGGGCATCGCCGGCGACACGTACCGGACCGACGATGTCGGCACCCATCCTGATGGCCGCCCGGCAGCGGCAGGCCCTGCTCGTGCTCACGTTACCCACACGCGTGTGGGCCGGCCGGGTTCTGTCGGAGCCAACGTACGGGAGCAGCTCTTCTTTTATTTTCCAGAGCAGTGTAGCTACTAGCTACGCAGGCGCAGGTGGTACAGAGATTCCATTCAGGGGAAATTAAGAACCCCCTATATATAGGAGTATTTCGCTCTCTTTCCAGGTTCGTGTCAAAGTCTCAAGCCACCGTCAAAAAGGGTGACCATTTTATTTTTCATAACAGTACGGATAGAAGTGCAAGCACCGGAGAAAGTGAGACCGATCTCACGCGTCGTCGATGCAACACAAGTTGCTGAATATAAAATCGCTACGAGCAGGCAGGCTACTTGCGTACTGCGGTCGGTGTTCATAGGTTCTCGCAATGCACCCGCTCTGCCGACTTTGTGAAATTAATCGTATTCAGAAAAAGATGTCACAGATTTGTCTAAATATGGATATATTTACACGCGTTTTACGTCTAGATACATCTATAGATGAATAAATATGCGACATACTTTTTGGGACGGAGTAAGTAGAAAACTTGGGGGTGCCCAGACCCTAGAGGGGGAGGCTTGGACTGCACGACCCGGACCTTGCGCCGGTTAGCTTACGAACAACCACCAAAAGCTCAACTTCTACTCATCCATTTTGGTGCCTAGTAGTGCAAATCTACGGGGAATTTTGATCGAGCCCCCTGAAGGAGTCACGTATGCAGATATTCGTCCTTTTATTCAGTTGAATTTTAACACTCTTAAGTTTTTCCATTGCCCACGTGGTTGTAATAAGGTATAGCTGAAAGTGCATGGTTTTGGTAATTAATGATAATCTTTATGGACTAATATTTGCATTGAGCTCTATGTGTAGGTTGTCCTTTAGCTTGTGTCAAGATCATTTGTTGATCAAGTCCAAGCTTGCTTGTCTCCATTGGTTGGAGTCAAGGTGCTTTGCTTGATCTCCATTTGTTGGAGTCAAGGTGCTTTGCTTGATCTCCATTTGTTGGAGTCAACCTCAAGGGAAGAAAAGATTTGTGTTGATCAAGCCTAAGTGCGGGTTGATCGACACTCAAGTCCAAGTGAAGATATGCCGAAAAGTGTTTTCCCCATCTTGGTGTATGGGGGAGCGTCATGTGAATCTTCACCAAGTGAAGCGCAATAAATAAAGGTGGTGCGTCTTGAGGAGTTGAAGATCGTCTTCATCGACCTCAAGTGGTTTAAGCGCAAGGAAAAGGTATGATCTTGCTAGGGTTTCTATTTTACCGGTCTCATGATGTTTAGTGAGAGACCGGGTTGTAGGATAGATAGCCGTACTATCAAGAGGGGCTCTCGGCCGAGTATCGTGATCGTATCGTTCGTGGAGAGCTCAAACCTTTGCATCCATGCAATCATCTTTATTGGTTTTTATTTGGCTTTTATCCATGTAAGAATTTAGAACTTGTGTTCATCTCCATACCAAGCTCTAGTTCACCAAAAACGGATTTAATGAATATCTTCTTGCGTTTTTGGTATTGGAGGTTTTACCGGTTTGGTATTGAGGTCAAACTCTCTCCTTATATTTTCCTCCTCACATGATAGACTATGATGTGTATATGCATGATCTTGTAGGGCTTGTGATTATCTTCGAAACAAGCCAAGATCATAGGAAACGGAGTCTTGATGAAAAGGTTGTGCGTTTTCGGTGTTGGAGATTTTGCCGGTTCATCCGCTTGGAAAGGTCTCACCATTCCATCCCTCCGCACAATCTCCTTTGCTTGTTTTCATATTTTCAGTTTTTGTAGGGTAAGCTCTTGTCGTTCTCTTTCCAACAAAATTGGATTCACTCGATTCGGACTTCATTTGCAAAAGTTATGGCAGTTCTGGTTTTCACTGTTTGGATCTACCCCGGAGAGGGTCCGGAGTCTCCAGTCACACCGGAGTCTCCGCCCCCAAGGACCCGGAGTCTCCGGCCTGTGATTTTCGCTGCCGTTTGTCTGCTGTGGTGCGCTTCTGGACAGGGGTCCGGAGGTACCCCGGAGATGGACCGGAGTCTCCGGCCCAAGGGACCCGGAATCTCCGGCCCCAAGTTTTCTCTCCGTTCTTTGCATCTGTGTGGTGCGCCTCTGGATAGGGGTCCGGAGCTACCCCGGAGGGTGCCCGGAGTCTCCGGCCTGGCCGGAGTCTCCGGCCCCAAGGACCGGAATCTCCGGCCTCCCCGATGACCCAGCAGGCCGGAGTCTCCGGTCACTTACTCCGGAGTCTCCGGCCTGGACAGGCTCCAACGGCTAGTTTTTGGGGGAGGCTATAAAAAGCCTCCTCCCCCCCCCCCCAAAACCTGGCTGCTGACTTTGCTCACCTGTTCTTGCTCTTCCCCTTTGCTCTAATCCTTGTGAGCTTGATTCCTCTCTTCCCCTCCAATGATTCTTGCCCAAATTTAGGGTTTCAAGAGAGGAGATCTAGATCTACCATTCCACCAATCAAAATCTCTTCTAAGTGAGGAGAAACTTGTGGATCTAGATTTGGGGTTGCTTTGTGCTCATCCCCTTTGTTCTTCCTCTCTTATTCCCTCCATAGCATTAGTTGCTTTGGTTGGAATTTGGGAGTGAAGGATTTGAGCACTTTGTGTGCTCTTGCCTTTTTGCATTTGTTGCATCGGGTTGCTCTCTCCACGGTGATATGTGAAGTTGAAGGTTGAGAAGCTTGTTACTCTTGGGTGCATTGTGTTCCCAAGAGCTTGTTGCCTCTTGGGTGCATTGTGTACCCTAGACGGTTGGAGGTTGTAATACCCCGGCATTTAGCAATCAACGAAGGGTAGAAGTATGATTTTTTGCATCTGCATGCATGCATCTGAAAATCCGATTAATTTTTCGCAAAATAAAACCCTGGAGGGATTGGAGATCATTCAACTTCATGAGTAGAGTTTAGCTCATCTGAGGTGAATGTGATAAGTTTTGACATGACCTCCAGGCATTTTAAGCGGTTGCGGGAAATCAGATCCAATTGGAATATACAAATGATATTGAATTGGAGAACTTATTTAGATGAATAGCAAAATCATACATGCTTTTATAAATAAGAAAATAACTCATAAGTAAATTACCAACTCAACTCCTATCACAACTCAAAGAGTTATTAAAACAAAGTAATTAATGTAAATGGTTGAGTATTAGAAAATCTTGTATTTTCTTTGCTTACACATAAAAGAAGTATAAATGCTTAAGTAATTCTATTTTACTTCAAACTTGATCTTCTTATCTGATCTTAGCTTCTTATCTTCAATTTTTTTTCAAAGTCATTCTCGCAAGATAAATCAAATGATAAATAAACTTGGGGTGAGAATCAAAAGCTTTGTGTTATATGGAAGGGGTTTGGTAACAAGCTTTGCAACCTTGTTAACAGATTTCTTTGTATGCCTAAAAGCAATTGATTTTCAAATAAAAGAAGCTTGGTCAAAAGGAGAGAGTCCTTTGAATAAAATGTTTGCCTTCACCACAAGGGTGAGGCAACTTAATCTTGGAACTTAATTATGGAACTGAGCAAATGGATATTAGGAACTTGCCCTAATATCCAATCTTTGACTAGAGAGATCAACATTCTTCAAGGGAGACAAGAGACTATGGAGCAAGCTTGGATCATGTGAATCATCTCAAGTAAGTAGCAGAGGCAAGGCTAGCATTTGGTCATACAAGAGAAGGGACAAGAGCAACATGGATATCTGCCAAGAAGGAAATCTATCTACTTCTCTAATCCAATCTAGTGTTTAACTAAGTAAGAAAGCTACAAAGGGATAGTGCACTAAAGGAATTAAATTCCAAATAAGAAAGTTAGTTAATTGATAAAAACCACAAATATGAATCTTGCAAAACCACTTGATCATCACCATCTTTATAATGCAAAGCCACACCATATAGAAGCCACAAGTCATTAATAACTTAAGTGCTTAAAGAAAATCTTAATGGATATATTTTAAAACCTTCTCCAACACATTTGTGCAAGTAATAATCTCATGAGAAACAAGATCAATAAATCTATAATACCCTTTCTACATCACTTCTTCACAACAAAATAATAATATACTTTTTGTTGAGGGTTCCTAGAGGAAATTATAATTACAACTTAAATAACTAAAATCTCTCTCTAGTTTTAAATATGATAAAAATGTTTCAAAAATTCTAAATAAAAATATGTGGAGCTTCTCTATAATATTAGAAGCCTACATAATTTTTTCACTATTTTTTTAGCTTTTTAAGTGCTCTAAATAAATTACTAAAGTCCTGTTTTAAAAGTTTTTAGTAGTTACAGAAAAACCCAGGGGGTTATTCGCAAAAATCCTTTTCTTTTTCCCTTTCTTCTTCTTTTCCTTCTGGCCATGGACAGGCCGCACCGCCGGCGCTGCCACCTCCTGCTTGCTTGCTTCTCGCGGAGATAAGAAGGAGACGCCGTCTGCATCTCGCTTTCCTCCTCACTCTTCCCTCGCCCTGCTACTCCCCTTCTCCTCTCTCTGGTAAACGACCACGATCGAAACCCTAACCCTAACCCGTACGGCCTCCGTCGTGCCCCTCACATCGCCGGCGAACGGAGGAACCACAAGCCCGGAGACGTTGTCTAGCAGCTTCGCCTCGACGTCCTCTACACGCTGGTGCAAGTCGCCGGTGCCGGGAGCCGCTGGAGGTGAAGAACAATACCGGTGCCCCGAATGCCGCCGCTCGGTGTCGAGCTCGATTCCGTCGCCGACGTTGCTCCATCAACGCCACAACCTTGTCCACTACAACCGCGGTGAGCTGAAGTGTCGAATGCACCCAGTTCCCCTCTCGATTGCGTTCCGTAGCTCGAGATCGAGCTCGGCCGCCGTGCGCCGCCGCGGTGCTCCGCCGCCGTGGTAGCTCCGGCGACCATTTAGGGGCGGCGCCGCCACCCCTAGGTGCGCCTCGGTCGCGCGCATCTCCTGCGCTAGTTCCCTCCGGTTGGGGTGGCCGGAGTTGGCCGGAGCGTGGCCAACCTGGCCGCGGGTGTGGAGGCTGACGTCAGCTGACGTCAGCACGCCCTTATCTTTTTTACAAAATTGATAAAACTCTGACCAGTGGGACCCCATGTCAGAATTTTAACCTTTTCCTGAATTCCAGAAATTAGTTAAAAATTGTAAATTCTATAACTTTTAATTCCTAAATCATTAAAATACAAATAATATATCAAAATGCTTAGAAAAATGAAACCTATTTAAATATACCAAATTCATTCTTAATTTAGCAATTAAAATTAAAAGTTGTTTAGAATTACCAAAATGCCACTAAGGCAACACTTAAAATTTTGAATCCTTTTAAAATTCCAAAAATTAAACAAAAATATGTTTTCAACTCCAAATTTTATAAGGATTTCAAATATATTTTTTATTTAATTTATTAAAAAGGTTTTATTGAATGAAAAATACTAAGATCCATAATTGGATATTATTTCAATTATTTTAAAATAAATTATTGAAAAGAATTTTCTTATGTAATTAATTCAAAGGTAGTAAGTGAAATTGACTTGTACTAGCTTCTAAAGCAACTAATTTTCTAAAAAGAAAATAAGTTTGAAATAAAAGTTCAACACATAAAATTTGACCTCAAATACCATAATGTAAATGACTGTCCCGTTACTCATCCTAGGTAAAACACACAAAAAGGAGTTCATTTGAAAATCTATCACTTTAGTGTTATTACTTCTTGAAAGTAGTTAAATAAAATAAAATTGTGAAATAAATGCAATCCTTATCTGAGCACCTGTAGTTGTTTATCAATCATGTAAAACATTACTTCATTAATCATAACAAACACTTAAGTCTGAATGTGTTAATAACTCAAAGTATTTCACCTTTAACAAAGTAATCACTAACACTAAGCGCTTACTTGTGAGTTTGGGTATTTTGGGTTATATACGATGCATCTCATATTTATGCATAATAGCATATTGCAAGTGTTTCCAGTAGTCCTTACCCGGACTACTCTGCTGTTTTCAGATCTCCGGGTTCTGACGCAACCCTAGAACCCCGAAGGGCATGAACTGCCACCTCTATCACAAGCAAGTTCATCATTTGCTCATATCTTTTGAAATATTTGTTAGAAAACTATTTGTAAAACTTTATTATACTATCACCTTTATACAAAAGAAAGCATAAAACCTATTTCTTTAATAACTTGACTATTGGTTGTCTACCTATTTGGTGGTAACCTACTATGGAGGGCAGGTGGGACCATGGTAAGATGAATTGGTCCGGAGGTCCCACTTGCACGGGAAAGTATTACCTAGGACTTAACAACAAATGCCGTCATAATGATTGCGCCGTAAAGACGCGTTAACCATAAGACCTGGAATGGGACGGGAAATGCCATCTGTACTTCTCCCGGATGCATGTCAACGGGCTGCCAGTGCCGTAGGCTGTAGGTCTTGCGGGACTACATGCACATGGGTGGGATCCCTTAAGTCCCACGGCGACTGGGGTCTAGGATGGTCTGCAAGGAGAGCCTAGGTGTCTACCGTGAGGGGTAGAGCATCAGGGGTAAACTCGCTATGCATGAATTGGGTGGGCATGCGTTGTGCGGAGAGGCACAGTGAATGACTTGGATCAAAAACTGGGCCCCACACCAAAGAGAGTGTGGACGGGAAAGATCAACCGGTTGTGCAACAAAGTCTTGATCTCTTATGGGTAAAGTAACGCACCTCTGCAGAGTGTAAAAAATTGTAACATGTTACTCCCTGTTCCGGGAAGGAGCTGCGAACGCTGCAGGAAAGGAACTCCATGAAAGTTCTAGCCCTGTGAAGGATGACGGGCATAGTCTTCAGAAATAAAAGCAACCTCTTGAAGAAATGTTTACAAAAACCTTGCATTAAGCTTAAGGCTCCCTGGAGTCTAAAGCTGTAGCTAGTGCATCAAACTTCCCACCGTACATAATGGACTTGCTGGGTAACGCTGGTTACTCACCCTTGCCCTTTTGACCCCCTGCTTAGAATCTTGGAGCCATCAAGGGAATTGGCGGTGGTTCACCATGACATCGAGATCTTCATCAAAGAGTCAACCGCTACTTCATCAACCGAAGCACGACGACAACTATGTCCACGAAGGAGCAATGTCAACGATGTCGAGGAGATCACTCTGCCAACGGAGGCGACCACGTCTGTTGAGAGTATAAGTACAATAGGTAATAGAGACACTCTAGTGGATTAGGAGATGGAGCTAGAGTTAATCTCCAGCTTAGTGCTACGAATTGGCTCTTCTCTGGATTTCATTTGCACGAGGCTATCCTCTATGTATCGAGGAGGTTCTCGAGATTTTGTATTGAATATTGTTGTAATCCTATAGTGTTACCTTGGACCTGCTATGTTTCTGTTGTACCACTCTGAAGGATGTAATATTCACGGATAGGTCCTTCTGTGAGTATTATGTCAACGACTTGCACACTACACCATGCAGTGGTGTGCTGGGTCACCGCAGAGGTGCCGCGAAGACTTTGAGTTGTGAAGCTTCGGCACGAGTTTGGGAGCCCCCAATTGAGTTGTGGGTGTGTGCCCCAAGAGAAGTTGTAAAGGGCTCCGGAATCCGCTCCGAAGGATTCCGATAGTGGAAGGTGAACCAATCCCTTGGGTGAGGTTCATCGGAGAATAGGGTGAGGCTTTGTGGCATCTTGAGTAGGCCTTTTGTGGCGAGCTCACACCCCTCCAACGAGACGTACTCCCTTAACAAGGAGGAACTCGGGAATACATCCTCGTCTCCGCGTGCCTCGGTTATTTCTATACCCGAGCTTTACTTATGCAATTTACATTGTGATAGCCTTCGTGCTTGAAGTTCATATCTTGCTATCACCTTGTTGTTTGATTTGCTTAGCATAAGTTGTTGGTGCACTTAGGCAAACCTAGTATATTAGGTTGTTGGCTTGTTAATTTAAACACATAGTTTTATTCCGCAATTATCAAGCCCCTAATTAGAAAAAGTTTTTAATCGCCTATTCACCCCCCCCCCTCTAGGCGACATCTCGGGCATAGTTGTTCTTTCAATAGCACATGCCCTAGGGGCGATTGGTGCGAGCCATACCGAATCCATGTCGACTCTATTGTGGTGCTTGTGGCCAGCGATTCCATTGAGCTTATGAGTTAATGAAATCGGGACATTTCAGTTAAAAAAAACGCACTTCATATATTATCTTGTTATAAATATATCTTTCTTTTTCTTGAAAAGGAGGTTGAGACCCCGGCCACTATATCGAAATGATACATACGACCTTTATTACATGCGTGAGCTTGTCCGATTAATTAGTTTAATGGAGAAATAGTTGGAATCAAATTGAGTAGAAGCAAGAAAATCCATGTTTTAAGCCCAATAGAGATAGACTCATTGGTCATCATCTCAAACAATTGTTTTCCTGAGTATCGTCGACCTTTCTCAAGAGTGGTCCCTAGCTGGGTGTGCGTTGAGAAGTAAGGGAAGTGAAATTCTCCCCCACATTTTAAAGAAGACGATCCGGTGACACTTTCGAATGCGAATACTGTAACCATGAGGATGGAAAACTCCAAAATTTAAGAAGCGGAGTCAACGGGGCAATTCTGGTGCCTCTCACCGGATTCTGACGGGGATGCGTCAGAGGAGAAGGTGGAGGGTTTCGGGTCATCGTCGGGGTTGTCCTATCTCTGCCAACCCGCGAGTTGCCGATGACTACCAAGCGAATGGAGAAAAGAAACCTAAGGAAAAAAGGATGGAGAGCGTCGTGTCGTTGGTCCTTTGCAGATCAACCGGGAATGGTATGTCTTCTTGTTATGCAGGAATTTCATCACTGATGGATAAATCACATCAGTGTTGTCGCCCTCCATGTTCTGGTTGAGAGCTTAGACCCAAAAGAATGGATCCAGGAGCAACAGCGCCCTTCGTGCTATAGGCCAGGAGGAAGACGGTCAAGATCTTGGTCGACAACGTCGTCCTCTTTGGTGACGGTGAGCTGCGCTCGTGTGATTGGAGATTCGGGTTCCATTTCGAATATGTGGAGATCTTGCATGTATCGTGTCATATCGAATTGAACCGACATATCGAATTTTGTTGTTCATACATTGTATTGCAAAAAATCGTGTCACCCCCGATTCTAACATGCTAGATCCGTTGGTGCCACTAGGGACCTGTTTGGTTCAAAAGATTTTCAATATGAACTACGGGAATAGGGTGTCATAACATATTGAATCCAATATGAACTGAAAGCATGTGAACTTTTAAAATATGCCGTTTGATTGTGTTGTAGAAAATATAGAAATTTTCATGAAAGATTGTGTGTTTACCATATATTTGTTGGTTGTCACGGTAACAAAGGAAATTTACGATGAGGTTAGTTCGAAAGAAATTTTCCTATGGAATTGCATAAAAAGTAGGGCATAGGAAAAAAAATATATGATTTTAAGTACAGACCAAGCAAACTCCATAGAAAAAATCTTAAGTAATGAAATTTTTTTCTTAAAAAATGAAACAAGACAACCCCCAAAGTTTCTACGTTTTTTCTTTTCTTTGTGTATGTTTTGCTCATTTGTTTCAAATGGGGCCTAGTCTCCATGGGTGGCCACCTTATTAGTCATAACACTATAATTTCCTCTAGAACTAGTCGCAACAGCATATTCTTCACAAATGAGTGTTGACGAACTGAAATTGCTCTCTGCTTGTACAGCTAGCGATGCCAGGAGAGCTGTAGACTGTAGTACTACACACGAACGTGTCGTACGAACGTACTAGTCCGAAATCTCACGCGTCGCCGCAAGTTTTGCTGAATAAAGAACAAGCACAGTAGCTACTTAGTAGCTAGTGGCCAGGTTCTCGCAGCTGCTAGCTTTGCCTTGCCTGTCGAAGACGGAGTGGAGGGCCCGGAACGAGAGTTTTGGTAGGACGAACCAACACGCCGGTCGACGACCCATCATCAAACCGCATATAGTCGGTCAAATTTACTAAAGAAAACGAATCAGAGAGCACGTCCGTACCATATGCAATTGATTATTTCGTGGAGAGATTCAAAGCGAGGACCAAGAAGGTACTACCACAGTTCCTAAATGTTGGAATCCTTTCGAAGGCTAATAAAGTTTTACAGGTTAGGCAGGGCAAGATTAAAGTGTCACTCACATGTAGCTATATGTATGTAGCTAGCTTGGACGATTGACTGTCATGTCTGGCTTGCCCGTCAAACCTAATTACGTGACACCCTAATCTTATGAGATCATCATCAGGACATAAAAGCAGAGATAATTAACCAGTCGCAATTCTAGACTGGGTACGATGAACACGTGGGACCGGCCTGTGCTTTGGGCGTCACACTTTTTACCACGAGAACGGTGCGGGCCAGGCGCTTTTGGGGCGACAAGGACGCCGTCTGGTCTAGCGGTAGACTCGGCGAGGAAACGTGCGGAAATCGCCCAGACGAAGAAAGGCAGCACCAACACGACACGCTGGCGGCTTGGCTCAGTTTTTGTCAGAAATTTGTCTTTTTTGCACAGAGCATAAAAATTGTTATTTTCTGTCGAAATTTTTCACGAGCGTTGGTTACTTGCGTATGTTTGTGTCCAATTTTTTTCAGATTTTTCCGAAATATTTTCAAATTTTGAAAAATCAAAGAGCAAACCGGGTGTAGGTGCACCCGGGCACCAAAACACCTCCCTCGATGATGGGATTTACACTTTTCACTTTTCTTACCCTACTATATAGGTGTTGATCCCGGACTTGCTATTTTGTTCATGACAAATGCAGTTCTCGCGTCGGATTCATATGAACCTATTGGAATCTTCAAGAAAAAATAGTGAAAAAAACATTCATATAAATAATGAATGGAAATATGTGGACTGTTGGGAAACCTCTCCGTACGGCAATGTGCGGGCCCATCCTTTGTTTGGGTGGGGGATTCCTCTTGAGATTGTCCTCTCCACATATCCCCTCTCCCCTATATATATCCGTGTATTATATGGATAGAGACGCATCTTGATTAATAAAGATCAGTTCAGATTATTTATTTGTGTCTTTTTTACTTTTTGTATCTGTGATTGTGTCCTGTGTACGACTAGGCTATCACTCCACAATCTTGGACCAGACTCGCCGGCAAGGGTTGTGGAACAAACATATTTTTTGTAAAAATGCAAAAAAAAACCACATTTTCCATACCCCTTTCTGTGTGATCCGTGAGTAACTACTTTATTATGCATCAACTAGTCTCATCCTCACAAAGAAACCACTCAACTTTTATTATTGTTATGGAAACTGATTGCACGGCTACTCATGACGTCGCCTTCCCTCGCGTCGTGGGTCCCCAACATGGAGACACGAGAGCTGCCCCACCACACTATCATATCTTATACATATCATCTCTTCCACCATTCCCACTTTCTTATTCCCTCCCCATCTCCGATACTCTCGGTAAAAACGCATCTCGACACGAAAAGCTCACGTTGGCATAATTTGTTTGTGTCGAACCCTGAGTAACTACTTTATGTATGCATCGACTAATCTCATCCTTACCAAAAAATCTACTAAACTTTTGTTATTGTTATAGAAAATAATTATGCTCGGCCCGCCGATTACGACTTGTGACCGGTCGACTTCTCTCGCGCCACGCGCCCCCTACGTGATTAGACAAGAGCGTCCCCACCCCATAACCTTATATTCTCCATCTCTTCTCCTCCACCAGTCCGATTTTCTCATTCCCCGACGCATCTCGCCACGAAAACTCATGAACCCTCCGGCGCTAGCGTTTGCCGCCTAGCCATGCATCGCCGCCCCTTCCGCCACTCATCCCATACTTATTTCCTCTCTTCTCCCTTCATCCACCGCAACACCTCTCCTCCACCTACTCACCACTAAATCTTGCAATGGGGCCCCATTCCCCGATCCTCGGTGGTTATTTCACCCATTAGGGTATTGTTCTGGTTACAATTCAATCCCCATTGGGGTGTTAACAAAGACAAAACCATCCCCATCGACTAAGCTGGGTATGGGGCTGGATTAGAGCTAACCATACCTGGTACCCGTTTGTTTCCCGATAGAGCATATGACACGTGGGACCAAGGAAATGGAGAAGCGACAAACCCTAAATCCCACACCCGTCCATCCCATTGATGGTAGATATTGATAAGTTGGGTAGTGCCCCAAGCGAAGGCGGAATTGTAGCTAGTAGCAGTTTTCCCTCGTTTAACGAACCGAGGTTTATCGGACTAGTAGGACTTTGAAATCAACAACGAGGTGAATGTTGAAGATCTCTGGCGCTTGACCTTCAACAGACCTGGACCTACACACACTCAACCAAAATACTTTGCCCCAACGGCAGAAAGGTTGTCAATCTTTCTGGTCTCGCAGAAAACAAAGCGGTTAATTGTATGATGAAATACATAAAATATGAAAAGTGACCAGAGGAGTAATGGTAATTAAAAGCAAGTAAATGAGGTTGTAAACGATTGTAAAAAGATGGACCGGGGGCCATGGGTTCACTAGTGGAGTCTCTCATGTAAATAAAATATGCATGTGATGGGTAAACGAATTGCAGCTAGGCAATTGACAAGATCATGACACAAACCCAATTTAGCTATGACAAAAAGGACAAGATAATATTTATGGAGGCATCACGACAAGGAACAAAGACCATTTGAGTCCAACTGCGTCTTTGTCTAAAAAGTCCACTGTGGGATCGCTATCCAGCCTGTCACCCAATGGTATTAAGTTGCAAGCAACAGACAATTGTATTAAGTAAAGTGCATGAAGTAAGCAATACTAATATCAAAATAGACATTAACACCGCTGTTTTACCCTTAGTAGCAACATCACACCCTCGCCCTTAGACGTTTCTGTCACTCGTGCCCAGGAACAAAAGGGGGCATGAACCCACTATCTAGCATAAATACCCTCTCTTGGAGATACACACAATCACTTGGCCAAAGTAACTACGCACATCGGAGAGCATGCAAGAACATAAATTACTCATATAAGAATCATGCACAATCTGAACATAACTTCATAATCCATCGGATCCCAGCAAACACATCACATAGCATTACAATAATCGATCTTGATCATGTTAGGCAGCTCACAAGATCATAAGACATGAAGCACAAGAGAGAGACTACCAACTAGCTACTGCCATGGACCCGTAGTCCAAGGTGAGACTACTCACAAATCATCCCGGAGGAAGGCATGGCGATGAAGAGCCCTCCGGGATCGATCTCCCCTCCGCCAGAGTGTCGGGATCAACTTCATATTGGACCCCGAACTAGGGTTTCGGTGACGGCGCGTCGGGGTCGAGTTTCTGGAAAATAATGGCCGCCTCGACGTTTTTAGGTTAAAAGGGATTTTATAGGCGTCGGAGGGGGCCGAGGGGGTGCCCCAGGAGCAGGGGCGGGCCCCATCCGCGGGTCCTAGGGGGGCCGCGGCAGGAGGCCGCCTGTGCCCTGTGGGTGGCCCCTCAGGCTCCCCTTTGGTCTTGTGGTGTCTTTCGTCGAGTAAAAATTCTCCGTAAATTTTCGTCCAATTCCGAGAATATTTCCAGAAGTAAATTTTCTGAAATACAAAAACAGCAAAAACAGGGAACTGACACTGGGCATCTTGTCAATAGGTTAGTCCGACAAAATGCATAAAAATGGTATAAACAGTAAAAATATGTGACAATATCACAAAACTAGCATGGATCACTAAAAAATTATAGATACGTTTGAGACGTATCACCCATTACCTCCCGTGCTCACTCTTTCCCCTCCCACCCAGCGACCCAACCGCCATAGCCCGCAGCTAGCAACCCTTTCTCTCTCCTTCCCGCACAGTATCGAGCTCCACCGAATCCTCCACCGCACACTGTTGCTCCCTAGTGTCCACCGCACGTCCGAACAGTGTCTCTCCACCGAATCCTTGCTGCTGTATTAAAATAAGTTGGGTGGTGCCCCAAGCAAAGGCGGAATTGCAGCTAGTAGTAGTTTTCCCTCGTTTAACGAACCAAGGTCTATCGAACCAGTAGGACATTGAAATCAACAACGAGGTGAATGTTGGAGATCTCTAGTGCTTGACCTTCAACAGACGTGGACCTGCACACACTCAACCAAAATACTTTGCCCCCAACGGCAGAAAGGTTGGAGCTAGGCAATTGACAAGATCACGACACAAACCCAATTTAGCTATGACAAAAAGGACATGATAATATTTATGGAGGCATCACGACAAGGAACAAAGACCGTTGAGTCCAACTGTGTCTTTGTCTAAAAAGTCCACTGTGGGATCGCTATCCAGCCTGTCACTCAACGGTATTAAGTTGCAAGCAACAGACAATTGCATTAAGTAAAGTGCATGAAATAAGCAATACTAATATCAAAATAGACATTAACACCGCTGTTTTACCCTTAGTAGCAACAGCACACCCTCGCCCTTAGACGTTTCTGTCACTCGTGCCCAGGAACAAAAGGGGGCATGAACCCACTATCTAGCATAAATACTCTCTCTTGGAGATACACACAATCAGTTGGCCAAAGTAACTACGCACATCGGAGAGCATGCAAGAACACAAATTACTCATATAAGAATCATGCACAATCTGAACATAACTTCACAATCCATCGGATCCCAGCAAACACATCACATAGCATTAAAATAATCGATCTTTGCACTATAACACTTGTTTTCCATTCATATTTGCATCATATAAGGGGTATATTACTATTATTTAATGATTTTTGGTAATTAATAATGATTTCCCCTTTTTATGGAATTAATCCTGCGCAGGTAGAAAACCCTTATTTCTTTCCTTATTTGTTTCAGGGCCTTAACGACGTCATAATGAGCTATAAATTTACGGGGATCATTATTTTGGAAGGAGGAAGACCTAGGAGCGAAAGAAGCAGGCGAACGGAGGCCGGAGGGGCAAAAGGGGGTGCCCCACGCGGCCAGGTACAGGGGCCGCGTGGGCCCACCTCTTTTGGCCCTCGTGGCCCCGTTTGCGTCGATCCTTCACCCTGAAGCATCCTCGTGACCTAAAAACGCCTATATAAAGAGCCCCCGACGTTCTTCGAGGAGAGAGCCGCCACACGAGAGAAACAAGAAACAGAGACCAGGAGGCTGCAGATTGGAGGGGGGAAACTCTGGCGGAGCGCTGCCGGAGAGGTCTCCTTCTTCTCCATCGACATCTCCACCGTCTCCATGATGAAGAGGGAGTAGTCCACCTCTGGACTATGGGTTTGTGGCAGTAGCATATGTATCTCTCTCTCTCTCTCTTGAGCTTCACTAATTAGCACCGTATGAGCTGCTGAACATGATTACGGTCATCGTTGTATTATCTTTGTGGTGGATCTTTTTATGAGTTAATATATGTTGAGATTGCAATGTTTATTTCAGTTATGAAAGTAGATGCATATTATGTACCCCGTTCTTGTATCCTTGTTTTGATCAAGCATGTTTATGAGAGCGTGTGAGGGGGAACGTGTGCATTAGTTAGAGTAACGGGGGTGGTGATTTGATAAGCTGACAACTTAATATCGCGATCCATTGGGTATTTACCTTACTTTGTTGCCTCACTAGGGACAAACCATAATACCATGTTGCAAGGTATGAGGAGTGACAAGCCTCTACGTATGACTAGATCCAGCATGTTCTTATTTTCACTTCATGTCATTAATCTTAAGGCTATACTCTGAGTCATCTTAATTACTGAGGTGTTATGATTTAGTTCGCATCTTGGTGGAGTATAAGTGAGACTAATAATCAAAAGGTCTCTATGTTAGGACGTGATGCCCATATAATTAGTAACATGTCATTAAACTTGTTTGCAATCTCATATGTTAATCCTATGTCTACTTATTTGCCACACTATATTAAAGAGAGAGTGCATGTGTGAAACCATGAACCCCGGTCCATTTTTAATCATAAGAAACAACTTTCCAACCACTTTTAAGCATTTTCTACATTCAGCCATTTTAAAATCAGAAAATACAAAACAATTTTATTCATTGCATACACATATAAAAACCCAAAAATATCATCTATCATCATTACTATCTGACGAGCTTGTAGCTCGGCAAATCCCTAGGTCGAATACCCCGGGTTGATTGAAGGAGAAAGAGAGATCAGGCTGGTGAACACGACGGCTAACAGGGGGCGATGTTACCCAGGTTCGGCCCCTCGAGTTGAGGTAAAGACCTACTCCTGCTTGTCTGGAATTATCGATTGGTGGCTACAATGCGATGTTCAATGATTCGATGCCCTAGACGGCGCACCCTCCCGGCCTTTATACTACAGGCCGGGTCTCGGGTAGACGGTGCGGATTGCACGTACAAGATAAGGAAAGCATCACCGACCTAAGTCGACTACTTGTGCCACACGGTGTCCTTCTTGGGCTTCGCTGGGCCTTCATTGGCGTGACCCAGGTACCACCACCGTGGGGGACCCGAAAGGTAGCCCCACGACAGTAGCCCCCGAGTGCTCAGTCGAATCGTAGAGTCGGGTGGAGGACTCCCCCTTTCAGGGCACGCCACATGGAATCGTCGAAGCTTGCTTCGAGTGAGCTTGTCTTGATTCTTCGGGTGCACCGATTTGATCTTTCGGAGTCGCAGCATTTCGACTGCCCTTGTCCACAATCATCGGGTGCGCGAACAGCGCTCCCGATGGGAGTAGCCCCCGAGATTAAGCTGAATTGCTTGCAATTGAGATTAAACTCAAATTTCCTTAGTCGAAAAGCCCGCTCCCGATGGGAGTAAACAGATGACTCGAATTTGTCCGAGTCGAAACTGTCCTGGCTCGACTTACTCTTCACTCAGCCTTGATGGCCTACTAGTCATAACACCAGCTTTAAAAAGCTTACTTCGTCTTACTCCACTCTAACGTTTGGTTCGAACGTACTTGGTTCAGTCGAATGACTGTCGAATGCTCAGCCAATTGCTTGGCTTACTTGACACACTTCCATGATGACGTCAGGGATGACGCTTTTGATGACATGACTAGACAGGCTCTGCGCCCGACGGGACGTGACGATGGTGGGCCCGCTGTCACAGCGGCGACCGCTGAATATGGACCGTTGGGCGCGAAAACTCCGCGGCGTGATGATGATGCTTCGGTTCCCGTGCGTAGTGGAGCACGACCAATGTGTCCTTCGTGCGACACGTGGACGGCAGGATCCTTGCGGCGCCTTGCAGTTCCGCGATTGACGGCCAAAATGAACTGCCCCGCGGTATATAATTTTCACCGCGGCGCAGGGGCAGTTCACCAAGCCTCATTCTTCTCCCTCGCCGCCAGTTCTTGCCATCGCTGTTCCTCGCGAAAAAGCTTCCAAAAATCCTCCCCTTTCCCCTCCGGCGACATGGGCCACAAGAGAGTTAAGGGTACTGAGAGCTCCTCCGCCGCCGGCGACGACGCCGGGATGAAGAAGGTGGAAGGCGACTGGGGCAAATCCTCAGTCAGAGCGGCGGAGCTCGACAACCTCCGCCAGCAGGGGCTGCTGCCGCCGGAGAGCACGGCGACGACGCGGGCGCCCGGTAAGGATACCATCCCTGCTCCCCGCAGTGGGGAACGCGTCTGCTTCGTGGAGTTTCTTCCACGGGGATTCGGGTTCCCCCTTCACGATTCGTCCGTGGGCTTCTGTACGCCTATGGGATTCAGATCCACGATCTGACTCCCAACAGCGTCTTAAGCATCACGAGCTTTATCGTGTTGTGCGAATGCTTTCTGGGGATCGCACCCCACTGGGCACTTTGGAAGTCGCTCTTCCAGGTGCGCCGGATGGTGGGTAAGTCGAAAGAGGCATACCCAGTCGGCGGTTTGGCATCCAGCTTCGTGGCGACACGGTCTTCTTCCATATAAAGAAGTCCGACTCCGTGCAAAACTGGAGAAAGAAGTGGTTCTACGTCAAGTGGAATCAAGCCGGGCTCCCCGACTTCGCCGCTGATCGGCCTTTGAGGAAAACCAATGCCTGGTCGCACCCCCTGTCGGCGGAGGAGAAGGAGTCGATCAAACCGCTAACGTCATTGCTTCGCGGGTTGTTGAAGTCGATGGGACGCGAAGCGGGCGGGATCCAGCTGATCGCCATGTTCCATAGGCTGAGGGTACAGCCGCTTCAACAACGCCCTCTCCCGATGTGGGAAATGGCAGTCGACCCGGCGGTTGACGATGCGCAGGTCGCGATCAAGGTGAGGAGTATCACCAGTCTGCGGGTCGCCGACCCGTGCAACGTGACTTGCCCAGTCGTGCCGTTCAGCTCGACGAATCCGATCCCAGAGGTAAGTGTTTGAATCTTGATTTCTTCTTTGTGTGTCATTCGACTGTCTTTTTTCTGATTTTCCGACTGTTGCTTGCTGCTCTTCAGGATCGTAAGAACTTCGTGAGCCTTCCTCCGTTGATGGAGAATGGCGCTCACGATGAAGCCGCAATCGTTGCCGAGCAGGACGGCGATGAAGAGAGTCCTCCACCTGCCTACTCACGTAGCGAGGAAGTGGAGGAGGAAGAAGAGGAGGACACGGCTCCACCCGCGAAGCGGCGTAAGCAGAAGAACGTCGACTTCACCGCGGCGACGTCTCCCTTGAGGAGGCGGCAGAGGAGGAGAAGGACTCTAGCGGATCTTCTTCAGTGCCGAAGGAGCCGGTGAACCCGCTGATAGCGACTCCGCTGAACTCCGCGCCTCCCGCGGGGTTTGGGAGGATGCCGTCTCCTTCTATGAGCAGCAATGGTGAAGATGTTGACAGGTGAGCTTTCTGCGACTGAACCTTTCTGATTCGCTTCTTCTTTCTGTTCCTTGGGTGTTTTCTGAATCTTTTGTAAGCAGCCATCAAGGTGGTAATGTCGACGTTTCGCCTCGTGAGGAGGAACACCAGTCTGCTGCCCCGGAGCATGCGACTGGTACAACTGAAGAGGCGCCACAGGCGAACGATCCTCCGGTGCTGGACCCTTCGACGGCCACCCGGCCGGATGGTGCCGCTGATGCGACTGCCGTGGATGCTGATCTGACCCAGCATGTAAGTATCTTCTTTCTTATCTTGCAAATTCTTGTATCGGGTGCGCGAACAGCGCTCCCGATGGGAGTAGCCCCCGAAGATGTGCGTGACTAGAATAGTCGGGTACAGATTTATACTTCTTTTTCCGCAGCCCGTCTATCGTCAGCAGATGGAAACGGCCACCCGCTTCATTCGTCTGGAGCAGGAGGCTAGTCAACTTCGTGCTGCGCTTGAGCAGTCGAAGAGTAAGTATCCCTTGTCGAGTCTTTTGAACTTTCTTCGACTGTCTGCAATTCTGAACTTTTGCTCGGGTGTTCTGCAGAAGACAACCAAGGCTTGGCGAAGCGGGTCCAGCAACTGGAGAAGTCGCTTGAAACCCAGAATGAGGCAGAAAAGGTTCAGGTCGAACGCCTGATTAGCATTGCCACAGTCATTGGTGGTAAGTTCTCGGCTGATAGAAGCCTACTTTTGCCTTTATTGCCTGCAGGTAACCTTACTATTCGCGTTATTTCTGAATGTAGGTGTTGGTGGTGGTGCTCCCCCTGAAGGGACGTCCAGCGCGAATACCACCTTGTCGGCGGCAGTCGACCTCTGCAACCGGGTTTGCGCGTGCGCCGCGGACGCTGTGAAGAAGTCCTCGAGCGCCCTGGCCAACATCTATCAAGGTGTTTTCCCTGGTCAGGCTGCGCCTAAGGGGGCTGACGCGCTGGCGGCTCCATTTGCTGAGGCGAATGTGATGGCCAACTACACCCGCACCCAGACGGTACGCGGCTCCGAGCTCACCTTCCGTCTGTTACTCGGTCATGGGATCTCGGGTGACTTTGAGGCGGCTGTGAGCGACTTCCCTCGAAGGCCCGATGGAAAGTCCAAGTCCCTGACCAGCGTCAAGGACAAGGCGACTCAGTTAGCTAAAAGCTGATTGACACCTTTGAGAGAAGCTTGCAGAGTCAGCCGCCAAAAAGGGCCGCGCACCGTCGGGTTCTGCCATGTAGTGTTGTAGTAGGGGTCTTCTTTTGTCTTTTGTAATGAAACTCGGTGAAATCAATGGATATGCTGATTCTGTCATGCGACTGTGTTTTTGTCTAGTCTTGTTGAAAATAGTGCTCTCTGATGTTCTTTAAATTGACAGCCTGACGGAAGTGCTCCTCCTGAAGTCGCGGAAGATATCCGTGCGTACTGGGATGAGGGCACCTCTTCGGCTGCGCCTGCGTCTTCGCGTTTGTCCGACTTCTCCAGCTCCCGCGCGGAGCAGGAACGATCAGCGAGTGTTTAATTATATGAGGAACAAGATCACTGAACTTGAGTCGAAGCTGCGGAGAACTGAAGTGGAGCTTGAACGCCTCAGGGCGCGTTCCGCTGGGCCGTTCAATCAGCGCGAACGGTTCCTTCTTGACCAGATTGATCTGATATGTCGACAGCTGCAAGGTTTGGGCTCTAGCTGCTTCTCTTTGATTTCTTCATGCTTGTGTTGTTCTGCACCTTGACCCGTTAATTGCAGTTGTTAATCCCGACTGGCAAGCCGAGAACGCTCGAGTGGACGAGCGCGTGGATAGTGAGGCCACCGGTAACTCGGTCGAAGCTCGCCAATTCTGGGTACATAAGGGAGAGGGCCGTATACTCGCGGATGCTGGATCGCACCTGGCGAGCTGCGTTCGTTCTTGAAGGTTGCAGGAAAGAACTCTGGCAGATCAACAAAGTGTTCTTCCCCTTGATGAGCAGCCGGAAGGGTTGCCCGCGCTGTTGGAGAGGTTCCGCAGTAGCAGGGCGTTGAAGGGGGTCGTCCTCGGTCAGCTTGTTGCCGGGGCCAACACAGCGTTTGCCTATGTTCGACTGCATCGACCTCATGTTCCCTTGGACAGAATACTTGATGGGTTGCCTAGGGATATTGATTATGCTGAATCCATTGAGGCCGCACGTCAGGTGATGCGACAGGTTCTGAATCATACAGAGCGACGTGTAGGGCCACTGGATGCGCCAAAGGAAGAGCCTGTCGACTAAGAAAAACAGTTTGTTGTATAATGTTAGCTTGTAACATAAACACGCATGTATGTATGCCCATATGATGTTGTATGGGTGATTTTGCACTTGTAGACCTGTATGGCTCGAGCCCCCGAGTGAATCGAGTGGCGGCCTAGGATTTTTGTGTGATGCCTGTTAGGCGCAGCCCCCGAGTGATTCGAGTGGCGGCCTAGGCTAACTTTGACCTGTACAGCGCGAGCCCCCGAGTGCGTCGAGTGGCGGCCGAGGATTTTTGGGTGATGCCTGTTAGGCGCAGCCCCCGGTGAGTGGCGGCCTAGGCTAACTTTAGACCTGTACAGCGCGAGCCCCCGAGTGCGTCGAGTGGCGGCCGAGGATTTTTGGGTGATGCCTGTTAGGCGCAGCCCCCGAGTGGTTCGAGTGGCGGCCTAGGCTAACTTTAGACCTGTACAGCGCGAGCCCCCGAGTGCGTCGAGTGGCGGCCGAGGATTTTTGGGTGATGCCTGTTAGGCGCAGCCCCCGAGTGGTTCGAGTGGCGGCCTAGGCTAACTTTAGACCTGTACAGCGCGAGCCCCCGAGTGCGTCGAGTGGCGGCCGAGGATTTTTGGGTGATGCCTGTTAGGCGCAGCCCCCGAGTGGTTCGAGTGGCGGCCTAGGCTAACTTTAGACCTGTACAGCGCGAGCCCCCGAGTGCGTCGAGTGGCGGCCGAGGATTTTTGGGTGATGCCTGTTAGGCGCAGCCCCCGAGTGGTTCGAGTGGCGGCCTAGGCTAACTTTAGACCTGTACAGCGCGAGCCCCCGAGTGCGTCGAGTGGCGGCCGAGGATTTTTGGGTGATGCCTGTTAGGCGCAGCCCCCGAGTGGTTCGAGTGGCGGCCTAGGCTAACTTTAGACCTGTACAGCGCAAGCCCCCGAGTGCGTCGAGTGGCGGCCGAGGATTTTTGGGTGATGCCTGTTAGGCGCAGCCCCCGAGTGGTTCGAGTGGCGGCCTAGGCTAACTTTAGACCTGTACAGCGCAAGCCCCCGAGTGGTTCGATCGAAGTACATGGTCCATGCAGTCGATAAATCAGGCTCGTCTGGTAGCTGCGCTTCTATCCACTCTGTGGTGAACTCCGGGAGGACTGAGCCTTGATTGTCTTCGGGTGCACGTACTTCAGCCCCCATGGCCCTAACTCGACATCCACTTGGCGACTCGCCCTGTCGCGGATGGATTAGTGAGGATGTCTGATAGGGCGGAGGAGCTTACCACCGTTATCGGGTGCTCGGAGAAGTAGTGTACCACTTCCTTGACGTCATGAAGACGGCGTATGCCAGCTTCTGGTAGTGCGGGTACCTCTGCTTTGTCTCTGTCAATACCTCGCTGAGGTAATATTACAGGCCGTTGGACGGGATGAGCCCTTCCTTCTTCCTCCCGTTCGACTACGAGAACGGTACTGACCACTCTGTTCGTGGCTGCCACGTAAAGGTACAGTGGTTCATTCTCCTGGGTGCTACAGTACTGGAGGGGTTGTCAGGGTCTTCTTCAGCCTGTCAAAGGCATCCTGTGCTTCCTCCGTCCACTCGAATTTGTCCGCCTTTTTCATCAGCTGGTAGAAGGGCAGGGCCTTTTCTCCCAGCTTACTTATGAATCGACTGAGTGCTGCGACTCTGCCGGCTAGACTTTGTACGTCATGGAGTTTTGTTGGTGCAGGCATGTCGAGTATATTTTGTACCTTTTCTGGATTGCTTCGATTCCTCTCGCAGAGACAAGGTACCCCAGTAGCTCTCCGGCTGGGACGCCGAAAACGCACTTGTCTGGGTTCAGCTTGATCTGGTACTTGTCGAGTGCCTCGAAGACCTTGCGGGGTCGTCGATGAGGGTGTCCTCTTTGCGGGTGGTGATGACGATATCGTCGACGTAGACTTGGACCACCTTCCCGATAAGCTCCTTCAGGCAGGCTTGCATTGTACGCTGGTACGTGGCCCCAGCGTTTTTCAACCCGAAGGGCATCATGGTGTAGCAGAACACACACCGTGTGGTGTGATAAACGCCGTCTTCTCTTGGTCTTCGACTGCCATCTTGATCTGCTGGTAGCCTGAGTAGGCATCCAGGAAGGACAGGCGTGCGCAGCCCGCAGTCGAGTCGACGATCTGATCAATCCGGGGAGCGGAAAGTGATCCTTGGGCAACATTTGTTGATGGCGGTGAAGTCGACGCACATGCGGAGTTTCTTCGTCTTCTTCTTTTCCACCAGTACTGGGTTTGCTACCCACTCTGACTTCTGATTTCTTTAATAAAACCGGCATGGAGCAGCCGGTCGATCTCCAAACTGATCGCGTCTCTCTTTGGACCGAAAAGCGCCTCATGGTTTGCTTGACAGGTCTGGCGTCCTTGTGAACGTGTAGTGCTCGGCGAGTTCTCTTGGTATGCCTGGCATATCAGAAGGTTGCCAGGCGAATATCTTCCAGTTTTCGCGCAGGAACTCGACGAGCGCTTTCCTATGCGCTGGTCAAGCTTGATGACACCCGAACCCCTTGTCGCATCTGTCGGGTGTACCTGGTGGGTCCTGGTATCGTCTGCTGGTGTGAACGCCGAGTCCTTGGATGATTTCTTCTTTGGGGGGAAGAGGGTCTTGTCGTTGTCGACTGCCAACATCTCCAGGTGATCGTCCATCCCAAAGAACTCAGAGATCCTGCTGAACTCGCGGTCGCAGCTGTCGGACCGGTCGAAGTCGCCTCTCACCGTGATGACGCCCTTGGGTCCAGGCATCTTGAGCATGAGGTAGGCGTAGTGGGGTATCGCAATGAACCTTGCAAAGTTGGACGCCGAGGATGGCGTGGTACTGTGATTTCCAGTCGACCACTCGAAGTCGATTGCTTCCCTCTGGAAGTTGTCGGGTGTGCCGAAGATCACGTCGAGTGTGATTATCCCATGGGCGTAACTGCTTGCCCTGGTACTATACCGTGAAAGGTATTAGATGACGGCGTCATGTTGGAAGTTGACCTGTTCATGCGCCTGAGGGTGTCAGCGAAAAGAATGTTGATTCCGCTGCCTCCATCCATGAACACCTTTTTCAAGGTGTACTCCCCGATCTGAGCTTCGACTACCAGAGCAGCGTGCCGGGCCGTGGTATTGCCGGCGGGTGATCAGCCCTGGAGAAGGTGATGCTGTCTCTGATCCTCTCAGGTATCGGGTACTGCGGGTGGATTGGTGATTGCCTGAAAGACTTGGCGAGTAATGAGCTTCTGGGTCCTGTTGGAAGGACGCCCCTTCTGTATCATGTTCATCTGCCCGCGTGGTGCTGGGAACACGTTGGTAGGGTCCTGTTGTTGCGGTTGCTGCTGCTGCTGTTGCGGCTGCTGCGGTTGTTGCTGCGGGTAGTAAGCCAGTGCTGTTGCGCTGGGTTGGCGAGTGGAGGAGCTGGTGGTGCGTTGATTGCCAGCTGTGTCCCGCGACTGGTTGTCCCGCGGGTGATGCTTGATGAACCTGCTGCCCGTCCGTAGCAAGTACGCGCGTGAAGGCCCTGGCCACCGTTGCGCCTTCTTGCAGTCCTCAACAGGTGTCGGGATCCCCACTTGCCTGTTTCCGGGTCCTTGAACATATGGTGCCTGCAGGGTTGCTGTAGCTCTTCCTCATCCGTGAGTATGCGTCTGCGCCACTCGCGCTTGCGACTTCCATCTCCGCGGTAGCCGCTGCCACCACCTTGGTTGTATCCTCTATCGTTGCCACCGCCTTGGCTATATCCCCTATCATTGCCACCGCCTTGGCTATATCCTCTATCATTCTCACGGGGGGTTCGAATCCCGCCGCTACTAATCTATTGAGTGGCCAATAAAGCGTGGTTTCTTTTTCAGTCGACCCTCTCGCCAGTTGGGGTTGGGGATCTGGCATTGAGTCGCGGACGGAGTCCTCTCCATCTGCCCATTGGTTGGCGATCTGCATGAGGTCTATCATATTCTTCGGCCTAGCCTACCAAGTTCTTCGCGAAGATCGCGACGGGTGAGGCGTAGATGAATGCATCCATGACTCTGTCCTCCGAGGTGGCTCCATCCATGGTGTTGCGGAGCAGGGTCCACCGTTGGATGTACGACGGAGTCGCTCCTCATGGCCCTGTTTGCAAGCTTGGAGCTCGATGAGGGTGGTTGGCCTTGCGTAAGTTCCCAGGAAACCTTTTATGAATGCAGTCCTGAATTCCTCCCAAGTCCTGAAGGCGTCCTTCGGCTGCGTTGTTGAGCCACCCGGGGCGGACCCCGTGAGCATCAGCTGGATGTACTGCATGGCGTAGTTGAATTACCACCTTGGCAGCTGCATGCAATGAGGTAGTCGTCTAGCCAATCCTGCGGGTGCTGCTTTCCGTCGTACTTTTGTGTCTCCGCCGTCAGCTTGAAGCCTTTGGGCATCTTCGTGTCGCGAATATTTATACTGAAACATGGGGCTCCACGTGGCTCGTGGTTTTCATCATCGTCGAGTAGTAGTCCTGCTTCTCGCAGTCGACGGGCACGGTCTATCCTTCTCTGTGTGACGACGTTGCGGCCATCCTCGCCGGGCTTGCAGTTGTCGCAGTCGAATCGGTTCCCGATCTGCCGCTGGTGCGACTCCACGGTCACGACGTCCTCGTTCCTTGTACATCCCTTCGACTGGTTCCCCTCTTGCCAAGACTTCCTCGACTTGCCTCAAGGCTTGGATCTGTGCTGCCTGTGTACGCGGGCGTTGGCGCTTCCTTCCGGCGGCTGCATGACCCGCAAATATGTCTCGACTCCCATAAGCGCAGAGGCGGGTTGTTCTGGGGATGGGTATTCCGTCGTCGTCTTCCAAGAAGATGACTCCAAGTTGCGGGTGAGGTGGATGCGATCGGCCTCGTGCACCCGCGGCATGCGAGTTCTGTGCCTTCCTTCTTGATTGACTTCTTCTGATCCAGACATGAATGTGAGCGCTGCCCTCCTGGCACTCGACTCGTCGGCTAGCTCCTTGCGCCGGGCCAACTCGGCTTTACCTGTTTGATTCGTTCGGCTTCCTTCCAGAGCAAGTACTGGACCGCCTGTCGATCTTCCTGTGGATCTTCCGGGGCAGGGAACGTGCCATCGTCCACGTGCTTCTGTCCTAATCGCCAGCTCCCGGGTGATGGTAAGTTTCGTCACCTTGTCTTGCAGGGTGACTTCCATGGGATACACGGGTGCTGATGGACCGGTCATATAGACTTGCGCGGGGTAGACCCGTCGAGTGGGGCTGATGCTCCCTGTCGTGCTTCCTTCATCTGAGCTGTACTCGTGTCGAAGATCACAGCAACGTGGTGGGCCACGGTCGCTGCTACTGGCGGCTGCGCGACGCGTAGATGCGATCGGCGCAATCGAAGCTGGTGTGGATCTTGGCTGGCGCCCGAACAGGTAGGTCGGAGTGGACTTGACTCGCCGTGGCCGCAGCAGATGCGTTTTTCTTGGAAACCGCAGAGATGCGATCGCAGTCGAAGTTGATGTAGTCGAAGTAGATGCAGTCGCCTTGACCGCGGCAGATGCATCTTCGCGACCGGTGAAGGTATGGTCGGCGCAGTTGATGTACGCAGATGGCGATGTAGATGCGATTCCGTAACCTTCACGGCGGGTGAGGCTGCAATCCGTTGCAGCCGCCATGGATGCAGGGCCTCCTTGAGCGCAGGGCGGCCTGTGTAGGGCGGAGGGTTCCGCGACTGTCCACCAGATAACGCAGACTACAAAGGTAATCCACGTGCTCTGTTGGAATCCGGCGTAAGCTGAAAGATCCGCCGGCGAGTGCTCGACGTACTCGAGGAAGCCGGTGTAGATCGACTCCCTGCGCTGTTGGTGTGTTGTTGGTTGCGGGTGAGGCCGGCATGATCACGACTCCAGCGATCTGTTCTTTCCACAGACGGCGCCGCAATGACGAGCTTGTGGCTCGGCAAATCCCTAGGTCGAATACCCCGGGTGATTGAAGGAGAAAGAGAGAGATCAGGCTGGTGAACACGACGGCTAACAGGGGGCGATTTTACCCAGGTTCGGCCCCTCAAGTTGAGGTAAAGACCTACTCCTGCTTGTCTGGAATTATCGATTGGTGGCTACAATGTGGTGTTCAATGATCGATGCCCTAGACGGCGCACCCTCCCGGCCTTTATACTAAGGCGGGTTCGGGTGGACGGTGCGGATTGCACGTACAAGATAAGGAAAGCTTCACCGACCTAAGTCGACTACTTGTGCCACACGATGTCCTTCTTGGGCTTCGCTGGGCCTTCATTGGCGTGACCCAGGTACCACCGTGGGGGACCCGAAAGATAGCCCCACGACAGCGCTCCTCGCCCAGATTCTGGCGCTGGGCGAGCAGATCTGCTGGTGATGGCGAGGAGAACCTGGCGACCTGGGCAAGAGAGGAACTGGGCAAGGCGGAGAGGCGACGAGGAAGACGACGCAAGGCGGATGTGCGAGATTCAAATTCGTTCGATCTGTAACGAGGCAGAGGGTAGGGGTATATTAGAGACTCCTCACTTTTTACTTGATCGTTTCTTATATTTAGATAGGGAAGGATCATCCAATAGCAAGAAGTATTGTTTATTCTGGTTTCCGTTGTGAAGATGATGGTGTGCCCAACCTGTCACCGGGAACTGGAAGACCCAGTCAAGGGAAGGGCAACGGATGCAGAAGGTGGCCACCGGGGGCATCAATCAGATCAGGAGGAGAGAGAAAACGCGGATACCACAGGGCCTGGGAAACGAGTTTTTCAGGGTTATAGTGAGGCTTTC